>CP142451.1:68656785-69283571 GCA_038049695.1 Cinnamomum chago
GGTCGACCGGATACACACAACGGCTATATTTCTGACCGTTGGTGCTTCAGGAACCCTGTCGGCCTGCAGACTGGCCACACTACAGGTCGACCCCCTGGGACCAAAAATCCTATTTTGCAAATATGAAGGTTTTTCTTGGAGGGGATTTTTGGGCCATTAAATCAAGCTTGGAGACATGTTTTAAATTAAACTAAGATGTTCAAAAACATGAAACACAAAAAGCCTAAAATGATTCGAAACTTTAAATCCAATGGCTTGCTTGATTTGATAAAACTCTTTTCAAATTTAAATGCATCCAATATCTAAAACCAAAACATGCATAAATCAAGATTTCTACAAGTCTAAAAACCAATGCATGTATAAAACAAGATTTCAAGATTTTCTAAAACAATGCATGTGTGAAAATTCAAATGATGCTAAAGTGAAAATGCATCCATCAAATTGCAATATACAAAATCCCTAACACTTAGATGGATACCTAAGGTTAGACCTTTAGAAAATGACTAAGGCTTTTTAGATAGATAGGACCAACCTTTTCTCATAGTTATAGGTCTAGTTGGTCTCGTATCTAGTTCTTTATACTCTCTTAGTATCTCTTTAGGTTTTTAGATTCATTTGGTTGAGTCTTGTTTGTTGAAAATGCATTTTGAATTTATAATGGAATTTTATGGTTAAATGCATGATTTTGATCAATTTGATTTGAAAAAACTTTTAAAAGTTATACCTACTCAATCAATTGATTTTTTTTTCAAAGTGTTTATTTTTTGATGAATTCATAGTCAAACCTTTGTTTTGTCAAATTTAAATGATTTTGAAAAATGCTTTTTATCTTACAAGTCTTCTTTTCTTCAAAAGAAATTATTTAGAATTGATTTTGTAAAAATCTCTTTTCTAAAATCTTTTAAGCTTGTTTGATAGCTGGGGTTTAGGGTTTATAGCTCTTAGATTGACCCATCTCTTTTTAGCATTGATTTCTCTGGACCTGATCAGAAATATTAGGCAGCCCTAGTGTACCCGGTCGACCGGGCTAAGTGGCCGGTCGACCGAGCCTGCGCTTACAGCAACTTAAACGTTGTGCAGTGCTTGTTCTGTTTCAAATAGAACTCCTTCTCCCTCCTGTGCAGGTCGACCGCGGCTGAGCCCTGTTTTCCATTTTCTTTCTTCTCCTCAGTCTTTCTACCTGGATCAATCTTTTCCTCTCTAGATCACTCTCTCATTTCTCGTGTTCTTCATCTTCTTCACTGTTTGGGCGTCCACTCCTCCAAGCTTCCTCAACCTCTATGTCTCTCTCTCCCAACCTTGTCTTTTCTTTTTTCTGTTTTGACTGTTTCTGTTATTTTGTGGTGTTTGTGTTTTTCTTCATTGTTTTAGGAGCTCTTGTAGTCATCTGGACACTCCCTTTTGGCATCATTCAGCTGTAATTCTATCAGCTCCAAAACCTGCACCCCAAGTGTTTGTCAAATTGCCTGAACCACTTCTTTCCTCAAATAGCAACTGTTGTGCCCATTTTTCAGCCTTTTATTCACTCTTGACCATATTTCTCTTCATTATTTACAAAAATGGCTCGCACAAAGCAAACATGGAGGAGGCCTAGCAAAAAGTCCAAAACCGGACATGCTTCATCTTCCCATAGATCTCCCTCAACTTCTCCTGAGCTTGGCCCTCCTCCAGAGATTAAATTCAACCCAATTCGTTCTCCGTCTTCAGTTGTCAAATCTTTTCGAAGCAAAGGCTTTATTGTTGAGAAGTTTTGTGTTGTAAAAGATCTTGTGGACTACAATGTCCCGGCCATTCTAGAAGCCATTGGATGGGATTGCATCCTTACTTGGAGTGGCAAATCTTATGCATCCTCTGTCCATGGCCTTTATGAATCTATATGTGCCTCTTCTACAAATTCATTTACTATTGGATTTCTTCACGGTGAGGAGGTAGTCACCATAGACTTGATCTCCTCCATCTTAGGCATCCCTAGGTCTGACGGTCCCAGATTCATTTCAGATGTCCTACCTCTTGATGAGAGAGAGTCAGTCACTAGTGCTCTTTGTGGCCACCCTGAAGAATGGTCAGCCAAGAACTGTCTCCAAGCCTCTTCGATGATTCCCTCCCTTCACATCATTCACATTATATTCACTCACTCCATTTACCCAAGGAAAGGGAATCGAACAGATGTAACTCCGTACATGGCAATTATCCTTCATATTGTGATTACCGGGGTGCCTATGTGTCTTCCTTCCATCATCATGCACCATATCATTCAGGTTATCACTGGCTCCCAGCCGTGTGCTGTGCCTTTCGGGTTTCTTATCACTGAGATTGCCCGTTCTTTTGGAGTGATCCCTCCTTCTTCTGAGAGACCTGAGCCAACCACTGTTTTTAACAAGACAAACATTCTCTTGATGAGGCTTCCTCCACCACCACAAGCAAACCCGGTAGCAGAAGGAGATGCAGAGTTAGAGGCTGCAGAGATAGAGATTGCAGATCAGCAGCAGCCTCAGCCTGTTCAGCCAGAGCTTCAGCCACGTCAGCCTCAGCCCCCTCCTCAGCGTATTATGGAGGAGCACATGACATCTGTGGAGCAAGCAGTTGTTTCCATTCACACAGAATTTCAAGAGCTCAGAGGAATGATGAAGAAAACCCTAAAGTACCTCTCGAACATATCCAAGAGCTGCAGGCGCCATGATGACGTTATGCCTCCGTCTCCTACATACTCTTTTTAGACCTTTAGGAGTGTTTTCCTTTCTTTTTGTGGGGATTGTTTTGGGTAGTGATAGATTGTTTTTCACATGATGTATTCTTTATCTATCAACTGACTTGATGTATTGTTTATTGACCATTATCTTTTGTCTTATGTATTGGTCAAGTATTCAGTGATTCATGTACTGAACTTCTCTTGATATATCAATGAAAGTACAGTTTCACAATTCATCTCTTTTCCTCTTGTTATATTTCTCTTGATGGATGTTTATGTTACTTTGAAGCTTTAAAGTGTTAAATCTATGTCTATTTGTTATCTTAGCTTCATTCAAACAATGCATAGACAAATCTATATACATGATAATCTGTTTCGCATTACAATTGCATTCTCATTTGGTAACAGGTGCTACTGAAAGGTATATGTTTTCTCATGTATACAGGTTCCTTTGCAATTCGATGTCAAAGGGGGAGAAAAAGAACAGATCTATTTAATGACACAGGGGGAGAGAAAAGTAAAAGATCTGATGATCAGACAAAGAAGATCAAACAAAGGGGGAGAGAAGAACAGATCAAACTAAGGGGGAGATCTGCTTCAAGAGCTAAAGGAAAGATCGCTTGGATGCGAAGAGCAAGGGAGAGCTCTAACCAAGGGGGAGAAATCATCTTGGAAAGATTAAGTTAAAAACTCTCGACAAATTGGTCATACGTCGAAGCTACATTCAAGAGATTTCTAGTTCAGAGCAGTTTAGAAGATCCAAAGTCCTAGAAGTGTTGTGATCATAGTAGTTGCCATCAAATTGCAGAGAGGGAGATTGTTAGATTCTTGTTTGTTGCAATTTTGATGGATGCACATTCACCTTCTCTGTCAAATGATCACACACTCATGCTTTGAGTTTTGACTTTGGAATCTTAGATTCTAACTTGCATTTACATATGTTTTTCAAATGATTTATTCATGCATGATTTTAGAATCCATATACTCTTTCGAAAACCTATTCTTCATGCATTATTTTGGAAAATCAAATTAAGAATTTAGGTTTGTGATTTGCATACATTCTCCATTTTTAAAATCATTTTATTATGCTTAATCACACTGGCCTTGAGTTCCAAGTCTCTACTTTGGATTTTTTAAATCTCTGCTGGAACTCTTCCCAGGCCAGTTTGGTCGGTCGACCGACCCCTGTGCCCGATCGACCGGCCCAACTGACTGTTGGGAAATTAGCCAGTGTACCCGGTCGACCGGGTAACTAGCCGTTGGCCAATATGACCGTTGGACCAGGTCGACCCGGGGGTCATAGGGTCGACCGGGCCAACTAGCCGTTGGACTGTTTTTTGATTAAAAGTCCATTCCATTCCTTTCTTTTGAGAGGCTTGTTAGGTGATCTTTTGGAACTATTTTGAAGCCTAAGAAAGGGGAATGAGCTGAGAAGGCTAAAGGGTCAATGGAAATCCAAAATGCTTGAAACAAAGGTATATCTTCCAAGTTAAGATTTGGTTTCCATTCCAATTGAAATCAATGCATGTTTAACTCTTTGTATTTTCACAAATGCATGATTTCTAGCTTTTAAAGAGATGTTTTGCAAACACATTATCTGTAAGTCCATGGGATCCTAACCCTAGAGGGGGGGGGGGGGGGGGGTGAATAGGGTGAGCTCCAATTATGACCAATTTTAATTTCTTAACAAAAACTAGTCACATGTGATGATTTATCATACAAGATGCGGAAGCTAACAAAAGAATCACCACAAAGCAAACACCATCACACAAGTATTTATAGTGGTTCGGCCTCAATGCCTACATCCACTACCGGCTTGTAAACCAACACCCCACCGGATTTCCACTATTTATGCTTTTCAATAGGCTAAGCAATAACCTTTACAATATGCTTTTCAAGGCTTAGCAATAACCTTTACAATGATGTTTTTCAAGGCTCAACATCAACCTATACACTATGCTTTTATAGGCTAAGCAATAACCTCTTCAACCACAAGGTTGGTTATCTCTCTAATTAGTGTCTATCATACACTTGATGGAGATTCAATTAAGCTCATTACAATGCCTCTAAAATAGGCGGATATGGAAGTGAAAAACAAATACACACACACACTATGAATGCAAAGATGAAAGCTCATGAGGTGTGTGTGTGTGATGTCCTCAATCAATTTGAAAATGAAAGCTCATAAATGTATGCCTAAGGCTTTTGAAAGTTTTAGCTCATAAAACATTTATGATTGAGGATGGAATGCAAGTCACATGTTAAAAGTAACAACTTGTTAATGATGTCAAAGATACACAAGTTGTATGAAATTAATTAGCTCTAAACATGTGATGCATAGGGATGTCAATCAAATCAACAATGTAGCCCATAAAGCATAAAAATAGATTTGATTGAAAATAGGGGACAAATCATATGTAATTACAAATACAACTTGAATATGATATACCAATCAAAGCAAAGCAAGTTGTGAAACTTTAAAACAAATTTACATATGATTTGTAAACATGTTGAATCCAAAACATAAGATATATTTTGAAAGAGATTTTCTTATGATGAAAAACAACACCCAAAGATTCAACCAAGTATATGAATCATGTTACATATAATTTCAAAGATTCTTTCATTAACATGATCTACTTAGATTTACCAAATAAAGTACTACTTGGATTGAATCAATGGTGATGCATCCAAAACAATAGATCAAATCAAAATATAAAACATGCTAAGGATACAACACATCATAGGTTAACATGCTACTAAAGATTTATCAAAGATAAAACAAAACATGAAAACATATGATTTGTAAAGAAGTTGAATCCAAAACATAAGATAGTTTTGAAAGTGATTTTCTTATGTTGGAAAACAACAACCAAAGATTCAACCAAGTATATGGATCATGTTACATCTAATTTCAAAGATGTTTCCATTAACATGATCTACTTAGATTTACCAAAGATAAAGTACTACTTGGATTGAATCAATGGTGATGTATCCAAAACAATAAATCAATTCAAAACATAAAACATGTTAAGGACACAACACAAACATAGTTTATCATGCTACAAATGATTTACCAAAAATAAAACAAAGCATGAAAACATATGATTAAGGAAAGTAGAGCCTACTTGGTGATTTAACTTCATTAATCCAAGCTTTAGCTTTCCTAATGATCCCCTTCATCCCTTAGTTCATTTCCCTTGAATATGCCTCAAAACCCCTCAAGGAGGGCCTTAAAATTCCCAACTTTTGGCAAAGGAAAGAACTCATATTTATAGCAAAAAGTGCCCAACGGCTAGTCCTCGGTCGACCTACAAACAGGTCTCGGTCGACCGGGAACACACAACGGTCAGAAAAATGACCGTTGGGGCGCCAGGGCAACTTTCTGCCTGCAGTGTTCCCGGTCGACCGGGACCCCTGGGCCGGTCGACCGGCGACACTGCCGGGACACCAAAAATCCACTTTTGCATGTTTGAAAGATTTTCTTTGTGGAACATTTTGGGCCATTAAACCAAGCTTGAATACATGTTTTAAATCATTCTAAGAGGTTTAAAAACATGAAACATAAATAGCCTAAAATGATTCAAAACTTTAAAAACAAAGGCTAGCTTGATTTTCTAAAAACTCTTTTCAAATCAAATGCATCCAAGATTTAAAAGCATATCATGCATAAATTTAAACTTTTACAAATCTTAAAAGCAATGCATGAATAAAACAAGATTTCAAGTTTTTCTAAAACAATGCAAGTGTGTGAATCAAATGATGCTAGAATGATTATGCATCCATCAAATTGCAATCTACAAAATTCCTAACATTATCATCTTTGGGATAGTAGATTGCTTTGCAAACATCCTTGTCTAAATCACATGTGCTCTTAGTAGTTAATCTTCATACAACTTGTTTAGTTCTTTCATTCAAGTTGTTTGAATCTTTCATGTAATTAGCATATAACTTCAATCATCATTTTCTGAGCTTAGATTTTAAAATGCATCAAGGATTCATTTAAGAGCTTCATTTTAGAATTTGATTGAAGTAAACATTCATACACTTTGTGCACACACCTTAGCTTCTTCTTACTGTATGTTTGTACATTGAATTAAACTTTCATATTAGCCTATTTAAGAGGTAACGTCATTGAGCTTAAATTGTATCTCTTAGAGTGTTTTGTATAGACACCTTCTTTGAGAAATCCTTCATTTGTAAAGGTTATTGCTTAGCCTAAGAAAAGCACTTTGTAAAGGTTATTGCTTATCCTTGGAAAAGCATCTTGTAAAGGTTGTTGTTTAGCCTAGAAAAACAACGTTGTAAAGGTTATTGCTTAGCCTATTAAAAAGCATAGTTAGTGGGAATCCGGTGGGGTGATTGGATCACAAGCCGGTAGTGGATGTAGGCATTGAGGCCGAACCACTATAAACCTTTGTGTTATGGTGTATGCTTGTGGTGATTTCTTTTGTTAGCTTCCGCATCTTGTTTGGTAAATCATCACTTGTGACTAGTTTATGTTAGGAATTTTGTAGATTGCAATTTGATAGATGCATTATCATTCAAGCATCATTTGATTTACACACTTGCATTGTTTTAGATAAACTTGAAATCTTGTTTTATTCATGCATTGCTTTTAAGATTTGTAAAAGTTTCAATTTATGCATGATTTGCTTTTAAAACTTGGATGCATTTGTTTTTCTAAAAAGAATTTTAGAAATCAAGCAAGCCTTTGGTTTTAAACTTTTGAATCATTTTAGGCTTTTTATGTTTCATGTTTTTAAACCCCTTAGAATGATTTAAAACATGCTTTCAAGCTTGATTTAATGGCCCAAAAATTCCCACTTGAAAAGACTTTGAAATATGCAAAAAATATGCAATTTTGGGAATTTTGGTCCCGGGCCAGAATCGCTGTGTTCCAGGTCGACCGGGAAGGGCCAGGTCGACCGGGAACACTGCAGGCAGAATTTGCCCTGGAGCTCCAATGGTCATATTTCTGACCGTTGTGTGTTCTCGGTTGACCGAGACCTATTTCCAGGTCGACCGGGGACTAGCCGTTGGGCACTTTTTGCTATAAATATGAGTTCTTTCCTTTGCCAAAAGTTGGAAATTTTAAGGCCCTCCTTGAGGGGTTTTGAGGCATATTCAAGGGAAATGAACTAAGGGATGAAGGGGATCATTAGGAAAGCTAAAGCTTGGATTAATGAAGTTAAATCACCAAGTAGGCTCTACTTTCCTTAATCATATGTTTTCATGTCTTGTTTTACTTTTGGTAAATCTTTTATAGCATGATAAACTATGTATGAAGTGTTGTGTCCTTAACATGTTTTATGTTTTGAGTTGATTTATTGTTTTGGATTCAACACCATTTGATTCAATCCAAGTAGTACTTTATTTGGTAAATCTAAGTAGATCATGTTAATGAAAGAACCTTTGAAATTATATGTAACATGATTCCTATACTTGGTTGAATCTATTGTTGTTGTTTTTCAATATAAGAAAATCACTTTCAAAACTATCTTATGTTTTGGATTCAACATCTTTTCATATCATATGTTTTCATGTTTTCTGTTTTATCTTTGGTAAATCTTTAGTAACATGATAAACTATGATTTGTTGTGTCCTTAATATGTTTTATGTTTTGAATTGATCTATTGTTTTGGATGCACAACCATTTGATTCAAACCAAGTAGTACTTTATCTTTGGTAAATCTAAGTAGATCATGTTAATGGAAACATCTTTGAAATTATATGTAACATGATTCATATACTTGATTGAATCTTTGGTTGTTGTTTTCCATCATAAGAAAATCTCTTTCAAATGTATCTTATGTTTTGGATTCAACAAACTTTACAAATCATATGTATTTTGTTTTAAAGTTTCACAACTTGCTTTGCATTGATTGGTATATCATATTCAAGTTGTATTTATAATTACATATGATTTGTCCCCTAATTTCAATCAAATCTATTTTTATGTTTTATGAGCTATATTGTTGATTTGATTGACATCCCTATGCATCACATGTTTAGAGCTAATTAATTTCATACAACTTGTGAATCTTTGACATCATTAACAAGTTGTTACTTTTAACATTTGACTTGCATTCTATCCTCAATCATAAATGTTTTTATGAGCTAAAACTTTCAAAAGCCTTAGGCATACATTTATGAGCTTTCATTTTAAAAATGATTGAGGACATCATACACACATCATGAGCATACATCTTTGCATTCATTTAGTGTGTGTGTGTGAGTTAGTTTTTCATTTTCATATCTGCCTATTTAAGAGGCAAATGTAATGAGCTTAATTGAATCTCCATCAAGTGTATTATAGACACTAACTTAGTGAGATAACCAACCTTGTGGTTGAAGAGGTTATTGCTTAGCCTATAAAAGCATAATGTATAGGTTGATGTTAAGCCTTGAAAAACATCATTGTAAAGGTTATTGCTTAGCCTTGAAAAGCATATTGTAAAGGTTATTGCTTAGCCTATTGAAAAGCATAAATAGTGGAAATCCGGTGGGGTGTTGGATCACAAGCCGGTAGTGGATGTAGGCATTGAGGCCGAACCACTATAAATCCTTGTGTGATGGTGCTTGCTTTGTGGTGATTGTTTTTATTAAGCTTCCGCATTTTGTTTGATAATCATCACTTGTGACTAGTTTGTTTTAAAGAAGTTAAATTTGATTAAAATTGGTCATAATTGGAGCTCACCCTATTCACCCCCCCTCTAGGGTTCGGATCCCCAGGACTTTTCAGTTTATTTTAAAGAAATTAAAATTGGTTTAAATTGGTCACATATTGTAGCTCACCCTATTCACCCCCCCCCCCCCCCTCCCCTTCTAGGGTTAGGATCCCAGGACTTTTATAGACAAGGATACCCAAAACCCCATTCAGAGCAAAACGTGATCCCGGATTTTTCTAGAGGGAGTCTTTAGACCGGAGTAGCTTGAAACATAATGTAGAGTCAATAATTTCCTAGAGGCAAATAGACTGTGGTTTCGTACAATAGTAGCGTACAAATCGTGCGAAGCATGGGTTTCACCCTTTAAAAACGCCGAACTCTCTGAAGTGTTATTCTAATGGATGATTCGCCCGAAGCCCGTTTTAAACTGAAAAGTATCTCAAAGTATCCTAAAATATGTATCTGAAGCCAGAATCCCATCAAACGGATGTCAAGGCGAAATACTACACTAGGATACCGGAAACCCCTTTTAGTGTAAACAATTATCCTAGATTTTTCTAGAGGGAGTCTTTGGACCGAGAGTTGCATGAAATACAGTGTAGAGTCAACAAATTCCTACAACCGCTTAGATTGTGGTTTCCTACAAAAGTCGCCCGAGGCGCGGGTTCCAGAGTTTAAAAATGCTATATCCCCTGTACTATTATCCAAACCCAAGAATCGCTCGACACCCGTTTTAAACAGAAAAGTGTCTCGAAATATCCTAAAACGCGTATCTCTACCCAGAATCCCTTCAAACGAATTTCGGGGCGAAAGGATAAACTAGGATACCCGAAACTCCTTTCAGAGCAAAAAGTGATCCCTGATTTTTCTAGAGGGAGTCTTTGGACAGGGAGTTGCTTCAAACACAGTGTAGAGACAACAATTTCATAGAGTCAAATTGATTGTGGTTTTGTACAATAGTAGCCTACAAACCGCCCGACGCACGACTTTTACCCTTTAAAAATGTCGAACTCCCTGAAGTGTTTTCCTAATGCATAATTCGCCCGAACCTCGTTTTAAACCGAAAAGCATCTCAATGTATCCTAAAAAGCATATCTCAAGTCATTATCCCATCAAACAGATCTCAAGGCGAAAAACTATACTAGGATACCTGAAACGCCTTTTAGAGTAAACAGTTATCCCATATTTTTTTAGAGGGAGTCTTTGGAACGAGAGTTGCATGAAATACAGTGTAGAGACAACAATTTCCTAGATCCGCTTAGATTATGGTTTCGTATAAAAGCCGCCCGAGGCATGGGTTCTAGACTTTAAAAACACTGTATCCCATGTGCTGTTATCCTAACCCAAGAATCACCCGACACCCGTTTTAAAGCGAAATGTATATCGAAATATCCAAAAATGCTTATCTCTACCTAGAATCCCAACAAACGAATTTCGAGGTGAAAGACTAGACTAGGTTACCCGAAACCCTCTCAGAGCAAAAAGTGATCCCGGAATTTTCTAGAGGGAGTCTTTAGACCGGGAGTAGCTTGAAACACAGTGTCGAGTCAACAATTTCCTAGAGCCAAATAGACTGTGGTTTTCTACAATAGTAGCCTACAAATCGCGCGAAGCTTGGGTTTCACCCTTTAAAAACGCCGAACTCCCTGAAGTATTTTCCTAATGCATGTTTCGCTGGAAGGTCGTTTTAAACCGAAAAGCATCTCAAAGTATCCTAAAATGCGTATCTCAAGCCAAAATCCCATCAAACGGATCTCGAGGCGAAATACTAAACTAGGATACCTGAAACCCCTTTTAGAGTAAATAGTTATACTAGTTTTTTTTCTAGAGGGAGTCTTTGCACTGAGAGTTGCATGAAATACAGTATAGAGACAACAATTTCCTAGATCATCTTAGATTATGGTTTCGTACAAAAGCCCCCTGAGGCACGGGTTCAAGACTTTAAAAACACTATATCCCCAGTACTGTTATCTTAAGCCAAGAATCGCCCGACACCCGGTTTAAACCGAAAAGTATCTCGAAATATCCAAAAACGCATATCTCAACCCGGATTCCCTTCAAACGATTTTCGAGGCAAAAGACTAGACTAGGATACTCGGAACCCTCTCAGAGCAAAATGTGATCCCGGATTTTTCTAGAGGGATTCTTTAGATAGGCAGTAGCTTGAAACATAGTGTAGAGTCAACAAGTTCCTAGAGCCAAATAAACTGTGGTTTCGTACTATAGTAGCCTACAAACCGCCCGAAGCACTGGTTTTACCCTTTAAAAATGCCGAACTCCCTAAAGAGTTTTCCTAACGTAAGTTTCGCCCGAAGCCCGTTTTAAACCGAAAAGTATCTCAAAGTATCCTAAAATGCATATCTCAAGCTAGAATCCCATCAAACGGATCTCGAGGCGAAATACTATACTAGGATACCTGAAACCCCATTTAATGTCAATAGTTATCCCAGATTTTTCTAAAAGGAGTCTTAGGACCGAGAGTTGCATGAAATACAGTGTAGAGTCAACAATTTCCGAGAGCCGCTTACATTCTGGTTTCATACAAAAGTCACCGAGGCACAGGTTCTAGACATTAAAAACACTGTATCCCCTCTACTGTTATCCTAACCCAAGAATCGCCCAACACCCGTTTTAAACCGAAAAGTATCTCGAAATATCCCAAAACGCTTATCTCTACCCAGAATCCCTTCAAACAAATTCCGGGGCAAAAGACTAGACTAGGATATCTGAAACCCTTGTCAGAGCAAAAAGTGATCCCGGATTTTTCTAGAGGGTGTCTTTACACCGGGAGTAGCTTGAAACACAGTGTAGAGTCGGTAATTTCCTAAAGCCAAATAGACTGAGGTTTCGTACAATAGTAGCCTACAAACCGCGGGAAGCAGGGGTTTCACCCTTTAAAAACACCGAAGTCCCTGAAGTGTTTTCCTAAAGCATGATTCGCCAGAAGCCCGTTTTAAACCGAAAAGTATCTCAAAGTATCTTAAAAAGCGTATCTCAAGCAAGAATCCCATCAGACGGATCTCGAGGCAAAATACTACACTAGGATACATGAAAACTCTTTTAGTGTAAACAATTATCCTAGATTTTTCTAGATGGAGTCTTTGGATCGAGAGTTGCATGAAATACAGTGTAGTGTCAAAAATTTCCAAGAACCACTTAGATTGTGGTTTAATACAAAAGCCGTCGAGGCACGGGTTCCAGACTTTAAAAACACTGTATCCCCTATACTGTTATCCTAGCCCCAGAATCGCCCGAAACCCGTTTCAAACCGAAAAGTATATCGAAATATCCTAAAACGCGTATCTCTACCCAGAATCCCTTCAAACGAATTTTGAGGCGAAAGACTAGAGTAAGATACCCGAAACCCTTTTCAGAGTAACAAGTGATCCCAGACTTTTCTAAAGGGAGTCTTTAGACCGGGAGTAGCTTGAAAACACAGTTTACAGTCAATAATTTCCAACTGCCAAATAGACTATGGTTTCGTACAATAGTAGCCTACAAACTGCCCGAAGCACAAGTTTTACCGTTTAAAACGCAGAACTCCTTGAAGTGATTTCCTAACGCATGATTCTCTCAAAGTATCCTAAAATGCGTATCTAAAGCTTGAATCCCTTCAAACAGATCTCGAGGTGAAATACTACACTAAGATACCTTAAACCCCTTTTAGTGTAAACAATTATCCTAGATTTTTATAGATGGAGTCTTTGGACCGAGAGTTGCATGAAATACAGTGTAGAGTTAACAAATTCTTAGAACCGCTTAGATTGTGGTTTCATACAAAAGCAGTCCGAGGCACGGGTTTTAGACTTTAAAAACACTATATTCCATGTATAGTTATCCTAACCCAAGAAACGCCCGACACCCGTTTTAAACCCAAAAGTATCTCGAAACATCCTAAAACGCGTATCTCTACCTAGAATCCTTTCAAACGAATTTCGAGGCGAAAGACTAGACTAGGATACCCGAAACCCCTTTCAGAGCAAAAAGTGATCCCGAATTTTTCTAGACAAAGTCTTTAGACTAGGACTTGCTTGAAACACAATGTAGAGTCAACAATTTCGTAGAGCCAAATATACTGTGGTTTCGTACAGTAGTTTCCTACAAACTGCCGAAGCACGAGTTTTACCTTTTAAAATCGCTGGACTCTCTAAAGTGTTTTCCTAACGCGTGTGTTGACACCAAAAAATCACTTTGCCTCTTCAACATCAAGAAGCCACACGAAGCTGCATCCTACTACAAAACAGGCAATGCTACTTCAAGCATCAGATCTTGTCAGAATCAAACAAAAACTGCAAGATCCTTGAAGACAGCCAAAAGAGGGGTTAACATGAAGTTTCGGGCCATTCCAACATCATTTGGCTTAACTTCACTCATCCGACAGTTGAACAGGCGCTCCTGGCGGCGACGGCATCAAAGACATCAAAACTTCAATCAGAGCCTACGGATGGTCTCAAAATACCTCCAAAAGGCTCCATGCCAAATTTCAAGTCAAACCGACAACATTTGACCCTCCATCAACCCTCGAGCAGTAAAATCAAGCCTCTCAGCGGTGAGAACCACCGAGACTATTACTCATCAAACAGAGCACATAGGTGGCTTCAACTGTAAGTCCATGGGGATCCGAACCCTAGAGGGGGGGTGAATAGGGTGAGCTTCTTTTATGACCAATTTTAAGAGTTTTAACTTCTTTAAAACAAACTAGTCACAAGTGATGATTATCAAACAAAATACGGAAGCTTAAAGAAAACAATCACCACAAAGCAAGCACCATCACACAAGTATTTATAGTGGTTCGGCCTCAATGCCTACATCCACTACCGGCTTGTGATCCAACACCCCACTGGATTTCCACTATTTATGCTTTTCAATAGGCTAAGCAATAACCTTTACAATATGCTTTCCAAGGCTAAGCAATAACCTTTACAAAGTTGTTTTTCTAGGCTCAACAACAACCTTTACAAGATGCTTTTCAAGGCTAAGCAATAACCTTTACAAGATGCTTTTCAAGGCTAAGCAATAACCTTTACAAGATGCTTTTCAAGGCTAAGCAATAACCTTTACAATGTGCTTTTCTAAGGCTAAGCAATAACCTTTACATTGATGTTTTTCAAGGCTTAACATCAACCTATACATTATGCTTTTATAGGCTAAGCAATAACCTCTTCAACCACAAGGTTGGTTATCTCTCTAATTTAGTGTCTATCATACACTTGATGGAGATTCTATTTAGCTCATTACATTTGCCTCTAAAATAGGCGGATATGACAATGAAAAACTAATACACACTCACACTATGAATGCAAAGATGAAAGTATATGAAGTGTGTGTGTGTGTGGTCCTCAATCATTTTGAAAATGAAAGCTCATAAATGTATGCCTAAGGCTTTTGAAAATATTAGCTCATAAAACATTTATGATTGAGGAAGTAATGCAATCACATGTTAAAAGTAACAACTTGTTAATGATATCAAAGTTACACAAGTTGTATGAAATGGATTAGCTCTAAACATGTGATGCATAGGGATGTCAATCAAATCATCAATGTAGCTCATAATACATAAAAATAAATTTGATTGAAAAGAGGGGACAAATCATATGTAATTATAAATACAACTTGAAAATGATATACCTATCAAAGTAAGGCAAGTTGTGAAACATTAAAACAATAATACACATATGATTTGCAAAGATGTTGAATCCAAAACATAAGATACATTTGAAAGAGATTTTCTTATGATGGAAAAACAACAACCAAAGATTCAACAAAGTATATGAATCATGTTACATATTTCATTAACATGATCTACTTAGATTTACCAAAGATAAAGTACTACTTTGATGAATCAATGGTGATGTATCCAAAACAATAGATCTATTCAAAATATAAGACATGCTAAGGATACAACAAATCATAGATTAACATGCTACAAAAGATTTATCAAAGATAAAACAAAACATGAAAACATATGATTTGTAAAGAAGTTGAATCCAAAACATAAGTTAGTTTTGAAAGAGATGTTCTTATGATGGAAAACAACGACCAAAGATTCAACCAAGTATATGGATCATGTTACATATGATTTCAAAGATTTTTCCATTAACATGATCTACTTAGATTTACCAAAGTTAAGTACTACTTGGATTGAATCATATGGTGTTGTATCCAAAACAATAAATCAATTCAAAACATAAAACATGTTAAGGACACAACACAAACATAGTTTAACATGCTAGAAATAATTTACCAAAAATAAAACCAAGCATGAAAACATATGATTAAGGAAAGTAAAGCCTACTTGTTGATTTAACTTCATTAATCCAAGCTTTAGCTCTCCTAATGCTCCCCTTCATCCCTTGGTTCTTTTCCCTTGAATATGCCTCAAAACCTCTCAAGGAGGGGCTAAAAATTCCCAACTTTTGGCAAAGGAAAGAACTCATATTTATAGCAAAAAGTTGCCAACGGCTAGTCCTCGGTCGACCTAGACACAGGCCTCGGTCGACCGGGAACACACAACGGTCATATTTTTGACCGTTGGCAAGTTTCAGCTCAGAAACTGCTGACTCGCCCGACAGTGTTCCCGGTCGACCGGGACACAGGTCTCGGTCGACCGGCGACACTGCCGGGACACCCCCTTTTTGCAAAAAATCAACTTTTGCCTATTTGAAGGTATTTCTTTGGGGGACCTTTTGGCCACTAAATCAAGCTTGAAAAACATGTTTTAAAGATTCTAATGGTTTTTAAAACATGAACATAAAAAGCCTAAAAAGATTCAAAACTTTTAAAACAAAGGCTTGCTTGATTTCTTGAAAACTCTTTTCTAAAACAAATGCATCCAAGTTTTAAAAACAAATTATGCATAAATCAATACTTTTATAAATCTTAAAAACAATGCATGAATAAAACAAGATTTCAAGATTTCTTAAATCAATGCATATGTGTGTAAAACAAATGATGCTAGAATGATAATGGATCCATCAAATTGCAATCTAGAAAATTCCTAACATCAACATGCTTCAAAAGGACTGCACATCAAATTTTAGGTCATTCCGACAACGTTTGACCCGACTTTGACGCTCCGAAACAAAAACAATGGTACTTGCGGTGGAGCACCCCGGGACCATGACATCCAAATCAGAGCCAATGGATCGTCTCAAAATGACTTCAATAAGCTCCCTGACAAATTCCAAGTCGATCAGACATCGGTTGATCGTACATCAAAGCGCGGCATCTTCCGCGCGGCAAAATCAAGTCTACTGGCGATGGGACCCCACACGGCTTCAAAACTCAAACAAAAGTCCATGGTTGGTCCTATCTACTACTCAAGAGGTTTCACCTTAAATTTCAGGTCATTCCGGCATCGTTTGACCTAGTTTCGACTCTTGACGGAAAATCGGCTACAAAGTCTTCGACTTTTCCAAAAAATAGGAAACTTTGTGCTCCGATTTGCATGGCTTCTTGTCAGATTTTCTTCAGGAGAATCAAGCCAGTAAATGAGGAGAAATGTCAAGAAAAATATAGGAGAAAAAAGCATCGAAAAAGATCGAAAAACGGTCGAGAAACGACGACCAAAAAAGGGGAAAAAGCCCATAGTCGCCGGCGGCTACCTCAGCCCGGCGGCGACCTCAGCTCATGGTCACCAACGACCATAGAAATCTGAGTTGCCAGATTTCGGCCGAAAACCCACTTTTCCGAGTTATTTTCGCGTTTCGAGATGATTGGCCCCTGCGATTTTTCAAAAATTTGATTTTTCAGGCATGTAATCCGCTGATCTTGGTCAACATCACGGATCTACCACCGGAATCATCAAATCATCATTGATCGCTCCAAGATCGCTAACCGGCTGACCAAGAAAGTACACTTTTTGTCCGACCGATAGAGAAATCGACAAGACAGATGTCACCGGCCCACTGATATCAACCAATGTCCGAAGTTGCATCACCATCCGACATCAAATAACATGTGGATCCATCGGCGATCATCACAGGAAGAATTCCAAAAGACGCGGCACGGCCCGCGACTCTTCAAATGCCTTGGCGACCACTTAATGCAGTTAATTGACCCATTTTATGACAACTTAATACGGTCATTAACCCATTATTTTGGACGGCCCAATTAAAATCAAGAAAATGGGAGTTACAAATTCAAGTAATCATGACATTAAAACCATGAAACTCCCCTCATCATGGAGATTAAGGGTGATTAAATGCCCATCATTCTCCACCGGCTAATCACAAGACAAGAAAAAGGAGTTACAAAATTAAGAAATAAAAACTTGTAACTCCTCCCAACAAGGAGCATCAATGCCATCAATTCTCTCATCATGGGCCATCAATCCCATAAATCACCCCATGGCTACCAAGAGCCTATAAAAAGCGGTCATTCCAAGAGATACACAAACAGATATAGAGACATACGCAGACACAGAGAGAGAGAGATCCATACTCACAAGCAAGGAAGAAGAACTATGAAGAAATCCCGCCACTCTGCTGCTGAAACACCATAAGGCGATCGAAGTCCCTTGGGGGGCCATCCCCCCTAAAGTCTCGTCTTTCCTTCTATCCAACATGGCCTAAACGCGGCTCTTCAACCCGTTTACTCGGTTTTTCATTGGATATTGGACCTCCCCTTGATCTTTATCCACTAAAAAACTGAGGTCCAAGCCAAGCCAAAGAATCTAAGCATCAAGCATTCTCATCTCAAGGACGATGGCGAAGTCCATACATGACTTGCGACCATCGATCTGAATGAGTCCCCGTACTCTCCTGAGAAGTCAGATACCTTTTCTTACTTTTCTATTATATTTTGTATTCTTTGTAAAGAGACAAAAAATCACATCTCTTGTCTTTCATTATTGATGAGATTTGTAAATCGCCTTTCACGGCACAAAACCGCCTTTCACGGGAAACAAAAATCGCCTTCCACGGCAAACAAAATGAAATCGCCTCTCATGGCATTAAAAAAAATCGTGTCTCTTTCTTAAAATATATGTGCAATGGAAAGTTAGAAATAAGAACTGATTTCCTTTCTACTTTTGAAGTTGAATTTCTGGATCACCACTTCAAATTCCAAGTAGAATCGAAAATCTGGCATACCTGTACAAAAATGTTGATAACTCGTTTTTCCTCCTCCGCCATACCCCGGCAGCCCCAGGGGTGGGAAGGAGAGGACGAAAGGTCGAAGCCCCCATCAGCGTGATTCGCCCGAAGCTCGTTTTAAACCGAAAAGTATCTCAAAGTATCATAAAATGCATATCTCGAGCCAGAATCCCATCAAACGGATCTCGAGGAGAAATACATCAGTAGGCTACCTAAAACCCCTTTTAGTGTAAACAGTTATCTCAGATTTTCCTAGAGGGAGTCCTTGGACCGAGAGTTGCAAGAAATACTGTGTTGAGTCAACAATTTCCTAGAACCGCTTCGATTGTGGTTTCATAGAAAAGCCGCCCGAGGCACGGGTTCCAGACTTTAAAAACACTGTATCCCTTGTACTGTTATCCTAACCCAAGAATCACCCGACACCCGTTTCAAACCGAAAAGTATCTCGAAATATCCTAAAACGCGTATCTTTACCTAGAAACCCTTCAAACGAATTTTGAGGTGAAAGACTAGACTAGGACACTCGAAACCCCTTTCAGAGAAAAACGTGATCCCCGATTTTGCTAGAGGGAGTCTTTCGACCGGGAGTTGCTTGAAACACAATGTAGATTCAACAATTTCCTAGAGCCAAATAGACTGTGATTTCATACAATAATAGCCTACAGACTGCCCGAAGCACGAGTTTTACCCTTTAAAGACGCTGAACTCCCTGAAGTGTTTTCGTAACGCATGATTCGCCCGAAGCCCGTTTTAAACCGAAAAGTATCTCAAAGTATCCTAAAATGCGTATTTGAAGCCAGAATGCCATCAAATGGATCTCGAGGCGAAATACTTCACTAGGATACCTGAAACCCCTTTTAGTGTAAACAATTATCTCTGATTTTTCTAGGAGTCTTTGGACCTGTTAGGGATTTTGTGTTATTGCAATTTGATGGATGCATTATCATTTTAGCATCATTTGAATTTTCACACATGCATCGATTTAGAAAATCTTGATTTACACATGCATAGTTTTTAAGACTTGTAGAAATCTTGGTTCATGCATGTTTTGATTTTAAACTTGGATGCAATTAGTTTTGAAAAGAAGTTTTATGAATCAAGCAAGCCTATGAGTTTTAAATCTTTTAAATCATTTTAGGCTCTTTATGTTTCATCTTTTTAAACTTCTTAATTTGATTTAAATCATGATTCGAAGCTTGATTCATTGGCCCAAAATTCCCCTCAAAGAAATACTTTGTTTTATGCATTTTTAGGGAAATTTTGTCCTAGGCCCGGGTCGACCTGTTGTGTGGTTGACCCAGTCAACCAACCACACAGCAGGTCGATCAGGAAAGAGGTGTTGGGGTTCTTTTTCAAACGGTTAGATTTATGACCGTTGAGCCCAGGTCAACAGGGGAAAGGTGCAGGTCGACCAGGGACTCGCAGAAACTCATTTTTTTAGTACAAAAGCAAGTTCATTCCTTTGAAAATGGAGAGGAACTAAGAGGCCCTCCATGAGATGTTTTGATGCCATTCAAAGGGGAATGAGCTAAGGAATGATATGGGTCATTTCGAAAGCTAAAGCTTGGTTCCATTAAGTTAAATCACTAAGTAAGCTTTACTTTTCTTAATCATATGTTTTCATACTTTGCTTTAATTATTGATAAATCTTTTCTAGCATGATAACTATGATTTGTTGTGTCCTTAACATGTATATGTTTTGAATTGATTTATTATTTTGGATGCATCACCTTGATTCAAACCAAGTAGTACTCAAATTGTTATATCTAAGTAAATCATGTTATTGAAAACATCTTTGAAATTATATGTAACATGATTCCTATACTTGGTCGAATCTTTGGTTGTTGTTTTTCATCATAAGAAAATCACGTTCAAATCTATCTTATGTTTTGGATTCAACAACTTCACAAATCATATGTACTTTTGTTTTAAAGTTTCACAACTTGCTTAGCAGTGATATGTATATCATTTTCAAGTCGAATTTTTAATTACATATGATTTGTCCCTTAACTTCGATCAAATCTATTTTTTGTGTTTTACACTTTCAAATGCTTTTAGCATACATATATTGAGTTACATTGTTAATTTGATTGAAATCTTTATACATCACATGTTTTGTTCTTAGAATTTTACGACTTGTTTGGAATACATATGTATATCTTTTACAAGTTATTTTTAACATGTGATTAGCATTCTTTCCTCAATCATAAATGTTTTTATGAGCTAAAACTTTTAAAAGCCTTTGGCATACATTTATGAGGTTTTTTTTTTTCAAATTGATTGAGGACATCATACATACACATTGTGCATTCATCTTTGCATTCAGTGTGTGTGTGTGTGTGTGTGTGTGTGTGTGTGTGTGTGTGTGAATTAGATTTTCATTTTCATATCCGCCTAATTAAGATGCATTGTATTGAGCTAAAATTGTATCTCCATCAAGTGTATTCTAGACACTACTTGTGAGACCCCGAGCCCTAATTTCTTGGATTAGTATTGTTTTATTTTTGGATTAGTTTCTCTAAGTTGGATTTGTGTTTGTTGGGTTGAGGTTGTGAGCTAGAATGGTTTTTCACTAGTTTTGGGGAGTTTTGAGAGCCAGTGAACCTAGACAGTGACTGTAGGGTCCTACTTGTTTTAGATGATCAGCTTGGAGAGGTTCTTCGTTTGACTTATCTCATTAATCTCTACAACTTTCGTGTTGATCTCGTCCCTGTTCGAGACCCCGAAACCTGAGTTTTCCGACTTCGAGGGCAAAACAGTCTTTTTACACCAAATCTGGACCCAAATTTTGAGATCTTAGAACCATGCCAAAATTGTACTTTTGGAAAACTAGATTTTATGAGAAACATTTTCCTCTTCTTCATCGAGTCCATCCGAGGCCCAGAAAGCCCAATTCTTAGCCCATGTAGTATTATTAGTTGTGGGCCCCACTTAAACCTTTAAATAATGGCCAAAACCCATGTTTTCTTCTTCACTCTTGCCCTCCACGAGATGGAGCATGCCCAGCCTTGCAACAGAAGCTCCCTTCCCTTCTTTTTCTCACTTTGTTGCTTCCAAACTCAAGATCTATGTTACCAATCACCAAACGAAGCTTGCCATTGCGTTCTCCTCCATGTCTTCTTGCTCTAGACACCATTTTCTTGGGAAACCATGAATGGTAGCCCCCTCATTTAGTTATTCCTTGCTGGTTGGACTACCTATAGGTATGCAATCACTTTCTCTCTTCGATTTTATGTAATTAGCATCCCCTTAAGTTCTATTTCCTAGTTTGATTTGAACCCATTCCTTGTCTTTCTTGATTTGCCATTTTAGGGTTTGTAATGGGTTGTATTTGGGGGTTTTTGTGTAGATTGGTGATTTGAGCTTAAAAGTGTGATTAGTAGCTTGATTTACTAGCTTGGACCCAAGGCAAGTGGATGACTGGATAAGTTTTGAACGCTTACCTGTTTCATGGAAATTTCTTGTTTTTGGCATTAATGGTTCTTAATGATTTTTACATATGTTTTCATAGTCTTTCTTGTCTTGATTTTATCACTTTTGAAATGCGTATTGATGAGTTGATTTCTCTATTATACATCTTGATGAATGTATCTATTGTATTATCAAGTGTAGATGAATCTTATGGATTGTGGTTTCTCTCTCTCTCTCTCTCTCTCTCTCTCTCTCTCTCTTTGGTGATTGAATATGAAGAGAATGGAGGTGTTTGTGGTGCATGTTTGTGGAAATTTTAATGATGAATTGGTGGAGTCTTGGACTCATTTTATTGTAGGATTCTAGGGGGAGTTATGTGAGGAATGGTTTAAGGGAAAAAGTCTGAACATAGTGGGGCTTTTCCCGCACCTGGCGGTCAGCCAGCTGTCACCTGTCGGCTTGCCGCCTGGTGATCGGCGGCTAACCGCCAGCTGACCGAACCTTCGCGGTCACCTTTTCAGATAGTATCTCTCTCCCCTGAGCCAGCGGTCAGCCCTGGCTAACCGCCGAACCCAGCGGCGGCTAACCGCCATCTAACCGCACCATGGCGTCTACTTTTCCAGTAAGCTGCAATTTGCAGCCCAGCCGCAGTCAGCTGTGCGGTCATCCAGCGGCTAACCACCAGGTGATCGAAATCGCCCAGAAATGTCAAAATGAAGAGAAATAAAGAGGATTTCCGTCCCAATCATTTGTGCACCCTTTTAGAGAATGATGAGGACTGTTAACTTGGAGATATGTTTGGAGCCCGTTCGAGAAAGAAACCATTTCACAAAGACTCATTTGAAATTTTGAAAACCACAAAGTATATAAGGACCCCGAAATGCCCCCAAACTCAAAGAGTACCAAGTCTTTATTAATATTGACATACGGGATCCCTATTCACCTTGAACTAGTCTTGAATCCCGATACTTGTTCTGAGATTTCAAAAGTTCTATAGTATTTCATTGTTCCCGAATTTATACTTCAGGACTTAATATTCCCGAAAGTATTGAAAGTGTATTTGTAATAATAGCTAGCCCCGAAATGTATTGCCCGACATGAAATGACAGTTGTGCCTTTGAGCACCCCCGTCCCGCCCGTTTATTTACTTGTACTTGATTTATTTACACATGTCTTAATTTCTGATATTTGACCTATGAGTCGGCACCACTAAGCTTGGATAACCTTGTTAGTCTAATCCACTGACTTGGATATCCGGACTTGTCCCGCCAGCTGCCGTTTGGATCCCAATGCCCTGTTTATTAACGTCCCGTCCCGATACCCGGTTCGCTACCGTGGTACCCGATGCCCGGCTTGCCACTGTGGCCCCGTCCAGTATTATTATTATATGTATATGTATATTTTGTTGAATCTCCTCACCTCGTGTGACTGAGATCAACGTCCCGATATGCTCTTGTCACTTCGGTGATAGAAGACTTAGCTTCGCGTGGTTGCCATCTTGCTAGTTCCCGATTCCTTGGATACCTTACATGTTTTATATTGCTTATTTGTTTTCTAGTAAATGATTCATTTCTTTTATGAAAGTTATTGTTTAAATAGGTTTTAATGTTTTCCAAGGTAAATTCAGTTATTGTTATATTATTTCTCGTTCCTTGGTACACTTATATGCTTTAAATGAATACCTGGTTTGTCAAATATCCATGCTTTTACATATGTTTTAAATGAACACTTGTTTTGCCAGATCTCTATGTTTACACATGTTTGAAAGGAACACCCGACCGTCAAATATCTATGCATTTATAGATGATGTAAATGAACATATGTTTTGTTAGATCTCCATGTTTTACTCATACTGTTAATGAATACATGTTTTGTCAGAGATCCATGATTTTTCACCCGTTTTGATTATATGTTGCCTTTGATCAAATAATATGAATTATCACATGTTTTATTTTTCAGCACATTTATTATCTTTTCACCCACCTGCCAGATCGTCGTGTCTGACCCACTATTTTGGTACTTGGGTTCAGATCTCTTCGTCCCGAGCTGAATGCTTTTGTTGGCTGTGGAGCTATGAGTTGTAGGTTGTTTTGTTAGCTATGTCATTTAGACATTGAGCTTGACATCGGAGTTGCGTCACATATGGGTCATGGTTATTAGCTTGTTATTGTATGACTTGTATTAGCCTTTTCTTGAGGTTTTTAGTTAATGCACATTGATAATTTGTAACTTGAACATTTATGGGAATGTAATATCCTGTTACTGTCAGCTATATACTTTGTTGTTATGGTTTACTCCAGTCTGATATGATATAATAGCTATATGCTAGAGGTTGAGTGCGACGCGGAATTCGATGGCCATGGACTCCGGGTCGCAACGCCACGAAAGCTTCTGTAAAAATATTCAGAATGTATTGGAATGTGTTGCCTTCACACACGTGGATCTTGCGAGAAAAATATAATTATCCTTAATCTCATTCGCGCCCCCGAGGTTCTGGTTTGGGGGCGTGACAGATTGGTATCAGAGCGGGCGGGTTTCTAGGAAATAAAGCACTCTAGGAACCTTAAGACGTGTGGTGAGGATTCGTTAGACTGGGCAATTTTTCATTTGTCTAGACATTGTTTCTGTGAGTTCGTGTCTGTTTTTCTTCTAGTGGGGGAGACTATCTTTGTCTCATTTTCTTGTCCTTGTTGTTAGGGAATTTAGGGGACCAAATTCTTTCTAGTGGGGGAGAATTTAATGTCTCCGCACCCACATTTAGTACCTTTTCCTTGTTTTCGAGCCAAAGAGTTGGAGTTTTGTGGACTTGGCATGTGTTTCTCGAAGGACTTTGGCAGAATTCTCAGCTTTTCGATGTCACAGATGGAGCTAGAGAAGGAATTCGTGAGCAATTGTTAGTCAGCAAAGAATATGTACAGCATATCGAGATCCAATTACAATTGAACATGGATTGTCAGAGGGTGTATTAGGCAAGTTAGTGTGGATTTTTGGATAAACTTAGATTATTTTCCTGAGTCAGAAGACTCCATAAGCTGAATAAGTGATGGACTTTATGAGGTTTGAGGTGATTTTCAGTGGTACAGCTCCAAGAAGATGTGAAAAGTTAGAAATTCCTCGAGCATTGATGAACTTGTGACAGAGAATTGTTCGAGGAGGTTTAACAATTGCAGTTATGATGGTGAAGTCGACTCGGCAGGGTGTGTCAGTGGATGATTAAAAGCATAGGAAATTAGTTTTCAGTAGCTGTGTAGAGAATTGTATGTGGAATTGATTGTTACATGATCACATGATAGAGAAGATTTTGTGGATTTTTCCGACTTGTAGAACTTCAGCTTGGGCAAAGTACAAATACGAGCAGGAGAATCATTACCTATGGACAATGACAGTTGAAAAATCCAGAGAAGAATGAATTCAACAGAAGTAGACCCCACGAAGTTTGGACATGTGGAGTAGCATGACAGTTAAGTGTTAGCAAGTCTAGTCAGAGCTGGAAACTACAGAGTTGTGAACCTTGTGTTTTCAACGAGCATATAGCGATGGGTGAAGTGTTCAGAGGACCGATCAAACGTTTAATGGAATTAGCTTGGCATATGAAGAAGTAACAGATTTCCAAGTCATTCACTTCGAAGATTGTGCATTGGCAGGAGACCTAATTTCGAAAAATTTGACAGAGATGACAGAAGAGTACCGAGGACTGGACGACATTGCCTAAAGTAAGAGACATCTGGTAGTACTTAGCGTCACCAGTTTTCTGAAGCCAAGGGCAGATAGGAGGACAAGACAATATTTCAAAAGCATGTGGTGGAATTCCAAGACTGGTAGAGACAGAGTGACAGTACATCGGGATGAGTCAGAACCTTCATTTTCTTAGACCGACATTGATGGGCAAGACAAGTAGGAGATTCGAGATTATTTAAGAACATCTGCTGGGTGTCAGGGGTTTGATGGAAGGATTCTTCAAATATTGATTGTGTTAGAGGAACAAGTTGCCGAGTAAAAATCTTGGACAGTTTGAGATCTTTAACCGAATCAGAGACCTCGATCACAAACTCATCTCACCGCCATATTTGACGGGGTTATTGCAGTTATGCAAGAGCAGGGCAGATCATTAATGTTTAAAGACAATTTTCCTTTTCAATTGGTAAAGCTCCAAGGAGATGTCCAAAGTTCGAGATTTCTTGAATTCGATGAGTTTTGTCAGGGAACTATTTGGAAATTTTCAACAAGTGCAGCCATGTCACTACAACAATTTACATTTTTCCCGGCGCTAAAAAAACGCCGGCAAAGGTCAAAAAAACGCCGGAGAAAACATTTACCGGCGTTTTTTGTTGCGCCGGCAAAGCGCCGGGAAAAGTGTGCCAGTAAAACCTTTTGCCGGCGAAATCAGGAAGCGCCGGCAAAAGTTTAACATTACCGGCGAAAAATAACGCCGGGAAAAGTTATTATTTCGCCGCAAAAAAGTGTCATGTTTTAAATAATAAATTTTTAAAAAAGCTTTGCCGGCGTTATTTTCGCCGGTAAAGGGCTATATTTTGAATAAAAAAATTTTTAAAAACTTTTGCCGGCGTTAATTTTCGCCGGGAAAAGTGTTATGTTTAAAATAATAAATTTTTAAAAAACATTTGCCGGCGTTATTTTCGCCGGTAAAAAGTTTATATTTTAAATAATAAATATTTATAATTCTTTGCCGGCGTTATTTTTCGCCGGGAAAACATATTTATTTTTCATAAATTTATTTTAGAAAATTTTTTGCCGGCGCTTTTTTGCGCCGGGAAAACATGAATATAATTTTTTTTAAAAATTTTGCCGCACTTCTTTTAGGTCGGCAAAATATTTATATTTTAATCAATTTTTTTTCCTATATATAAATCATTACACTGAAGGTCTCCAATTAAAAAAAATTAATCTAATTAATAAAAATCTATCAACACAAAAATATACAATAATTGAAAATGGCAACATCCAACCAAAATGAAAATTAATATTATCCAATTCGTGTAGAGTTGAGTCAACTGTTAGAGAGAAACAACCTCATCCAAATGTACAACATACCATATTTGAAAATCTATGCATATTCACTTCTTACAACCTTATCCACGCTTCTTATTTTGACTTCATGCTTCTTTAACGATCTCTCTCTCTCTTGCTAGTTATCTCTCTCCTTGTCAAACAAACTTGTCTTTCTTCACCAACTGAGCCCCGAGCCGAGAACAGAGCCTCACGTCCAGACTCCAGACCATCTCGACTGCAACCAAATAGCCAGCCCACACAACTCCATCATCTCCATCCACACCCAATCTTAGGATCGTCTCCTTATTCCTCATCTCCCTCTGAGCCATCCAAACAAATGACCAAATCTGCCCCGAAGTCATCTGCACGCATTCCAAACGCCATATATGCCAGCAACCCATTCCTTCCAACCAAAACCAGTCAAACACCAAGTCAATTTTTTTGCAACCAATCGGCTACTGCAAATCACCATCTCCACCGAACCTACACCCAACACCCCCTGCCCACATGCACAAACTTAATCCAGTCCAGTCCCTCTTTGAAATTGCTCCAAGCAACCATCATCATACGTCCCACCTCTACCAATTCGAGTCCGAATCCACCTGCACGCCCAACCACTTCACTCATCTTCTGATCAACTTCATCTCAGCACTCAGCCCACACAAACCACCCTTCCATCATCAAGTCCATAGCAACTTTTCCATCTCTGTGAAACACTCAAATAGGACCCATCTGCTAAGACAAATAAAATCAGAAATCTATTCACCAAACCATTCCATCTGCCCACCAACCTCATGTGGCATGGAGAAACTACAACAAGAATCAGATAGGAAAACGCATTCAAATTGATAAATCTAGTGCCCCACTGCGGTGAGCAGCCAAACATGTGATTACATAACTAATAGAAAATCAACTTACAAATGAGTCCCAGCTTTCCCAACATATGCAGGGATCCGTCCATAAAGATTACTGTTCCTTAACACACTGCAACATAGAATGAAATGGATGTATTCAGCAGTGGCATAGACAAGCAATTTTGCTTCCTCCTATAAATGTTTTGATGACATAAAATTTCAACTCTGTGTTTTAAAGTTGGTTGGCTTCAAGGAACCTGAAAAGCTGGTTGGCTTCAAGGAACCTGAAAATCCAATTCCCTACTAAAATCTCTACATTCAAAATATATATATATATATAGAGAGAGAGAGAGAGAAATAGAAATTTCAGAACCCATTTATAAAAAAAGAAAGCATACAGTTCTTGTAGAGTAGTAATGTCCCCAATCTCCTTTGGGATTTTCCCAGATAAGCGGTTTCCAGTCAAAGAGCTGCAGTAGCAGAAAAACACACCAACTCCATGTGTAATTCAGAAAACACAAGATATGATTTGCTTCCAAAACAAAAAATGCCAAACATGGTGCAGTGTAGAAACTTACATTTTGGTCAGTCGCTTGAAAGAGCCCCATTCGGGTGGGATTGTACCGTTGAGGTAGTTGCGTGTCAAATCTCTGTCAGGAATTTTCACAAATGCATTTGAAGCGTAAGTTTAAGGTTGCGTTTGTGCAATTAGAGGATTCCACGTAAAAAAAAAAATTTCCGAGAAAGTATTGACTCTTCCAATGGACCAAGTATATGACAGACCCATACATTTAAAGAAAATTTGTGTTGAAGTGTTATCTTAGTAGTTAAAGAAATAGATGGATGAGTTTCTGGGGTTCCACAAGAGCCAAGTCTGGCTTTGATTAGATTAGACAACCTCAAGTGGAACACCAGGAGCCCAAGGAGAGAATAAACCATTACTTGAGCCAAAAATGAGCATAATGTTACTAGAACAGCATGTTCCATCAGCATTATAAATTATCAAAGTTGCACAGGTCTCACCTTGTCACCTGTAGATGTGTCAACTTGGGGCTTAGTTCTGCCAGATGTTTCCAATATCTCAGCTATATTGTCACCCTTAGTTCTGCTTAGTTCTTTGGTTTTCTATACTTAGTTCTTTTTTTTTTTTTTTTGAATGAAATCTTTCGTTACCGTTAAAAAAAAAAAAAAAAAAAAAACCAAAAGGGTTGTACATAGTTTCAAAAATGTACCCTATCAACTTCTAGAGGAGTAAAGGGAGCCATCTTTTTTCTTGGTAGAAAGGGACCCATCTTTGAAATGAGGGAAAAGTAAGAGAAAGAATAGCTGAAGCCATTCCATTCCATTCAAATCAGTAGTCCATATTCGCTAATTAATCACTAGGAAGTACATTGATTAATTCAACCATGAGTAAAGATTTAGTGAGTATAAAGTTAAGGACTCTTGCTAGATCATAGGATAAAAAGACTATTGAGTGTCTGCACTGCTGAAAGGTGGGCCCAAGTGGGACGCACAATGCTAGACTGTACTTGCAATTGCTCGTGGAACAGATTTCGTAGATAGAATCTTGCTTCCTGGGATTTAATTGGAGAGATGGCTGGGAACTAAGCATTTTCCACAAAGGTAATGTACTAATGTTGTTATGTATATGCCATTGTCAACTTCAATTCAATGCAAACACACAGGCACTTTGGTGTTTACTGCAAGTTCAACACCAAATCTATTTATGTTATATCTCACTAATCCCAATGAGTTTAAAACTTACCAAAAATGGGGGAATAAAAAAAGAAAGGAAGGTAGGAAGAAAGCCCAGTGGCTGAGAATTGAACCAATGAAAAAAGGGGATTATGGCTAGATGCCTATGCAAGGACCCACCATGGAAGACCAAAAACAGTCTAAAATAATCTCTTTCTGCTCTGTAAGGCCTGGACCCACAGTCCTCGTAAGCTGATAAATAAACTAATTCAATAGACATTTTCAAATCTCAAGCACGAATCACAGGTAACTTTTATTAATCACTAATGGAAGTGTTTGCTCTTAAAAAAAATATAAAGGACAATAAATAAATCACTGTCTTCTTGGTATGATGTCCACATGTCATCAGTTGCTGTTGATGTATTACCCAACAAAAGTAGATGAAGACATAGAAAATACTTAAGAGATTTCTCACAAGAAGTAAAAATAAGACAAAATTGATCAATGATGACAACCAAAGAATAATAATTAATAAGCAAATTTGCTCTTATTTGCATTTTTTAATAAAGTGAATAAAAATAAGAGATTTAATAAAGTGAATAAAGGTCTCATTCACTTTATAATGCAAATAAAGTAAAATTCTTGAAATCGTGTAGGCATTGAATTTGGATGTGAACCATTTTAGAAATTAGGTTACCACCTTCTCTACTTTTAACATTACTTTGTATTGAAGGGCCACTATTAAAAAAAAAAGCCAAAATACTCTTTCTCTCTCTCTCTCATCTCATGATTGGCCCTTTTTAATATAACAGGCAAAACAACAACAGTAGAAGATAATTTTCAAGGCAACACTGAAAAGGCTACCACCATGAAAACTGATCCAAACATCACTTAAAGGGACTCAAAGTTGAATGGCTCTACGCAGTGCAAGTATATTGTAAATAAACCCAACCGTGATTAACAATCATATCATTGTCTGATTTTGATCGACACACATTTCTAGCAAAAATCAAACAGCAAACTGACAGTGTCAATAAAAAGTGAAACGGAATTGTTGAGAGGGGAGAGTAGTACTACTACGTAGTTGCGGATGTTTGGCGTAAGACTGTTGGCGAGAGGGCATGAACTTCCGCTGCATATACTTGTGACGTTGTATGGGCATAAATTGAGTGTGGCGATTATACAAACACCAAGAGAGCATACCAGATAGATGGATTGGAAATTTTTTGCCTTGTTGCTTGGTCATGACACTACAGTGGCCGTGTCTGATTATTTGCCATGTGATAGGAAGTGTCTTTTAGATAAGAGATCTTCATGAGTTTTATCAGGCTTTAATGAGGTGAGGAGGCGAGAAGGAGAGAAACTGAATCCAAAGTGGAAATGCGATTGATTGTAATTAGAGAAATGGATTCGTCTTAACTGTCATTGGGGGAAGGAAAGGGCATGGAGATTGAATTGAAACCCATCATTAGCAACAAAATTTAGGAGAAAAAAAGGAGGGGATAGACTTCCCATATCATTTAGGTCACTCCCCTTGTCTAGTGAAGCCCCATCACTTTTAATCCTTTGGATCATTAAAATAAATAATATGAATTTTTTTTTAACCTTTTACAAACTCTTGTAAGCACTAAGCAGTCCATACAACTCTCTTCATTATTATATCAATTATTCAATGGATATGTTTTCATAATTGGATTGAGAAAAAAAAAAGTGGGTATCTCTACTCTCTGTTTGGATTTGTATGGTGATTGAATGAAAATGATCTATATAATACTGTGAGATTTGTTGTCACCAAGAGAGTTCATAAATGCAAAATCCTATCATTGGATGACCCAAAACGGTCACAATTGTGGCTGCCACTAGACTCTCTAGATATACTGAAACATGAATTAATCCTGCATCAGTTGGGCTCATCACATTCCATATTTCCATGTCTCCGTTGTTAGTAGACACCTCCATTCCACAAACAACCAGATCAATCCCACCATGACTGATAAAAATGGGCAAACGAGATAGAAGGTTAAGATAACAACCCCATCATAAACCATGGCCCAAGATCGAGTGTAGGGTCAATATCTAGATTTTTAGGCTTCACCCCCACACTCCACAGCCATGGATCATCAATGGCTAAAACCACCTCAATGATCCTCTAGAAACAAAGATTAGAGTAGACCACACCACAACAAAACAGAGCCTGTGCACTTGAATTTTTCAGCCAAGGAAACTGTAGTCCCTGAGGTTCCAAATCCTAGAACTGGTTGGACTGGTTGGACTGGTTGTAACTGGTTTTTTATTTTAATGGCTTGAGGAAGATTTATTTAAAAGCAGGAAAAAATAAGAAAAATAAATAAAAAGGAAAAGAGAACAAATCAGATTTGCAGACAGATGGAGAAGAAAACGACGCCGACGAGACGGAGATGGGCGCATTACCTGCAACCGACGCCGAGCTTGGGCGAGACGGAGATGGACGCTGCGAGCTTGGGCGCTGGACGAGGGAGATGGGCGCTGCGAGACGGAGAGGGAGCTTGGGCGCTGGACGAGGAGATGGGCGCTGCGAGACGGAGAGGGAGCTTGGGCGCTGGACGAGGGAGATGGGCGCTGCGAGACGGAGAGGGAGCTTGGGCGCTGGACGAGGGAGATGGGCGCTGGACGAGGTGAGAGGGACCGAGAGGGAGATGCAGAGAGATGAGGGAGATGGACCGAGAGGGAGATGGGCGATTTCTTGTGTGCTTTGGGGAAATGCAGAGACGAGGGAGAAGGACCGAGAGGGAGAAGCAGATGAGGGAGATGGACCGAGAGGGAGAAGCAGAGAAGTAGAGAGGCGCTGCGAGACGGAGAGGGAGAAGCAGAGAGATGGGCGCAGAGAAAGGGTTTGAAGCAGAGAGATGGTTTGAAGCACAGAGAGGGTTTCGATAAACATATGTTTCGATAAACATATGTTGGGAATGAATCAAGCCCGGCGCAAATAGTGCGCCGGCAAAACCACTTCGGGCAAACAGCGCGGGATGTCCCAAATGAAGGCGCGGGAGACATTTGCCGGCGAAATATAAATACGCCGGTAAAACCCACTTTTGCCAGCGAAAATTCGCGCCGGGAAAAGTTTTTAACAACTTTTTTATTAACCCAGTTATCTTTACCGGCGAAAAAATAAATCGCCGGGAAAAAGTGACCTATACCGGCGTAAAAAATATTTTCGCCAGGAAAAGGTATACTTTCCCCGGCGTTTAATATTTACGCCGGGAAAAAACGCCGGGAAAAATGTAAATTGTTGTAGTGTGTGGTGAAGTAGAGTCAGCAGGATGCGTCGTCTGTGTGACTAGAAGCATTGGAAGTCAGATTTTAGCAGTTGATGAAGGAATTGACTGTAGAAAGGATCTATACTCGAACGCCTGATAACGAAGATTTTTGGTGGGTTTGATCAACATGAGGAACATCGGATTATAACGCACAGATACACGGAGCAGGAAGTCAATTATTTCAGGTTTTTTTAGGGGAAACAGATTCGGCAGAACAATTTCAAGAGTGAATGTAGAGCTTCAAATACTGAAGAATGACGAAGGGACAAGAATGATAGTGTCAGAGACCGACTGTTGTGCAGTGGATCAAGAGCAACGAATAGAAAGAGTTCACATTGAAGATTGTGCGTTTGATATGAGACCCTAGCTTCGACAGTTGTGATGAAGTCGACAGAATTGTTCCAAGAATTTTCTGTATCATGGTGGCTAGAAGCGAAGACTTGGTGGAACTTAGAAGGAGTTAGTGATAGCAAATTCCTTGAGTAGTCAGATTGGCAGAGCAGTAACAGATTCGAGCTAGTGGGAAAAGGTCTGACATCCGTTGATAGTTGACCGAAGAGTTCTACAGCGAGGATGACCCAGTGAGTTCAGGTGCTTCCGAGAGGACCGAATTGGAGTAGTCGTTTGAGGTTTTGTTTTCGAAGTGTGGGAATAATGTCCCCACTTGTTTTTCGGTTTGTTTTGTTCATTTGGACAACCAAATGTTCTAAGAGGGGGGGGGGGGGGGGGGGAAGGATGTGAGACCCCGACCCCTAATTTCCTGGATCAGTATTGTTTTATTTGTGGATTAGTTTCTCTAAATTGGATTAGTGTTCGTTTGGTTGAGTTTGTGAGCTAGAATGGTTTTTCACTAGTTTTGGGGAGTGAGTTTTGAGAGCCAATGAACCTAGACAGTGACCGTTGGGTTCTACTTGTTTTACTTGACCAGCTAGGAGAGGTTCTTCGTTTGACTTATCTCATTAATCTCTACAACTTTCGTGTTGACCCCGTCCCCGTTCGAAACCCCGAAACCTGACTTTTCTGACTTCGAGGGCAAAATAGTCTTTTTACACCAAATCTGGACCCAAATTTTGAGATCTTAGAACCATGCCAAAATTATACTTTTTGAAAACTAGATTTTATGAGCAACATTTTCTCTTCTTCGTCGAGTCCATCCGAGGCTCAGAAAGCCCAATTCTTAGCCCATGTAGTATTATTAGTTGTGGGCCCCACTTGAACCTTTAAATAATGGCCAAAACCCATGTTTTCTTCTTCACTCTTGCCCTCCACGAGATGGAGCATGCCTAGCCCTGCCCTGCAACAGCAACTCCCTTCCCTTCTTTTTCTCACTTTGTTGCTACCAAACTCAAGATCTATGCTACCAATCACCAAACGAAGCTTGCCATTGCGTTCTCGTCCATCTCTTCTTGCTCTAGACACCATTTTCGTGGGAAACCATGAATGGCAGCCCCCTCATTTAGTTATTCCTTGCTAGTTGGACTACCTATAGGTATGCAATCACTTTCTCTCTTCCATTTTATGTATTTGCATCCCCTTAACTTCTATTTCCTAGTTTGATTTGAACCCATTCCTTGTCTTTCTTGATTTGCCATTTTAGGGTTTGTAATGGGTTGTATTTGGGGGTTTTTGTGTAGATATGTGATTTGAGCTTAAAAGTGTGATTAGAAGCTTGATTTACAAGCTTAGATCCAAGGCAAGTGGATGAATGGATAAGTTTTGAACACTTACCTGTTTCATGGAAATTTCTTGTTTTTGGCATTAATGGTTCTTAATGATTTTTACATATGTTTTCATAGTCTTTCTTGTCTTGATTTTATCACTTTTAAATGCATATTGATGAGTTGATTTCTCTATTATACATCTTGATGAATGTCTCTATTGTGTTATCAAGTGTAGATGAATCTTATGGATTGTGGTTTCTCTCTCTCTCTCTCTCTTTCTCTCTCTCTCTTTGGTGATTGAATGTGAAGAGAATGGAGGTGTTTGTGGTGGATGTTTGTGGAAATTTTAATGATGAATTGGAGGAGTCTTGGACTCATTTTATTGCAGGAATGTAGGGGGAGTTATGCGAGGAATGGTTTAAGGGAAAAAGTCTGAACATAGTGGGGCTTTTCCCGCACTTGGCGGGCCGACAGGTGACCGCTGGCTAACCGCCAGCTGACCGAACCTTCGCGGTCACCTTTCCAGATAGCATCTCTCTCCCCTGAGCCAGCGGTCAGCCCTGGCTAACCGCCGAACCCAGCGGCGGCTAACCGCCATCTAACCGCACCATGGCGGTTACTTTTCCAGTAAGCTGCAATTTGCAGCCCAGTGGTCAGTTGCACGGTCATCCTGCGGCTAGCCGCCGAACCCAACGGCGGCTAACCGCCAGGTGACCGAAATCGCCCAGAAATGTCAAAATGAAGAGAAATAAAGAGGATTTCCGTCCCAATCATTTGTGCACCCTTTTAGAGAATGATGGGGACTGTTCACTTGGAGATATGTTTAGAGGCCGTTCGAGAAAGAAACCATATCACAAAGGCTCATTTGAAAATTTGAAAACCTCAAGGTATATAAGGACCCCGAAATGTCCCCAAACTCAAAAAGTACTAAGTCTTTATTAATATTGACATACGGGATCCCTATTCACCTTGAGCTAGTCCTGAATCCCGATACTTGTCCTCAGATTTCAAAAGTTCTATAGTATTTCATTGTTCCCGAATTTATACTTCATGACTTATTATTCCCGAAAGTATTGAAAGTGTATTTGTAATAATTCCGAGCCCCGAAATGCATTGCCCAACATGAAATGACAGTTGTGCCTTTGAGCACCCCGTCTCGCCCGTTTATTTACTTGTACTTGATTTATTTACACATGTCTTTTTTTTTATATTTGACCTATGAGTCGGCACCACTATGCTTGGATTACCTTGTTAGTCTGATCCACTGACTTAGAGATCCCCCACCTGTCCCGCCAACTGCAGTTTGGATCCCGATGCCCGGTTTATTACCGTCCCGTCTCGATACCCGGCTTGCTCTCGTGGTTCCCGATACCCGGTTCGCTACCATGGTTCCCGATGCTCGGCTTGCCACCGTGGCCCCGTCCCGTTTTATTATTATATGTATATGTATATTTCGTTGAATCTCCTCACCTCGTGTGAGTGAGATCAACACCCCGATATGCTCTTGTCACTTCGGGGATAGAGGACTTAGCTTCGTGTGGTTGCCATCTTGCTAGTTCCCGATTCCTTGGTACCTTACATGTTTTATATTGCTTATTTGTTTTCCAGTAAATGATTCATTTCTTTTATGAAAGTTATTGTTTAAACATGTTTTAATGTTTTCCAAGGTAAATTCAGTTATTGTTATATTGTTTCCCGTTCCTTGGTACACTTATATGCTTTAAATGAATACCCGGTTTGTCAAATATCCATGCTTTTACATATGTTTTAAATGAATACTTGTTTTGCCAGATCTCTATGTTTACACATGTTTTAAAGGAACACCCGACTGTCAAATATCTAAGCTTTTATAGATGATGTAAATGAACATATGTTTTGTTAGATCTCCATGTTTTACTCATGCTTTAATACACACGCTTTAAATGAATACCTGATTTGACAAATATCCATGCTTTTACTGTTAGATTTTATGGTCTCAATACTAGTATATGATGAATAGATTGATTAATTTCTTTATTTATCAATATAATCATGCTTTCCTTTCATGAGATGAATGGTGATTTATTACTTAATGCACATGACCAATATAAATGACATAATGGCTCATGAGATGAACCGGAGTCCATGAGTATACTAGATGTAATACATGTGTATGGATGAGATCCATATACAGGAGATATGCATTGCAAATCTTATACTCAAATATCTTCACAACTAGTGATGAGATTGGACATCTCATCTGACAAGGTTGCAGCATTTTGATCACTATGAGATAGTGTGATTTATCTCGATCATCAGAATGTAAGATTCTGGATCATGATGCTGGTACATTAGATGTATTGAAGGACCATGAGAAGCACCTTATATACATTGTCTTTATTTTAAGGTCAGCTCTCATAATTTCCTAGTAATAGGCTCAAAATCCTGAGACATTAATGAACTCAAGTTTCTATCTATTCATTTGCTTTGAGTCACCAATGAGTGAGGCCAATTGTAGGTCAACACCTCGGTGATTTGGGTACGTGGTAGTAGAGCTGTAGGAACATTCAATGGTCAAGATGGAATCCATCTTTAATATCCCCTTGTGCCAATTAATGGATTTATCATTGGTAAGTGCGCACCCATTCCAGTTAAGAGTTAATTGGATCGGTACCAAATGATCATTATAATTAATTGGGGCTCAAGGATAATTAGACATGGATCTAATTTGGTGGACAGGTCCATTTGATCCATGGATATAGATGGAGGGGCCTACTTGTGGTACTGTGGAAGTTTAGGGTCTTCATTGTAATTTATTCCTAAGACTGGAGTCCAATTGCATTTATATAGTGGAGTTATTTGCAATTAACTGTGGGCCCGGATTGCACATGAGATGTGGGGTCGCGTGTCCCAGTTGGAGCCAGCTTTCTAAGGAATCCCTAGTGGTCCCCACGCTAGCCCAATATATTAGAAAGATACTAATTCTACTTAAACTCTAAAAGGAAGGTTACTATTTCTATTTGAAGTGAGACTTCTAATAGTGGTAATGGTAAGCTACTAATTTGTAATGGAAGTAGGACTTCTATTTTAATTAGAAAGGAGAAAGTTACTAATAGTTGTGGAAGTAAGACTTCTATGGCAATTAGTAAGGGAGATGTTTACTAATTTGTAATGGGAGTTAAAGTTCTATTTCAAATAGGAAAAGAGGAGTTGTGGAGGGATATAAATAGAGGAATACTCCTCTCAAATTCATGGATAATCAGTAGAGCACTTTCAGCCCCCTTGTGCAAGAGTTGTACAAGTCATCTTCCTCTCAAAGTTCCCCTCTCTTTCACCTTTGGTTCCTTAGAGTTACTAGTAGGGTTTTCTCTTGAGGATTCCACCATCTTCTTGAGAAAAGAGATCTAGTACGGGACATAGTGTGGAAGATCAAAAGGAGTTGAAGATTCTGAATTGGATTGTGAAGTTGTTCATCATCAAAGAAAAGAAATCAAATCCTCCATTAGAGCACAACAAAGCTCCAAAGGTATATCTACATCCTTGTATGTTGTGGATTTCGTGGTTGCATATTTGTTTGTTGTTTTCTATCTTTTAGATAGTAGTTGTTGCTCTACATGGCTATGAGATTGAGGGAATTGCATCCTGGATTGGGTTTGTTGCATTCTAGACAATTGATCCCTGCATTCAGTGGGTCAAAAGTTTTTGAAACCTGTCTAGAAGGCCCATCTATATTCCAACAATTGGTATCAGAGCCTAACCTCTTCTCTAATCATGTTAGACCAGCAAGCTTGCTCTGATCTTTGCATGAGATGTGAAGAAGATGAAGCAAGGGCTATGTAAGGATCAATTTTAATGGATTTGCTTGGTTTGATAGTAAATTCATGTTTGGATAGTCACAAAAGGGTTTAATAATGATGGAAGGATCATAGGAAGCCATTGGGACACTTTGGTAGTGATTTGGAGAAGAACAGACACGAAACAGAAAACCCAAGTTGCAGAAATTCGTCAGCCGGGTCGACCAGGCCCCGTGCCCGGGTCGACCTGCTAACTTGAAGGCAGGTTGACCTGGCCCCGTGCCCGGGTCGACCTGCTGACTTGCAGGGGCCGGTCGACCGGGCCTTCTGTGCAGAATTCTGCAGAAACTGATTTTTCAGTTTCGGGTTTACTTTTACTTCCTATTTTTCCAGCATTGTTTGGCAGCCTATTTGTGATTTATATGGTTGTATAAGATACTAACTTGCAGATGATCTTGTCCTCTCCATATGGCCCACAAGTCTTTTGCTTTCTTTTATGGTGATTGGTTTATTTAAGGCTAAATGTAAAAGGCGTCATGGTTTCCTTGGTTTCCCGTGAAAGGGCAAGGCATGATGAATTTCCCTATAGCCATTTTAATTCTAGTTTTAGATTACCATGTAAGTCTCATTTTTGAGACATAGGAATTTATGTAATTTTTCTAAATTTGTAAATTCTGGCGATGTCCGAGACAAAGAAGGAAAGCGATGTTGGACTCCTAATCAAAGAGTTTGAAGATTACCAAAAGAGTTCTGGAGTTTCCCAAAGAGTTTGAGGAATTCCAAATTTTGGAAAGTCTAGAAGTCCAAGAAGTCTATTCCGCTTGGGCCATGTGGAGGAGAGGACTAGTTTCTATTTTTACAATTTCTATTTATGGATGCATGCTTAAATTAGAAAAATTCCAGATCTGATCCAAACATAGCAAGTTACTAAAATTGGTCAAATCAAATTAATTTTTCGAAAGAGTTCTAATTAGTGTTGACGACCCATGAGATGGACACATTGGTAACACTAATTTAGAAACTGAACTTTCCTTAAAATAACTTGACTTGGAACCAATCTTAGATCATATCATAAGATGATTTGTTGTATACATGAGGGCCCAAATACCTTACAAAGAAATCCTCAATTCTAAAATATTAAGTGGGAGCGGGGCATTTATATTTAGAAATCCCCATGGTTTTCCACCATAGGTCCATTGTAAGGAAAGTATTAGCCTCGCGTTATCTCAAGTATGGCCGTTCCCCACGGAGGGCTTTTACTTGTCTGGCTACTAGATATGGATCTCCTATGGATAGTGTTGATGAGACGGGGCGGGGGCCCACTCCCCAAGGAGGAGCTGCTCGCAACGGTTGTCATACAATGCTAGTTGGTGGGTCACACTTAACTAAAATAATGATGTAGTATCCCCAAGGATTTGCCTCATGTATTTTAGAAACCAAAGTAAATCGGGAGTCATTCATTATTTGGTATGAGATACCTAGATAATAATGAATGAAGGGGATCATGGAAAGTTAGTCTTAATCCTAATTATGACCAACTTTGATCCGCACCAATCTAGGTGGTATTTGCACTCCCCAAGGAGGCATACCCCGGGGATTGGGATTCCGATGTATTCTGAATTTAATGGTTATGAGGATTCCATATAAATTTGGTAGAATACTAAACCCTAATGTCTTTTCAATTCATTAATTGAATGTATGGTTATGTGCTACAGTATTTCCAGCATGAATTCAAATACTTTCAATCCACTTGCGACCATCCTCAACCAGAATAAGTTGATGGAATCCAACTTTATAGACTGGAAAAGGACCCTGGATATTATCCTGACAGCTTCAGGATGCAGATATGTCCTTATCATACCCCCCCCCTTCCTGAGCCTGAGCTTCATGCACCTCAGTGTGAAAAGGACCTTTACACCGAATGGACAAAAGAAAATGAGGTAGCCAGATGTTTTATACAGGCATCCATGTCTAGTGTTGTACAACACCAACATCAACCCTATAAGTCAGCATACGATATTATATCGAGCTTAAATGAGATGTTTGCGGACCAGGTTAGACCTGCTAGGCAAGCTGCTATGAAGGTGCTGATAAACACTAAGATGACTGAGGGAACCCCAGTACAAAACATTTGTTGAAAATGAGTCTTGCACTAAATGAGTTAGATGCACTGGGTGTTTCGATTGATAAAGAATCGCAGATCGACATGATCCTTCAGTCACTACTGGATTCTTTCAATCATTTCGAGATCAATTGTAATAAATTGGAAATGACCATAGCTGAGCTTTCTCGCCAGCTGGTAGTGACTGAGGAAATCATGAAGAAAGAGAAAAATTCCCTCATGACAGAAAAGTCATTTGTTAGGACCAAGCCAAAAGGCAAAGACCGAGATAACAAAAAGAAATCAGTCATCAAGGGTCCTAAGGTGGAGAATGGTTATACTTGTAGTATGGCCAAGGCTAAGGGTACGGGAGTAAAAGGAAAGTGTTTCCATTGTGGTAAGACAGGACATTGGAAAAGGAGTTGTCCAGAATATCTGTCAAGAAGAAGACCTCAGGTATGATTGAGTCACTTATTTTTGAAGTTAGTTTTACAACTGGTACTTCAGAATCTTGGTGTACGGACTCCAGGGAAACTGATCACATATGTAATTCGTTGCAGGGGTTCAGGGAAACCAGAAAGTTCAGTGACGGAGAAATCATTGACAACCTAGGATCTGATGCTAAGGCAGAGACTGTTTCAGTGGGAGTTATTACATTATGTTTTTCAAATAATAAATTGATTTTTTCAGACACGTTATATGTATCGTCTTTACGGCGGAATTCAATTTCAGTTTTAGTATGGTGAATAAGAGTTATTCTATTACTCTTGGTACTGAAATTGTCATAAAGAGATACGGTACTTTTATGTATTCTGACAAGGTAATCAATAGAATTTATTTGTTAATCCCACAATGTATGAGATATATGATACTGAAACAACTAATAGACCATCATTAAAGAGGAAATTACCTTCATCTGATCCAACAAGACTTTGGCACTTGAGGCTAGGTCATATAAACCTAAACAGGATTGACAGGCTAGTGAAAGATGGTATCTTGCCTTCATTGGTGGTAGAACCAATGCCTGTCTGTGAGTCCTGTCTGGAAGGCAAAATGACCAAAAGACCCTTTTCATCCAAGGGCAATAGGGCCAAAGATTTATTGGAATTAGTGCATACTGATGTGTGTGGGCCCATTAATGTCAGGGTCAGAGGAGGATATGACTACTTCATCACTTTCACAGATGATTATTCAAGATATGGATACATATACCTTATGCACCGCAAGTCCGAGGCTTTTGAAAAGTTCAAAGAGTTTCGAGCGGAAGCGGAAAAGCAATTAGGTAAGAGTATCAAGACTCTTCGATCAGATCGAGGAGGAGAATATCTCTCTGGTGACTTTATGACACACTTATCAGAAAATGGGATTCTATCCCAGTTGTCTGCTCCTGGTATGCCTCAACAGAATGGAGTAGCGGAAAAAAGGAACCGGACTCTTTTAGATATGATTAGGTCTATGTTGAATTTCTCAGGATTACCTATATCCTTTTGGGGATATGCCTTGGATACTGCAATGTACATACTAAACCTCGTACCATCTAAGTCTGTACCTAAGACTCCCCGAGAGTTGTGGTCTGGGCGAAAGCCTAGTCTACAACATTTACACATTTGGGGTTGTCCGGTACAATTACTGAAGGTACAGACGGATAAGTTGGAAACGAAGTCGGAAGTATGCACGTTTGTAGGATATCCTAAAGGAACTAAAGGTTGGATATTCTATAATCCCAGAGAGCAGAAAGTGCTGGTAAGCACCAATGCCGTTTTTCTGGAGGAAGATTATATGATGGACCGGAAATCTTTAGAAAAGGTGATCTTGGAAGAGATTCAAGAACAATCAATTCCAAATCCAAGTATGACCGAACTTGAGGAAGAACCGCCCTTACCAGACCCAGTAGTTACACCAGTGCCTCGTCGTAGTGGGAGAATAATCAGGCCCCCTGATAGGTTCTCGTTCTTGGGAGAGTCTTACGAGGCAATCCCGGAAGAACTGGAACAGGATCCCTGTAACTATGATGAAGCAATTAATGACATAGATTCGGGACATTGGCAGGATGCTATGAAAGCTGAGATGGAGTCTATGTACTCTAATCAGGTCTGGACACTTGTGGACTTGCCTGCCAATATCAAACCTATTGGGTGCAAGTGGGTGTACAAGAGAAAAAGAGGACCAGATGGAAGAGTTGAGACCTTTAAGGCCAGGCTTGTTGCGAAGGGGTATACTCAGAAAGAGGGTATCGATTATGAGAAAACCTTCTCGCCGGTAGCCATGCTCAAGTCCATCCGGATACTCTTATCCATTGCGGCTCATCTCGATTACGAGATTTGGCAAATGGATGTCAAGACGGCGTTTCTCAACGGCCATCTTGAGGAAGACATCTATATGATGCAGCCAGACAATTTTATAGCAAGTAACCAAAAGCAAAGAGTTTGCAAGCTGCAGAAGTCCATTTATGGACTGAAGCAAGCGTCCCAAAACTGGAACATCCGTTTTGACCGGGCAATCAAATCATTTGGTTTTAGTCAAAATCCGGATGAGTCATGTGTGTACATGAAAAATGAAGGTGACAGGGTAGTTTTTCTGGTTTTATATGTCGACGACATCCTTCTCCTTGGGAAAGATATAGGAATATTGTCAACGGTAAAAGTTTGGTTAGCTAAGACTTTTGATATGAAGGACTTGGGAGAAGCTAGTTACATCCTAGGGATCAAACTCCATCGAGACCGGATAAATAGGATGATAGGCTTATCCCAATATGCATACATAGATAAGGTACTAGTACGGTTTGCTATGCAAGACTCCAAGAAGGGTATTACACCTTTCAGGCATGGAGTGCAGCTTTCCAAGAATCAGTGTCCCAAGACACCTGAGGAAAAGGAACAGATGAGGTGGATACCATACGCTTCGGGTGTTGGTAGCCTCATGTATGCTATGCTATATACTATACCGGATATCTGTCATGCATTGGGCTTAGTCGGCAGATATCAGTCTAACCCAGGTCCTAACCATTGGATTGTTGTAAGATGTGTTCTCAAATCCTTGAGAAAGACTAGAGATTACATGTTGATTTATGACAATAATGAGTTGATTCGAGTCGGTTACACATATTCTGACTTCATGTCAGATAAGGATTCCAAGATATCAACTTCTGGGTATGTGTTTATGCTATAGCTGCTTGAGAAGCAACTAAAGAAGTAGATTGGCTCAAAAGATTCCTTATAGAACATGGAGTGGTATTTTTGGCAAGACAGCCGCTCACGGTTTACTGTGATAACAGCAGGGCAGTCGATAAGTCCAAGGAACCCAAAAGCAAAAAACATGTACAAAGGTAGTTACACATGGTCGGAAAGATTGTACAGAGAGGTGATACTGCTATCACCTAGTTAAACTCTGCAGACAATCTAGGAGATCCCTTTACTAAGCCTTTGACTACCAAAGTTTTTTTAGCAACATGTAGATGGGATGGGCATGAGATGCAACCCTGACTGGCATTGAGCACAAGTGGGAGATTGTTAGATTTTATGGTCTCAATACCAGTATATGATGAATAGATTGATTAATTTCTTTATTTATCAATATAATCATGCTTTCCTTTCATGAGATGAATGGTGATTTATTACTTAATGTGCATGACCAATATAAATGACATAATGGCTCATGAGATGAACCGGAGTGCATGAGTATACTAGATGTAATACATGTGTATGGATGAGATCCATATACAGGAGATATGCATTGCAAATCTTATACTCAAATATCTTCACAACCAGTGATGAGATTGGACATCTCATCTGACAAGGTTGCAGCATTTTGATCACTATGAAATAGTGTGATTTATCTCGATCATCAGAATGTAAGATTTTGGATCATGATGCTGGTACATTGGATGTATTGAAGGACAATGAGAAGCACCTTATATACATTGTCTTTATTTTAAGGTCAGCTCTCATTATTCCCTAGCAATAGGCTCATAATCCTGAGACATTAATGAACTCAAGTTTCTATCTATTCATTTGCTTTGAGTCACCAATGAGTGAGGCCAATTGTAGGTCAACACCTCGGTGATTTGGGTATGTGGTAGTAGAGCTGTGGGAACATTCAATGGTCAAGATGGAATCCATCTTTAATATCCCCTTGTGCCAATTAATGGATTTATCATTGGTAAGTACGCACCCATTCCAGTTAAGAGTTAATTGGATCGGTACCAAATGATCATTATAATTAATTGGGGCTCAAGGTTAATAAGACATGGATCTAATTTGGTGGACAGGTCCATTTGATCCATGGATATAGATGGAGGGTCCTACTTGTGGTACTGTGGAAGTTTAGGGTCTTCATTGTAATTTATTCCTAAGACTGGAGTGCAATTGCATTTATATAGTGGAGTTATTTGCAATTAACTGTGGGCCTGGATTGCACATGAGATGTGGGGTCGCGTGTCCCAGTTGGAGCCAGCTTTCTAAGGAATCCCTAGTGGTCCCCACGCTAGCCCAATATATTAGAAAGATACTAATTCTACTTAAACTCTAAAAGGAAGGTTACTATTTCTATTTGAAGTGAGACTTCTAATAGTGGTAATGGTAAGCTACTAATTTGTAATGGAAGTAGGACTTCTATTTTAATTAGAAAGGAGAAAGTTACTAATAGTTGTGGAAGTAAGACTTCTATGGCAATTAGTAAGGGAGATGTTTACTAATTTGTAATGGGAGTTAAAGTTCTATTTCAAATAGGAAAAGAGGAGTTGTTGAGGGATATAAATAGAGGAATACTCCTCTCAAATTCGTGGATAATCAATAGAGCACTTTCAGCCCCCTTGTACAAGAGTTGTACAAGTCATCTTCCTCTCAAAGTTCCCCTCTCTTTCACCTTTGGTTCCTTAGAGTTACTAGTAGGGTTTTCTCTTGAGGATTCCACCATCTTCTTGAGAAAAGAGATCTAATACGGGACATAGTGTGGAAGATCAAAAGGAGTTGAAGATTCTGAATTGGATTGTGAAGTTGTTCATCATCAAAGAAAAGAAATCAAATCCTCCATTAGAGCACAACAAAGCTCCAAAGGTATATCTACATCCTTGTATGTTGTGGATTTTGTGGTTGCATATTTGTTTGCTGTTTTCTATCTTTTAGATAGTAGCTGTTGTTGTACATGGCTATGAGATTGAGGGAATTGCATCCTGGATTGGGTTTGTTGCATTCTAGACAATTGATCCCTGCATTCAGTGGGTCAAAAGTTTTTGAAATCTGTCTGGAAGGCCCACCTATATTCCAACATTTACATATGTTTTAAATGAACACTTGTTTTTGCCAGATCTCTATGTTTACACATGTTTTAAAGGAACACCCGACTGTCAAATATCTATGCTTTTATAGATGATGTAAATGAACATATGTTTTGTTAGATCTCCATGTTTTACTCATGCTTTAGTACACACGCTTTAAATGAATACCCGATTTGACAAATATCAATGCTTTTACATGTGTTTTAAATGAACTCTTGTTTTGCTAGATCTCTATGTTTACACATGTTTTAAAAGAACACCCGACCGTCGAATATCTATGCTTTTATAGATGATGTAAATGAACATATGTTTTGTTAGATCTCCATGTTTTACTCATGCTTTTAATGAATACATGTTTTGTCAGAGATCCGTGATTTTCCACCCATTTTGATTATATGTAGCCTTTCATCAAATAATATGAATTATCACATGTTTTATTTTTCAGCACATTTATTATCTTTCACCCTCCTGCCAGACCGTCGTGTCTGACCCACTATTTTGGTACTCAGGTCCAGATTTCTTCGTCCCGAGCTGAATGCTTTTGTTGGCTGTGGAGCCATGAGTTGCAGGTTATTTTGTTGGCTACGTCATGTAGACATTGATCTTGACATCGGAGTTGCGGCACATATGGGTAGTGGTTATTAGCTTGTTATTGTAAGGCTTCTCTTAGCCTTTTCTTGAGGTTTTTAATTAATGCACATTGATAATTTGTAACATGAACATATATAGGAATGTAATATCCTGTTACTGTCAGCTCTATACTTTGTTGTGATGGTTTACTCCAGTTTGATATGGTTCTTGATATAATAGCTATTTGCTAGAGGTTGTGTGCGACGCGGAATCCGATGGCCATGGACATCGGGTCGCAACGCCACGAAAGCTTCAGTAAAAATATTCAGAATGTATTGGAATGTGTTGTCTTCACACACGCGGATCTTAGGAGAAAAATATAATTATCCTTAATCCCATTCACGCCCCCGACGTTCCGGTTTGGGGGCGCGACACTACTTAGAGAGATAACCAACCTTTTTGTTGCAAATGTTATTGCTTAGCCTAAGAAAAGCATAGTGTAAGAGGTTATTGCTTAGCATTGGAAAGCATAATATAAAGGTGATTGCATAGCCTATTAAAAAGCATAGATAACGGAAATCTGGTGGGGTGTAGGAGCACAAGCCGGTAGTAGATGTAGGCATTGAGGCCGAACCACTATAAATCATTGTGTGATGGTGGATGCTTTGTGGTGATTGTTTTTGTTAGCTTCTGCATTTAGTTTTATAATCATCACTAGTGGATAATTTAATTTAAAGAAGTTAAAATTGGTCATAATTGGGAACTAATTTGTAGCTCACCCTATTCACCCCCCCTTTAGGGTTCGGATTCCAGACTTTCAGGACCGAGAGTTACATGAAATACAGTGTAAAGTCAACAATTTCCTAAAACCCATTAGATTGTGGTTTCATTCAAGAGTCACCCGATGCACGGGTTCAAGACTTTAAAAGCACCATATCCACTGTACTGTTACCCTAACCTAAGAATCGCCTGACACCCGTTTTAAACCGAAAAGTATCTCGAAATATCCTAAAACGCGCTTCTATACCCAAAATCCCTTCAAATGAATTTCGAGGCGAAAGACTAGACTAGGATACCCGAAAACCCTTTAAGAGTAAAAATTGATCCCGGATTTTTCTAGAGGTAGTGTTTGGACCGGGAGTTGCTTGAAACATAGTGTAGAGTTCACAATTTCCTAAAGCCAAATAGACTGTGGTTTCATAGAATTGTAGCCTATAAATCGCGCGAAGCACGGGTTGCACCCTTTAAAAACGCCAAACTCCCTGAAGTGTTTCCCTAATGTATGATTTGCAGGAGGCCCGTTTTAAACCGAAAAGTATCTCAAAGTATCCTAAAATGCGTATCTCAAGTCAGAATCCCATCAAACAGATCTCGAGGTGAAATACTATATTAGGATATTTAAAACCCCTTTAGAGTAAAAAGATATCCCTGATTTTTCTAGAGGGAGTGTTTGCACCGAGAGTTACATGAAATAATGTGGAGAATCAACAATTTCCAAGAACCGCTTAGATTGTGGTTTCATACAAAAGCCGCCCGAGGCACGGGTACCAGACTTTAAAAACACTGTATCCCCTACACTGTTTTCCTAACCCAAGAATCAATCGATACCCATTTTAAACTGAAAAGTATCTCGAAAAGTCCTAAAACGCTATCTATACCCAGAATCCCTTCAAAAGAATTTCGAGGCGAAAGACTAGACTAGGAGACCCGAAACCCCTTTCAAAGCAAAACATGATCCCGAATTTTTCTAGAGGACTCTTTGGACAGGGAGTTGCTTGAAACACTGTGTAGAGTCAACAATTTCTTAGATCCAAATAAACTTTTGTTTTGTACAATAGTAGCCTACAAACCGCCCGAAGCACGGGTTTTACCCATTAAAAACGGCGAACTCCCTAAAGTATTTTCCTAACGCAAGATTCGTCCGAAGCCCGTTTTAAACCGAAAAGTATTTCAAAGTATCCTAAAATGCGTATCTGAAGCCAGAATCCTATCAAACGGTTCTCGAGGCGAAATACTACACTAGGATACCTGAAACCCCATTTAGAGTAAACTACTATCCCTGATTTTTCTAGAGGGAGTCTTTGAACCAAGAGTTGCAAGAAATACAGTGCAGAATCAACAATTTCCAAGAACCGCTTAGATTGTGGTTTCATACAAAAGCCACCCAAGGCACGGGTTCCAGACTTTAAAAACACTGTATTCTCGGCACTGTTATCCTAACCTAAGAATCGCCCGACACCCATTTTAAACCACATGTATCTCGAAATAACCTAAAACACGTATCTATACCCAGAATCCCTTCAAATGATTTTCGAGGCGTAAGACTACTCTAGGATAACTGAAACCCCTTTCAGAGCAAAAAGTGATCCCAGATTTTTCTAGAGGGAGTATTTGGAAAGGGAGTTGCTTCAAACACAGTGTAGAGTCAACAATTTCCTCGAGCAAAATTGATCATGGTTTCGTACAATAGTAGCCTACAAACCGACCGAAGCACGACCTTTAAAAATGCCGAACTCACTGAAGTGTTTTCCTAACGCAAGATTCGCTCGAAACCCGTTTTAAACCGAAAAGTATCTCAACGTATCCTAAAAGGCGCATCTCAAGACAGAATACCATCTAATGGATCTAGGGACGAAATACTAGACTAGGATACCTGAAACCCCTTTTAGGGTAAACAGTTATCCAAGATTTTTCTAGAGAGAGTCTTTGGACCGAGAGTTGCATGAAGTATAGTGTAGAGTCAACAATTTCCTAGAACTGCTTAGATTGCAGTTTCATACAAAAGCTGCCTGAGGCACGGGTTCGAGACTCCAAAAACACAGCATCCCCTATATTGTTATCCTAACGCAAGAATCGCCCGACACTCGTTTTAAACCGAAATGTATCTCGAAATATCCTAAATCGCGTATCTATACCTAGAATCCCTTCAAACAAATTTCGAGGCGAAAGACTAGACTAGGATACCCGAAACCCCTTTCTAAGCAAAAAGTGATCCCGGGTTTTTCTAGAGGGAGTCTTTGGACAGGTAGTTGCTTGAAGCATAGTGTAGAGTCAACAACTTCCTAGAGCCAAATAGACTACGGTTTCATACAATATTAGCCTACAAACCGTCCGAAGCTCGGCTTTTATCTTTTAAAAACGCCGAACTCCCTGGACTGTTTTCCTAACGCAAGATTCGCTCGAAGCCTGTTTGAAAAGTATCTCAAATTATCCTAAAATGCGTATCTCAAGCCAGAATCCCTTCTAACAGATCTCGAGGCGAAATACTACACTAGGATACCTGAAACCTCTTTTAGTGTAAACAATTATCCCAGATTTTTTTAGAGGGAGTCTTTGGACTGAGAGTTGCATGAAATACAGTGTAGAGTCAACAATTTCCTAAAGCCCATTAGATTGTGGTTTCATTCAAGAGCCGCCCGAGGCACGGGTTCAAGACTTTAAAAACACCATATCCCCTGTACTGTTACCCTAACCTAAGAATCGCCCGACACCAGTTTTAAACCAAAAAGTATCTCGAAATATCCTAAATCGCGCATCTATACCTATAATCCCTTTAAACGAATTTCGAGGCGAAATACTAGACTAGGATACCTGAAACCCCATTCAGAGCAAAAAGTGATCCCGAATTTTTCTAGAGGAAGTCTTTGGACCGGGAGTTGCTTGAAACACAGTGTAGAGTCAACAATTTCCTAGAGCCAAATAGACTGTGGTTTTGTACTGCAGTAGCCTACAAACCTCCCGAAGCATGGCTGTTACCCTTTAAAAACTTCGAACTCCTTAAAGTGTTTTCCTAACGTATGATTCGCCCTAAGCACGTTTTCAACCAAAAAGTATCTCAAAGTAGCCTAAAATGCGAATGACAAGCCAGAATCCAATCAAACAGATCTCAAGGCGAAATACTACATTAGGATACCTGAAACCCCTTTTAGAATAGTTATCCCCGATGTTTCTAAAGGGAGTCTTTGGACCGAGAGTTGCATGACATACAGTGTAGAGTCAACAATTTCCTAGAACCACTTAGATTGTGGTTTCATACAAAAGCCGTCCAAGGCATGGGTACCAGACTTTAAAAACACTGTATCCTCTGTACTGTTATCCTAACCCAAGAATCGCACAGCACCCGTTTTAAACCGAAAACTATCTCGAAATATCCTAAAATGCGTATCTATACCCAGAATCCCTTCAAACGAATTTCAAGGCGAAATATAAGACTAGAATGCCCGAAGCCCCTTTTAAACCAAAAAGTGATCCCGAATTTTTTCTAGAGGGAGTCTTTGGACAAGGAGTTGCTTTAAACTTAGTGTAGAGTCATCAATTTCCTAGAGCCAAATAGACTGCGGTTTCGTACAATAGTAGCCAACAAACTGCCCGAATCATGACTTTTATATTTTAAAAAGGCCGAACTCCCTAAAGTGTTTTCCAAATGCAAGATTCGCTCCAAGCCCATTTTAAACTGAAAAGTAACTCATAGTATCCTAAAATGCGTATCTCAAGCCAGAATCCCATCTAACGGATCTCAAGGCGAAATACTAGACTAAGATACCTGAAACCCTATTATTGTAAACTGTTATCCCAGATTTTTCTAGAGGGTGTCTTTGGACCAAGAGTTGCATGAAATACAGTGTAGAGTCAACAATTTCCTAGAACCGCTTAGATTGTGGTTTCATACAAAAGTCGCCCGAGGCACGGGTTCCAGACTTTAAAAACACGATATCCCCTGTACTGTTATCCTAACCAAAGAATTGCCCGACAACCATGTTAAACCAAAAAGTATCTCGAAATATACTAAAACGCGTATCTATACCCGGAATCCCTTCAAACGAATTTCAAGGCGAAATACAAGACTAGGATACCCGAAACCTCTTTCAGAGCAAAAAGTGATCCCGTATTTTTCTAGAAAGAGTCTTTGGACCGGTAGTTGCTTGAAACACAGTGTAGAGTTAATAATTTCCTAGAGCCAAATAGACGGCGGTTTCGTACAATAGTAGCGTACAAACCGCCTGAAGTGCGGCTTTTACCCTTTAAAATCGCCGAAGTCCCTAAAGTCTGTTCCAAACGCAAGATTCACTCGAAGCCCGTTTTAAACCGAAAAGTATCACAAATTATCCTAAAATGCGTATCTCAAGTCAGAATCCCATCTAACGGATCTTGAGGCGAAATACTACACTAATATACCTGAAACCCCTTTTAGTGTAAATAGTTAACCCATATTTTTCGAGAGGGAGTCTTTGGACCGAGAGTTGAATGAAATACAATGTAGAGTCAACAATTTCCTAGAACCGCTTAGATTGTTATTTCATACGAAAGCCACCCGAGGCTCAGGTTCCAGACTTTAAAAATAGTGTTTCCACTGTACTATTATGCTAACCCAAGAATCGCCCGACACCCGTTTTAATCCGAAAAGTATCTCGAAATATCCTAAAACACGTATCTATAACCAAAATCCCTTTAAACGAATTTCAAGGCGAAAAACTAGACAAGGAAACCTGAAACCCCTTTCAGAGTAAAAGGTGATCCCGGATTCTTCTAGAGGGAGTCTTTGGACAAGGAGTTGCTTGAAACACAGTGTAGAGTCAACAATTTCCTAGAGCCAAATAGACTGTGGCATCGTACTGTGGTAGCGTACAAACCGTACGAAGCACGACTTTTACCCTTTAAAAACGCGGAACAACCTGAAGTTTTTTCCTAACGTAAGTTTCGCTCGAAGCCCGTTTTAAACTGAAAACTATCTCAAAGTATCCTAAAATGCGTATCTCAAGCCAGAATCCCATCTGACGGATCATGAGACGAAATACGACACTAGGATACCTGAAGCCCCTTTTAGAGTAAACAGTTATCCCCGATTTTTATAGGGGAGTCTTTGGACCGAGCGTTGCTTGAAATACAATGTAGAGTCAACAATTTCCTAGAACCGCTTAGATTATGGTTTAATACAAAATCGGCCCGAGGCACGGGTTCCAGACATTAAAAACATAGTATCCCCTATACTGTTATCCTAACCCAGTAATCACCCAACACCCGTTTTAAACCAAAAAGTATCTCGAAATATCCTAAAACGCGTATCTATACCCGGGATCCCTTCTATTGAATTTCAAGGCGAAAGACTAGACTAGGATACCCGAAACCCCTTTCAAAGCAAAAGTGATCCCAGATTTTTCTAGAGGGTGTCTTTGGACAGGGAGTTGCTTGAAACACCATGTAGAGTCAACAATTTCCTAGCAGCAAATAGACTGTGTTTTTGTACCATAGTGATCTACAAACCGCCTGAAGCACGACTTTTACCCTTTAAAAACGTTGAACTCCCTGAAGTGTTTTCCTACCGCATGATTCGCCCGAAGGCCGTTTTAAACCGAAAAGTATCTCAAAGTATCCTAAAATGCGTATCTCACGCCAGAATCCAATCTAATGGATCTCGTGGCGAAATACTACATTAGGATACCTAAAACCCCTTTTAGTGTAAACAATTATCCTAGATTTCTCTAGAGGGAGTCTTTGGATCGAGAGTTGTCTGAAATATAGTGTAGAGTCAACAATTTCCTAGAGCCAAATAGACTGTGGTTTCGTACAATAGTAGCCGACGAACCACCCGAAGCACGGGTTTTACCCTTTAAAAATGCCGAACTCCCTGAAGTGTTTTCCTAACGCATGATTCACCGAAAGCCCATTTTAAACCGAAAAGTATCTCAAAGTATCATAAAAAGCGTATCGCAAGCCAGAATCCCATCAAAAGAATCTCAAGGCGAAATACTACACTAGGATACCTGAAACCCCTTTTAGTGTAAATAGTTATCCTAGATTTTTCTAGAGGGAGTCTTTGGATCGAGAGTTGCATGAAATACAGTGTAGAGTCAACAATTTCCTAGAACCGCTTAGATTGTGGTTTCATACAAAAGCCGCCCAAGGCATGGGTTCCACACTTTAAAAACACTGTATCCCCAGTACAGTTATCCTAACTCAAGAATCACCCGACTCTCGTTTTAAACCCAAAAGTAACTCGTAATCCGAAACCCCTTCCACAACAAAAAGTGATCCCGGATTTTTCTAGTGGGAGTCTTTGGACCGGGAGGTGATTCAAACACGGTGTAGATGAAAGTTCGGGATCCTAACCCTAGAGGGGGGGGTGAATAGGGTGAGGTACAAGTGGGTGACCAATTATACCAAGTTTTAACTTCTTTAAAATTAACTAGTCACAAGTGATGATTAAGTAAATAAATGTGGAAGCTAACAAAAACAATCACCACAAAGCATGCACCATCACACAATGATTTATATTGGTTCGGCCTTAATGCCTACATCCACTACCGGCTTGTGATCCAACACCCCACCGAATTTCCACTATCTATGCTTTTCAAAAGGCTAAGTAATAACCTTTACAATATGCTTTCCAAGGCTAAGCAATAACCTCGACAATGTTGTTTTTCTAGGTTAAACAACAGCCTATCAATGTGGTTTTCTAGGTTAAGCAATAACCTCTACACTATGCTTTTCTTAGGCTAAACAATAACCTTTACAAGAAGAATATTTTCTCTCAATGTAGTGTTTACACAAACGATTTAAGAGATACAATTAAAGCTCAATTACAATGCCTCGAAAATATGCGGATATGAAATTGAAAATCTAACTCACGCTAGCACTATATGAATGCAAAGGTGTATGCTTATTATGTGTGTGTGTGATAACTTCAATCAAGTTAAAAAGTAAGCTCAATCAATATATGCTCAAAGCATTTAAAAGTTTAAGGCACATAAAAAGATTTGATTGAAGTGAAATGCCAATCACATGTATGAATACAAACTTGTTAATGAAATGAAAATCAAAGGCTCACAAGTTGTATGAAACTAATTAACTCTAAACATGTGATGCATGTACAATGTTGTTTTCAAAACCAAACTAATTTAACTAAGGTTCAAATGAATGAAAACAACAAATAATGATTCAACCAAGTAAATGAATCATGCTATAAAAGAAATCAAAGATTTTGGCTAAGCATGATCAAAGAAGATTTTAAAACAAACTTGGTTTGAAATCAAGGTGAAGAATCCAATCCAACTTAGATCAAAGATTAAATGAAGAATGGATTCAACACATCATAGTTATCATGCTAAAATTCAATTACCAATAATTTAAATAAAGCATATAACATATGATTAATAAAAAGTAAAGCTTACTTAGAGATTTAACTTCATTGATCCAAGCTTTAGCTTCACTAATGACCCCTTGGTCTCTCTTAGTTCATTCCCCTTTTTCTTGTCTCCAAACTCCTCAAGAGTGGTTCTTAGTTCCACTTTGATCCACTTTGATCTCCCACTTTTCCAAAGGAATGAACCTCATTTTATACTCAAAAAATGAGTTATGGCGTGTCCCCGGTCAACCTGCACCTTTCCCTGGTCGACCTGGGCTTAACGGTCATAAATCTGACCGTTTGAAAAAGAGCTCCAACGGCTCTTTCCCGGACGACTTGTAGAGTGCTCGGTCGACCGGGTCCATGGGCTCGGTCGACCGAGCACAATGCAGGTCGTTCCGGGTGAAGGGACCAAATTCCCTTAAAACGCATATTTCAAAGTATTTCTTTGAGGGGAATTTTGGGCCAATGAATCAAGCTTGGAATCATGATTTGAAATATGAAAGGTTTAAAAATATGAAACATAAAAAGCCTAAAATGATTTGAAAGATTTAAAACTCATAGGCTTGCTTGATTCATAAAACTTCTTTTCAAATTTAAATGCATCCGAGTATAAAATCAAAACATGCATAAATCAATATTTCTACAAGTCTTAAAAACAAAGCATTTGTAAATCAATATTTCAAGATTTTCTAAATTAAAGCATGTGTCAAAATTCAAATGATGCTAGAATGATAATGCATCCATCAAATTACAATATACAAAATCCCTAACAGTAGAGTCAATAATTTACTAGTGCCAAATAGACTGTGGCTTCATACAATAGTAGCCTAGTAACCGCACGAAGCACGGGTTTTACGATTTAAAAATGCCTAACTCCCTGAAGTGTTTTCCTAGTGTAAACAGTTACCCTAGATTTTTATAGATAGAGTCTTTGGACCGAGAGTTGCATGAAATACAGTGTAGAGTCAATAGTTACCTAGAACCGCTTAGGTTGTGGTTTCATACAAAAGCCGCCCGAGGCATGGGTTCCAGACTTTAAAAACACTGTATCCCCTGTACTGTTATCCTAACCCTAGAATTGCCCGACACTCGTTTTAAACCGAGAAGTATTTTGAAATATCATAAAATGCGTATCTCTACCAAGAATCCCTTCAAACGAATTTCGAGGAGTAAGACTAGACTAGGATACCGAAAACCCCTTTTAGAGGAAAAAGTGACCTCGGATTTTTTTAAAGGGAGACCGTGAACCGGGAGTTGCTTGAAACACTGTGTGGAGTCAATAATTTCCCAGAGCCAAATAGACTGTGGTTACGTACAATAGTAGCCTACAAATCGCACGAAGCACGTGTTTTATACTTTAAAAACGCCGAACTCCCTGAAGTGTTTTCCTAACGCAAGATTCGCTCGAAGCCCGTTTTAAACCGAAAAGTATCTCAAAGTATCCTAAAATGCGTATCTCAAGCCAGAATCCCATAAATCAAATCTTGAGGCAAAATACTACACTAGGATACCTGAAACCCCTTTTCGTGTAAATAGTTATCCTAGATTTTTCTAGAGGGAGTCTTTGGACCGAGAGTTGCATGAAATACAGTGTAGAGTCAACAATTTCTTAGAACCGCTTAGAATGTGGTTTCATACAAAAGCCTCCCGAGACACGGGTTCCAGAGTTTAAAAACACTGTATCCCCCGTACTGTTATCCAAACCCAAGAATCACCTGTCACCCGTTTTAAACTGAAAAGTATCTCAAAATATCCTAATATGTGTATCTCAACCCAGAATCCCTTCAAACGAATTTCAATGTGAAAGACTAGACTAGGATTCCCAAAACCCCTATCAGAGTAAAAAGTGATTCTGGATTTTGCTTGAGGGAGTCTTTGGACCGGGAGTTTCTTGAAACACTGTGTAGAGTCATTATTTTCTTAGAGCCAAAGAGACTGTGGTTTCGTACAATAGTATCCTTCAAACCGCCCGAAGCACGAGTTTTACCCTATAGAAACGTCGAACTCCCTCAAGTGTTTTCCTAACACATGATTCGCCCGAAGTCCTTTTAAACCGAAAAGTATCTCAAAGTATCCTAAAATGCTTATCTCAAGCCAAAATCCCGTCAAACGGATCTCGAGGCAAAATACTACATTAGGATACCTAAAACCCCCTTTTAGAGTAAAACGTCATCCCAGATTTTTTTATAGGGAGTCTTTGGACCGAGAGTTACATGAAATACATTGTAGAGTCAACAAATTCCTAGAACTGCTTGGATTGTGGTTACATACAAAAGCCGCCCGAGGCACGCTGACTGCAGGCAGGTCGACCCGGCCTTCTGTGTGCTAAAAGGTTCTGGATCATGATGCTGGTACATTGGATGTATTGAACGAAATTCATCATGCCTTGCCCTTTTATGGTGATTGGTTTATTTAAGGCTAAATGTAAAGGGCATCATGGTTTCCTTGGTTTCCCGTGAAAGGGCAAGGCATGATGAATTTCCCTATAGCCCTTTTATTTCTAGTTTTAGATTACCTCTCATATTTGAGACATAGGAATTTATGTAATTTTTTCTAAAATTGTAAATTCTGGCGATGTCCGAGACGAAGAAGGAAAGCGATGTTGGACTCGTAATCAAAGAGTTTGAAGATTACCAAAAGAGTTATGGAGTTTCCCAAAGAGTTTGAGGAATTCCAAATTTTTGGAAAGTCTAGAAGTCCAAGAAGTCTATTCCGCTTGGGCCATGTGGAGGAGAGGACTAGTTTCTATTTTTTTGCAATTTCTATTTATGGATGCATGCTTAAATTAGAATTTTTCCAGATCTGATCCAAACATAGCAAGTAACTAAAATTGGTCAAATCAAATTAATTTTTGGAAAGAGTTCTAATTAGTGTTGATGACCCATGAGATGGACACATTGGTAACACTAATTTAGAAACTCGACTTTCCTTAAAACAACTTGACTTGGAACCAATCTTAGATCATATCATGACATGATTTGATGTTCATATGTATATATGTGGGCCCTAATACCTTACAAAGAAATCCTCAATTCTAAAATATTAAGTGGGAGCGGGGCATTTATATTTAGAAATCCCCATGGTTTTCCACCATAGGTCCATTGTAAGGAAAGTATTAGCCTCGCGCCATCTCGAGTATGGCCGTTCCCTACGGAGGGCTTTTACTTGTCTGGCTACTAGATATGGATCTCCTATGGATAGTGTTGGTGAGACGGGGCAGGGGCCCACTCCCCAAGGGTATGGCCAAGGCTAAGGATACAGGAGTAAAAGGAAAGTGTTTCCATTGTGGTAAGACAGGACATTGGAAATGGAGTTGTCCAGAATATCTGTCTAAGAAGAAGACCTCAGGTATGATTGAGTCACTTATTTCTGAAGTCAATTTTAAAACTGGTACTTCATAATCTTGGTGTATGGACTCCACGGCAACTGATCACATATGTAATTCGTTGCAGGGGTTCAGGGAAACCAGGAGGTTCAGTGACGGAGAAATCATTGAAAACCTAGGATCTGATGCTAAGGCAGAGGATGTTTCAGTGAGAGTTATTACATTATGTTTTTCAAATGATAAATTGATTTTGACGGACACGTTATATGTATCGTCTTTACGGCAGAATTCAATTTCAGTTTTTAGTATGGTGAATAAGAGTTATTCTATTACTCTTGGTACTGAAATTGTCATAAAGAGATACTGTACTTTTATGTATTCTGACAAGGTAATCAATGAAATTTATTTGTTAATCCCACAATGTATGAGATACATTATACTGAAACAACTAATAGACCATCATTAAAGAGGAAATCACCTTCATCTGATCCAACAAAACTTTGGCACTTGAGGCTAGGTCATATAAACCTAAACAGGATTGACAGGCTAGTGAAAGATGGTATCTTGCCTTCATTGGTGGTAGAACCAATGCCTGTTTGCGAGTCCTATCTGGAAGGTAAAAATGACCAAAAGACCCTTTTTCATCAAAGGGCAATGGGGCCAAAGATTTGTTGGAATTAGTGTATACTGATGTGTGTGGACCCATTAATGTCAAAATAGAGGGAAGATATCTCTCCGCTGATTTTATGGGATACTTTTCAAAAAATGGGATTTAATCCTAGTTGTCTGCTCCTGGAATGCCTCATCAGAATGGAGCAGCAGAAAGAAGGAACCAGACTCTTTTAGATATGATCAGGTCTATACTGAGTTCTCAGGATTACCTATATCCTTTTAGGGATACGCCTTGGATACTGCGATGTACATACTAAACCTCGTACCATCTAAGTCTATACCTAAGACTACCCAGGAGTTGTGGACCGGGCGAAAGTCTAGTCTACAACATTTACACATTTGGGGTTGTCCGGCACATGTGCTAAAGGTTAAGATGGATCAGTTGGAAGCGAAGTTGGAAGTATGCACGTTTGTAGGATATCCTAAATGAACGAAAGGTTGGTTATTCTATTATCCCAGAAAGCAAAAGTGATGGTGAGCACTAATGCGGTTTTTCTGGAGGAAGATTATATGATAGACCGGAAACTTTTTGAAAAAGGTGATCTTGGAAGAAATTCAAGAGCTCCAAATCCTGGTATGACCAAACCTAAGGAAGAAGCACCCTTACCTAACCCAGTAATTACACCAGTGCCTTGTCATAGTGGGAGCATAGTCAGGCCCCCTGACAGGTTCTCGTTCTTGGGAAAGTCTTACGAGGCAGTCCCGGAAGAACCGGAACAAGATCCCTGTAACTATGATGAAGCATTTAATGACATAGATTTGGGACGTTGGCAAGATGTTATGAAAGCTGAGATGGAGTCTATATACTCTAATCAGGTCTGGACATTAGTGGACTTACCTGCCAATATCAAACTTATTGGGTGCAAGTGAGTCTACAAGAGAAAAAGAGGACCGGATGGAAGAGTTGAGACCTTTAAAGGTCAGCCTTGTTGCGAAAGGATATACTCAGAAAGAAGATATCGATTATGAGGAAACCTTCTCGCCGGTAGCCATGCCCAAGTCCATCCGGATACTCTTATCCATAGCGGCTCATCTCGATTACGAGATTTGGCAAATGGATGTCAAGACGACGTTTCTGAACGGCCATCTTGAGGAAGACATCTATATGATGCAGCCAGACTATTTTATAACGAGTAACCAAAAGCAAAGAGTTTGCAAGTTGCAGAAGTCCATTTATGGACTGAAACAGGTATCCCGAACCTAGAACATTCGTTTTGACTAAGCAATCAAGTCAGTTGATTTTTGTCAAAATTCGGATAAGTCATGGGTGTACATGAAAAGTGAAGGAGGCAGGGTAATTTTTTCTAGTCGACGGCATCCTTCTCCTAGAGAGTGGTATATGGATGTAGTCAACAGTAAAAGGTTTAGTTGGCTAAGACTTTTGATATGAAGGACATGGGAGAAGCCAGTCGCATCCTAGGGATCAAACTCCATTGAGACCGGATAAATAGGATGATAGGCTTATCCCAATATGCATACATAGATAAGGTACTAGTACGGTTTGCTATGCAAGACTCCAAGAAGGGTATTACACCTTTGAGGCATGAAGTGCACCTTTCCTAGAATCAGTGTCCCAGGACACCTGAGGAAAAGGAGCAGATGAGGTCGATACCATACGCTTCAGGTGTTGGTAGCCTCATGTATGCTATGCTATATACTATACCGGATATCTGTCATGCATTGGGCTTAGTCAGCAGATATCAGTCTAACTCAGGTCCTAACCATTGGACTGCTGTAAGATGTGTTCTCAAATCCTTGAGAAGGACTAGAGATTACATGTTGATTTATGGCAATAATGAGTTGATTCCAGTCGGTTACACATATTCTGACTTCATGTCAGATAAGGATTCCAAGATATCAACTTCTGGGTATGTGTTTATGCTATAGCTGCTTGAGAAACAACTAAAGAAGCATATTGGCTCAAAAGATTCCTTATGGAACTTGGAGTGGTATTTTTGGCAAGACAGCCGCTCACAGTTTACTGTGATAACAGCAGGGCAGTCGATAAGTCCAAGGAACCCAAAAGCCAAAAACATGTACAGAGGTAGTTACACATGGTCGGAAAGATTGTACAAAGAGGTGATACTTGTTAGGAATTTTCTAGATTGCAATTTGATGGATGCATTTCATTCTAGCATCATTTGATTTACACACTTGCATTGGTTTTAAATAAACTTGAAATCTTGTTTTATTCATGCATTGCTTTTAAGATTTGTAAAAGTATTGATTTATGCATGATTTGTATTTTCATCTTGGATGCATTTGATTTAGAAAAGAGTTTTCAAGAAATCAAGCAAGCCTTTGTTTTAAAAGTTTTGAATCTTTTTAGGCTTTTTATGTCATGTTTTAAAAACCATTAAAATCTTTAAAACATGTTTTCCAAGCTTGATTTAGTGGCCAAAAGGTCCCCCAAAGAAATAACTTTGAAATGTGCAAAAGTTGGAAATTTTGCAAAAAGGGGGCTGTCCCGGCAGTGTCGCCGGTCGACCGAGAGGCAGGTCTCGGTTGACCGAGACAACTGCAGGCAAAAATTGCCTGGGAGCACCAACGGTCAGAAATATGACCGTTGTGTGTTCTCGGTCGACCGAGGCCTGTTTGCCGGTCGACCGAGAACTAGCCGTTGGCCACTTTTCCCTATAAATATGAGTTCTTTCCCTTGCCAAAAGTTGGGAATTTTTAACCCCTCCTTGAGAGGATTTGAGGCATATCAAAAGGGAAAAGAACCAAGGGATGAAGGGGATGATTAGGAAAGCTAAAGCTTGGATTAATGAAGTTAAACCACCAAGTAGGCTCTTCCTTCCTTAATCATATGTTTTCATGCTTTTGTTTTATTTTTGGTAAATCATTTCTAGCATGTTAAACTATGTTTGTGTTGTGTCCTTAACATATTTTATGTTTTGAGTTGATTTATTGTTTTGGATACAACACCATATGATTCAATCCAAGTAGTACTTGAATTGGTAAATCTAAGTAGATCATGTTAATGAAAGAACTTTGGTAAATCATATGTAACATGATCCATATACTTGGTTGAATCTTTGGTTGTTGTTTTCCATCATAAGAACATCTCTCTCAAAACTAACTTATGTTTTGGACTCAACTTCTTTACAAATCATATGTTTTCATGTTTTGTTTTATCATTGGTAAATCTTAGTAACATGTTAACCTATGATGTGTTGTATCCTTAGCATGTGTTATATTTTGAATAGATCTATTGTTTTGGATACATCACCATTGATTCATCAAAGTAGTACTTTATCTTTGGTAAATCTAAGTAGATCATGTTAATGAAATATGTAACATGATTCATATACTTTGTTGAATCATTGGTTGTTGTTTTTCCATCATAAGAAAATCTCTCTCAAATGTATCTTATGTTTTGGATCCAACATCTTTACAAATCATATGTGTATTATTGTTTTAATGCTTCACAACTTGCCTTACTTTGATTGGTAAATCATTTTCAAGTTGTCCTTATAATTACATATGATTTGTCCCCTCTTTTCAATCAAATCTATTTTTATGTTTTGAGCTTCATTGATGATTTGATTGACATCCCTATGCATCACATGTTTAGAGCTAATCCATTTCATACAACTTGTGTAACTTTGATATCATTAACAAGTTGTTACTTTTAACATGTGATTGCATTATATCCTCAATCATAAATGTTTTATAAGCTAAAACTTTCAAAAGCCTTAGGCTTACATTTATGATCTTTCATTTTCAAAATGATTGAGGATCACACACACACACTTTATTTGTTTTCATCTTTGCATTCATAGTGTGAGTGTGTATTTGTATTTCACTTCCATATCCGCCTATTTAAGAGGCATTGTAATGAGCTAAATAGAATCTCCATCAAGTGTATGATAGACACTAATTAGAGAGATAACCAACCTTGTGGTTGAAGAGGTTATTGCTTAGCCTATAAAAGCATAATGTATAGGTTGATGTTAAGCCTTGAAAAACATCAATGTAAGGTTATTGCTTAGCCTTGGAAAGCATAGTGTAAAGGTTATTGCTTAGCCTATTGAAAAGCATAAATAGCGAAAATCCGGTGGGGTGTTGGTTCACAAGCCGGTAGTGGATGTAGGCATTGAGGCCGAACCACTATAAATACTTGTGTAATGGTGATTGCTTTGTGGTGATTGTTTTCTTTAAGCTTCCGCATTTTGTTTGATAATCATCACTTATGACTAGTTTGTTTTAAAGAAGTTAAAATTGTTAAAATTGGTCATAAAAGAAGCTCACCCTATTCACCCCCCCTCTAGGGTTCGGATCCCCATGGACTTACAAGTGGTATCAGAGCGGGTTACTCCATTTTAGGGCTTAACAACCCGGAGTTGATCCTTGCTAGACTTGAACCCTAGTGTTGTGTTTTTAATGCATATCTTTTTGTTGATTTCCACTATGTTTGAAAATGTTTTTCCCTAGCCTCTTTGCACCACTCTTAGACTTTTCTAAGTTATATCTTCTAGAGTTGGTGAGTCCTCAAAGTGATCTCTCAAGGACACATTTTCAAGACCTTAGGTTTATTTTCAAAGGTAGACTATTTGAGTAACCTTAAGGCCTTGATACCCCTAGACCAACCTATGTTTTTTAGTTATATCTTTTTGTTGGTCATGATACATTTGCATTTTGTTTCTTTTTAGTCACATCTTTTAAAATGCAATGTTTCTATGTGATCATTTGATTTTGTCTTCATGAACTTTTTAAGTTATATCTCATGGTTTTCAAAATCCTTTGATTGCAATACTTTCATGATGGATTTGCATTTTGATCATATAGTTATATCTCTTGTAGTGCATATCTATTCATGATCAATTGATTGTGATTACAAATGCTTTCATAGCTAGTTTTTCATGATCAATTGATGTTGGAAAATCATTTGATGTTTGTCATAGTTAGATCCTTTTTGGAAATCAAATGATTTGAAGCAACCTTAGTTTTCCATTGATTTACAAGTTATATCTTTTGATATGGAAAATTTGTAAGTGTCTATTGTTTTTACAAATTGAAAACTTTACAATAGTACACTTCTTGTTTTTTCAAAATCACTTGCTCTTAATTCTATAAATGATTCTTTGTTGGAATTTCATACATTGAAGTGATTTGAAAAACTTTGGAAAATGTTCTAAGCTTTATTAGTTATATTTATTGAAGCATTTTCCTTGAATTTATTTCCTTGTGCCTAATTATGATTGTATCTTTTGAAAGGAAATAATTTTTACAAACAATTTGCATCTTTGCTCATTGAGTTACATTCTTTATGCAAATTGATTTTGATATCTTACTTTTCTTGGTTAGATATGATTTCATTGATTTGCATGTTTGTGCCTATTTTGGTATATAGTTTCATTAATGCAAATTAATGAGTGTTTATGTGCTTTATAGTAAAATCTTGTTTTTGAGCTTTTTAAGTACATATGTGATTTTATGTGCTAAGTTCATTTGGTATAAACCTCATATCTTTTTCCATTACATTGTAAGCTTAGTGCATTTGCTAAGAGTGGAGATGTTACATGATAGCTTAATGAATCATTTTAGATGAATTGGAATTAAACCATTGTTCTTAATAGGTATATCCATTTATGTGGTCCATCTTCATCTTTATGTGATCCATGATGTCTCCCTAACTTCATACCTTCTTGTGCTTATATAGTTATATTCTTTATTGATGATTGGTATGAGTTAGATCTTGAATGTTGATTAATCCTCTCTATGCAAATGTCAAATCGTTCTATGTATGGTTGTGGTATTTATTATATTTGTTGAAACCATACTAGAACTCAAATCCATCCTCTATGCTTCTTAGTCATATTCTTTTATGGATGGTTATGATGTTGATTCATGTATATTTTCAAAGTGATTTCATTCTTTATACATGTTTCAACTTCATAGTAGTGATCTTGATCATATGAAACTCTTTGAAATCCATTCCTCATAATTCTATGTGTTTGATGGATAACTTAGATGTTGAATTCATATGATTTAGTCACTTTTTAAATTGCATGCATTACAAAGTAATATCCTTTTGCATTGCAATTTACCTTGTTCATCACTATGCTCTATAGTTATATCTTTAAAAGTGATGAATATGCATTTATGATGTTTGATGGAATTTTGTCACATTCTTGCTCTTTATCATGTTATCAAATTCAATTGGATTCAATTGGTATAATGTTTGATTGATTTGATTTCTTGTGAATGTGATAAATCTTGTGTGCATTGGATTGAACTTGATAAGTAATATGGTTGTTCCATGTCACACACCATTAGCATCATTATGCTCATGTTGCCACCTCTCTTTGCTCATATAGGTATATCTCATGACCACCATGTTTATGTGTTCATAATATTGGTTGGTTATTAGTTGAGGTTGGCTTCATGTTTGAATTTCATTTCACTCTTTCATGCACCTTAATAAGTCATATTTATTGATTGAATGAAATGATTTTCAAAATCTTACATAGCATATGATTTTCATAAGTAATATTGATTGATGCTATGTTTGAGTAAACCCCATATCATGGATAGCTCTAATTTGGATTTTTCCTAATAGGTATATTTTTAAATCCATTTTAGAGTGATTGATTTAAATAGTCATATCCTAAATCTCAATTGGTATTCTTTGTCTTTCCAATTGATATCCATGATGGCTTTTCCCATAGACCTTGCTTTCTTTTGGCAATTTGATCATATGAGCTTGATAGTTAAATGAATCTAATCCTTTCTTTGAAGTTGACCCTCACTTGGTTAAACCATCTTCTTCTTGTACCTAATAGTTAAATCTTTGTCAAAAGTTTGACAAAAGAAGAGAATGGATTGAGGGGGAGTGTAAACCTTCATAGGAAGTATTAGTTGTGATCAAATTGACCCTAGGATTGCCTTTGAACCCTTAGAGACTACTACCTCACATGATAGCCTGTTATGTATTTCATCTTCGATTTCATTTGTTAACAGGTGCTACTAATGGTATTTTCCTTGTTTCATGTGTGTAGGTACCTTTGCAATTTAATGGCAAAGGGGGAGAAATTATGCAAGTTCTCAAAAGGGTGAAGAGAATGTCCAAGCTTCCTAAGGGGAGAGTTGTGTATGATCTTCTACAAAGGGAGAGAATGCATACCTTGCCAAAGGGAGAAAGAGGCATGGTCAAAGGGGGGAGAGCTAAAAGAAGAAACAAAGCTTGGAAGCTAAAGAAGATGCTTGGCTAAAGAAAGAAAGATTGAAGAATGATCAAGCTCCAAGCATCATGAAGAATGAAGAGAAGAAAAGAGCCCAAGCTAAGAGAAGCATCCAAGAAGATTTCAAGCCTTGTCCAGCTGAGGGGGAGCTGAAGACTAAGTGTGTAATCTCTGTGGTGAGTGAGTTTGCCATCAAATTGCAAAGGGGGAGATTGTTAGGAATTTTCTAGATTGCAATTTGATGGATGCATTTCATTCTAGCATCATTTGATTTACACACTTGCATTGGTTTTAAATAAACTTGAAATCTTGTTTTATTCATGCATTGCTTTTAAGATTTGTAAAAGTATTGATTTATGCATGATTTGTATTTTCATCTTGGATGCATTTGATTTAGAAAAGAGTTTTCAAGAAATCAAGCAAGCCTTTGTTTTAAAAGTTTTGAATCTTTTTAGGCTTTTTATGTCATGTTTTAAAAACCATTAAAATCTTTAAAACATGTTTTCCAAGCTTGATTTAGTGGCCAAAAGGTCCCCCAAAGAAATAACTTTGAAATGTGCAAAAGTTGGAAATTTTGCAAAAAGGGGGCTGTCCCGGCAGTGTCGCCGGTCGACCGAGAGGCAGGTCTCGGTCGACCGAGACAACTGCAGGCAAAAATTGCCTGGGAGCACCAACGGTCAGAAATATGACCGTTGTGTGTTCTCGGTCGACCGAGGCCTGTTTGCCGGTCGACCGAGAACTAGCCGTTGGCCACTTTTCCCTATAAATATGAGTTCTTTCCCTTGCCAAAAGTTGGGAATTTTTAACCCCTCCTTGAGAGGATTTGAGGCATATCAAAAGGGAAAAGAACCAAGGGATGAAGGGGATGATTAGGAAAGCTAAAGCTTGGATTAATGAAGTTAAACCACCAAGTAGGCTCTTCCTTCCTTAATCATATGTTTTCATGCTTTTGTTTTATTTTTGGTAAATCATTTCTAGCATGTTAAACTATGTTTGTGTTGTGTCCTTAACATATTTTATGTTTTGAGTTGATTTATTGTTTTGGATACAACATCATATGATTCAATCCAAGTAGTACTTGAATTGGTAAATCTAAGTAGATCATGTTAATGAAAGAACTTTGGTAAATCATATGTAACATGATCCATATACTTGGTTGAATCTTTGGTTGTTGTTTTCCATCATAAGAACATCTCTCTCAAAACTAACTTATGTTTTGGACTCAACTTCTTTACAAATCATATGTTTTCATGTTTTTTTTTATCATTGGTAAATCTTAGTAACATGTTAACCTATGATGTGTTGTATCCTTAGCATGTGTTATATTTTGAATAGATCTATTGTTTTGGATACATCACCATTGATTCATCAAAGTAGTACTTTATCTTTGGTAAATCTAAGTAGATCATGTTAATGAAATATGTAACATGATTCATATACTTTGTTGAATCATTGGTTGTTGTTTTTCCATCATAAGAAAATCTCTCTCAAATGTATCTTATGTTTTGGATCCAACATCTTTACAAATCATATGTGTATTATTGTTTTAATGCTTCACAACTTGCCTTACTTTGATTGGTAAATCATTTTCAAGTTGTCCTTATAATTACATATGATTTGTCCCCTCTTTTCAATCAAATCTATTTTTATGTTTTGAGCTTCATTGATGATTTGATTGACATCCCTATGCATCACATGTTTAGAGCTAATCCATTTCATACAACTTGTGTAACTTTGATATCATTAACAAGTTGTTACTTTTAACATGTGATTGCATTATATCCTCAATCATAAATGTTTTATAAGCTAAAACTTTCAAAAGCCTTAGGCTTACATTTATGATCTTTCATTTTCAAAATGATTGAGGATCACACACACACACTTTATTTGTTTTCATCTTTGCATTCATAGTGTGAGTGTGTATTTGTATTTCACTTCCATATCCGCCTATTTAAGAGGCATTGTAATGAGCTAAATAGAATCTCCATCAAGTGTATGATAGACACTAATTAGAGAGATAACCAACCTTGTGGTTGAAGAGGTTATTGCTTAGCCTATAAAAGCATAATGTATAGGTTGATGTTAAGCCTTGAAAAACATCAATGTAAGGTTATTGCTTAGCCTTGGAAAGCATAGTGTAAAGGTTATTGCTTAGCCTATTGAAAAGCATAAATAGTGAAAATCCGGTGGGGTGTTGGTTCACAAGCCGGTAGTGGATGTAGGCATTGAGGCCGAACCACTATAAATACTTGTGTAATGGTGATTGCTTTGTGGTGATTGTTTTCTTTAAGCTTCCGCATTTTGTTTGATAATCATCACTTATGACTAGTTTGTTTTAAAGAAGTTAAAATTGTTAAAATTGGTCATAAAAGAAGCTCACCCTATTCACCCCCCCTCTAGGGTTCGGATCCCCATGGACTTACAATACTGCTATCACCTAGTTAAACTCTGCAGACAATCTAGGAGATCCCTTTACTAAGCCTTTGACTACCAAAGTTTTTTGAGCAACATGTAGATGGGATGGGCATGAGATGCAACCCTGACTGGCATTGAGCCCAAGTGGGAGATTGTTAGATTTTATGGTCTCAATACCAGTATATGATGAATAGATTGATTAATTTCTTTATTTATCAATATAATCATGCTTTCCTTTCATGAGATGAATGGTGATTTATTACTTAATGCACATGACCAATATAAATGACATAATGGCTCATGAGATGAACCGGAGTCCACGAGTATACTAGATGTAATACATGTGTATGGATGGGATCCATATACAGGAGATATGCATTGCAAATCTTATACTCAAATATCTTCACAACCAGTGATGAGATTGGACATCTCATCTGATAAGGTTGCAGCATTTTGATCACTATGAGATAGTGTGATTTATCTCGATCATCAGAATGTAAAATTCTGGATCATGATGCTGGTACATTGGATGTATTGAAGGACCATGAGAAGCACCTTATAAAATACTGTCTCGATTTAAGGACTGCTCTCATAATTCCCTAGCAATAGGCTCTCAATTCTGAGACATTGATGAACTCAAGTTTCTGTCTATTCATTTGCTTTGAGTCACCAATGAGTGAGGCCAACTGTAGGTCAACACCTCGGTGTCTTAGGTACATGGTAGTAGGACTGTGGGAACATGCAATGATCGAGATGGAATCTATCTACATTATCCCCTTGTGCCAATTAATGGATTTATCATTGGTAAGTGCGCACCCATTCCAATTAAGAGTTAATTGGATCGGTACCAAATGATTACTATAATTAATTGGGGCTCAAGGATAATAAGATGTGGATCTAATATTGGATGAGACAGATTTATTCCAATTGATCCATGGATAATGCTGGAGGGGCCTACTTGTGGTAATTGGGAAGTTTAGGGTCTTCATTGAAATATATTCCTAAGACTGGAGTGAAATTGCATTTATATAGTGGAGTTATTTTCAATTAACTGTGGGCCCGGATTGCACATGAGAAGTGGGGTCGCGTGTCCCAGTTGGAGCCAAATTTCTAAGGAATCCCTAGTGGTCCCCACGCTAGCCCAATTTATTAGAAAGATACTAATTCTACTTGAACTCTAAAAGGAAGGTTACTATTTCTATTTGAAGTGGGACTTCTAATAGTGGTAATGGTAAGCTACTAATTATTAATGGAAGTGGGACTTCTATTTTAATTAGAAAGGAGAAAGCTACTAATTGTTGTAGAAGTAAGACTTCTATGGCAACAATTAAGGGAGATGTTTACTAATTTGTAATAGGAGTTAAACTTCTATTTCAAATAGGAAAAGAGGAGTTATGGAGGGCTATAAATAGAGGAATAATCCTCTCAAATTCGTGCATAACACATAGAGCACTTTCAGCCCCTTTGTGCAAGAGTTGCACAAGTCCTCTTCCTCTCAAAGTTTCCTTCTCTTTCACTTTTAGTTCCCTAGAGTTAATAGTAGGGTTTTCTCTTGAGGATTCCACCATCTTCTTGAAAAAAAGAGATCTAATACGGGACATAGCGTGGAAGATCAAAAGGAGGATTGTGAAGTTGTTCATCATCAAAGTAAAGAACTCAAATCCTCTCCATTAGAGCACAACAAAGCTCCAAACGTATATCTACATCCTTGCATGTTGTGGATTTCGTGGTAGCATGTTTATGTGTTGTTTTCTATTTTATAGATAGTATATGTTGCTGTACATGGCTATGAGATTGAGGGAATTGCATCCTGGATTGGGTTTGTTGCATTCTAGACAATTGATCCCTGCATCAAGTGGGTCAAAAGTGTAAGTCCATGGGGATCCTAACCCTAGAGGGGGGGTGAATAGGGTGAGCTTCAATTATGACCAATTTTAATCAATTTTAACTTCTTTAAAACAAACTAGTCACATGTGATGATTAATCAGACAAGATGCGGAAGCTAACAAAAGAATCACCACAAAGCAATCACCATCACACACGGATTTATAGTGGTTCGGCCTCAATGCCTACATCCACTACCGGCTTGTGATCCAACACCCCACCGGATTTCCACTATTTATGCTTTTCAATAGGCTAAGCAATAACCTTTACAAAATCTTTTCAAGGCTAAGCAATAACCTTTACAATGATATTTTTCCAAGGCTTAACATCAACCTATACACTATGCTTTTATAGGCTAAGCAATAACCTCTTCAACCACAAGGTTGGTTATCTCACTAAGTTAGTGTCTATAAACACTTGATGGAGATTCAATTAAGCTCATTACATTTGCCTCTAAAATAGGCGGATATGGAAGTGTAAAACTAATACACACTCACACTATGAATGCAAAGATGAAAGTATATGAAGTGTGTGTGTGTGGTCCTCAATCATTTTGAAAATTAAAAGTTCATAAATGTATGCCTAAGGCTTTTGAAAGTTTTAGCTCATAAAACATTTATGATTGAGGAAGTAATGCAATCACATGTTAAAAGTAACAACTTGTTAATGATATCAAAGTTACACAAGTTGTATGAAATGGATTAGCTCTAAACATGTGATGCATAGGGATGTCAATCAAATCAACAATGAAGATCAAAACATAAAAATAGATTTGATTGAAATGAGGGGACAAATCATATGTAATTATAAATACAACTTGAATATGATGTACCAATCAAAGTAAGGCAAGTTGTGAAACATTAAAACAATAATACACATATGATTTGTAATGATGTTGAATCCAAAACATAAGATACATTTGAAAGAGATTTTCTCATGATGGAAAACAACAACCAAAGATTCAACAAAGTATATGAATCATGTTACATATTTCATTAACATGATCTACTTAGATTTACCAAAGATAAAGTACTACTTTGATGAATCAATGGTGATGTATCCAAAACAATAGATCTATTCAAAATATAGAACATGCTAAGGATACAACAAATCATAGATTAACATGCTACAAAAGATTTATCAAAGATAAAACAAAACATGAAAACATATGATTTGTAAAGAAGTTGAATCCAAAACATAAGATAGTTTTGAAAGTGATTTTCTTATGATGGAAAACAACAACCAAAGATTCAACAAAGTATATGGATCATGTTACATGTGATTTCAAAGATTTTTCCATTAACATGATCTACTTAGATTTACCAAAGATTAAGTACTACTTTGATTGAATCATATGATGTTGTATCCAAAACAATAAATCAACTCAAAACATAAAACATGTTAAGGACACAACACAAACATAGTTTAACATGCTAGAAATGATTTACCAAAAATAAAACAAAGCATGAAAACATATGATTAAGGAAGGAAGAGCCTACTTGGTGGTTTAACTTCATTAATCCAAGCTTTAGCTTTCCTAATCATCCCCTTCATCCCTTGGTTCTTTTCCCTTTTGATATGCCTCAATACTTTTCAAGGAGGGGCTTAAAATTCCCAACTTTTGGCAAAGGAAAGAACTCATATTTATAGCAAAAAGTTGCCAACGGCTAGTCCTCGGTCGACCTAGACACAGGCCTCGGTCGACCGGGAAGGCACAACGGTCATATTTTTGACCGTTGGCAAGTTTCAGCTCAGAAACAGCTGACTCGCCCGACAATGTTCCCGGTCGACCGGGACACAGGTCTCGGTCGACCGGCGACACTGCCGGGACTCCCCCTTTTTGCAAAAATTCAACTTTTGCATATTTGAAGGTATTTCTTTGGGGGACCTTTTGGCCACTAAATCAAGCTGGAAAAACATGTTTTAAAGATTCTAATGGTTTTTAAAACATGAACATAAAAAGCCTAAAAAGATTCAAAACTTTTAAAACAAAGGCTAGCTTGATTTCTTGAAAACTCTTTTCTAAAACAAATGCATCCAAGTTTTAAAAACAAATCATGCATAAATCAATACTTTTATAAATCTTAAAAGCAATGCATGGATAAAACAAGATTTCAAGTTTATTTAAAACCAATGCAAGTGTGAACTAACAAATGATGCTAAAGTGCAAATGCATCCATCAAATTGCAAATACAAAATTCCTAACAAAAAGTTTTTGAAACCTGTCTGGAAGGCCCACCTGTATTCCATCACCTTAAGTGTTTTCCTAACACATGATTCGCCCGAAGTCCTTTTAAACCGAAAAGTATCTCAAAGTATCCTAAAATGCTTATCTCAAGCCAAAATCCCGTCAAACGGATCTCGAGGCAAAATACTACATTAGGATACTTGAAACCCCCTTTTAGAGTAAAAAGTCATCCCAAATTTTTTTATAGGGAGTATTTGGACCGAGAGTTACATGAAATACAATGTAGAGTCAACAAATTCCTAGAACCGCTTGGATTGTGGTTACATACAAAAGCCGCCCGAGGCACGGGTTCCAGACTTTAAAAGCGTTGTATCCACTGTACTGTTATCCTAACCCAAGAATCGTCCGACTCCCGTTTTAAACCCAAAAGTATCTCGAAATATCCGAAAACACACTTCTCTTACAAGAATCCCTTCAAAAGAATCTCAAAGCGAAAAACTAAACTAGGATACCCGAAACCCCTTTCATAGCAAAAAGTGATCCCGGAATTTTCTAGAAGGGGTCTTTGGATCGGGAGCTGCTTGAAACACAGTGTAGAGTCAACAATTTCATAGTGCCAAATAGTTTGTGGTTTCGTACAAAAGTAGCCTTCAAACCGCCCGAAGCAAGGATTTTACCCTTTAAAAACGCCAAGCTCCCTTAAGTTTTTTCCTAATGCAAGATTCGCACGAAGCCCGTTTTAAACCGAAAAGTATCTCAAAGTATCCTAAGATGAGTATCTCAAGCCAAAATCCCATCAAATGGATCTCGAGGCGAAATACTACACAAAGGTACCTGAAACCCCTTTTAGTATAAACAGTTATCCCAGATTTTTCTAGAGGGAGTCTTTGGACTAAGAATTGCATGAAATACAGTGTAGAGTCAACAATTTCCTAGAACCGTTTAGATTGTGGTTTCATACAAAATCCGCCCGTGGCACGGGTTCAAGACTTTAAAAACATTGCATCCCCTGTACTGTTATCCTAACCCAAGAATCGCCCGACACCCGTTTAAAACCGAAAAGTATCTCGAAATATCCTATTACGCGTATCTCTACCCAGAATCTCTTTAAACGAATTTCGAGGAAAAAGACTAGACTAGGATACCCGAAACCCCTTTTAGAGGAAAAAGTGATCCCAAATTTTTCTAGAGGGAGTCTTTGGACCGGGAATTGTTTGAAACACAATGTAGATTCAACAATTTCCCAGAGCCAAATAGACTATGATTTCGTACAAAAGTAGCCTACAAACTGCCCGAAGCACGGGTTTAAACCATTATAAACGCCGAACTCTCTGAAGTTTTTTGCTAACGCAAGATTTGCTCGAAGCATGTTTTAAATCGAAAAGTATCTCACAGTATCCTAAAATGCATATCTCAAGCTAGAATCTCGTCTAACAGATCACGAGGTGAAATACTACACTAGGATACCTGAAACCCCTTTTAGTGTAAACAGTTATCCCAGATTTTTCTAGTGGGTGTCTTTGGACCAAGAGTTTCATGAAATACAGTGTAGAGTCAACAATTTCCTAGAACCGCTTAGATTGTGGTTTCATACAAAAGCCGCCCAAGGCACGGGTTCCAGACATTAAAAACGTTGTATCCCCTGTACTGTTATTCTAACCCAAGCATTGCCCAACACCCGTTTCAAACCCAAAAGTATCTCGATATATCCTTGCTGACACCAAAAATGTCACTTGCCTCATCAACATCAAGAAGCCACACGAAGCCGCTTCCTACTACAAACAGGCAATGCTGCTTCGAGCATCAGATCTTGTCAAAATCAAACGAAAACAACAAGATCCTCCAAGATAGCCAATAGAGAGGTTCACATGAAGTTTCGGGCCATTCCAACATCATTTGGACTAACTTCACTCCTCCGGCAGCCTAACAGGCGCCCCTAGCGGCGACAGCGTTGAAGACATCAAAACTTTGATCAGAGCCTATGGATGGTCTCAAAATACCTCCAAAAGGCTCCATGTCAAATTTCAGGTCATTCCGGCGACGTTTGACCCGACTTCGATGCTCCGAAAGAAAATCAAGCCCCTCGGCGGCAAGAACCACCGAAACCATTACTCATCAAACAGGGCACATGGGTAGCTTCATCATGCTTCAAAAGGGCTACACGTCAAATTTCAGGTCATTCCGACAGCGTTTGGCCCGACTTTGACGCTCCAAAAGAAAATCAAGGCTACCGGCGGTGGAGCACCCCGAAACCATGACATCCAAATCGGAACTAATGGATCATCTCAAAATGACACTAACAGGCTCCCTGTCAAATTTCAGGTCAATCAGACATTGGTTGACCGCACATCAAAGCGCGATGTCTTCCTTGCGGCGAAATCAAGCCTAGCAACGACGGGATCGGAAACGGCTTCAAAACTCAAACCAAAGCCCATGGTTGGTCATATCTACTACTTAGGAGGTTTCACCTCAAATTTTGGGTCATTCCGACATCGTTTGACCTAGTTTCAACTCTTGACCAAAAATTGCAACTCTGCGCGGCAAGGTCTTCGGCTTTTTCAAAAATAGGAAACTTTGTGCCACGGTTTTGCACGACTTCTCGTCGGGTTTTCTTCAGAAGAATCAATCCAAAAAATGAGGAAAAATATCAAGAAAAATATAGGAGAAAAAAAAGAAATAAAAAGCTTGAAAAACGACCGACGAAACGACGACCAAAGGGGACCAAACCCCATGGTCGTCGGCGACCTTGGAATTCCGGGTCACCGGATTTCTACCGGAGGGCCCGTTTTCCGATCCTTTTCGCCTTTCGGGAGTTCCAGCTCCTGTGATTTCCTGAAAATCTGATTTTTGATGCTGGGAAACGACTGATCTCCGTCAACCTCACGGATCCACCGTCAAGATCATGAAATCGTCATTGATCGCTCCAAGATCGTCAATCGGCTAACCAAGAAAGTACACTTTCTGTTCGACCGATCAAGAAATTGACAAGACAGATGGTACCGCCCCGCTGTTAGCAATCTATGTCTGAAGTTGCATGGTCATCCGACATCGATCAACATGAAGATCCATCATTGATCATCGCAAGAAGAATTCCAAAAGACGTGGCACGGCCCGCGACTCTTTAAATCCCCGGCGACCACTTAATGCTGTTAATTGACCCAACTAAATGCGGTCATTAACTCATTATTTTGGACGGCCCAATCATAAGCAAAAAATGAGAGTTACAAGTCAAATCCATCATGGCATTAAATCCATGAAACTCCTCTCATCATGGACTTTAAAGGCAATTAAAAGGCCATCATTCTCCATCGGCCAATCAGATTCAAGGAAAAAGGAGTTACAAAATCAAGAAATAAAAACTTGTAACTCCTTCCATCATGGAGCTTTAAAGCCATCAAAGCTCATAAACACTCCTAAATGGCTACCAAAGGCCTATAAATAGGAGATCATTCCAAGAAGAACAAATTAGAAAAATCAAAGAAAAATCAGCTAGAAAGATCGTCCAGAATTCCCAGAAGCTCTAAAGAAATTTTGCTGCAACAAATATTACAAGGTGATTGAAGTCCCTTAGGGGCACTCCCACCCAAGGCAAAGCCCCCTTCTTCTCATATTCGACATGGCCCAGACGTGGTTTTTCAGCCCGTCTCTTCATTCTTTTTATTGGATATAGGACCTTCCCTTGGTCTTTATCCTCTAAAAAAACAGAAGTCCGAGCCAAGCCAAAGAATCAAAGCATCAAGCGTCCCTGCTATTAGGTTTTTGTTTGTTGCTAATTTAATGGATTCACGTTCACCTTCACTGTCAAATGATCACACACTCATGCTCTTAGTTTTGACTTTGGAATCTAAGATTCTATCTTGCATTTGCATATGTTTTTCAAATGATTTATTCATGCATGTTTTTAGAATCCAAATACACTTTTGAAAATCAAATTAAGAATCTAGGTTTGTGATTTGCATACATTCCCCATTTTTAGAATCATTTTATTATGCTTAAATGACACTGGCCTTGAGTTCCAAGTTTCAACTTTGGAATATTAAAAAATCCACAGGAACTCATCCCAGGCCAGTTTGGTCGGTCGACCGACCCCTGTACCCGGTCGACCGACCAAACTGACTGTTGGGAAAACAGCTAGTGTACCTGGTCGACCGAGCCATGCCCAGGTCGACCGGGTAACTAGCCGTTGGGCCAGGTCGACCCGGGGGTCATGGGGTCGACCGGGCCAACTAGCCGTTGGACTGTTTTTTGTATATAAGTCAATTTCATTCCCTTCTTTCAAGTGGCTTGATCATTGAATCTTTGGAACCCCATTGAAGCCTGAAGAAGAGGAATAAGCTAAGAGAGCTAGAAGGCTATTGGAAATCAAATGTTTGAGATTTAAAAGGTATATCTTTCTAGTTAATTTTGATTTTCATTCCATATAAAATCAATGCATGTTTAACTCTTTGTATTTTCATATATGACTGATTTCTAGCTTTAAAAGAGATGTTTTGCAAACACAATATCACCTTTGAAATATTAGATTGCTTTGCAAACTTTCTTGTCTAAATCACATGTGTTCTTAGTCGTTAATCTTCTTACAACTTGTTTAGTACTTTCTTTCAAGTTGCTTGAACTTTTCATGTGATTAGCATATAACTTCAATCATCATTTTCTGAGCTTAGATTTTAAATTGCATCAAGCATTCATTTAAGAGCTTCATTTTAGAATTTGATTGAAGTAAACATTCATACACTTTGTGCACACACCTTAGCTTCTTCTTAGTGTATGTTTGTACCTTGATTTAAACTTTCATATCAGCCTATTTAAGAGGCAATTCTATTGAGCTTAAATTGTATCTCTTTGAGTGTTTGTGTAGACACTTCCTTAAGAGAAATCTTTCATTTGTAAAGGTTATTGCTTAGCCTAAGAAAAACACATTGTAAAGGTTATTGCTTAGCCTTGGAAAAGCATCTTGTAGAGGTTGTTGTTTAGCCTAGAAAAACAACATTGTAAAGGTTATTGCTTAGCCTATTAAAAAGCATAGATAGTGGAAATCCGGTGGGGTGATTGGATCACAAGCCGGTAGTGGATGTAGGCATTGAGGCCGAACCATTATAAATCTTTGTATAATGGTGTATGCTTGTGGTGATTTCTTTTGTTAGCTTCCGCATCTTGTTTGGTAAATCATCACTTGTGACTAGTTTATTTTAAAGAAATTAAAATTGGTCTAAATTGGTCACATATTGTAGCTTACCCTATTCACCCCCCCTCCCCTCTAGGGTTAGGATCCCAGGACTTTCAATTGGTATCAGAGCCTCGTGCTCTACATAAGGATCAAGTGTTTGGAACTCTTGATTAGGTGTAAAAACCTTGAGTCATAACCCTAGTTTTGTGTTTGAATGAATACTATTAAAATGGATTCTACTAAGTTAGATTGTTTAGACTTTTGTGTAGATTCTTCTAGACCTCTCTTTCTTCCATCTATTGGAGATTCAAGCCTTCAAATTAATGAATCTCAATGTGACTTAAAAGAAGAAGAATATGATGAAAATGAAGATGATCTTCAACAAGCCTGTGAAGAATTATATACATTATCTTTAAAGCTTGATAAGAAAAACAAAAAATTAAGAGAAGAATCAAAAGGCTAAACAAAGAATTAGTCTCTTCAAAAGATGAACCTAGAGAGAAAGAAGAAGTCATACAATGTTTAGACTCTAAGTTTATGATCTCTTTACATAACCTATCCAATATCAAAGATGAACTAAATGAGATTGAGATAAGTTATGATGAGTTTAATAAAGAAAATTTAAATCTAAGAGATCAATTACAAAGGCAAGACAAAGACATTATCAATTTAGAATCCAAGTTGACAATTTCAAAGGAAAAATTATCTAATGCTCAAAGTAATATAAAAACCTTAGAACTTGGATCTAATGTTGTTAATGAACTTAAATTTGAATTAAAACTTGCACATGAAGAACTAAACAACTATAGGAAATTGAAAATGATTTATTAAAGTTCAAAAATGAAAATTCAATCCTTATAAACAAAGTCACTCTACTTGAAAGTTACAAACAAAAGTATGAGTGCAAATTTACCCAAGGTGAAGAGAAATTTGAAAAATTATTTAGATTGGGTAAATCTCAAGGAGATAGGACGGGTCTTGGATTTGATAAGTATACTTCACATGACCCTAAATTCACCAACACTTTTGTGAAAGGTGAGTCCTCTTTCTCTAGCACTCTCTCTCTTATGCCCAAAACTAAATGTCATTATTGTGGTAAGGAAGGGCATTTCAAATTTGAGTGCAAATTAAGGAAAAGTCATATGTCTAAACCCATCTTTGAACCTAAGAAAATTAAATCTAATTCTATGAAGGGTAAGACTTTGAATTCCAAGGAAGACTCTAAGAATTTCAAACAAGTTAAAACAATTCAAAAAGAGTCATCCAAGATAGACTTTAAAAAGACTAATAGTCAAAATAAATCTATCAAAAAGAAACTTCTCACTTTGCCTCCTTTAACCTTAGAAATGAATGAATTCTTGAAAAAGGTTGAAAAGTTAAAATTAAAGTTCAAAAGACAAAAAGAGGGAGGAAAAGATAAAAGAAATGAGAAGAATAAAAAGAAAATGAAACAAACACACCAACTTCCAAAGACTAATCATCAATCTAAAATAGTCAAACCTCAAGGATTTGATGTCAAGTCTAAAAGAATTCAATCCTTATCTCCTCTAGTTGGTGGAAATTTAAAAATAGACTCCAAAGCCCAAGACCTTAGATGGATACTTAAGGTTAGACCTTTAGAAAATTACTAAGGCTTTTTAGATAGATAGGACCAACCTTTTCTCATAGTTATATGTCTAGTTGGTCTTGAATCTAGTTCTTTCTACTCTCTTAGTATCTCTCTAGGTTTTAGTTTCATTTGGTTGAGTCTTGTTTGTTGAAAATGCATTTTGTATTTTAAAAAGGTACTTTATGATTAAATGCATATTTATGATCAATTTGATTTGAAAAAGCTTTTAAAAGTTATACATTCCCAATCAATTGATTTGCTTTTCAAATTGTTTATTTTTTGAATGAATTCATAGTCAAACCATTGTTTTTTCAAAATTAAATGATTTTGAAAAATGTCTTATATCCTACAAGTCTTCATTTCTTCAAAAGGAATTATTTAGAATTGATTTTATAAAATTTCTTTTATAAAAATTTTTAAGCTTGTATGAGAGCTGCGGTTAAGGGTAGATTGCTTGATTATTGACCCATCTTCATTCAACCCTGTTTTCTCTAAACCTGATCAAAATTTAAGGCAGCCCCAGTTAGCCTGGTCGACTGGGTGAAGTAGCCAGTTGACCGAGCCTACATTTTCAGCAACAAAATCAGTTGCGCTGAGCCTGTTCTGTTCCAAACAGAACTTCTTCATCTCTTGTGCAGGTCGACATCAGAGTAAGCCCGTGCTTCCAGTTTGCCTTTCTCCTCTATTTTTCCTCTTGTAATCATTATTCTCTTCAAGGATATGTTCTCCCCTCCTTCTTAATCTATCTTCTCGTCACTGTTGGGCGTCCTCGTCTCTGCTGAGCATTCTCTCATCACGCAGGCAGTTGTTAGTGTCTGGTTCTCTCTCTCACTCAGCTGGAGACACATTGTTCCAGGTTGTGTGCGATCTTTCCAGTGTATCAAGAACCCATGCATTCCTATCCAGTCTTGCCGCCCACACTCTGATTTGCTGACTGTGTGCTGATTAACAGATTCAGAATCCATCTGTGTTTTCTATTCTCTGTTATGTGTGTGGCTGGTCAATTGTCTTCTACACTCTTTTAGGAGCTTCTGTAGTCATCTGGACACATCCATTTGGCATCATTCATATGTGAATTTCTTAGCTCCAAATCCTGCACTCCAAGTGTTTGACATATTGTTTGCACCACATCTGTCTTCAAGAAGCAGCTATTATGCCCATTTCCAGCCTTTGTTCATTGTCTTGAGCATCTCTTGCTTTGATTTCTTCCAATGGCTCGCACAAAGCAAACTTTTAGGAGGGAAAGCAAAAGGTCCAAAACAGGCCATGCTTCTTCATCTCATAGATCTCCCTCTACTTCTCCTGAAGCCGGCCCTCCTCCAGAGATTAGATTCAACCCAATTTCCTCTCCATCCTATGTTGTCAAATCATTCCGGAGCAAATGGATAATTGTTGAAAAGATGTGCATTGTCAAAGACCTTGTGGACCACAATGTCCCGGCTATACTTGAAGTCATTGGATGGGATAACATCCTTACTTGGAGTGGCAAATCTTATGCTTCCTCCGTCCATGGTCTATATGAATCTATCTGTGCCTCTACTGCAAATTCATTTTCCATTAGATTTCTTCATGGTGATGAGGTGGTCACCATTGACTTGATTTCCTCCATCTTAGGCATCCCTAGGTCTGATGGTCCAAGATTCATCTCAGATGTCCTACCTCTTGATGAGAGAGAGTCAGTCACTAGTGCTTTTTGTGGCAAACCTGAAGAATGGTCTACCAAGAACTGTCTCCAAGCCTCTTCTATGATTCCCTCTCTTCGTATTATGCACATTATCTTCACTCATTCCATTTATCCTAGGAAAGGGAACCGAACTGAAGTAACTCCGTACACGGCGAATATTCTTTATAATGTGATTACCGGAGTGCCTATGTGTCTTCCTTCCATTATCATGCACCATATCATCCGGGTTATCACTGGCTCCCAGCCATGTGCTGCCCCCTTCGGGTTTCTTATCACTGAGATTGCCCGATCTTTTGGTGTGATCCCACCTGCTTCTAAGAGACCTGAATCCACCACTGTTTTCAACAAAACAAATATTCTCTTGATGAAGCTGCCTCCTCCTCCACGAGCAAACCCAGTTGCAGAAGGAGATGCTGAGATTGAGGTGGCAGAGACAGAGATTGCAGATCAGCAGTAGCCCCAGCCTGCTCAGCCAGAGCATCAGCCATGTCAGCCCTAGCCCCTCCTCAGCGTACTATGGAGGAGCGCATGTCGTCTATGGAGCAAGTGGTTGCTACCTTACGCTCTGAGTTTCAGGAGTTTAGGCAAGAGGTGTCTGGGAAGATAATAAGACATTGAAGTACCTCTCGAACATCTCCAAGAGCTGCAGGCACCATGATGATGTTATGCCCCCGTCTCCTCTAGATTCATCGTAGACCATTAGGAGGGTTTTCATCTTTTTGTGGGGATAGTTTTGGGTAGTGATAGATTGATGTTCACTTGATGTATTCTTTATCTATCAACTGACTTGATGTTTTGATTACTGACCATGATCTTTTGTTTATGTAATGGTCAAGTATTTAGTGATTTTTGTACTAAACTATTCTTGTTAAATTAATGAAATTTCAATTTCACATTTCATCTCTTATCTTCTTGTTATATTTCTCTTGATGAATGTTTACGTTAATTTGAAGCTTTATATTGATAAATCAATTCATATATGTTATCTTAGCTTCATTCTAACAATGCATAGAAAAATCTATATACATGATAACCTGTTCCTGAAAGTCCGGGGATCCGAACCCTAGAGGGGGGGGGTGAATAGGGTGAGCTACAATATGTGACCAATTTTAACCAATTTTAACTTCTTTAATCTAAACTAGTCACAAGTGGTGATTAAGTAAATAAATGCGGAAGCTTACAAAAACAATCACCACAAAGCATGCACCAACACACAAGGATTTATAGTAGTTCGGCCTCAATGCCTACATCCACTACCGGCTTGTGATCCAACAGCCCCACCGGATTTCCACTATTTATGCTTTTCAATAGGCTAAGCAATAACCTTTACAATGATGTTTTTCAAGGCTTAACATCAACCTATTACACTATGCTTTTCTTAGGCTAAGCAATAACCTCTTCAACCAAAGGTTGATTATCTCTCTAATTAGTGCCTAGAATACACTTGATGGAGATACAGTTAATAGCTCATTACAATGCCTCTTAATTAGGCGGATATGAAAGTGTACATCTATTTCACACACACACACACACTATGAATGCAAAGATGAATGCACAATGTGTATGCATGATGTCTTCAATCAATTTGAAAATGAAAGCTCATAAATGTATGCCAAAGGCTTTTGAAAGTTTTAGCTCATAAAAACATTTATGATTGAGGAAAGAATGCAAATCACATGTTAAAAATAACTTGTAAAAGATATACATTTGCATCCTAAACAAGTTGTGAAATTCTAAGTACAAAACATGTGATGCATAGGGATGTCAATCAAATTAACAACGTAGCTCAAAACATAAAAATAGAATTGATTGAAATTAGGGGACAAATCATATGAAATTATAAAGACAACTTGAAAATGATATACCTATCAAACTAAGGCAAGTTGTGAAACTTTAAAACAAAGATACATATGATTTGTGAAGTTGTTGAATCCAAAACATAAGATAGATTTGAAGGAGATTTTCTTATGATGAAAAACAACAACCATAGATTCAACCAAGTATAGGAATCATGTTACATATAATTTCAAAGATTCTTTCATTAACATGATTTACTTAGATATACCAATTTAAGTACTACTTGTATTGAATCAAGGTGATGCATCCAAAACAATAGATCAATTAAAAAACATATACATGTTAAGGATACAACAAATCATAGTTTATCATGCTACAAAAGATTTACCAAAAATAAAGCAAAGCATGAAAACATATGATTAAGAAAAGTAAAGCTTACTTAGAGATTTAACTTCATTAATCCAAGCTTTAGCTTTCCTAATGACCCCTTTCATCCCTTAGTTCATTCCCCTTTGATTTGCCTCAAAACCTCTCAAGGAAGGTCTAAAAATCCCTCACCTTTGGCAAAGGAATGAACTAGTATTTATAGCCAAAACAGCCCAACGGCTAGTCCCCGGTCGACCTGCAAAAGGGCCCGGTCGACCTGGCCTTTACAACGGTCATAAAACTAACCAATTGACAGAGCCCCAACGGCTCTTTCCTAGTCGACCCGCAGTGGGCGCGGTCGACCGGGTCCCCTGTTGGGCTGGTCGACCGAGCCCACTGCGGGTCGACCTGGCCTGGGACTAAAATTCCCTAATTTTGCATTTTACAAGGTATTTTCTTGAGGGAACTATTGGGCCAATGAATCAAGCTTGGAAACATGTTTTAAATCAAACCAAGTGGTTTAAAAACATGAAACATAAAAAGCCTAAAAAGATTAGAAAGAAATAAAACATAGGCTTGCTTGATTTCTAAAACTTCTTTTCAAAATGAATTGCATCCAAGTATAAAAACAAAACATGCATAAATCAATAGTTTTACAAATCTTAAAAACAATGCATGTATAAAACAAGATTTCAAGATTTTCTAAATCAATGCAAGTGTGAAAATTCAAATGGTGCTAATATGCTAATGCATCCATCAAATTGCAATACACAAAATTTCTAACAATCTCCCCCTTTGCAATTTGATGGCAACTTACTCAACACCGAATTAACACACCAAGTCTTTAGCTCCCCCCTAAGCTGGACAAGTCTTGAAATCTCTTGGATGCTTCTTCTCTTAGCTTGGGCTCACTACACCAAAAATCGGAAATTGGAACGGAAAAGCGTTCCTAATCCTTCCGTTCCTAATCCGTTAAAGTGTTCCAATTTCCGTTCCAATTTGGATTAGGAACGGTTGGTACCAAATTGGAACGGAAATTGGAACACTTTAACGGATTAGGAACGGAAGGATTAGGAACGCTTTTCCGTTCCAATTTCCGATTTTTGGTGTAGTCTCTTGGGCTTTTTCTTCATTCTTCTTGATGCTTGGAGCTTGATCATTCTTCAAGCTTTCTCTTCTTCTTTCATTCTTTAGCCATGCATCTTCTTTAGCTCCCAAGCTTTCTTCTTTCACTTCTCCCCCTTTGACCATGCCTCTCTCTCCCTTTGGCAAGATATGCATTCTCTCCCCCTGTAGAAGATCATACAATATCTACCCTTAGGAAGCTTGGACATTCTCTTCCCCTTTAGAGAACTTGAATGCTCTCTCCCCCTTTGACATTAAATTGCAAAGGTACCTACACACATGAAACAAGGAAAATACCTTTTAGTAGCACTTGTTAACAAAAGAAATCGAAAATGAAATACATAACAGGTTATCGTGTATGGAAGTAATCTCTAAGGGTTCAAAGGCAATCCAAGGGTGAATTTGATCAAAACTAATACTTCCTATGAAGGTTTACACTCCCCCTCAATCCATTCTCTCCTTTTGTCAAACTTTTGACAAAGATATAACTATTTGGTTCAAGAAGAAGATGGTTTTACCAATTGAGAGTCAACTTCAAGGAAAGGATTAGATTCGTTTAACTAGAGAGCACAATATGATCAAATTACCAAAAGAGCAAGGTCAATGAGAAATGTGATCATGGATACCAATTGGAAAAACAAAGAATACCAATTGAGATTCAAAGATAAGTCTATTAAAATCAATCACTCTAAAATGTAGTTATAAAGAATATAACTATTAAGATAAATCCAAATTAGAGCTATCCATGATGAAATGGGGTTTACTAAACATAGCATCAATCAATTTAACTATGAAGAACATATGCTATGAAAGTTTTGAAATCATTTCATTCAATAAAAAAATATGATTATTAATGTGCAAGATTAGTGAAATGAAATTCAACCATGAAGCCTACCTCAACCATTAACTAACCAAGATTATGAACACATAAATATGGTGGTCATGAGATTTACCTATATGAGCAAGAGAGGTGGCAAACATGAAAATTATGATGCTAATGGAATGTGACATGGAACAATAATATATTACTATTTAGTTCAATCAAATGTACACAAGGTTTATCACATTCACAAGAAATGACATCAATTGGATATGAAATCAATGGAAAATTATACCAAATGAAACCAATTGAATATGACAACATGATTAATAGCAAGGATGTGACAAACACAAAATTCCATCAAGCATCATAAATGATTATTCATCACTTTAAATGATATAACTATTGAGCATAGTGATGAACAAGATAAATTGCAATGCAAAAGGATATGACTTGGTAAGGCATGCAATTTTCAAAGTGTCAAAATCATATGAATTCTACTACTAAGATATCCATCAAACATATAGATATATGAGGAATGAATTTCAAAGAGTTTCATATGATCAAGATCACTACTATGAAGTTGAAACATGTATAAGGATGAAATCACTTAGAGAATATACATGAATCAACATCATAACCATCCAAAAAGAAATGACTAGAAGGCATAGAGGATGGATTTGAGTTCTAGTATGGTTTCTACAAATATAACTAAGATCACAACATACATAGAACAATTTGACATTTGCATAGAGAGGATCAATCAACAATCAAGATCTAACTCATACCATATCATCAATAAAGAATATAACTAAGCAAGCACAAGAAGGTATGGAGTTAGAGGGACATCATGGATCGCATAAAGATGAAGATGGATCACATATATGGATATACCTATTAAAAACAATGGATTAATTCCAATTCATCTAAAATGATCCATTAACCTATCATGCAACATCTCCACTCTTAGAAAATGTACCAATCTTACCATGCAATGGAAAAAGGATATGAGGTTTATACCAAATGAACTTAGCACATTAAATCACATATGTACTTAATAAGCTCAAATACAAGATTTTACTATAAAGCACATAAACAATCATCAATTTGCATTAATGAAAATATATACCAAGTTAGACACAAACATGCAAATCAATGAAACCATATCCAACCAAGCAATGTAAGACATCAAAATCAATTTGCATAAAGAATGTAACTAAATGAGCAAAGATGCAAATTGTTTGTAAAAATTATTTCCTTCCAAATGATATAATCATAATTAAGCACAAGGAAATAACTTCAAGGAAAATGTTTCTATAAATACAACCAATAAAGCTTAGAACATTTTCCAAAGTTTTTCAAATCACTTCAATATTTAAAATTCCAACAAAGAATCATTTATAGAATTATGAGCAAGCGATTTTGAAAAACAAGAAGTGTACTACTATAAATTTTCAATTTGTATTCTAAAAATGTCAATAGACACTCATACAAATTGAACACATATTTTCCATACCAAGAGATATAACTTGAAAACTCAATGGAAAACTTAAATTGCTTCAAATCATTTGATTTACAAAAAAAAATATCTAATTATGACATTCATCAAATGATTTTCAAACATCAATTGATCATGAAAAATCTAGCTATGAAAGCTTTTGTAATCACAATCAATTGATCATGAATAGATATGCACTACAAGACTATATGAATAAAATGCAAATCCATCATGAAAATATTGCCATCAAGGGATTTTGAAAACCATGAGATATAACTTAAAGATTCATGAAGACAAAATCAAATGATCACAAAGAAACATTGCATTTTAAGAGATGTGACTATAAAGAAAAAAAATGCAAATGTAACATGACCAACAATAAGATTTAACTATTAAATGATAGGTTGGTCAAAGAGAGGTTCAAGGCCTTAAGGAAAGTCTAATAGTCTACCTTTGAAGATTCCCCTAAGGTCTTGAAAAGGATGTCCTTGAGAGTTCACTTTGAGGACTCACCAACTCTTGGAGATATAACTTGAAAACGTCTTAGAGTTGTGAAAAGGTTCTATGGGGAAATTTCATTTTCAATCATAGTGGAAATCATTACACAGATATGCAATAAAACACAACACTAGGGTTCTAATCTAGAAAGGATCAACTCCGGGTTGTTAAGCCCTAAATGGAGTAACCTCGCTCTGATAACAATTGAAAGTCCGGGGATCCGAACCCTAGAGGGGGCGGGGTGAATAGGGTGAGCTACAATATGTGACCAATTTTAACTAATTTTAACTTCTTTAATCTAAACTAGTCACAAGTGGTGATTAAGTAAATAAATGCGGAAGCTTACAAAAACAATCACCACAAAGCATGCACCAACACACAAGGATTTATAGTGGTTCGGCCTCAATGCCTACATCCACTACCGGCTTGTGATCCAACAGCCCCACTGGATTTCCACTATTTATGCTTTTCAATAGGCTAAGCAATAACCTTTACAATGATGTTTTTCAAGGCTTAACATCAACCTATTACACTATGCTTTTCTTATGCTAAGCAATAACCTCTTCAACCAAAGGTTGATTATCTCTCTAATTAGTGTCTAGAATAAACTTGATGGAGATACAGTTAATAGCTCATCACAATGCCTCTTAATTAGGCGGATATGAAAGTGTACATCTATTTCACACACACACACACACACACACACACACACACACACACACACACACACACACACACACACTATGAATGCAAAGATGAATGCACAATGTGATGCATGATGTCCTCAATCAATTTGAAAATGAAAGCTCATAAATGTATGCCAAAGGCTTTTGAAAGTTTTAGCTCATAAAAACATTTATGATTGAGGAAAGAATACAAATCACATGTTAAAAATAACTTGTAAAAGATATACATTTGCATCCTAAACAAGTTGTGAAATTCTAAGTACAAAACATGTGATGCATAAGGATGTCAATCAAATTAACAATGTAGCTCAAAAAATAAAAATAGATTTGATTGAAATTAGGGGACAAATCATATGAAATTATAAAGACAACTTGTGAAACTTTAAAAAAAAGATACATATGATTTGTGAAGTTGTTGAATCCAAAACATAAGATAGATTTGAAGGAGATTTTCTTATGATGAAAAACAACAACCATAGATTCAACCAAGTATAGGAATCATGTTACATATAATTTCAAAGATTCTTTCATTAACATGATTTACTTAGATATACCAATTTAAGTACTACTTGGATTGAATCAAGGTGATGCATCCAAAACAATAGATCAATTAAAAAACATATACATGTTAAGGATACAACAAATCATAGTTTATCATGCTACAAAAGATTTACCAAAAATAAAGCAAAGCATGAAAACATATGATTAAAAAAAGTAAAGCTTACTTAGAGATTTAACTTCATTAATCCAAGCTTTAGCTTTCCTAATGACCCATTTCATCCCTTAGTTCATTCCCCTTTGATTTGCCTCAAACCCTCTTAAGGAAGGTCTAAAAATCCCTCACATTTGGCAAAGGAATGAACTGAAAGTCCTGGGATCCTAACCCTAGGGGGGGGGGGTGGTGAATAGGGTGAGCTACAAATATGACCAATTTAGACCAATTTTAACTTCTTAAACTAAACTAGTCACAAGTGATGATAAACAATCAAAATGCGGAAGCTAATAAAACAATCATCACAAAGCAAACACCACTATACAAAGATTTATAGTGGTTCGGCCTCAATGCCTACGTCCACTACCGGCTTGTGATCCAATCACCCCACCGGATTTCCACTATTTATGCTTTTCAATAGGCTAAGCAATAACCCTTACAATATTGTTTTTCTAGGCTAAACAACAACCTCTCAATGTGCTTTTCTAGGGCTAAGCAATAACCTTTACAAGATGCTTTTCTTAGGCTAAGCAATAACCTTTACACAATGCTTTTCTTAGGCTAAGCAATAACCTTTACAAGAAAAAGATTTCTCTAAGAAGGTGTCTTCACAAAAGATCACTCTAAGAGATACAATTTAAACACAATTGAATTGCCTCTAAATAGGCTAATATGAAAGTGTAAAGCAACTCACACAAACACTATATGAATGCAAATGTGTATGCCCATGATGTGTGTGTGTGATAGCTTCAATCAAGTTTAAAAAAGAAGGCTCATTCAAATATATGCTCAAAGCATTTCAAAGTTTAAGGCACATAAAAGATTTGATTGAAGTTTAATGCAAATCACATGTATGAGAAACAACTTGTTAATGACATGAAAATCAAAGACTCACAAGTTGTATGAAAATGACTAACTTAGAACATGTGATGCATGTGCAATGTTGTTTTCAAAACCAAATTAATTTAACTAAAGTTTAAATGAATGAAAACAACAAATTGAGTTTCAACCAAGAAAATGAATCATGCTAAAAGAAATCAAAGATTTAGGCTAAGCATGATTAATGAAGATTTTAAATCAAAACTTGGTTTGAAAACAAAGTGAAGAATCCAATCTTAATTGGATCAAAGATTAAGAGAAGAATGGATTTAACACATCATAGTTATAATGCTAAAATTAACTTACCAATAATTTAAACAAAGCATATAACATATGATTAAGAGAGGTAGAGCTTACTTAGAGATTTAACTTCATTAATCCAAGCTTTAGCTCTCCAAATGACTCTTTGGTCTCTCTTAGTTCATCTCCTTTGTCTTGTCTCCAAACTCCTCAAAGATGGCTTAAAATCTCCAACTTTGACAAAGGAAAGAACAACATTTTATAGCTCAAAACTGCCCAAAGGCTAGTCCCCGGTCGACCTGGCCTTCACAACGGTAAAAAAAGTGACCGTTTGAAAAATGGCCAACGGTAGTATACCCGGTCGACCTGGGCCTGGCTCGGTCGACCTGGTACACTGCGTTTCTGGCCTGGGACCAAAATTCCCTAAAATCAAATTTTCAAAGTATTTTTGGTTGGGAATTTTTTGGGCCATTAAATCAAGCTTAAAAACATGTTTTAAATCATTCGAAGGGTTTTAAAACATGAAACATAAAAAGCCAAAAAAGATTCAAAATTATAAAACCAATGGCTTGCTTGATTTTCTAAAACTCCTTTTTAAAAAACAAATGCATCCAAGATCTAAAACCAAAACATGCATAAATCAAGATTTCTACAAGTCTAAAAACCAATGCATGTGAAAATCAAGATTTCAAGATTTTCTAAATCAATGCAAGTGTGTGAATCAAATGATGCTCAAATGTTAATGCATCCATCAAATTGCAAATACAAAATCCCTAACAGGAACTAGTATTTATAGCTAAAACAGCCCAACGGCTAGTCCCCGGTCTACCTGCAACAGGGCCAGGTCGACCTGGCCTTCACAACGGTCATCAAACTGACCAATTGATAGAGCCCCAACGGCTCTTTCCCGGTCGACCCGCAGTGGGCGCGGTCGACCGAGTCCCCTGTTGGGCCGGTCGACCGAGCCCACTACGGGTCGACCTGGCCTGGGACCAAAATTCCCAAATCTTGCATTTTACAAGGTATTTTCTTGAAGGAACTATTGGGCCAATGAATCAAGCTTGGAAACATGTTTTAAATCAAACCAAGTGGTTTAAAAACATGAAACATAAAAAGCCTAAAAAGATTAGAAAGAAATAAAACATAGGCTTGCTTGATTTCTAAAACTTCTTTTCAAAATGAATTGAATCCAAGTATAAAAACAAAACATGCATAAATCAATAGTTTTACAAATCTTAAAAACAATGCATGTATAAAACAAGATTTCAAGATTTTCTAAATCAATGCAAGTGTGAAAATTCAAATGGTGCTAATATGCTAATGCATCCATCAAATTGCAATACACAAAATTCCTAACAGTTCCGCATTACATTTGCATTCTCATTTGGTAACAGGTGCTACTGAAAGGTATTTGTCTTCTGATGTATACAGGTTCCTTTGCAATTCGATGTCAAAGGGGGAGAAAAAGATTAGATCTATTTAATGGCACAGGGGGAGAGAAGATTAGAAGATCTAAAGATCAGACACAAAGAAGATCAAACAAAGGGGGAGAGAAGAACAAATCTAACTAAGGGGGAGATCTGCCTCAAGAACTAAAGAGGAAAATCGCTTGGATGTGAAGAGCAAGGGAGAGCTCTAACCAAGGAGGAGAAATCTTGGAAAGATTAAGTTAAAAGCTCTCGATGAATTGGTCATACGGTCAAAGCTACATTCAAGAGATTTCTAGAACAGAGCCGTTAAGAAGAACCAAAGTCCTAGAAGTGTTGTGATCATATTAGTTGCCATCAAATTTCAAAGGGGGAGATTGTTAGGTTTTTGTTTGTTGCTAATTTGATGGATTCATGTTCACCGTCACTGTCAAATGATCACACAGTCATGCTCTTAGTTTTGACTTTGGAATCTAAAATTCTATCTTGCATTTGCATATGTTTTTCAAATGATTTATTCATGCATGTGTTTAGAATCCAAATACACTTTTGAAAACCTATTTCTTCATGCATTTTTTTGGAAAATCAAATTAAGAATCTAGGTTTGTGATTTGCATACATTCCCCATTTTTAGAATCATTTTATTATGCTTAAATCACATTGGCCTTGAGTTTCAAGTTTCATCTTTGGAATATTGAAAAATCTGCAGGAACTCATCCCAGGCCACTTTGGTCGGTCGACCGACCCCGGTACCCGGTCGACCGACCAAACTGACTGTTGGGAAAACAACCAGTGTACCCGGTCGACCGAGCCATGCCCAGGTCGACTGGGTAACTAGCGGTTGGGCCAATATGACCATTGGGCCAGGTCGACCCGGGGGTCATGGGGTCGACCGGGCCAACTAGCCGTTGGACTGTTTTTTGTATATAAGTCCATTTCATTCCCTTCTTTCAAGTGGCTTGATCATTGAATCTTTGGAACCCCATTGAAGCCTAAAGAAGAGGAATAAGCTAAGAGAGCTAGAAGGCTATTGGAAATCAAATGTTTGAGATTTAAAAGGTATATCTTTCTAATTAATTTTGATTTTCATTCCATATAAAATCAATGCATGTTTAACTCTTTGTATTTTCATATATGTATGATTTCTAGCTTTAAAAGAGATGTTTTGCAAACACAATATCACCTTTGGAATATTAGATTGCTTTGCAAACTTTCTTGTCGAAATCACAAGTGTTCTTAGTCGTTAATCTTCTTACAACTTGTTTAGTACTTTCTTTCAAGTTGCTTGAACTTTTCATGTGATTAGCATATAACTTCAATCATCATTTTCTGAGCTTAGATTTTAAAATGCATCAAGCATTCATTTAAGAGCTTCATTTTAGAATTTGATTGAAGTAAACATTCATACACTTTGTGCACACACCTTAGCTTCTTCTTAGTGTATGTTTGTACCTTGATTTAAACTTTCATATTAGCCTATTTAAGAGGCAATTCTATTGAGCTTAAATTGTATCTCTTTGAGTGTTTGTATAGACACTTCCTTAAGAGAAATCTTTCATTTGTAAAGGTTATTGATTAGCCTAAGAAAAGCACATTGTAAAGGTTATTGCTTAGCCTTGGAAAAGCATCTTGTAGAGGTTGTTGTTTAGCCTAAAAAAATAACATTGTAAAGGTTATTGCTTAGCTTATTAAAAAACATAGATAGTGGAAATCCGGTGGGGTCATTGGATCACAAGCCGGTAGTGGATGTAGGCATTGAGGCCGAACCACTATAAATCTTTGTGTAATGGTGTATGCTTGTGGTGATTTCTTTTGTTAGCTTCCGCATCTTGTTTGGTAAATCATCACTTGTGACTAGTTTATTTTAAAGAGATTAAAATTGGTCTAAATTGGTCACATATTGTAGCTTACCCTATTCACCCCCTACCCCCCTCTAGGGTTAGGATCCCTGGACTTTCACCCGCAATCTCCTGTGAAGGTGGATCTCCGGATCACCACTTCTAAATTCCAAGTAGAATAAAAAATCTAGCATACCTATACAAAAATGTTGATACCCGCCTTCCCCCCCCCCCCCCCCTCTTTTCCCTCCATTCGGCCCTCTCGGTAGCCCTGGGGACGGATGGGAGTGGAAAAGAAGAAATCGGGTCTATTAGACCCCGACCTAGACCAAGTCGATTAGTGTGCGATTAGTATGTGTTTAGTTCTAAGTGGGTTTAGTCGTGGTTGGGTTGGAAGTGATTAGTTAGTTTTGGACATAGCTCTGGGAATTTTGAGAACGTTTAGTATTAGTCAGACACACTCAGGAAGGCCTGAGTGCACGAGTAAGGTTGGGAAGATCGTGTCGTTTTCCATGTGAGTGTGATTTTGATTTCATTTGAATGATCTTTTTATGTGTTACAACTTTCGTTTTAAGGCCATCCGTGTTTGAAGCCCAAAAACCCATGTTTTGGCCCAAAGAGGGTAAAGTTGTCTTTCTTGCACAAATCTGGACACAATTTTTGAGATCTCAAAACCATGTCAAAAATATGCTTTTTGGAAACTAGATATTTCGACGATCGTTTTATCCTTCTTCGTCGAAGTCATCCGAGGCCCGCAAGATCGTGTTTGAGTCACTTCAAGATTCAAGTCAATGGGACCCATTTCCATAGCTTAAGTCCCTTCTCCCTCTCATTTCATTCATTTCCCCATTCTCTGCAATTTTTCTGAAGTTAGGGCAAGGAAACCCTTTCTCTTTTCTTCTTCATTCCTCTTGCATGCTTTGGTTAGAGAACTCCAAATAGAATTCCAAGCTTTTCATCTTCTTCCTTCCCTTGCAAGCTCTCTATCCATACAAGTTCTTGGAGCTTCTTTTGGGACAAGCTCTACATTTCCTCTCTTCTTTCTTGTTTGGCCATTGTTAGGTAAGAGCTTCAATCCTTGTATTTCATGAAGTCTTTTGGTTCCTTGAAGAGCATGTTTTCCATGTTTGCAAACCCTTTGGTAAAGTGGTTCCTTGTTTTCAAGATTTAGTGATTTGTGTGGTTTTTCTCTTGGGTTCTTGTAGTGTGGGATTAGCTTGAGGAAGCGCTTGAAGAAGAGTATTGTTAGCTTTGGTCAAGGCAAGTGATCTCTATAGGAATGATGCATGTGTATTTGGATTTCATTGTATTTTAGAAATTGTGCATTTATCTTGTTTATAAGCTTCATGTTTATGTTTTCTTTTGATTTGGATGTGAAATGGTGATGAATGAACCCTTGGTGAGCATGAAGGCTCAAGGGATGATATGTGGTTGATGGATGAGAAGAAGGAGAAGAATGTAGTGAAAGATGTGCAAAGGAAAGGAGATTTCTGCACTCAGCGAGCTCAGGCAGCAGCCTGTTCGCTCTTTTATTATCCGCTCGAGCCATCATTCGCTCGAGCGAACTGTCTCGCTCGAGCGAAGTGTCATCAACGCGTCAGGTTCGCTCGAGCGAGCCTGCCAGTTGCAGGAAGAGGAGTTTTGTTCCTTTTTGTGTATTTTCTTGAGGGTTGAAAACTAGACTTTGTTAAGGGTTTGAACTTGACATTGTGTAAATGGAACTTCGAAACGAAACCCAACTTCGGGGACACCAATTCTTGTATTTTCTGACGTTTGGGGTTTCAATTACACAAAGGTCAATTAGTAGCCTTAGCACATGCTTGTCAGATTTTGTATTTGAACTTCCGTCTTGGTACGATAAGTACAAACGTGCACTTGTTTTAAATTTCAAGTATAAGTTTGTTTTGAGAAGTTGTTTCAAGAAAAAGGGGATCACTTCCTAAGCGTGTTATGCATAATTATTATGCCTCTTGCTAGTCGTGTTCGTCGTGTTTTGATAAGTGATTTCCCCCTTTTTATCTCGACATGCTTTGATCGTGTTTCACGTGTTTTGTGCATTCATGAATTAAGTAAACACCACTGAGCTTAGACTGCCCTTTCGGTTTGATCCACTGTCTGGGGGTCTTTAAACATGTGGACTGTCTGCAGACTGGTCGTGTATTTATTACACATCGTGCGTGTCCGGTTCCGCGGCCGGAATTCCCGTCTTTGTGGGAAATCGTGTCGTGCTTATATTATGTATATCGTGCTTGTCGTGCGTGCTTACTCTTTTCATTATATAAATGATAGAGAAAGGATGGGCTCTTTGTGGATTGTAACTATTCATGATATATTATGTACTCATGCTAGTTTGTTTTTGTATCTTAGCTTTGTTCGTATTCTTGAAAATGTATCTCATCTTTGATAGTACTTCATACCAAAGATTTGCTCACATGTTTTCTCTAAATGTTATTGTTCATGTTCATGCCTACATTGATTACCTGCCAAACCGTCGTGTTTGACCCTTGTTTGTTGGTGCCCAAGTGCAGGAGACGTTGCCTTTGAGGAGGAGCGTCGGGAGGAGGCTTGTGAGCCAACTCCCGTGAGAGAGTGGCAGCCCGACGATGTCATTTGGACGTCGGTCTGGTTCTCGAGTTCGTCACCTTTAGTCTTGGGGTTTCTTTTGGTTATTTTGAGATTGTATTGACCTTTGTTGGTCTCTTATGGGTTGTACTAAACTTAACTTACTTTCGTGTTAAACTTATAACTTGAACTATGTTTGGGAATGCCTTGATAACTCTTTTCTTTGATGCGATGTCTTGTTATTAAATGTTATAGCACTTAAAGATTTGATTGTGCTTATCGTGATGTGTTTTGCTACACGCTTCCGCAATCGTGTACGTGTGAGTCAGATTCCGCGTGTCTTTGGGAATCCTCACCGCGGGAACCTGTGGGAAAACAAAATCTTCAATAGTAATCATCACCAATCGCGTCGCGGGCCCGGGGATCTGTTCCGGGGTCGCGACAGGACTGGTATCAGAGCGAGACATGTTTCAGGCACTTAAAAGAAACTAGAAAGGTCTTAGGAACGTGGCGAGGATTCGTGAGTTCGATAGATTCGTTCGTATAGGATCTTAGAAACCCTTGTACCATGATTATTGTGTTCTAACTCTTTGTTTTACAGCAATATGCCTCCAAGAAAAGCTCCAAATCATCATGCTTCAGGCAGTAACCAGAATGAGTCAGATGCATCTGAGACACCTACAGCCACACAGTTTCAGGAACTTATGCAAGCCATGATAGCACAACAAAGGCAAACTAATGAGAACCAAGCAAGATTTCAAGAGCAGTTGGCTAAGAAAGATGACGAGATGGCACAAGTTCAAAAGCAGTTATTGGAAGTCCTTCAGAACAGGAATGTAGCACCACCCGCAGGTCCACAGATTGTTATTCAGAATAGGGATCCTGACCCTAATGCTCTATTTGAGAAGTTTAGGAAGAGAGCACCGAAGGAGTTTTCGGGCAATGAGGACCCACTAGTGGCAGATGACTGGCTAGTCAATACGGAGAAGATCTTTGATGTCTTCATGTGCACGGGTATACAGAAGGTCAACCTCACAGCTTCATTATTTTATGGGCTTGCAGACAGGTGGTGGCAAACAGTCAAGGATCCTTATGCAGTGATGGCAGACGATGAGGCATGGGCAGCATTCAAGATACAGTTTCAGGACAAGTACATTCCCTCTCATGTCAAGAGGCAGAAGGCTATCGAATTCCAGCAGCTTAAGCAAGGTAGCATGACAGTGTCGGATTATGTCACAAAATTTGAGAGATTGGCGAGGTATGCCACCGAGTTGATTGACACGGAAAGGAAGAAGATCACTAAGTTCTTGGAAGGGTTGAACCCCATCATTATGAGGGATGTCATAGGAGTAGTGCCTCCAGCTACATATGATGAGGCAGTCAAGCGGGCTTATACTTTTGAGGATATTAACAATATGATTGTTCAGGACAGGAAGCAGCAGTATCAGCAGCAAAATCAGAGGCAACAACAGGGCAAGAAGCCAAGGCAAGAGCAGGGTCATGTGAGGCAGGGTTGTGGACATTGTGGCAAGAATCATGAAACTCACGAATGTAGGAAGGCCATGGGCGCCTGTTTCAAGTGTGGGGCTATGAATCATTCAATCAAGGATTGCCCACTACTCCAGAATCAAGGGAACAGAAACCAGCAGCAGAGACAAGTAGCTCCTCAGAACTACTTACCAGTGCAGAATCAGATTAGACCACCTCAGCAGCAGCAGCAGGCTAGGCCACCAGTCCATAATCAGAATGCTCGTCCTCCACAACAGAACAGACAGGGCCAAGGAAGGCAGAACCAAGTACCGAACAGACTACAGATGCATGGACGTTTGTACTATCTCAACCGTGCAGACGCTGAAGCTGCAGGAGACGTGGTAGAAGGTAAACTTCTTGTTTGTGGGGTAGAAGCCCAGATTTTGTTTGATCCTGGATCCACACATTCCTTTGTATCTCCTAGTTTTGCTAAGTTGATTGATGCACCATGTAGTGAATTGGATTACATTCTAGTAGTGACCACTCCAGTAGGGAAACAAGTTGTGTGTAGAAACCATTACCCTAGTTGTACAGTGTTATTAGGAGATGTTAATCTACCGGCCAACCTCATAGTTTTGGACATGCATGATTTTGATGTCATTTTAGGCATGGATTGGTTAGAAGCATATCATGCCACCATGGATTGTTTTAGCAAGACCATCACATTCAAATTCCAAGGACCACAGGCAGAGTTGATATTTCAGGGGAACAGGAGGAAATCTCAGGCAGGGTTTATTTCAGTGTTGAAGGCAAGCAGATTAGTGCAGAGTGGGTGTCAGGCATTTATTGCGTTTATCACGGAGGATAAACAGTCCCAAGGGGTGGAGGATATCCCCATTGTGTGTGAATTTCCGGATGTTTTTCCAGAAGAAATCCCGGGTTTACCACCAATTAGAGAAGTTGAGTTTACAATTGAACTCCTTCCAGGGACAGCTCCGATCTCGATTGCACCATACAGGATGGCTCCAGCAGAAATGGGTGAGCTAAAGCTCCAATTGCAGGAATTGTTGAGCAAAGGTTTTATTAGGCCAAGTGTTTCACCGTGGGGAGCACCGGTGTTATTTGTGAAGAAGAAGGATGGAAGCTTGAGAATGTGCATAGACTACAGGAAGTTGAACCATGTGATAGTGAAGAACAAGTATCCTTTGCCAAGGATAGATGAATTGTTTGACCAATTACAGGGAGCAGCCTATTTTTCCAAGATAGACTTGAGGTCAGGGTACCATCAGCTGAGAGTTTGAGACTCAAATGTTCAGAAAACAGCCTTTAGAACAAGATATGGGCACTATGAGTTCTTAGTGATGCCCTTTGGTTTGACAAATGCACCAGCAGTCTTTATGGCTTTGATGAACAAGGTCATTGCGCCTTATTTGGATCACTCCACGGTAGTGTTTATTGATGATGTTCTGGTATATTCCAAGAGTAAGAAGGAGCATGAAGAACATTTGAGGACAGCGTTGCAGCTCTTGAGGGACAATCAGTTATATGCGAAACTCAGTAAGTGCGAATTCTGGTTAGAGCAAGTTGCTTTTCTAGGCCACATCATCTCCAGAGAAGGTTTAGCAGTTGGCCCAGCGAAGATAGAGGCAGTTGTTAGTTGGGTGAGGCCAAGCAGTGTGATAGAAATTAGAAGCTTTTTGGGGTTAGCAGGCTACTACAGAAGATTTGTCCAACGTTTTTCGTCCATCGCAGCCCCTTTGACAAAATTGACTAGGAAGAATGTCCCATTTGTGTGGACCAATCAGTGTGAAACCAGTTTCCAAGAGTTGAAGGGAAGGTTAACCACAGGCCCGATTCTTACATTACCCTCGAGCAACGGCGGATTTATTGTTTATACGGATGCTTCGAATGTGGGACTAGGTTGTGTATTGATGCAAGATGGCAAGGTGATTGCTTATGGCTCGAGACAGTTGAAGGACCACGAGAAGAATTATGCGACTCACGACTTGGAGTTGGCAGCAGTTGTTTTCGCATTGAAGATGTGGAGACACTACCTCTACGGAGAGAAGTTTGAGGTCCATTCAGATCACAAAAGTTTGCAATATTTGTTCTCTCAGAAGGATTTGAACATGAGGCAGAGAAGGTGGATGGAGTAAATCAAAGATTTTGACTTTCCAATCAAGTATCATCCAGGCAAAGTGAATGTGGTAGCAGATGCGTTGAGCAGAAAATCAGTAGTCATGGCTAATTTGAGAGGAATGGGTGTCTTACAGCAGTTCGAAGAGTTGGGTGTAGAGGTACAAACCCTGAGATTGGGTGCAATGTTAGCGAATATGACAGTTTCAGAACCTACCTTCATCCAGAAGATTAAGGAAAATCAGTTGCAAGACCCAGACTTGGCTAAGATAGTAGTTGTTATTGCAGAATGCCCCGATTTCAAGATGGTGAATGGAATCTTGTATTTTCGTGACCGGTTGTGTGTGCCAAATGTGGATGATTTGAAGAATGAGATAATGAATGAAGCTCACAGCACGCGATATTCTATGCATCCGGGTAGCACGAAGATGTACCACAATTTGAAGAATAGATTTTGGTGGAACAACATGAAGAGAGAGATAGCAGCTTTTGTGTCTCGTTGTCTAACTTGTCAGTTGATCAAGGCAGAACATCAGAAGCCTCCAGGTTTGTTACAGCCTTTGGAAATTCCAAAGTGGAAATGGGAGCACATTACCATGGATTTCGTCTCCGGTTTGCCTAATACTAAGAAGGGAAATAATGCAATTTGGATCATTGTAGATCGTCTGACAAAGTCTGCTCACTTCATTCCGATGAAGACAGGGAATATGATGCATATGGTACCACTGGCAAAGCTATTTGTTGATGAGATTGTTAGTAAGCATGGTCAACCCGTCTCCATTACTTCAGATAGAGACAGTAGATTCGTTTCAAAGTTTTGGAAAACTCTGCATGAGTCGATGGGTACCAAGCTCCAGTTCAGCACAGCTTATCATCCTCAGACCGATGGTCAGTCAGAAAGGACGATACAGACTCTCGAAGACATGTTGCGTGCTTGTGTATTGGATTTCAAGATTCAGTGGGATGAGTGCCTACCTCTTTGTGAATTTGCTTATAACAATAGTTACCACTCGAGCATTGGTATGGCACCTTTCGAGGCACTCTATGGTAGAAGATGTAGAACTCCGGTTTGCTGGGAAGAAGTCGGTGAACGTAGTTTTCATGGACCGACGATAGTTGGAGAGACAAGTGACAAGGTCAAGCTGATTCAGGAACGGTTGAAGATCGCCCGTAGTAGGCAAAAGAGTTACGCAGATACTCGCAGAAGTGAATTGCAGTTTCAGGTGGGTGACAAGGTGTTTTTGAAGATCTCACCAGTTAGAGGGACTTTGAGGTTTGGGCAGAAGGGCAAATTGTCTAGAAGGTTTATTGGTCCGTATGAGATTTTGAGCAAGATTGGAGATGTAGCTTATAGACTTGCGTTACCGCCAGAATTCTCCGGGGTGCACAATGTATTTCATGTTTCTATGCTCAAGAAGTATGTCTCTAGTCTTGCACACATTCTACAACATGAGCCTTTGGAAATTCGGGAAGATGCCTCGTATGTGGAAAGACCGATCAAGATCATTGACACCAAAGAGCAAGAATTGAGAAATCGGTCTATTCATTGGGTCAAGGTACTTTGGGAAAATCACGAGCCAGAGGAAGCCACCTGGGAATTGAGAGAGCAAGTGCAAAGGAAGTATCCACAGCTTTTACCAGAGGTAATTGTTTGATTTATTTGGTGGACCAAATATCCTAAGGGGTGGAGGATGTTAGACCCCGACCCAGACCAAGTCGATTAGTGTGCGATTAGTATGTGTTTAGTTCTAAGTGGGTTTAGTCGTGGTTGGGTTGGAAGTGATTAGTTAGTTTTGGACATAGCTCTGGGAATTTTGAGAACGTTTAGTATTAGTCAGACACACTCAGGAAGGCCTGAGTGCACGAGTAAGGTTGGGAAGATCGTGTCGCTTTCCGTGTGAGTGTGATTTTGATTTCATTTGAATGATCTTTTTATGTGTTACAACTTTCGTTTTAAGGCCATCCGTGTTTGAAGCCCAAAAACCCATGTTTTGGCCCAAAGAGGGTAAAGTTGTCTTTCTTGCACAAATCTGGACACAATTTTTGAGATCTCAAAACCATGTCAAAAATATGCTTTTTGGAAACTAGATATTTCGACGATCGTTTTATCCTTCTTCGTCGAAGTCATCCGAGGCCCGCAAGATCGTGTTTGAGTCACTTCAAGATTCAAGTCAATGGGACCCATTTCCATAGCTTAAGTCCCTTCTCCCTCTCATTTCATTCATTTCCCCATTCTCTGCAATTTTTCTGAAGTTAGGGCAAGGAAACCCTTTCTCTTTTCTTCTTCATTCCTCTTGCATGCTTTGGTTAGAGAACTCCAAATAGAATTCCAAGCTTTTCATCTTCTTCCTTCCCTTGCAAGCTCTCTATCCATACAAGTTCTTGGAGCTTCTTTTGGGACAAGCTCTACATTTCCTCTCTTCTTTCTTGTTTGGCCATTGTTAGGTAAGAGCTTCAATCCTTGTATTTCATGAAGTCTTTTGGTTCCTTGAAGAGCATGTTTTCCATGTTTGCAAACCCTTTGGTAAAGTGGTTCCTTGTTTTCAAGATTTAGTGATTTGTGTGGATTTTCTCTTGGGTTCTTGTAGTGTGGGATTAGCTTGAGGAAGCGCTTGAAGAAGAGTATTGTTAGCTTTGGTCAAGGCAAGTGATCTCTATAGGAATGATGCATGTGTATTTGGATTTCATTGTATTTTAGAAATTGTGCATTTATCTTGTTTATAAGCTTCATGTTTATGTTTTCTTTTGATTTGGATGTGAAATGGTGATGAATGAACCCTTGGTGAGCATGAAGGCTCAAGGGATGATATGTGGTTGATGGATGAGAAGAAGGAGAAGAATGTAGTGAAAGATGTGCAAAGGAAAGGAGATTTCTGCACTCAGCGAGCTCAGGCAGCAGCCTGTTCGCTCGAGCGACCCCTGGGTCCGCTCGAGCGAACAAGCCACTGTCTGCTATGGAACGAGGCAGAGAGTCGTTCGTTCGAACGCATTTTATTATCCGCTCAAGCCATCATTCGCTCGAGCGAACGGTCTACGCCTTGTAAGGTCCGCTCGAGCGAACGAACTGTCTCGCTCGAGCGAAGTGTCATCAATGCGTCAGGTTCGCTCGAGCGAGCCTGCCAGTTGCAGGAAGAGGATTTTTGTTCCTTTTTGTGTATTTTCTTGAGGGTTGAAAACTAGACTATGTTAAGGGTTTGAACTTGACATTGTGTAAATGGAACTTCGAAACGAAACCCAACTTCGGGGACACCAATTCTTGTATTTTCTGACGTTTGGGGTTTCAATTACACAAAGGTCAATTAGTAGCCTTAGCACATGCTTGTCAGATTTTGTATTTGAACTTCCGTCTTGGTACGATAAGTACAAACGTGCACTTGTTTTAAATTTCAAGTATAAGTTTGTTTTGAGAAGTTGTTTCAAGAAAAAAGGGATCACTTCCTAAGCGTGTTATGCATAATTATTATGCCTCTTGCTAGTCGTGTTCGTCGTGTTTTGATAAGTGATTTCCCCCTTTTTATCTCGACATGCTTTGATCGTGTTTCACGTGTTTTGTGCATTCATGAATTAAGTAAACACCACTGAGCTTAGACTGCCCTTTCGGTTTGATCCACTGTCTGGGGGTCTTTAAACATGTGGACTGTCTGCAGACTGGTCGTGTATTTATTACACATCGTGCGTGTCCGGTTCCGCGGCCGGAATTCCCGTCTTTGTGGGAAATCGTGTCGTGCTTATATTATGTATATCGTGCTTGTCGTGCGTGCTTACTCTTTTCATTATATAAATGATAGAGAAAGGATGGGCTCTTTGTGGATTGTAACTATTCATGATATATTATGTACTCATGCTAGTTTGTTTTTGTATCTCAGCTTTGTTCGTATTCTTGAAAATGTATCTCAGCTTTGATAGTACTTCATACCAAAGATTTGCTCACATGTTTTCTCTAAATGTTATTGTTCATGTTCATGCCTACATTGATTACCTGCCAAACCGTCGTGTTTGACCCTTGTTTGTTGGTGCCCAAGTGCAGGAGACGTTGCCTTTGAGGAGGAGCGTCGGGAGGAGGCTTGTGAGCCAACTCCCGTGAGAGAGTGGCAGCCCGACGATGTCATTTAGACGTCGGTCTGGTTCTCGAGTTCGTCACCTTTAGTCTCGGGGTTTCTTTTGGTTATTTTGAGATTGTATTGACCTTTGTTGGTCTCTTATGGGTTGTACTAAACTTAACTTACTTTCGTGTTAAACTTATAACTTGAACTATGTTTGGGAATGCCTTGATAACTCTTTTCTTTGATGCGATGTCTTGTTATTAAATGTTATAGCACTTAAAGATTTGTTTGTGCTTATCGTGATGTGTTTTGCTACACGCTTCCGCAATCGTGTACGTGTGAGTCAGATTCCGCGTGTCTTTGGGAATCCTCACCGCGGGAACCTGTGGGAAAACAAAATCTTCAATAGTAATCATCACCAATCGCGTCGCGGGCCCGGGGATCCGTTCCGGGGTCGCGACAGGGTCCATCAAGTTGGCATACCCGGTGGGACTCCGTTCATTTGAGAATGCGATGCTTGACTTCTTAGGCTCCATTCTAGTTGGTGGCCTATGTTGGATCTTGCATCTTGCATCAAAAAATAAAAAAAACTTGAGATGGGATTTTTGGAAATTTTCTACCTTTGAATCTATTTCCATTCTTTCTCATTTCAAAAAAAGAAAAAACCTGATTTCTTTTTTCTGGATTCAATTTTGAGAAACTTTGATCCTCTCCTCTTTGAACTTGATAGCTCATAGAAATATTCGCAGCTATTGTTCTTATTGGGGAATGGGCCATCTTTTCTCTTTGATGATTCCGATAGGGATTTCCAAAAAACTCTTAAAAAAAACTCCTTAAAAAAATTATTTTTATTTTTTGGAATCAAATTTGAGAAAGTTTGGTCCCCTTCTTTTCGGATTTAGCGCTCGCAGAAATGTTTGAGCCCTTATTCGGATTGGGACACCGCTCGTTCTCTTTGATGTATCCATAAAAAAAATAAAAAAAAATTTCAAAACCCACTAAGGTTGCACCAATTGCGTTCTTTGACCAAAGTGGATCTAAGAAAAGCCTTGTCCAGAGTGTGGAGACAGCTGGACTGTTCGAGGCAAGAGTCCTCCAAATGGGTTCATTAAGTAATCCTACCCTTACCTAGGGGCTGATCTATCTACTATGGTTTCATAAGACCGAATTAAAAACTTTTGTGTTTCTTTCAAAAAAAAAAATTAAAAAAAAATCGTCATTTTTGGGTTTACCTATGAGAAATCTTGGTTACTTCCCTTTCGGATAAAAGCTCGCGGAAATCGCTTGTAGCTTGCGTTCGGATTGGAACACCATTTGCTCTCTTTTATGAATCCAATTTTGACCTTTCAAAAATTCCATCTCTTGTTTATTCCAAGGATGCGATTTGCAACATTTGTGCCTAGCAGTGCTAGTACGCCCTTTCGGGTCTACTGTATTCGCAACCGACACATTTGTATCTCCAACCTAATATCATCTTACCTCGAGTGAGCCTCGCTTCTCAGTAACTTGAATTAAGGTCTACAATTGCTTCTAGCAGTCACTGGAATGCTCGCTCTAAGCCTCCTGTACTTGCGTTCAGAACAATTGTATCCTTTATGGCTTTTTGCCTTCTTCACCTAGCTTGGACTGGGCCATGTTCCCTTGAGCGATTTGAAAAGACGAAACCATAGTTCTTTCCCATTTACGATCACTATATTCTTGTGATTACTAATGGACGTGGTCTTGTTTCAGAAGTTTTCCAAAACTAACAATGGCAGCTTCATTAACCATCACTTTCGATGAGAACAAGTACCAGCTCATGCTCTAGGAGAAGCAGAACAAGCGCACTCATAAGCGCCCTGATAGCTGCCGAAGCGTCACTTCCCTCGGCAAATTTCAGAACACCGGGTCGACCTTTACTCCCCGGACTATCATCTTCGGGTCGCTGGGACCATTCCCACTTCCTGTAGAGGAAACCGCACCCACTAAGAAGCAAAAGATCGCCCCGCAACGTGTCACTGCCATGAAACCAAGGGCGAACTCGAAGAAGCCTGAAGCCTGTGGCAACCCCACGAAGCCTCAACCCGTAAAGAACCAAGTCTACCTAAGGCCTAGTCCCCAAGACCTTCACCAAAACAAAGGAGGTCCCGAGCATCTACAAAGCCAGCATACCTGGCCCCTCTTAAAGAAAACCGGTTCTATCCTCTTGCATATATGAAGGAGGAAAAACCAGTCTCTCAACTGACAAGGAGGTCAACCCATTATGAACTGGCTTGCTCCTACAAGCCAAAAATCAAATCATACATCACCAGGCCTCTGCAAGAACTTGCCAAGGCATGCACTCCTGCAATTCGACCCATTATCTCAACAGGGGTTGAACTCGTAAAATTCAAAGCTTCGCTACGACAGTCGAAGGACCGGGTCCAAATCCTGTCTATGCCTAGCTTCAAAGAAGACAGGCTTGGATGCTACGCTCTAGGGAGTACATCCTTCATTGCTAAAGCACAACCAAAGCTGACAGAAGCTCAAATTGCCCGTCGCATACGTCGTCGCATGTCGTATCGACAAAAAAGGCTGGAGAAGCAAAGGACCCAGCATCCTATCCTCCAAATCTCCCAAAAATGGGTCGAAAAAGAAAGACCCAATCAAGTTGCAGATGTCCATATGGTTGGCAAAACCAGAAGACATTAGAAGTCAGCAACTAAACTTCATACCAGATGACCGGTGACTCGCAGCATCTCCCGGACACGAAGACATCCGGAAGAATCTTCTACTCCTTCAAGCCAAGGACAACGGAGTAATCCTTCTCAAACTCTTCAAGAATGAGCCCCAGCTCAGACACCAGGACAATCTCCTCATTCGAATCACGGGGGATGAACGTCTTGGCTACAAACTCTGAGCAACCTCGCAATCCACCTCCTGATGAAACGACCACACACATCCAGCAGTTAGAGCAAGGTCAACAGAGGATTGAGGCTCTGATGGAGAATCCTCTCCTTGTTTTCAGTGTCAAGAAAACAACCAACCTCCTCCAGATAACGAGGAAAATGCAGAAAACAATGAGTCACGCTCCCTTACCAAAAAGGACGTTAACGATATCCTTGTCAAAGCAAGAGAAGAGGATACACTAAAGGAGCATGGGATTAAGCCACCGTATCCCTTATGGATGGACTCAGTCCCGTTTCCCACAAAATTCAAGTAACCTACTCTCCAAACATATATGGGGAAAGGTTCAGCCAGACAGCACGTCATTCACTTCAAGATCCTGACAGGAGCTATCACGGATCAAGATGCCTTCAAGATCCGTCTCTTTGCAAGTACCCTAAAACGTATGGCCTTCGATTGATACTCCACTCTGCCAGAGGACTCCATTCAAAATTGGGTCATGCTGGAGACACGCTTCCTCACCCATTTCAAAGGTGAAGATCACCCTGTTACTATGGCGCAACTCTGCAGCCTAAAACAGGGAGAGAATGAGTCAACATACGGCTTCATTCACAAGTGGAAGGCGATGGCATACAAATGCTCAGATGTATTGCCACAAGCGTCGCTCGTTGACATCTGTCGTAACAATGTGAGAGCAAGGATCTGCTCCATGATTATCGGCAACAAATCAAAGAACCTAAGAGAACTCCAGGAAGCTTCCATGGAGGCTAAAACGGTGATCAAAGACCTCAACAGTCAGCAGTCATCAAAGAAAGAGTCAACTACCATTACGACCTCAAAGCCAAAGAAAAATGAGGTTCTTAATGTGCAAACCAAGTCAGCTCCCCAGCAGCCAAAGAAAGCTGAAAATAAAACTGCAGGTAGAAACCTGAACTCTCCGAAGCCTTCAAAGAACGAGTAGAAAAGAAATACCCATTTGATGAAGATGTTAAAGAAATTTTCGAGGCTCTCGTAGCAAATGGTAAACTTACCTTACCTGAGCTCAAAAGACCGGGAGATGTTGGCAAAACCAATGATCCCCAATATTGTCCCTACCACCAGATGATCTCGCATCCACTCAATCAATGCTTCGTTGTGAGAGAGAAGATCAACGAGATGTGGAAAAACGGGGTCATCACCTTTGACAAAAACTATGGGTCTGTCTCCATCAACATGGTGTCGTATGGACAAACTTCAAAGTCACCAAAGGAGAAGACCGCTACTTCCTTTAAGGTGATAAAGATGATTCAAACATCTCAAGAGTTGGTTCCTTATCCAACACCAGACGGACAATCCATATGGGTGCATCCCGATCTCCTAGGAGATAAAAATTGGGAGATCGTCAAAACAAAGCCTACCGCTCAACAGCGAAGGCAAGCCAAGAGACAGCTCCGTAAGCTCAAGTAGTAGGAGAAAGCTCAAACAAAACAACAAGTTCGTGAAAAGGCAGAGACCTCTTCCACTGCTTCACTAGGGGCAACGGAAGAATCCAAGGCTTCAAAGGTGGTAAGAAAATTCACCCTTGGTGATTTCATGCCACCTCAATTCAGAAATGAAACTACGCAGGGGGCATCATACTCTTGCAATTCGGTGATTGGATTCTCCATGGATGGATACAAGTCCAGTGACACCGCCAGTGACACCGACGAGTGGGAGGAATCCCTTGAAACAGGAGAATACCTCTCCGACGAAGAATGGGTTCCTGAATCTCATCTTATGCCAGTTATCTGTTATAACCCATATCAGCAACAAGGATCCTGGTCTGATGGTGAAGAAGACCAAGAGGCTGTTCAAGAAAATGTTGTTGATTCAGTACCCTTCAACGCTCCAGTGGAACCCAATTGTATTGAACCACAAGGGGCAGATGAAGAAGAAGATTTGGCTCCCATGCTTGATCTTGAAGAGTATGCGAGGATCTTACAGCGCCTTGCCTTAGAACAAGAGCGAGATCTTCACGATCAAAATCTAGAACTAGAAGTCCCTGAAAATCGACAGGTACCTCCTCCTTCAATTCCTGAAAATGGAGAAAACTGTTGGATAGATGATTCTCTCACATCCGATGATGAACGCGACTCCCAACAGTCCACTCTAGGGGGATCTGCTATCAGGGCAACTTGCAATGCTATAGTTCAGGATGATAGCGCCTTTGAAGCATCATCTACTGAAGACACATACTCTCCGGCCACACCTGAAAGTATATCATTTGGAGCTACATTTTCTCAGGTGACTTCCACTGAGATAACATCTTCTCAGCCTTCGTCCCCTGAAACTGTGACATCACAACTCACAGCTCTTCCAACTAATCATCCTAAAGAAACTTCAGCCGATGAAGACCTGGTCAGTTGGTCCCAGATACCTAACCTCATAGGAGACTTCTGGACCGACAAAAGAGAAAAATTGTTGGATGTTGTTCAGGACTTGTTCCCGGAAAATGCTCCATGTAACGCAATCACTGAGGATGGTGACTCTATTGCAGACACATCTTCAGCAAATGAGAAGGACCAACCCTTAGATCCCAAGGTCGATCTTCCAAATGAAGACCCTTCTCAAGAAGCTCTTGAAGTTGGTAGAGGTACCTGTTCTGGTCGGGATTACCACAAAAATTACAACCAATCTTTTTCTTATTCTTATGTAAATCCTTCAGGAAAAGATGTTGTAAACGCCCCAAGTGGCAACAATAATGATCATGCAGGCCCGAAGGAGGCTTTTAAGTACGACTTGATTGAGCACATCAAACACATGCCTGCACGACTGCACATCCTTGATTTATTACGAATGTCTCCACATACTCATGATAATCTCATTTCAGAACTACAAAGGCTGAATGCGGATGTCGACAAACATGCCCCACAAGTCCTACAAATTGAAATGGACTATAGGGTCAAAAAATCTAATACTCCCTCAAAGGGAGAAAAGAAGAAAACCGAGGGATCAGGCATTGAATGCCTCTCGGTACAGAAAGCAAACAGGCACTCCTGGCAAGGATGACCTCCTGCTAGGTGAGACAAAGCACAACCGACCCCTATACTTCACAGGGTACATCAAAGAAATGCCGATACACAGAGTCCAGATCGACCCAGGTTCTGGACTTAACCTCATCTCTACTTCGACACTTGAAGAGCTAGGTATCCCACCTAGCAAGTTGAGTCACACATCTGTATCCATCTTTTGGGATATGATGGGACCGCTCAAAGGCTTATCGTCAAAATTAGGTTCAAGTTCCAAATAGGTGATCTTATCTCTGAAGTCACTATGTATCCAATAAAAACCCCTTCATGCTGCAACATCCTTCTTGGACGCCCCTGGATACACGAGAATGGTGTCGTCCCTTCAACTCTACATCAATGCATCAAGTTCATCGGCAACGACGGCTCGATACATCGAGTGTTTGCAGACAAAAAGCCTTTCAAAGGCAAAGAAGTCCATTTTGCAGATGCCCAGATGTACAAAGTTGAAAAAGAAGAGAAGGAGGAAGAAATTGCGCCCTTTGCCAAATATCTCCAGAAAGATAAAGGTAAGGCTCCTCAGCGATCATCGGAAGAAAAAAAACCTTCCGGCAAATCCGAAGAGAGCAATCTATCTTCCTTCATTGTCTCCCTCAAGTCTTCGAAGCCTTTGGTCATAACAACCAAAGGAAAGAAGACAGAGCAAAAGTTTTGGGGCAAGCTTGTTGTCTCCTACATGTCTATCATGCAAGACACGGATTCAGAGTCAGAGCCAGAAGATGACACACCGTCAAGCCAAGCTGACACTCAACAAGTTCAGCATGCCCTACCAACCAATGGAGACACGTGCTGACATAGAAGATCCTACGCCTGCTTCCTTCATTGTTTCGACAACTTTAGCAGAAGAGAAGTCAATCTTCTTCCACAGATCAGAAGCTTCTTCATCAAATTCCATGATTGAACCTTTCCAAAATGAAGGTATGCCTCGACTATTTCTATATTGTCCTATGGCACGAGCTATTATGAAGAAAATGGGTTATGATACTCAAAACCCAGTTGGTCTGGGGCAAGGTCGTGGTATTCTCACACCATTGGAGCCCGCCTTAACCAAAGATCAACTTGAAGATTGGAGACTCTACGGTCATGTAGAAAAATCTTCACATGGGTTGGGGTATGATCCCAACACTCCCATGAGACAGTTAACACAAATGTTGATGAATCGATTTGCCGACCAAGCCTCAACATCTCATGTCCTTGAAGACATCATTCTTCCTGGATATCTATTTGAAGAGTCACCCGTCAAGGATCCTAGAAACTCTACCAATTCGTTCGATTTCTCTGATGATGAAGAGGAATTGTCTGGTGACAAAGACATGTGGCGTTCTGACCCAGAAGAACCATCGTCTCCAAAAGAAGTACCTTACTTCAACCCAGTTTCAACAGGCCATTGGGATCACCTCATAGCAAGCCTTGAGAAGATCACCGATCCTGAAGACCCATGGCTAGAAACAGTGCCTTGGCCTGAAAATGCCCTTGAAACTCCAGAAGGTTTCGTTGAGTTGGAAGCCTCCGAAAATATTATGGAGGAACCACCTTCAAACCTTCCAACAGAAGATCCTGCTCAAAAGATAGACTTGGGAACACCAGATGACCCACGCACTGTATTCATAAGCAAGAATATAAAGGATGATGAGTTATCCGAGTATATCTCTTTTCTTCGTGAGTTCGTTGATTGTTTTGCATGGTCTTATGCTAAAATGCCTAGCTTAGACCCCAAGATAGCAGTCCACAAACTCAATCTGCAAAAAGATATCAAGCCTGTCAAACAAGGCGAAAGAAGATTCCATCCTGATGTGATGGACAAAATTGAACAAGAAGTTCGGAAACTCAGAAGCGTTGGCTTCATCCACGAGGAACAACATCCTGACTGGTTGGCCAACATTGTCCTAGTGACAAAGAAAAATGGGCAGATCAGGGTATGCATCGATTATAGAGACCTAAATGGCGCTTGCCCTAAAGATGAGTTCCTGCTCCCCATACCAGAGGTGATGATTGACAACACCTGTGGGTTTGAGCGAATGACATTCATGGATGGATTCTCTGGCTGCAATCAGATAAAGATGCATCTTGAAGATGAAAAACACACATCATTTCGGACCCCATTTGGTGTGTATTGCTACACTGTCATGCCATTTGGTCTGAAAAATGCTGGTGCCACATATCAGAGAGCTATGATGAAGATATTCCAAGATATGCAGCACAAGACCGTCGAATGTTACGTTGATGACCTCACCGTCAAAAGCAAAAGAAAAAAAGACCGTTTGAAAGACCTTCGGGAAGTCTTCCTCCGACTTTGCAAACACAAACTGCAAATGAATCCCTTGAAATGCTTCTTCGGCGTCTCGTCGGGTAAGTTCCTCGGATTCTTAGTTCGGAAAGCTGGAATAGAACTTGACCCCATCAAAGTTAGGGCTATTCTAGAAATGCCTTCTCCAAGAACTTTAAGAGAACTGAAAGGGCTTCAAGACAGATTGAAATACATCAGACGGTTCATCTCCAATCTCTCGGGGAAATGTCATCCTTTCTCTCGATTGATGAAAAAAGGTGTAAACTTTGTTTGGGATACTGAATGTGAAGCAGCATTTCAAGATATCAAGTCATACCCGACCAAACCTCCAATGTTGGCTGCCCCTACCACTGGAAAACCATTCATCTTGTACACAAGAGCTCTCGACCATTCTCTGGGCGCTCTACTTGCACAAGAGACTAAAAAGGGCTTCCTTTCAAAAATTCCTCTCACCAAGAGCATACAAAATGGTTCCATGCCTCTTTTCAGTTGACTGGGCCACAGAAAAAAAAACCAAGCCTCATGAGCTTCCAAAATTTCAAACCATCCCACCTCATATACGAAATTGAGCCAAAATCTTGAAATTGACATTCCACAAAATCCAAACCGGACCCTCTAGCTTGCCACATACAGCTTGTTAGGTCACAAGGTCAAAACCAAATCTGACCCCCCAATTTGCCACATACAGCTTGTTGGGTCACAAGGTCAAAATCCAAAAATCAAATCCCGACCCCCTAACCTGCCACATATAACTCGTTAGGTCATAAGGTTAAAAACCAAGTAATCCTTCTTGATCGCCTGATGCGCCACATAAAGCCCTTACGTTCACAAGGTCAAAAGGAAAACCCAAAATCCAACACCCAAAATCCAGCCCCTTCATGTCATTTTCAAAACTTTGCCTTGAGATGGTACGTGATCCCTCTCACCACCATAAAAATCCCCTTGGAAACTCAAAAGGTTATAAAAAAATGCTCAAAGGCTCTTGGTCAAATCAAAAGCTCTCCTTCAAGTTTCTCTTCTAGGCACATCGACTCCAAAAGCTACTCATCGCTGTACCTCGAGGGGGCATTTGTTGACACCAAAAATGTCACTTTGCCTGTTCAACATCAAGAAGCCACATGAAGCCGCTTCCTACTACAAACAGGCAATGCTACTTCGAGCATCAGATCTTGTTAGAATAAAAAAAACTACAAGATCCTCCAAGATAGCCAAAAGAGAGGTTCACATGAAGTTTCGGGCCATTCCAACATCATTTGGCCTAACTTCACTCCTCCGGCAGCCAAACAGGGGCCCCTGGCGGTGACAGCGTCGAATACATTAAAACTTCGATCAGAGCCTACGGATGGTCTCAAAATACCTCCAAAAGCCTCCACGTCAAATTTCAGGTCATTACGGCGACGTTTGACCCGACTTCGATGCTCTAAAAGAAAATCAAGCTCCTCGGCGGCAAGAACCACCAGGACCATTACTCATCAAACAGAGCACATGGGCGGCTTCAACATGCTTCAAAAGGGTTGCACGTCCAATTTCAGGTCATTCCGACAACATTTGACCCGACTTTGACGCTCAGAATGAAAATCAAGGCTATCGGCGTTGGAGCACCCTGGGAGCATGACATCCAAATCGGAGCTAATGGATCATCTCAAAATAACTCCAATAGGCTCCCTGTCAAATTTCAGGTCAATTGGACATTGGTTGATCGCACATCAAAGCGCGACGTCTTCCTTGCGGCGAAATCAAGCTTAGCAGTTACGGGACCCCAAACGGCTTCAAAACTCAAACCAAAGCCCATGGTTGGTCCTATCTACTGCTCAATAGGCTTCACCCCAAATTTCGGATCATTCCTACATCGTTTGACCTAGTTTCGACTCTTGACAAAAAATCGGCAACTCTGCGCGGCAAGGTCTTCGGCTTTTTCAAAAATAGGAAACTTTGTGCCCTGGTTTTGCATGACTTCTTGTCAGTTTTCTTCAGGAGAATCAAGCCAGAAAATAAGGAAAATTTCAAGAAAAATACAAGAGAAAAGAGAAATAAAAAGCTCGAAAAACGGCCGACGACCAAAGGGGACCAAACCCCATGGTCGCCGACGACCATAGGTGCATTGTCGCTGGCGACCCTGGAAGTCTGGGTAGCCGGATTTCCACCGGAGGGCCTGTTTTCCAATCCTTTTCGTGTTTCGGGAGTTCCAGCGCCTGTGATTTCCCGAAAATCTGATTTTTGATGCTTGGAAATGACTGATCTCCGTCAACATCACGGATCCGCCGTCAAGAGCATGAAATCACCATTGATCGCTCCAAGATCGCCAACCGGCCGACCAAGAAAGTACACTTTATGTTCGACCGATCGAGAAATTGACAAGACAGATGGTACCGGCCCACTGTTAGCAATCTATGTCTGAAGTTGCATGGTCAACCGACATCGATCAACATGAAGGTCCATCGTTGATCATCGTAAGAAGAATTCCAAAAGACACGGCACGGCCCATGACTCTTCAAATCCCCAGCGACCACTTAACGCTGCTAATTGGCCCAACTAAATGCGGTCATTAACTCATTATTTTGGACAGCCCAATCAGAAGCAAGGAAATGGGAGTTACAAGTCAAATCCATCATGGCATTAAAGCCATGAAACTCCTCTCACCATGGACATTAAAGGTGATTAAAAGCCCATCATTCTCCATCGGTCAATCAGATTCAAGGAAAAAGGAGTTACAAAATCAAGAAATAAAAACTTGTAACTCCTTCCATCATGGAGCTTTAAAGCCATCAAAGATCATAAACACTCCTAAATGGCTACGAAAGGCCTACAAATAGGAGATCATTCCAAGAAGAAAGGATCAGAAAAATTGAAGAAAAATCAGCCAGAAAGATCGTCCAGAATTCCCAGAAGCTCTGAAGGAATTCTGCTGCAACAAATACCACAAGATGATTGAAGTTCCTTGGGGGGGCACTCCCCCCCAAGGCAAAGCCCCCTTCTTCTCATATTCGACATGGCCTAGACGTGGCTTTTCAGCCCGTCTCTTCATTTTTTTATTGGATATAGGACCTTCCCTTGGTCTTTATCCTCTAAAAAAACCGAAGTCCAAGCCAAGCCAAATAATCAAAGCATCAAGCGTTCTCATCTGAAGGACGATGGCGAAGTCCATACATGACTTGCGACCGTCGATCTGAACGTGTCCCCGCAATCTCCTGAGAAGTCAGATCCCTTTTCTTACTTTTCTGTTGTATTTTGTATTTTCTTTAAGAGACAAAAAAATCACATTTCTTGTCTTTCTTCATTGATGAGATTTGTAAATCGCCTATCATGGCACAAAATCACCTTCTACGGCACAAATCGCCTTTTACGGCAAAATCGCCTCTCACGGTATTAAAAAAAACCTTGTCTCTTTTCTTAAATATATGTGCAATGGAAAGTTAGAAAAAGATTGATTTCCTTTCTCCTTGTGAAGGTGGATCTCCGAATCACCACTTCTAAATTCCAAGTAGAATAGAAAATCTGGCATACCCGTACAAGAATGTTGATACCCGCCTTTTCCCCCCTTTTTTTCCCTCCATTCGGCTCTCTCGGTAGCCCCGGGGACGGATGGGAGAGGAAAGGAAGAAATCGGGTCCATCAATCCTATTATGCGTATCTCTACGCAAATCACTTCAAATGAATTTAAAGACGAAAGAATAGACTAGGATACCTAAAACCACTTTTAGAGGAAAAAAATGATCCCATATTTTTCTAGAGGGAGTCTTTGGACCGGGAGGTGCTTGAAACACAGTCTAGAGTCAACAGTTTCCTAGAGCCAAATAGACCGTGGCTTCGTACAATAATAGCCTAGTATCCGCACGAAGCACGGGTTTTACCCATTAAAAATGCCAAAGTCCCTGAAGTGTTTTCCTAACGCATGATTTGCCCGAAGCCCGTTTTAAATCGAAAAGTATCTCAAAGTATCCTAAAATGCGTATCTCAAGCCACAATCCCATCTAACGGATCTCGAGGCGAAATACTACTCTAGGATACCTGAAACCCCTTTTAGAGTAAACAATTATCCTTGAATTTTCTAGAGGGAGTCTTTGGACCGAGAGTTGCATGAAATACAGTGTAGAGTCAACAATATCCTAGAACCGCTTAGATTGTGGTTTCATACAACGGCTTCCAATTTGTTTAAACACTGTATCCCCTGTACTATTATCCTAACCCAAGAATCGCCCGACACCCGTTTCAAACCGCAAAGTTTCTCGAAATATCCTAATACACGTATCTCTGCCCAGAATCCCTTCAAACGAATTTCTAGGTGATAGATTCGACTAGGATACCGGAAACCCCATTCAGAGCAAAATGTGATCCTAGAATTTTCTAGAGGGGGTCTTTATACCGGGCGTTGCTTGAAACACAGTGTAGAGTCAAAAGTTTTCTAGAGCCAAATAGAATGTGGTTTCGTACAATAGTAGCGTATAAACCTCACGAAGCACGGTTTTTACCTTTTAAAAACGCCGAACTGCCTGAAGTGTTTTCCTAACGCATGATTCGCCCGAAGCCAGTTTTAAACCGAAAGTATCTCAAAGTATCCTAAAATGCATATCTCAAGCCAGAATCCCATCAAACGGATCTCGGGACGAAATAATATACTAGGATACCTGAAACCCCTTTTAGTGCAAACAGTTATCCTAGATTTTTCTAGAGGGAGTCTTTGGATCGAGAGTTGCATGAAATACAGTGTAGAGTCAACAATTTCCTAGAACCTCTTAGATTGTTGTTTTACACAGAATCCGCCTGCGGCACGGGTTCCAAACTTTAAAAACACTATATCCCTGGTACCTGCTTGAGACACGGTGTAGAGTCAACAATTTCCTAGTGCCAAATAGTCTGTGGTTTTGTAAAATAGTAGCCTTCAAACCGCCCGAAGCACGGATTTTACCCTTTAAAAATGCCAAGCTCCCTGAAGTGTTTTCCTAACGCAAGATTCGCCCGAAACCCGTTTTTAACCGAAAAGTATCTAAAAGTTTCTTAAGATGCGTATCTCAAGCCAGAATCCCATCAAACGTATCTCGAGGCGAAAGACTACACTAAGATACCTGAAACCCGTTTTAGTATAAGCAGTTATCCAAGATTTTACTCGAGGGAGCCTTTGGAACGAGTTGCATGAAATACAATGTAGAGTCAATAATTTCCTAGAACCGCTTAGATTGTGGTTTCATACAAAAGCTGCCCTAGGCATGAGTTCCGACATTAAAAACACTATATCCCCTAAACTGTTATCCTAACCCGAGAACCACCCGACCCCCGTTTTAAACCCGAAAGTATCTCGAAATATCCTAAAACGCGTATCTCTTTCTAGAATCCCTTCTAACGAACTTCGAGGCGAAAGACAAGACTAGGATACCCAAAACCCCTTTCATAGCAAAAAGTGATATCGGATTTTTCTAGAGGGGGTCTTTCGACCGGAAGTTGCTTGAGACACGGTGTTGAGTCAACAATTTCCTAGAACCAAATAGACAGTGGTTTCGTACAATTGTAGCCTACAAACCACCCGAAGCACGGGTTTTACCCTTTAAAAACGCCAAACTCCCTAAAGTGTTTTCCTAATGCAAGATTCGCACGAAGCCTGTTTTAAACTGAAAAGTATCTCAGAGTATCCTAAAATGCGTATCTCAAGCCAAAATCCCATCTAATGGATCACGAGGGGAAATACTACACTAGGATACCAGAAACCCCTATTAGTGTAAACAATTTTCCTAGATTTTTCTAGAGTGACTCTTTGGAACGAGAGTAGCATGAAATAAAGTGTTGAGTCAACAATTTCCTAGAATCGCTTAGATTGTGGTTTCATACAAAAGTCGCCTTAAGCATGGGTTCCAGACATTAAAAACATTGCATCCCCTTTACTGTTATCCAAACCCGAGAACCGCCCGACACCCGTTTTAAACCCAAAAGCATCTCGAAGTATTCTACAATGCAGATCTCTTCCCAGAATCCCTTCTAACGAATTTTGATGTGAAAGACTAGACTAGGATACCCGAAACCGCTTTCAGAGCAAAAAGTGATCTCGGGTTTTTCTAAAGGGAGTCATTGGACTGGGAGTTGCTTGAAACATAGTATAGAGTCAACAATTTCCTAGAGCAAAATAGACTGTGTTTTGTACAATAGTAGCCTATAAACCGCCCGAAGCACAAGTTTTACTCTTTAAAAATGCTGAACTCCTAAAAGTGTTTTTCTACCGCGTGATTCGCTCGAAGCCCGTTTTAAAATCAAAATTATCTCAAAGTTTCCTAAAATGTGTATCACAACCAAGAATCCCATCAAACGGATCCCAAGGCGAAATACTACAGTATGATACCTGAAATGCCTTTTAGTGTAAATAGTTACCCAGATTTTTATAGATGGAGTCTTTCGACCGAGAGTTGCATGAAATACAGTGTAGAGTCAACAGTTTCCTAGAACCGCTTAGATTGTGGTTTCATACAAAAGCCGCCCGAGGCATGGGTTTCAGACTTTAAAAACACTGTATTCCACGTACAGTTATCCTAACCCAAGAATCGCCAGACTCCCGTCTTAAACCTAAAAGTATCTCGAAACATCCTAAAATGCGTATCTCTACCCAGAATCCCTTCAAACGAATTTTGAGACGAAAGACTAGACTAGGATTCCCGAAACCCTTTTCATAGCAAAAACTGATCTCGGATTTTTCTAGAGGGGGTCTTTGGACCGGGAGCTGCTTCAAACACAGTGTTGAGTCAACAATTTCCTAGTGCCAAATAGTCTGTGGTTTCGTACAATAGTAGCCTACAAACCGCCCGAAACACGGGTTTTACCCACTAAACACGCCGAACTCCCTGAAGTGTTTTTCTAACGCAAGATTCGATCGAAGCCCGTTTTAAACTGAAAAGTATCTCAAAGTATCCTAAAATACGTATCTCAAGCCAGAATACAACGAACGGATCTCGATACGAAATACTAAACTAGGATACAAGATTTTTCTAGACGGAGCCCTTGGACCAAGAGTTACATTAAATAAAGAGTAGAGTTAACAATTTTCTAAAACCGCTTAGTTTGTGGTTTCATACAAAAGCCGCCCGAGACACGGGTTCCAGACTTTAAAAACACTATCCCCTGTACTGTTTTCCTAACCTAAGAAACGCCCGACACTCGTTTTAAACCCAAAAGTATCTCAAAATATCCAAAAATGCATATCACTGCACAGAATCCCTTCAAACAAATTTCGAGGCAAAAGACTAGTCTAGGCTACCCAAAACCCCTTTTAAAGCAAAAAGTGTTCCCGGATTTTTCTAAAGGGAGTCTTTGGACTAGGAGTTGCTTGAAACACAGTGTAGAGTCAAAAATTTCCTAGAGAAAAATAGACTGTGGTTTAGTACAATAGTAGCCCAGAAACTGCCCGAAGCACGAGTTTTACCCTTTAAAAATGCCCAACTCCCTGAAGTGTTTTCCTAACGCATGGTTCGCCCGAATCCCGTTTTAAACCGAAAAGTACCTCAAAGTACCCTAAAATGCGTATCTCAAGCCAGAATCCCATCAAATGGATCTAGAGGCGAAATACTACACCTGGTACCTGAAATCCCTTTTAATATAAACGGTTATCCTAGATTTTTCTAGAGGGAGTCTTTCGACCGATAGTTGCATGAAATACAGTATGGAGTCAACAGTTACCTAGAACCGCTTAGGTTGTGGTTTCATACAAAAGCCGCCCGAGGCACAGGTTCCAGACTTTAAAAACACTGCATCCCATGTACTGTTATCCTAACCCAAAAATCGCCCGACACTCGTTTTAAATCGAAAAGTATTTTGAAATATCCTAAAACGCGTATCTGTACCAAGAATCCCTTCAATCAAATTTTGAGGAGAAAGACTTGACTAGGATACTTGAAACCCCTATCAGAGCAAAACATGATCCCGGATTTTTCTAGAGGGAGTCGTTGGATCGGGATTTGCTTGAAACACTGTGTAGAGTCAACAATTTCCATGAGCCAAATAGACAGTTGTTTCGTACAATAATAGCCTACAAACCGCGCAAAGCACGGGTTTTTCCCTTTAAAAGTGCCAAACTCCTTGAAGTGTTTTCCTAACGCATGATTCGCCCGAAGCCCGTTTTAAAGCGAAAAATATCTCAAAGTATCCTAAAATGCGTATCTCAAGCTAGAATCCCATCTAACGGATCTCGACGCGAAATACTACACTAGGATACCAAAAACCCCTTTTACTGTAAATAATTATCCAAGATTTCTCTAGAGGGAGTCTTTGGACCGAGAGTTGCATGAAATATAGTGTAGAGTCAACAACTTCCTAGAATCGCTTACATTGTGGTTTTATACAAAAGCCGACCGAGGCACGGGTTCCAAACTTTAAAAACAATGTATCCACTGTCCTGTTATCCTAACCCAAGAATCGCTCGACACCCGTTTTAAACCGAAAAGTATCTCGAAATATCCTAAAATGTGTATCTCTACCCAGAATCCCTTCAAACGAATTTTGAAGCGAAACACTAGACTAGGATACCCGAAACCCCTTTCAGAGCAAAAAGTGATCCCGTATTCTTCTAGAGGGTGTCTTTGGCCCGGAAGTTACCTGAAATACAGTGTAGAGTCAACAATTTCCAAGAGCCAAATAAATTATGGTTTCAAACAATAGTAGCCTACAAACCGCCCGAAGCACGAGTTTTACCCTTTAAAAACGCCGAACTCCCTGAAGTGTTTTCCTAACGCAAGATTCGCCCGAAGCCCGTTTTAAGCCGAAAAGTATCTCAAAGTATCCTAACATGTGTATCTCAATCCAAAATCCCATCAAACGGTTCTAGAGGCAAAATATTACACTAGGATACTTGAAACCCCTTTTAGTGTAAGCAGTTATCCTAGATTTTTTTAGAGGGAGTCATTGGACCGAGAGTTGCATGAAATAAAGTGTAGAGTCAACAATTTTCTAGAACCGCTTAGATTGTGGTTTCATACAAAAGCCGCCCGAGGTATGGGTTCAAGACTTTAAAAACACTGTATCCCTTGTACTATTATCCTAACCCAAGAATCGCCCGACACCCATTTTAAACTGAGAAGTATCTCGAAAAATCCTTAAATGCGTATCTCTATCCAGAATCCCTTCAAACGAATTTCAAGGCTAAAGACTAGACTCTGATACCCGAAACCACTTTTAGAGCAAAAAGTGATCCAGGATTTTTCTAGAGGGATTTTTTGGACCGGGAGTTGCTTGAAACAAAGAGTAGAGTCAACAATTTCCTAGAGAAAAATAGACTGAGGTTTTGTACAATAGTAGCCTACTAACCTCCCGAAACATGGGTTTTACCCTTTAAAAATGCCGAACTTCCTGAAGTGTTTTCCTAAGGCATGATTCGCCCGAATCCCGTTTTAAACCGAAAAGTATCTCAAAGTATCCTAAAATGCATATCTCAAGCCAAAATCCCAACAAATGGATCTAGCGGCGAAATACTACACTAGGATACCTAAAACCTCTTTTAGTGTAAACAATTTTCCCAAATTTTTCTAGGAGTCTTTAGACCGAGGGTTGCATGAAATACAGTGTGGAGTCAAAAAATTTCTAGAACCGCTTAGATTGTGGTTTTATGCAAAAGCCGCTCGAGGCAAGGGTTCCAGACATAAAAAACATTGTATCCCCTGTACTATTCTTCTAACCCAAGAATCGCCCGACACCTGTTTCAAACCCAAAAGTATCTTGAAATATACTATTACGTTTATCTCTAAGTGGAATCTCGCCAAAAGAATTTAGAGGCGAAAGACTAGACTAGGATACCCGAAACCCCTTTCAGAGAGAAAAGTGATCCCGGAATTTTCTAGAGGGACTCTTTGCACTAGGAGTTGCTTCAAACACAGTGAAGAGTCAATAGTTTCCTAGAGCCAAACATACTGTGGTTTCATACAATAATAGCCTTCAAACCACACGAAGCACGGCTTTTACCCTTTAAAAACACCGAACTCCATGAAGTGTTTTCCTAACACATCATTTGCCAAAAAAACCGTTTTAAACCGAAAAGTATCTCAAAGTATCCTAAAATGCGTATCTAAAGCTAGAATCTCATCTCACGGGTCTAGACGCAAAATACTACACTAGGATACCTGAAACCCCTTTTAATGTAAACAATTATCCCAGATTTTTCTAGAGGGAGTCTTTGGACCGAGAGTTGCATGAAATACAGTGTAGAGTCAATAATTTCCTAGAATTGCTTAGATTGTGGTTTCATACAAAAGCCGCCAGAGGCACGGCTTCCAAACTTTAAAAACACTGTATCCTATGTCCTGTTATCCAAACCCAAGAATCGTCCGACGCCTGTTTTAAGCCGAAAAGTACAATAGTAGCCAACAAACTGCCCGAAGCATAGGTTTTACCCTTTAAAAACGCTGAACTACCTGAAGTATTTTCCTAACGCATGATTCGCCCAAAGCCCATCTAAATCAGAAAAATATCTCAAAGTATCCTAAAATGCTTATCTCAAGCCAGAATCCCATCAAACGGATCTAGAGGCGAAATACTACACTAGGATACTTAAAACCCTTTTAAGTGTAAACAGTTATCCCAGAATTTTTTAGAGGGAGTCTTTGGACCGAGAGTTGCATGAAATAAAGTATAGAGTCAACAATTTTCGAAAACAGCTTAGATTGTGGTTTCATACAAAATCTGCCCGACGCACGGGTTCAAGACTTTAAAAACACTGTATCTCTTGTACTGTTATCCTAACCCAAGAATCATCCGACAACCATTTTAAACTAAAAAGTATCTCGAAATATCCTAGAACGGGTATCTCTACCCAGAATCCCTTCAAACGAATTTTGAGGCGAAAGATTAGACTAGGATACCCGAAACCCCTTTTAGAGAAAAACGTGATCCCGAATTTTTTTAGAGGGAGTCTTTGGACCGAAAGTTGCTTGAAACACAATATAGAGTCAACAATTTCCTAGATAAAAATAGATTGTGGTTTCGTAAAATAGTAACCTATAAACCGCCCGAAGCACTGGTTTTACCCTTTAAGAACGCCGAACTCCCTAAAGTGTTTTCCTATCGCATGATTCGCATGAATCCCGTTTTAAATAGAAAAGTATCTCAAAGTACCCTAAAATGCATATCTCTCGCCAGATTCTCATCAAAAGGATCTAGAGGAGAAATACTACACTAGGATAACTGAAACCCCTTTTAATATAAACAGTTATCCCAAATTTTTCTAGAGGGAGTCTTTCGACCGAGAGTTGCATGAAATACAGTGTAGAGTCAACAATTTCCCAAAACCTCTTAGATTGTATTTTCATACAAAACTCGCCCGAGGCACGGGTTCCGAACTTTCAAAACACAGTATTCCAAGTACTATTATCCTAACCCAAGAAACGCCCGACACCCGTTTTAAACCCAAAAGTATCTCGAAATGTCCTAAAACGTGTATCACTACCCAGAATCCCTTCAAACGAATTTCAAGGTGAAAGATTAGACTAGGATTCCTGAAATCCCTTTCATAGCAAAATATGATCTCGGAATTTTCTAGACGGGGTCTTTCGATCGGGAGCTGCTTGAAACACTGTGTATAGTCAACCATTTCCGAAAGCCAAATAGACTTAGGTTTCGTACAATAGTAGCCTTCAAACCGCCCGAAGCACGAGTTTTACCCACTAAAAACGCTGAACTCCCTGAAGTGTTTTCCTAATGCAAGATTCGATCGAAGCCCATTTTAAACCGAAAAGTATCTCAAAGTATCCTATAATGCGTATCTCAAGCCAGAATCCCATCAAACGGAACTCGAGGTGAAATACTACAGTAGGATACCTGAAACCCCTTTTAGTGTAAACAGTTATCCTAGAATTTTCTAAAGGGGGTCTTTGGACTGAGAAGTTGCAAGAAATACAGTGTAGAGTCAACAATTTTCTAGAACTGCTTAGATTGTGATTTCATACAAAAGCCGCCCGAGGACAGGTTCTGGACTTTAAAAACACTGTAACCCTGTACTCTTCTCGTATCCCAAGAATTGCCCGACGTCCGTTTTAAACCCAAAAATATCTCCAAATATCCTAAAACGCGTATCTCTACCCAGAATCCCTTCAAACGAATTTCGAGGCGAAAGACTAAACTACGAGAGCCGAAACCCCTTTTAGAGCAAAAATTGATCCCAAATTTTTCTAGAGGGAGTCTTTGGACCGGTAGTTGCTTGAAACATTATGTAGAGTCAACAATTTCCTAGAGCCAAATAGACTGTAGTTTCGTACAATATTAGCCTACAAACAGAGCGAAGCACGGCTTTTACCCTTTAAAAACACCAAACTCCCTAAAGTGTTTTCCTAACGCATGATTCACCCGAAGCCCATTTTAAACCGAAAAGTATCTCAAAGTATCCTAAAATGCGTATCTCAAGCTAACTGATCTTGAGGCGAAATACTACACTAGGATACCTGAAACACCTTTTAGTGTAAACAGTTATCCCAGATTTTTCTAGAGGGAGTTGTTGACACAAAAAAATGTCACTTTGCCTCGTCAACATCAAGAGGCCACATGAAACAGCATCGTACTACAAACAGACGGTGCTACTTGAAGCTTCAAATTTTGTCAGATTCAAACAAAAATTGCACGATTCTTCAAGACAGCCAAAAGAGAGGTGCACATGAAGTTTCGGGCCATTTCAACATCATTTGGCCTAACTTCACTCCTCCAGCAGCTGAGTAGGAGCTCTCGGCGGCGAAATAGCCAGAGACCCTGACACACAAAATAGAGCACACAACTGGGCTCAAAATTCCACTGGTAGGCTCGATATGAAGTTTCAGGTCATTCCATCATCATTTGGCCTAACTTCACTCCTCCGGTAGCCAAACAGACGCTCCTGGCGGTGACGATGTTGAAGACATCAAAACTTCGATCAGAGCCTACGAATGGTCTCAAAATACCTCCAAAAGGCTCCGTGCCAAATTTCAACTCAAACTGACAACGTTTGACCCTCCATCAACCCTTGAGCAGTAAAATCAAGCCTCTTGGCGGCGAGAACGACCGATACCCTCACTCATCAAACAGAGCACATGGGTGGCTTCGACGTGCATCTAAAGGGCTACATGTCAAATTTCAGGTCATTCTGACAATGTTTGACCCAACTTTGATGCTTGGAAACAAAATCAAGCCTACTGGTTGCGGAGCTTCCCGGGACCATGACATCCAAATCGGAGCTAATGGATCGTCTCAAAATGACTCCAATAGGCTCCCTGTCAAGTCTCAACTTGATCAGACATCGGTTGACAATACATCAAAGCGCTGCATCTTCCTCGCGGTAAAATCAAGTCTGCTAGCGACAGGACCCCACACGGTTCCAAAACTCAAACAAAAGCCCATGGTTGGTCCTATCTACTGCTCAGGAGGCTTCACCTCAAATTTCGGGTCATTCCGACATAGTTTTGACCTAGTTTTGACTCTTGACGGAAAATCGACTACAAAGTCTTTGGTTTTTCCAAAAAATAGGAAACTTTGTGTTTCGATTTGCGAGGCTTCTCGTCAGATTTTCTTCAAGAGAATCAAGTCAATAAATGAGGAAAATGTCAAGAAAAAATATAGGAGAAGAGAAAGAATAAAAAAAATTGGAGAAACAGCCAAAAAACGGCGACCTAAAGGGGAAAATCCCCCATGGTCGCCAGCGACCATAGCCCATGGTCGCCGGTGACCCTGGAAATCTGGGTCGTCGAATTTCCGCCAAATGGCCCGTTTTCCAACCCTTTTCGCGTTTCAGGAATTCTAGCCCCTGTGGTTTCCCGAAAATCTGATTCTTGATACTTGAAATCAACTGATCTTCATCAACATTTCGGATCCACCCTCAAGAGCATGAAATCATCATTGATTGCTCCAAGATCGCCAACCGGCCAACTAAAAAAGTACACTTTCTATCCGACTGATGGAGAAATCGACAAGACAGATGTCACCAGCCCACTGGTACCAATCAATATTTGAAGTTGCATCACCATCCGATATCAAACAACATGTGGATCCATCGGCGATCGTCACAAGAAAAATTCCTAAAGGTGGGGTACGGCCTGCGACTCTTCAAATGCCCTGGCGACCACTTAATTTGTTAATTGATCCGCTTTATGACAACTTAATGCGATCATTAACCCATTATTTTGGACAGCCCAATCAGAATCAAGCAAATGGGAGTTACAAATCCAAGCAATCATGGCACTAAAACCATAAAACTCCTCTCATCATGGAGATTAAAGGAGATTAAATACCCATCATTCTCCATCGGCCAATAACAAGCCAAGAAGAAGGAGTTACAAAATAAAAGAATTAAAACTTGTAACTCCTCCCATCATAGAGCATTAATACCATCAATTCTCTCATCGTGGGTCATCAATGCCATAAATCACCCCATGGCCACTAAGAGCCTATAAAAAGGGGTCATTCCAAGAGAAGGACAGATACATGTCCATACACACATACACACAAGCAAGAGAGAGAGAAATTATGAAGAAGTCCTACTACTCTACTGCAGCAAACACCACAAGGTGATCAAAGTCCCTTGGGGGGCCACCCCCCCAAGGCAAGGTGCCCTCTCCTTTTATCCAACATGGCCTAAACGCGGCTTTTCAGCCCGTTACTCAGTTTTTTATTGGATATAAGACCTTCCCTTGGTCTTTATCCTCTAAAAATCTAAGGTTAGAGCCAAGCCAAAAGAATCAAAGCATCATATGTTATCATCTAAAGGACAATGGCGAAGCCCATACTCGACTTGCGACCGTCGATCTGAACGAGTCCCTACAATCTCCTAAGAAGTTAGATTCCTATTCTTACTTTTCTATTGTATTTTGTATTTTTTTAGAGAGACAAAAAACTCACAACTCTTGTCTTTCATTATTGATGAGACTTGTAAATCGCCTTCTATAGCAAAACCGCCTTCCATGGCATAAAAATCGCCTTCTACGGCAAAACCGCCTTTCACGGCGAACAAAATGAAATCGCCTCTCACGACATTTAAAAAAATTGTCTTTCTTAAAAATATATGTGCAATGAAAAGTTTTAAAAAAGAGTTGATTTCCTTTCTTCTTGTGAAGGTGAATCTCCGGACCACCACTTCAAATTCCAAGTAGAATAGAAAATCTGGCATACCCGTACAAAAAAACTGTTGATGCTTGCTTTTCTCCTCCGCCGGACCCCGGCAACCCTGGGGCGGAAGGAGAGGACAAAAGCCGGGTCCATCAAGTTGGCACACCCGGTGGGACGCGTTCATTTGAGAATGTGATGCTTAGATTCTTTGGCACCTTTCTAGTTGGTGGCCTATGTTCGATCTTGCATCTAAAAAAAAAACATGAGGTGGGATTTTTTTTGGAAATTTCTATTTTGAGTTTATTTCCACTCTTTGTCATTTCGAAAAAAAAAGAAATCTGATTTCTCTTTCTTGGATTCAATTTTGAGAAGCTTTGATCCTCTCCTCTTCGAACTTGATAGCTCAGAGAAATGTTTGCAGCTATTGTTCGCATCGGGGAATGGGCCATCTTTTCTCTTTGATGAGTCCGATAGGGATTTTCAAAAACAAAAAAAATTCATTTCAAACTCTTTAAAAAAATAAATTTTTTTCTCTTTTGGATTCAAATTTGAGAAACTTTGGTTTCTTCCTTTTCGGACAATGGCTCGCGGAAATCGTTTGTAGCCAGCGTTTGGATTTAGAGGGGCCATCCGCTCTCTTTGATGAGTCCATTAGAAATCTTTCAAAAATAAAAAGTTCAAAACTGACTATGGTTGCACCAATTGCGTTCATTGACCAAAGTGGATCTAAGAAAAGCCTTGTCCAGAGTGTGGAGGCAGCAAGACTGTTCAAGGCAATGGTCCTCCAAACGGGTTCATTAAGAAATCCTACCCTTACCTGGGGGCTGATTTATCTACTAAGGTTTCATAAGAATGAATTGGAAACCTATCTGTGCCCTTTAAAAAAATATTAAAAAAAACCTCTTCAAAACAAAAAAAAAAACTTCCGTCACTTTTGAGTTCAGATTTGAGAAATCTTGGTTCTCTCCTTTTCGGATTTAGTGCTCGTAGAATTGTTTGAGCCTATGTTCGGATTGGAACACCATTTGCTCTCTTTGATGAATTCAATCTTGACCTTTCAAAAAAAAAACTTCTGTCACTTTTGGGTTTAGATTCGAGAAATTCTAGTTCCTTCCCTTTCGAACTCAGTGCTCGCAGAAATGTTTGAACCTGTGTTCGGATTGGAATACCATTTGCTCTCCTTTATGAATCCAATCTTGACCTTTCAAAAAGAAAATCCCATCTTGTATCTTCTCTAAGAATGAGATTTACAACATTTGTGCCCAGTGGTGCTTGTATGCCCTTTCGGGTCTACTGTATTCGTGACCGACACATTTGTATCTCCAACCTTATATCATCTTACCTCGAGTGAGCCTTGCTTCTCGGTAATTTGAATTAAGGTTTACAATTGCTTCTAGCAGACACCGGAACGTTCACCCTAAGCCTACCATACTTGTATTTAGAACAATTGTACCCTCTATGGCTTTTTGCCTTCTTCATCTTGCTTGGGCGGGGCCATGTCCCCTCGAGCGATTTGAAAAGACAAAATCATAGTTATTTTCCATTTATGATCACCATATTCTTGTGATTACTAATGAATGTGGTCTTGTTTGATAAGTTTTCCAAACTAACAATTGCAGCTTCATTGACCATCACCTTCGATGAGAACAAGTACCAACTTCTGTTTTAAGAGAAGCAAAACAATCGCACTCACAAGCGCCCTGGTAGCTGCCGAAGCATTATCTCTCTCGGCAACTCTCAAAACACTGGATCGACCTTTACTCCCCAGACCACATCATCTTCGGGTCGCTGGGACCATTCCCACTCCCCGTAGAAGAAACTGTACCTGCCAAAAAGTAGAAAACCGCCCCTAAATGTGTCACTGTCATGACACCAAGGGCAACAATCACGAAGCCTGAAGCCCGTGGCACTCCCACGAAGCCTCAACCTACAAGAGACCAAGTCTGCCCCAAGACCTGATCCCCGAGACCATCACCAAAGCTAAGGAGGTCCCAAACATTTACAAAGCCAGCGTATCCGGCCCCTCTCAAGGAGAACCGATTCTACCCTCTCTCTTACATGAAAGAGGAGAAACCTACCCTCCACCAAACAAAGAAATCAACCCAGCATGAGCCAGCTTGCTCCTACAAGCCCAAAATCAAGTCATGCATCAACAAGCCTCTGCAAGAACCTGCTAAGGCCTACACTCCTGCAAGTCGACCCTTCATCTCAACAGGGGCCGAACTCGCAAAATTCAAAGGCTTACTAAGACAGGCAAAGGACCGTGTCCGAATCCTATCCATGCTTAGCTTCAAAGAAGAGAAGCTCGGCTGCTGCACACAGGGGACTACATCCTTCATCGCCAAAGCCCAGCCAAAACTGACTGAAGCTCAAATTGCTCGTCGTATACATCGTTGCGCGGCATATCGACAAAAGAGTGTTAGGAATTTTGTAGTTTACAATTTGATGGATGCAAAATCATTTGAGCATCATTTGATTCACACACTTGCATTGATTTAGAAAAACTTGAAATCTTGATTTATTCATGCATTGCTTTTAAGATTTGTAGAATTAATGATTTATGCATGTTTTTTTTCTAAACTTGGATGCATTTGTTTTAGAATCCAAACTCTTTTGAAAACCTAATTCTTTGTGCATTACTTTTGAGAAATCAAATTGAGGATTTAGGTTTGTGCCTTGCATACATTCATCTTTTTTAGAATCACTTTTGTATGCATTCATATGTGAAAAGAGTTTTTAGAAATCAAGCAAGCCATTGGTTTTAAAGTTTTGAATCATTTTAGGCTTTTTGTGTTTATTTTTTTTAAACCCCTTAGAATGATTTAAAACATGTATTCAAGCTTGATTTAATGGCCCAAAAAGTTCCCTAAAGAAAAAACTTTTAAATATGCAAAATTGGGAATTTTGGTCCCAGCGGCCCAGAGGACCCGGTCGACTGGCCACACTGCAGGTCGACCAGGGCAGAGTGCCGTTGGCTCTTCCAACGGTCATCTTTCTGACCGTTGTGAAGGCCAGGTCGACCGGGCCCTGTCATGGGGTCGACCGGGCACTCGCAGAACTCAACTTTTTGAGTATAAATTGAAGTTCATTCATTTTCAAAAGTTGGAGATTTTGAAGACTCTTTTGAGGAGCTTTGAGACAAAGAAAAGGGGATGAACTAAGAGAGACCAAAGAGTCATTTGGAGAGCTAAAGCTTGGACTAATGAAGTTAAATCTCTAAGTAAGATCTACCTCTCTTAATCAAAGTTTACATGCTTTGTTTAAGTTATTGGTAAATGATTTAGAGCATGATATCTATGATGTGATGAATCCATTCTTCTCTTAATCTTTGATGTAATTAAGATTGGATTCTTCACTTTGTTTTCATCCAAGTTGTTTTTAAAACTTTCTTAATCATGCTTAGCCTAAATCTTTGATTTCTTTTATATAGCATGATTCATTTTCTTGGTTGAAACATTACTTGTTGTTTTCATTCATTTAAACTTTAGAAAATTTTATTTGGTTTTGAAAACAACATTGCACATGCATCACATGATCTAAGTTAGTCACTTTCATACAACTTGTTAGTCTTTGATTTTCATATCATTAACAAGTTGATTTTCATACATGTGATTTGCATTAAACTTCAATCAAATCTTTTATGTGCATTAGACTTTGAAATGCTTTAAGCATATAGTTGATTGAGCTTTCTTGTTAAACTTGATTGAAGTTATCACACACTCACATCATGAGCATACTCATTTGCATTCTTTTAGTGTTTGTGTGAGTTTGTTATTCACTTTCATATTAGCCTATTTAAGAGGCAATTTCATTGTGCTTAAATTGTATCTCTTAGAGTGATCTTTTGTAAAGACACCTTCTTTGAGAAATCTCTTTTGTAAAGGTTATTGCTTAGCCTAAGAAAAGCATTGTGTAACGGTTATTGCTTAGCCTAAGAAAAGCATCTTGTAAAGGTTATTGCTTAGCCTAGAAAAGCACATTGAGAGGTTGTTGTTTAGCCTAGAAAAACAACATGGTAAGTGTTATTTCTTAGCCTAGTAAAAAGCATAAATAATGGAAATCCGGTGGGGTGATTGGATCACAAGCCGGTAGTGGACGTAGGCATTGAGGCCGAACCACTATAAACCTTTGTGTTGTGGTGCATGCTTTTGTGGTGATTGTTTATATTAGCTTCCGCATATTGTTTGATTAATCATCACATGTGACTAGTTTATGTTAAGAAATTAAAATTGGTCTAAATTGGTCATAGCTGTAGCACACCCTATTCACCCCCCCCCCCCCGCTCTAGGGTTAGGATCCCAGGACTTTCAATTGGTATCAGAGCTGTAGAGCCTCAGAAAAACTCCTTGTGAGTCGTGATCACTCGCATCCACGGAAACTCTCGCTTGAAATAGCGGAAAAATAGAGACTCTCCGTTCGTGGCAGGCATGTGGGGGGAGACTATAGTGCTCCATGTGTCTGGACTCTGATAGGTACCATTTGGTGATCCGTGTTAAGAGGACATGGGTCCTCGAGGGTCTTGAAGAAATTCAGACCCCTCATCAATTGGTATCAGGGCCAAGTGCTCTATCTTATAGGATCAAGTGTTTTTGGAACTCTTGATTAGGTGTAAAAACCTAGAGTCAAAACCCTAGTGTTGTGCTTTTATGAAAATCATTAGAATGGACTCCACTATGCTAGACTTTGTAGATTCTTCTAGACCCCTCATTCTTCCTTCTATTGGAGATTCAAACCCTCAAATTAATGAATCTCAATTTGATTTAAAAGAAGAAGAAATTGAATATAATGAAGATGAACTTCAACAAGCCTTTGAAGAATTATATGAATTATCCTTAAAGCTTGAGAAGAAAAACAAAAGTTTAAGAGAAGAATCTAAAAATCTAAACAAAGAATTAGCTTCTTCAAAAGATGAACTTAGAGAGAAAGAAGAAGTAATAAATTGTGTAGAAGCTAAGTTCATGGTCTCTTTAATTAACCTATCTAACATTCAAGATGAACTAAAAGAATTAAAGTTGGGTTATGATAATGTCAATAAGGAAAATTTAAATCTAAGAGATCAAATAAAAAGGCAAGATGAAGACATTAACAATTTAGAATCCAAGTTAACCATTTCTACGGAAAATTTATCTAATTCTCAAAATAAGATAAAAACTCTAGAACTTGGATCTAATGTCATTAATGAACTTAAATTTGAATTAACACTTGCCAATGAAGAGCTAATCAACTATAAGGAAATTGAAAATGAACTTTCAAAAGTCAAAAATGAAAATTCAATCCTTATAACCAAAGTCACTCAACTTGAAAGCTATAAACAAAAGTATGAGTGCAAGTTTACCCAAAGTGAAGATAGACTTGAAAAATTATTTAAATTGGGTAAACCTCATGGAGATAGGACGGGTATTGGTTTTGATAAATATACTTCACATGACCCTAAATTCACCAACACTTTTGTGAAAGGTGAGTCCTCTTTCTCTAGCACTCTTTCTCCTTTGCCCAAAAGCAAATGTAATTATTGTGGCATTGAAGGGCATTTTAGGTTTGAGTGCAAACTAAGAAGAAGCCATGTGTCTAAACCCATTTTAGAACCCAAAAAGGTAGAATCTAAATCTATGAAGGGTAAGACACTAAAAATCAAAGAAGACTCCAAAAAGATTAAACAAGTTAAATCATTTAAAATGGAGTCTCCTAAGATAGATTCTAAAAAGTTTAAACAAGTTAAACCAAGCTTAAAAGAATCTATGAACAAAAAGCTTCTCAACCTATCTCCCTTATATAAACCCATGAAAGAACTTTTGAATAAAGTAACAAAGTTAAATTTAAAATTCAAAAGTCAAGTAAAGGGAGAAAATAAGAAGAAAAGAAAAGTGAATCAATCCCCAAAGAAACAAACTCACCAACATCAAAAGACTAATCACGAATCTAAGATAAATTTAATAAAATCTAAATATCATGGTGATAAGTTCAAATTGAAAATTTATCAAGTCAAATCTCCTATAGTTGGTGGGACTCCTAAATTAGACCTCAAAGTTCAACCATCTCAAGACCTTAAGGTGGATTCCTAAAGTTAGATACTTAGACAAACCTTAAGGCCTTGACCCTCCTTGACCAACCTATCCTTTATAGTTAAATCATATTGTTGGTCATGTTACATTTGCATTTTGTTTCTTTATAGTTACATTTTTTAAAATGCATTGTTTCTTTATGATCAATTGATTTTGTCTTCATGTACATCTCTACTTACATTTCATGGTTTTCAAAATCATTTGATTATAATTTCATCATGTTAGATTTGCTTTTTGCTCACTTTGAGTTATATCTCTTGCATTGCATTTCTATTGGTGTTCAATTGTTTGTGATTTCAAAAGCTTTCATAGCTAGATTATTCATGATCAATTGTTGTTGCAAAATCATTTGTGCAGATGTCATAGTAAGATTATTTGAACAAATGATTTGAATCAATTTAAATTTTCCATGGATTTTTAAGTTATTCTTTAATATGGAAAATTATTGTTTTGAAAAATCAACTTGTATGTGTTTCAACTAAGTTATATCTTTTAAAATACAAAGTTCAAAATTGTTCTTCAAAATCTTTTTTTATGCTCATTGTTGGATTTTGTTTATCAAAATGATTTGAAGATTGTTTCAATGGAAATGCTCTAAAACATCATTAGTCATAATCATCAAAGCATGTTCCATGATTCTCATTTCCTTGTTCTTTTGGTTTCATCATCTTAGAAATGGAAATGAATATTGTTTGCATATTTGCTTATGTGTTTACATTCTTTCTATATGCAAATGTCATTTGGTTCCTTGTATGGTTGTGATATTAGTTATATTTGTAGAAACCATACTAGAACTCAAATCCATCCTCTATGCCTTCTAGTCATTTCTTTTTGGATGGTTATGATGTTGATTCATGTGTATTCTCTAAGTGATATCTTCCTTATACATGTTTCAACTTCATAGTAATGATTTTGATCATATGAAACTCTTTGAAATCCATTCCTCATATTTCTATATGTTTGATGGATATCTTAGATGTTGAATTCATATGATTTTGACACTTTGGAAATTGCATGCATTATCAAGTAATATTCTTTTGCATTGCAATTTACCTTGTTCATCACTATGCTCATTAGTCATATCTTTAAAAGTGATGAATATCCTCTTATGATGCTTTATGGAATTTTGTGTTTGTCACATCCTTGCTTTTAATCATGTTGTCATATTCAATTGGTTTCATTTGGTATAACTTTCCATTTATTTCATATCCAATTGATATCTTGTCTTGTGTATGTGATAGACCTTGTGTACATTGGATTGAACTTGATAGTAATATGTTTACATTCCATGTCACATTCCATTAGCATCATAATTTAAATTTTCCATGGATTTCTAAGTTATTCTTTAATATGGAAATTTATTGTTTTGAAAAATCAACTTGTATGTGTTTCAACTAAGTTATATCTTTTAAAATACAAAGTTGAAAATTGTTCTTCAAAATCTTTTTTTTTATGCTCATTGTTGGATTTTGTTTATCAAAATGATTTGAAGATTGTTTCAATGGAAATGCTCTAAAACATCATTAGTCATAATCATCAAAGCATGTTCCATGATTCTCATTTCCTTGTTCTTTTGGTTTCATCATCTTAGAAATGGAAATGAATATTGTTTGCATATTTGCTTATGTGTTTACATTCTTTCTATATGCAAATGTCATTTGGTTCCTTGTATGGTTGTGATATTAGTTATATTTGTAGAAACCATACTAGAACTCAAATCCATCCTCTATGCCTTCTAGTCATTTCTTTTTGGATGGTTATGATGTTGATTCATGTGTATTCTCTAAGTGATATCTTCCTTATACATGTTTCAACTTCATAGTAGTGATCTTGATCATATGAAACTCTTTGAAATCCATTCCTCATATTTCTATATGTTTGATGGATATCTTAGATGTTGAATTCATATGATTTTGACACTTTGGAAATTGCATGCATTACCAAGTAATATTCTTTTGCATTGCAATTTACCTTGTTCATCACTATGCTCATTAGTCATATCTTTAAAAGGGATGAATATCCTCTTATGATGCTTTATGGAATTTTGTGTTTGTCACATCCTTGCTTTTAATCATGTTGTCATATTCAATTGGTTTCATTTGGTATAACTTTCCATTTATTTCATATCCAATTGATATCTTATCTTGTGTATGTGATAGACCTTGTGTACATTGGATTGAACTTGATAGTAATATGTTTACATTCCATGTCACATTCCATTAGCATCATAATTTTCATTTTGCCACCTCACTTGCTCATATAGGTAAATCTCATGACCACCATGTTTATGTGTTCATAATATTGGTTGGTTAATTGTTGAGGTTGGCTTCATGCTTGAAATTCATTTCACTCTTCTTGCACATTAATAGTCATATTTATTGATTGAATGAAATGATTTCAAAGCTTACATAGCATATGATTTTCATAGTTAAATTGATTGATGCTATGTTTAATAATCCCCATTTCATCATGGATAGCTCTAATTTGGATTTTTCCTAATAGTCATATTTTTAAATCCATTTTAGAGTGATTGTTTCAATAGACTTATCTTTGAATCTCAATTGGTATCCTTTGTTTTTCCAATTGGTATCCATGATTGCTTTTCTCCTTGACCTTGCTCTCTTTTGGTAATTTGATCATATTGAGCTTTATAGTTAAAAGAATCTAATCCTTTCCTTGAAGTTGACCCTCAATTGGTAAAACCATCTACTTCTTGAACCAAATAGTTATATCTTTGTCAAAAGTTTGACAAAAGGAGAGAATGGATTGAGGGGGAGTGTAAATCTTCATAGGAAGTATTAGTTTTGATCAAATTGACAATTGGATTGACTTTGAACCCTTAGAGACTTCTTCCATACATGATAACCTGTTATGAATTTCATTTCGATTTCTTATGTTAACAGGTGCTACTAAAGGTATTTTCCTTATTTCATGTGTGTGGGTACCTTTGCAATTTAATGTCAAAGGGGGAGAGAGCATTCAAGTTCTCAAAATGGTGAAGAGAATGTCCAAGCTTCCTAAGGAGAGTTGTGTATGATCTTCTACAAGGGGAGAGAATGCATACCTTGCCAAAGGGAGAGAGAGGCATGGTCAAAGGGGGAGAGCAAATAGAAGAAAGAAAGCTTGGAGCTAGAGAAGATGCTTGGCCATAGAGAGGAAGATGAAAAGAAAGCTTGAAGAATGATCAAGCTCCAAGCATCAAGAAGATTGAAGAAAAGAGCCCAAGAGCCCAAGCTAAGAGGAGGAGCATCCAAGAAGATTTCAAGACTTGTCCAGCTGAGGGGGAGCTGAAGACTTAGTGTGTAAATTCAGTGGTGAGTGTGTTGCCATCAAATTGCAAAGGGGGAGATTGTTAGGAATTTTGTAGTTTGCAATTTGATGGATGCATAATCATTTGAGCATCATTTGATTCACACACTTGCATTGATTTAGAAAAACTTGAAATCTTGATTTATTCATGCATTGCTTTTAAGATTTGTAGAATTAATGATTTATGCATGTTTTGTTTCTAAACTTGGATGCATTTGTTTTAGAATCCAAACTCTTTTGAAAACCTAATTCTTTGTGCATTACTTTTGAGAAATCAAATCGAGGATTTAGGTTTGTGCCTTTCATACATTCATCTTTTTCAGAATCACTTTTGTATGCATTCATATGTGAAAAGAGTTTTTAGAAATCAAGCAAGCCATTGGTTTTAAAGTTTTGAATCATTTTAGGCTTTTTGTGTTTCATGTTTTTAAACCCCTTATAATGATTTAAAACATGTATTCAAGCTTGATTTAATGGCCCAAAAATTTCCCTAAAGAAAAAACTTTTAAATATGCAAAATTGGGAATTTTGGTCCCAGGGGGTCGACCAGCAGTGTGGTCGGTCGACCGGCCCAGAGGACCCGGTCGACCGGGCCCTGTCATGGGGTCGACCGGGCACTCGCAGAACTCAACTTTTTGAGTATAAATTGAAGTTCATTCCTTTTTAAAAGTTGGAGATTTTGAAGACTCTTTTGAGGAGCTTTGAGACAAAGAAAAGGGGATGAACTAAGAGAGACCAAAGAGTCATTTGGAGAGCTAAAGCTTGGATTAATGAAGTTAAATCTCTAAGTAAGCTCTACCTCTCTTAATCATAGTTTACATGCTTTGTTTAAGTTATTGGTAAATGATTTAGAGCATGATATCTATGATGTGATGAATCCATTCTTCTCTTAATCTTTGATGTAATTAACATTGGATTCTTCACTTTGTTTTCATCCAAGTTGTTTTTAAAACTTTCTTAATCATGCTTAGCCTAAATCTTTGATTTCTTTTATATAGCATGATTCATTTTCTTGGTTGAAACATTACTTGTTGTTTTCATTCATTTAAACTTTAGAAAATTTTATTTGGTTTTGAAAACAACATTGCACATGCATCACATGGTCTAAGTTAGTCATTTTCATACAACTTGTTAGTCTTTGATTTTCATATCATTAACAAGTTGATTTTCATACATGTGATTTGCATTAAACTTCAATCAAATTCTTTATGTGCATTAGACTTTGAAATGCTTTAAGCATATAGTTGATTGAGCTTTCTTTTTAAACTTGATTGAAGTTATCACACACTCACATCATGAGCATACTCATTTGCATTCTTTTAGTGTTTGTGTGAGTTTGTTATTCACTTTCATATTAGCCTATTTAAGAGGCAATTTCATTGTGCTTAAATTGTATCTCTTAGAGTGATTTTTTGTAAAGACACCTTCTTTGAGAAATCTCTTTTGTAAAGGTAATTGCTTAGCCTAAGAAAAGCATTGTGTAACGGTTATTGCTTAGCCTAAGAAAAGCATCTTGTAAAGGTTATTGCTTAGCCTAGAAAAGCACATTGAGAGGTTGTTGTTTAGCCTAGAAAAACAACATTGTAAGGGTTATTGCTTAGCCTAGTAAAAAGCATAAATAATGGAAATCCGGTGGGGTGATTAGATCACAAGCCGGTAGTGGACGTAGGCATTGAGGCTGAACCACTATAAACCTTTGTGTTGTGGTGCATGCTTTTGTGGTGATTGTTTATATTAGCTTCCGCATATTGTTTGATTAATCATCACATGTGACTAGTTTATGTTAAGAAATTAAAATTGGTCTAAATTGGTCATAGTTGCAGCACACCCTATTCACCCCCCCCCCCCCTCTAGGGTTAGGATCCCAGGACTTTCAAAGAGACTATAGAAGCAAAAACCTAGCATTCTACCCTTCAGGTCTCTAAAAAATGGGTCGAAAAAGAAAGACCCGACTAAGTTGTTGCTGTCAATATGGTTGGCAAAACCAGAAGTCGCCAGAAGTCGGCAACCAAAATTCATGTTAGACGACCGGTGACTCGTAGCGTCTCCTGGATGCGAAGACATCAGGAGGATTCTCCTGCTCCTTCACGCCAAGGACATCGGAGTAACCACTCCTCGGACTCTTCATCCAAAAGAATGAGCTCCAGCTCAGTCACCAAGACGATATCATCATTCGATTCTTGAAGTGTGAGAACCCGACCCCTAATCTCTTGGATTAGTGTTGTTTTATTTGTGGATTAGTTCTTTTAGTGGGATTAGTATTTGTTGGGTTGAGTTTGTGAGCTAGATTGAGTTTTCTTCTAGTTTTGGGCTTTTGAGTGCTTTGGCAGCTTGTGGGGCCCTTTGGGGGTTCCCTTTTCGGCTTTGCTTTTACTTGTGAGATTTTTCCGATTGGTTTCGTATCGTGTTTTTAGCCCATTGCATTCATCTTGAGGAATCCTACAACTTTCATGTTGATCCCATATCCATTTGAGAACCCAAAAACCGATTTCTTGGCCTTGAGGGCAAAACAGTCTTTTCACACCAAATCTGTCCATTAATTTCGAAAATTTCAGAATTTGGCAAAATTAGACTTTTTGGAAAGTAGATTTTTCGCTGATGAATTTTGTCTTCTTCGTCGTTTTCATCCGGGGCCCAGAAACTTGTGTTTTTCCCTTGAGAAGTTTAAGTGAGGTGGGGCCCACACCCACCCCTTTATAAAATGGGTTCCTTCTCCTTCCTGTTCATCCATTTCCCTGCAACGGTTCCAGCAAGAGCTGGAACCACTCCTCTCTCAGCCACTCTCTCTCTCCTCTCTCCCTTGGCTTCTCTTGATTGTAAATGGAGATTTGATCTCCTCATCATCTTCCATACCTTCCAAGCTTTCCAAAGATGTTATTTCCATGGATTTTGAGCAAAGGCAACTTCTCTTTTCAAGCTCTTCTTCTTGGTTCAAGGCTTTAAAGGTTAGCATTTGGTTTCTTTCTTTTAATCTTTGTTTTCCCAAACCATTTGGAGTATTTTTATCTTCCATTCATGGATTTTCATTGAGGTTTGCAATGGATTGGATTTTCTAGGGTTTTCATGGGAAAATTTGGGGGTTTTGGTGGGTTTGGAGCTAGAGACTTCTTTGAGGCTTTTGTGGAGTGATTTGTGCATCTTCTTAACCCAAGGCAAGTGGATGAATGGATTGTTTTGATTATTAACATGTTTTGTGAGAAAATCTTGATTCATTAATGGTTTTGGTGATTTTAATAGTTGTCTTTAATATGATTAATATTGATTTCAAGATGTGCTTATTGATGAGTTATTTCTCCCTTGTTAATCTCTTGGAAATGTATGTATCATAGTGTCAAGATTTCAAATGATTTCACATGAATGAGTTTTCTCCACCTTGTGATTAATTGTGAATGGAAAGAATGGAAAGAATGGAAAGAGAGGAATTGGAAATGAGGAGCTCTTTAGCTCATGTTATTGTCTTGGAAACATGCATTTAAACCATCTTGTTTATGGTTCCTTGTGATTGATTATATGTTGGAAGGAAAGGAAAGAAAAAGAGAAAAATCAGAATTCCCGGACCTGCACTGCGCCCAGGTCCGATCGATCGGACGTTCAGGCCGATCGATCGGACTGAGTTTTAACTGTAAGCCTTTTTCAGCCGATCGATCGACCGATCGATCGAACCCTGTGCAGAAATTTTGACCGATCGATCGGAGGACTCAGTTTGAGTCCGGTGAATTTTGAGATTTTTATTTTTTCTTGGTTCTAGGTGGGACCTTGGCTACCCCTTTTGGACTGATTGGACTATGTGTGAGATGTCTTGAGCCGACACTCCTCACGGTTGATTCGGTTGCATCGAAGTCCAATCGATTTCAATCTTGAACGGGATGGAACGACGCGATATCTTCCTAATATCTAAAGACAAGTCTTTTTCCTTGGTTATCGCAAATTCCATTCCTTTCGATGACTGAATAGGTCGGTCGATGTTTCCGAAGTAACGTCATGCTTAGGATGGACCCTTTATAATCTTGATTTTTCTATTGTAACATCTAGTACTACCCATAAGCTCATTTTAAGTTTTGAAAACCGTCAAGTGCATAAGGAGCCCGGAATGTCTTCAAACTCAAGGAGTACCAAGTAATGATTATAATCGACATACGGGACCCCTATTCACTTAAATAGATCTTGAAATTTATACTTTTCCCGAAATTATTATAGTTCATTGTTTCACCTCTTTTCCCGAGATTTGCATTACATGACTTGTTTTCCCGAAAGCATTGAAGTTACACTAGTAACAGTTATTTGTCCCGACATGTATTGCCCGATATGAAATGTTAGTGTGCCCTTGAGCACCCCCGACTTGCCCGTATATCTATTGTACTTGATTTACTTGCATTGTCTCGATTGTATTTGACCTATGAGTCGGCACCACTAAGCTTGGATAACCTTGTTGGTCTGATCCACCGACTTGGAGATCCCCCTCTTGTCCCGCCAGCTGCAGCTTGGATCCCGATACCCGGTTATTACCGTGGTCCCGTCCCGATACCCGGTTATTACCGTGGCCTTGTCCCGATACCGCAGATTGCTACTGTGGTCCCCGATGCCCGGCTCGCTACCGTGGTCCCGTATAGTATATGTATATGCATTCATGAGATCCCCTGTTTCTCCTCACCTCGAGTGACTGAGATCAGGGCCTAGTATATGTATATGTATTGATATGAGATCCCCTGTTTCTCCTCACCTCGAGTGATTGAGATCAGGGCCTAGTTATTGCTCTATCGCTTTAGTGATAGAGGACTTAGCTTCGTGTGGTTGCCATCTTGCCAGTTCCCGTTTCCTTGGACACCCGACATGGTTTATATTGCTTACTTGTTTTCAGATAAATGATTCATTGCTTTTATGAAAGTTGTTATTTAGATAAGTGTTAATGCTCTCTATTGTAAATTCAGTTACTATTATATTGTTTTATGTCCTTTGCACACGTACATGTTTTACATGAATGCCGGTTGGGTGAATACCCATGCTTTTACATATGGTTCCAACGATCGATGGTTTTGCTAGAGTTATATGATTACACATGTTTTAAAATGAATACCCGAGTTATTAAATGTCCATGCTTTGGAATGCGTTTTAAACGACACTCGTTTTGTTAGATCCCGATGTTTATACATGTTTTAAGTGAATACCCGGATTGCTAAACATTCGTGCTTTGTTTTAAATGATACTTGTTCTGCTAGGTCACTATGTTTATACCGATTTCAAATGAATACCCGATTTGTTAATTATCCCTGTTTTGAAATATGTTTTAGATGACACTTGTTTTGCCAGATTCCTATGTTTATACCTATTCTTACATGATACCCGATTTGTTTAAATATCCATACTTTGGAATAGGTTTAAATGAACATTAGTCTTGTCAGATTTCCTTGGTTACACCTGTTTTAAATGAACACCCGGTTTGTTAAATATCCGTATTTTTACATATGTTTCAAATGGACTTTGGTTTTGCTAGACTGCTATGAATACTTGATTTGTTGTATACTTGTGTTTTACTTAAGTTTCAAATGAACGTACGTTTTGTCAAACCACTATGTTTATACATGTTTTGAGTGAATACCCGATTGTCAAATATCTATGTTTATAGATGATGTAAACGAACACATGTTTTATTAGATATTCATGTTTTACCGTGCTTGAAATGAATACAGGTTTTTCCCCGAGATTCCCGACTTTGCACCCGTTTAAGTATATGTAGCATTTGATCGAATAACATGATGTATCTTATGTTTTATTCTTCAGTATATTTGTTATCTTTTCATCCACTTGCCAGACCGTCGTGTCTGACCCACTACTTTGGTACTCAGGTTCAGATTTATTCGCCCCGAGTTGAGTGTTTTGTTGGCTTTGGAGCCATGCCTTGCAGGTTGTTTTGTCGGCTATGTCATGTAGACATTGAGTCTGACATCGGAGCTACGTCACATTTGGGTAGTAGTTTATAGCTTATTGTTGTATGGCTTTTGTTAGCCTTTTTCTTGGGATTCTTAGTTAATGTACATTGATAATGGTAACTTGAACATATTTGGGAATGTAATATCCGGTTACCGTCAGCTCTGTAATTTATTGTGATGGTTACTCCAGTCTGATATGATTCTTGATATAATAGCTATGGGCTAGAGGTTGAGTGCGACGCGGAATCCGATGGCCACGGACTTCGGGTCGCAACGCCACAAATGCTTCCGCAAAATATTCAGAATGTGTTGTCTTCACACACGCGGATCCTGGGAGAAGTAAAATACAAATTATTCCTTAATCCCATCTCCCGCCCCCGAGGTTTCGGTTTGGGGGCGTGACATGAAGGATGAATGTCATGGTTACAAATGTTGAACAGCCCCCACCGCATGATGACGTAACTGCATGCATTCAGCAGTTGGAGCAAGGACAACAGAGAATTGAGGCTCTGATGGAAAACCTCCTTCACACTTTCCAGTATCCACCTAACAATGAAGTTCCTCCGAGTCTTTAAGATGAAAAGGTTAATGGGGAAAACAATGAGTCACGCGCCCTTACCAAAAAGGACGTTGACGATATCCTTGCCAAAGCAAAAGAAGAGGATACACTAAAGGAACATGGGGTCAAGCCACCATATCCCTTATGGATGGACTCGGTTCCGTTCCCTACAAAACTCAAACAACCTACTCTCCAAACATATACGGGGAAAGGTTCAGCCAGACAACATGTCATCCACTTCAAGATCCTAACGGGAGCTATTGCGGATCAAGATGCCCTCAAGATCCGTCTCTTTGCAAGTACCCTAAAAGGTACGGCCTTTGATTGGTACTCCACTCTGTCGAAGGACTCCATCCAAAACTGGGCCATGCTGGAGACACACTTCCTAACCCACTTCAAAGGTGAAGATCATCCTGTTACTATGGCACAACTCTGTAGCCTAAAACAGGGAGAGAATGAGTTAACATACGATTTCATTGACAAGTGGAAGGTAATGGCGTACAAGTGCTCAGATGTACTGCCACAAGCATCGCTGGTCGACGTCTGCCATAACAACATGAGAGCAAGGATCCACTCCATGATTATCGGCAACAAATCAAAAAACCTGTGAGAAGTTCTAGAAGCAACTATGGAGGCTGAAACAGTGATCAAAGGCCTCAACAGTCAGAAATTATCAAAGAAAGAGCCGACTGCCATTACGACCTCAAAACCAAAGAAAAAAGAGGTTCTTAATGTGCAAACCAAATCAGCTCCTTAGCAGCCAAAGAAAGCTGAAAACAAAACTGCGGGTAAGAAACCTGAACTCTTTAAGGCCTTCAAAAAACAAGTAGAGAAGAAATACATGTTCGATGAAGATGTTGAAGAAATCTTTGAGGCTCTCCTAGCAAATGGAAAACTCACCTTGCCGGACCCCAAAAGACCAAGAGATTTGGCAAAACCAATGATCCCCGATATTGTCCATACCACCAGATGGTCTCGCATCCTCTCAATCAATGCTTCGTTGAGAGAGAAAAGACCAACGAGATGTGGAAAAACAGAGATTACCATTGACAAAAACTAGGGTCTGCCTCCGTCAACATAGTGTCATATGGACAAACATCAAAATCACCAAAGGAAAAGATCACTACTTCCTTCAAGGTGATACAAATGACTCAAACGTCCCAAGAACTGGTCCCGTACCCAACACTAGACAGACAACCCATATGGGTACATCCCAATCTCCTAGAAGATGAAAATTGGGAGATCATCAAAACAAAGCCTACCGCTCAACAGTGAAGGCAATCCAAGAAACAACTCCGCAAGCTCAAATAGCAGGAGAAGACTCAATCAAAGCAAGAAGTCCTTGAAAAGGCATAGACCTCTTCCACTACTTCACTGGGGGCAACAGAAAAGTCCGTTCCCGAGACTTGAAGGGCAGCAAGAAAATTCACCCTTGGTGATTTCATGCCACCACAGCTAAAAAATGAAGCTACGCAGGGGCCATCATATTCTTACAACTCGGTAATTGGATTTTTCATGGATGGATATGAATCCAGTGACATCGCCAGTAATATCGATGAGTGGGAGGAATCCCTTGAAATAGGAGAATACCTCTCCGATGAGGAATGAATTCCCGAATCTCATCTTATGCCAGTAATCGGGTATAACCCATTACAGCCACAAGGATCCTGCTCTAATGATGAAGAAGACCAAGAGGCTGTTTAAGAAAATATTTTTGATCCAGCACAAGCAAGCGCTTCAGTGGAACCGAACATTGATGAACCACAAGGAGCAGATGATGAAGAAGATTTGGCTCATATGCCCGATCTCGAAGAATATGCAAGAATCTTGCAACGTCTTGCCATAGAGCGGGAGCAGGATCGCATCAATGAGCTTCGTCATAATCAAAATCCAGAAGCGAAAATCCCGAAAAATTTACAGACATCTCCTCAGGTAACCCCGAAAAATGAAGAAAACTGTTGGATTGATGATCCTCTTACATCTGAAGACAAGTCTGAATCTCAACACTGCATTCTAGAGGCATCTCCTATCGGAGTTTCTTGCAATGCGATAGTTTGGGATGATGGTGCCTCTGAAGCTTCATCTCCCGAGGCCTCAGATTCTCAGACTACGTCCAGTAGCATATCTTCTGAAGCTACATCTTCTCAGGTGACTTCCACAGAGATATCATCTTCACAGCCTTCGTCTCCTAAAATTGTGACATCGGAGCTCAATTCTCTTCCGACTGATCATCTTAAAGAAACTCCTGCCAATGAAGTCTTCTTCAATGAAAATTCGGTCAACTAATCCCAGATACCCGACCTCATAGGCGATGTCTGGACCGATATATTATTCAACGAAGAAGAGAAGTTGCTGGATGCTATTCAGGACTTGTTACCGAAAAATGCTCCGTGCAACGCAATCACTGAAGACTGCAATACTGCTACAGAGATGTCTTCAGCAAACGACATGGATCAACCCTTTGATCCTGAGAGTGATCTTCCAAAAGAAGAACCGTCTCTAGAAGCTCTTGAAGTTGGTAGAGGTACCCACTCTGGCCGGGATTACCACAAAAATTACAACCAACCTTTTTCTTCTTATGTAAGTCCTTCGGGAATGCAAGTTTTAAACAGCCCAAGTGGCAATAATAATGAAAATGCAGGCCTGAAGGAGGCTTTCAAGTACGACTTGATTGAACACTTCAAACACATACCTGCATGACTGCACATCCTTGACTTTTTACGAATGTCTCCACAAACTCGTGATAATCTCATTTCAAAACTGCAAAGGCTGAATGTGAATGTCAACAAACATGCCCCACAAGTCCTACAAATTGAAATGGACTATAGGGTCAAAAAATCAAGTACTTCCTCAAAGGAAAAAAAGAATAAAACTGAGGGATCAAGCATTGAATGCCTCTCGGTTCAAAAGGCAGCAAGTGCAACAATTGCCTTCGATAAGGATGACCTCCTGCTAGGCGAGACAAATCACAACCGACCCTTGTACTTCACGGGGTACGTCAAAAAGATGTCATTACACAGAGTCCAGATCGACCCGGCTTTTGCACTAAACCTCGCCTCTACTTCGGCACTCGAAGAGTTGGGTATTCCACCTAGCAAGTTGAGTCACACGTCTATTTCCATCTTTGGATATGATGGGAGCGCTCAAAGGCCTATCGGCAAAATCAAGTTCAAATTGAAAATCGGTGATCTTATTTCTGAAGTCACTGTATATGCAATAAGGACAACTTCATGCTACAATATCCTTCTTAGACGCCCCTGGATACACAAGAATGGTGTTGTCCCTTCAACTATACATCAGTGCATCAAGTTCGTTGGCAATGACAGCTTAATACATCGAGTGTTTGCAGATAAAAAGCCCTTCAAAGGCAAAAACATCCATTTTGCAGATGCTCAAATGTATAAAGATGAAAAAGAAGAAAATGATGAAGAAACAACACCCTTTGCCGAAAATCTCCAGAAAGATAAGGGCAAGGCTCCTCAGCAATCATCGGAAGGAAACAAACCTTCCAACAAATCTGAAGAGAGCAGTCATTCTCCCTTCGTTGTCTCTTTCAAATCTTCAAAGCCTTTGGTAATCATCACCAAAGCAAAGAAGACAAAACAAAAGGTTGTGGGCAAGTTTGTTGTCTCCTTTGTGTCTATTATGCAAGACACATATTTGGATTCAAAGCTAGAAGACGACACAGCGTCAAGCCAAGCTAATAATCAGCAAGTTCAGCCCGCTCTCACTCCATTGGAGACACCTGCTAATGTAGAAGACCCTACATCTATTTCCTTCGTCGTTTTGGCAACTTTGGCAAAAGAAAAAACAATCTTATTCCACAGATTGGAAGCTTCTTCATCAAATTCTTTACTTGAACCTTTCGAAAATGAAGAAGAACCATCGTCTCCAAAAGAAGTACCCTACTTCGACCCAGTTTCAACAGGTGATTGGGATCATCTCATTACAAGTCTTGAGAAGAGTGCGATCAAGAAGACCCATGGACAAAAGCAAAGCCTTGGTCTGTAATTGTCGCGACCCCGGACCGGGAATCCGAATCCGGGATCGGGACATTGGTAGAATAATTAATGATGATTGATTGATCTACATCCACAATATACAATTTATTTAATTTCCCACAGGTGTCCGCGGTGAGGATATCACAACCTTGCATGAATATTTCTTTTGAGTGCAGAAGCGTGTAGCAAATCAAATAGACAACTATCTCTAGTCACGCAAGCATTAACCTCAAACAACAAAACGGTATCAGAATGAGCAATGATCTATAGCAAGTTTCCCCAAAAGTTGTTAAAGTTAGACAAAATATCATTTAGTTACATTCCCAAAAATAGAGGCCAACAAAGGCCAATATTACAAAATAATAACCCAAAAGAATGGTAATAAGTTCTCCCCAAAATGTTACGCCTCTTGTAGCAACCCAATGTCTACATGACATCGTCAGCACGCCACTCAACTAGAGGTTGTAGCTCACCTACCGCCTCCTCCGGCTCCTCCTCAAGGAAACCGGCAACGGGACCTGAGTACCAAAGCAAAGGATCAGACACGACGGTTTGGCAAGAGAGTGGGAAGATACAACAACATATAATAGATGAAATATCTCGAAAAGCAAGAAAATCTGTTTAAGCAAGAACTCTCATAAAATAGATAAATCATTTGCTAGAAAACATGTAAACAAGATAAAACTCATAGGGTATCCAAGGAATCAGGAACAAGCAAGATGGCAACCACACGAAGCTAAGTCCTCTACCACTAAGGTGATAGAGCAATAACTAGGCCCTGATCTCAGTCACTCGAGGTGAGGAGAAACAGGGGATCTCATATAAATACATATACTATGCATGACCACGGTAGCGAGCCGGGCATCGGGGACCACAGTAGCAATCTGCGGTATCGGGACAAGACCACGGTAATGACCGGGTAGCGGGATCCAAACTGCAGCTGGCGGGACAAGAGGGGGATCTCCAAGTCGGTGGATCAAACCAACGAGGTTATCCAAGCTTAGTGGTGCCGACTCATAGGTCAAATACAATCGAGACAATGCAAGTAAATCAAGTACAAATATATAATCAAACGGGCAAGACGGGGGTGCTCAAGGGCACACTGACATATCATGTGGTGCAATGCACTTCGGGTCAAGTAGCCATTTCAAGTGTATAACAATGCTATCGGGGAAACAATTCATGAAATGTAAATCTTGGAAATGAAGAATATAATGAACTATACCAATTCGGGAAAGATAATGGTTTTAAGATCTATTTGAGTGAATAGGGGTCCCGTATGTCGATTATGGAAATGACTTGGTACTCCTTGAGTTTGAAGACATTCCGGGCTCCTTATCCACTTTTACGATTTTCAAAACTTAAATTGAGCTTATGGATAGTACTAGATACTATGATAGAAAAATCAAGACTATAAACGGTCCATCCTAAGTATGATGTCAACTCGGAACCATCGAGCAACCTACTCAGTCACCGAAAGGAATAGAATTCGCGATACCCAAGGAAGTAGACTTTGCATTTAGGTATGAAGAAGATATCGTGTCGTTCCATCCCGTTCAAGATTGAATAGATTGAACTTCGATGCATCCGAACCAACCGTGAAGAGCATCGACTCAAGACGCTCTCACATATGGTCAAGTGAATCCAAGGAGGGTAGCCAAGGTCCACAAAAAAAAATATCAAAACCCACGGGATTAAAACAGTTCAGCGTTATCCCAACGTGGCCTATGCCAGGCAGACCGCATCGCTCGAGCGAATCGAAGAGTTCGCTCGAGCGAACTCATCGGTCGAGCGGTTATTTAAATGCGTTCGAGCGACCAAGCTATTGGAAATGCCCGAATCCTTTCCTGGACAGGTCGCTCGAGCGAACGGTCCAGAAATGGATTCCGGACCAGTTCAGCTGTCCTCTTTCTCTTCCTTTTTTACAACCTTCCTCCAACCCTTCATATGCATCAAATGAGGAGTCTATTTCTCCACTCAAACTACATCAACTCCCTCCTCTAATCCATCATATTCTCCTCCACCAACCATGCATTCAACACAAGGACAAAGGGAGGAGGGAACCATTTCACAACAAGAGTACATATATATATCAAACAGGAGGGAATTAAATGCAATGAACTAACATTTCTTTATAACCATAAACACACTCTTTAATTGATCCAACAAGAACATTTATTTCCACAATGAGAAATCAATAAAACATGAGAAGATCATTAATGTTCACCAAACCATTTAAAACCCAAAAGACTCCAATCATTCACTTGCCTTAGGTCTTCCAATAATGAAATCAAGCTCTATTAAGTCTTCCAAGACAATGACTCCAAGCTACAAGGCAAAACCCCCAAATAAAACCCTAAAATGGGTCACACAAAGAATGAAATTGAAAGAACTTTCAATAATGTAAATGGGGCTTATCAAGAGCTAGAGGAACACTAATCTTGGAGATGAAGGGGATTACTTACTTGTAAGGTCCTCTAATGGCAATGGTAGGCTCAAAGGAGATCTTGAAATGGATGATTTGCTCCACAAAAGCTATTGAAAAGAAGCTCTCAAGGAGATGAAGAAGGTGATGACCTCCACTCTCCTATTGGTACAAGCTTGGAAGTGGATTGAGTGATGGAGAGCAAGAGCAAGAAGAAGAGGAAGAAGAAAGCCCTAGCTTGTTGTTGTGCTGGAAAAATGAAATGGAAGAAAAGGGTCTCCTCTTGTAGTAAGTGAGGAGTGGGCTCCACCACTAACAATCCTAATTAGGCTGAAATCATCTCTATCGGGACCTCGGATGAATTCGACGAAGAAGAAAGAAATGATCGTCGAAATATCTAGCTTCCAAAAAGTATATGTTTCGCGAGTTTCGAGAATATCAAGTTTTGGGTACAGATTTGGTGTGCAACGACTGTTTTGCCCTCTAGGCCAAGAATTCGGGTTTCGGGATCTCAAATGAAAACGGGATCAACAAGGCGAGTAAAACGAAATTAAAATCATGAATGTAAAAACCTCCGATAAATCCTCAAACATATGCAATGTCATGAAAAGGAACCCCCCCCAAAGGGTCCTACTAACACCAAGCTAATCAAAACGTTCGAATTAGCTCAAAGCTAGAATCACAGCTAATCCAAACCCAACTTAACAAAAAACACTAATCAAGCTTAGCACTAACACGCAACTTAATTAGCACTAATCGGGATCACTCGGGTCGGGGTCTTACAGTAATGCCTTTGGAACTCTAGAAGGACTTGTTGAGTTGGAAGCCTCCGAAAACATTGTGGAGGAACCACTTTCAAACCTTCCAACAGAAGATCCTGTTCAAAAGATAAACTTGGGGACACCTGATAACCCACGTCCTGCATTCATAAGTAAGAATATAAAGGATGATGAGTTACCCGAGTATATGTTTTTCTTTGTGAGTTCGTTGATTGTTTTGCACGGTCTTTTGCACGGTCTTACGCTGAAATGCCTGGTTTAGACCCCAAAATAGCAGTCCACAAACTCAATCTATAAAAAGATATCAAGCCTGTCAAAAAAGGCCAAAAAAAGATTCTGTCTTGATGTGATAGACAAAATTGAACAAGAAGTTCAGAAACTCAAAACCGTTGGCTTCATCCGCGAGGAACAGCATCCTGAATGGTTGGCCAACATTGTCCCCGTGACATTAATAGTGCATGCCCTAAAGAGGAATTTCCGCTCCCCATACCGAAGGTGATGATCAACAACACCTGCGGATTCGAGCGAATGACATTCATTGATAGCTTCTCTAGCTACAATTAGATAAAGATGCATCCTGAAGATGAAAGACATACATCATTTTAGACTCCATTTGGCGCGTATTGCTACACTTTCATGCCATTTGGTCTGAAAAATGCGGGTGCAACATATCAGAGGGCTATGAAGAAGATATTCCAAGATATGTAGCACAAGATGGCCGAATGTTACGTTGATGACCTCGCCGTCAAAAGCCGAAGAAAAGACGACCATCTCAAAGATCTTTGAGAAGTCTTCCTCTGACTTCGCAAACACAAACTACGGATGAATTCACTAAAATGCTTCTTCGGTGTATCATCGGGTAAGTTCTTCGGATTCATAGTTCAGAAAGTCGGAATAGAACTTGACCCCACCAAAGTCAAGGCTATCCTAGAAATGCCATCTCTAAGAACCCTAAGAGAACTAGAAGGGCTTCACGAAAGGTTGGCACAATCTCCAATCTGTCAGGGAAGTGCCATCCATTCTCTCGGTTAATGAAGAAAGGTGTGGACTTTGTTTGGGATACTAAATGTGAAGCCACATTTCAAGAAATCAAGACATGATCAAACCTCCAATGTTTGTTGCCCCCACAACTGGAAAACCATTCATCTTGTACACAAGAGCTCTCGATTACTCTTTAGGCGCTCTACTAGCACAAGAAAACGACGAGGGAAAAGAAGTTGCTATATATTACCTCAGCCGCATGTTGGTAGGTGCAGAGCATCACTACTCTCCAGTCGAAAAAGAATGCCTTGTAGTGATGTTCGTCGTACAAAAGTTGTGTCACTATCTGTTGTCCAACACAGTATACCTGATTTCGATGATCAATCTCTTAAAGGTCCTTGTTACAAAAGCAGGTTCTCTCAATTACCGATTGGCAAAATGGTCCATCCTTCTGTCGCAATTCGATATTAGGTATGTACCATAAAAACAATCAAAGGCCAAGCTCTAGCAGACTTTCTTGCAGAGCACCCATTGCCTAAAGATTCTCCACTCAGGGATGATCTCCCAGATGAACATGTCTACACTGTGGAGATTTCCCCATCTAATGCTTCCTGGGACATGTACTTTGACGCGCAACCAAGACAAATGAAAAAGGAAAGCAAATATCGGGAATTGGCATTCTCTTTGCTAGTCCTAAAAAATACATAATTCCACACGCTTTCTCGCTACAATGCAGCTGAGTACCAAGCCTTGATTGTGGGATTGGAATTCGCCCTCGAATCTGGCATCACCGTGCTGGAAGCCTTTGGGGACTCTCAACTGATCGTCAACTAGATGAATCATAAATTTGAAGTCAGGAAGCCTAATCTATTACCTTACTATAATAAGGCACAATTACTTCGGCAAAAGTTCGACATCTGTCACATCACCCACATCCTCAGAGATGAAAACATCTGTACAAATGCCCTGGCCGGACTTGCAGCGTCTATGGTAATCCAAAACGGGGAAAACATGTAAATTACAGTGTGTCAAAGAAGGATTCTCCCTCCTCTTAACACACACCAAGCAGTTGCTGAATGCCACCAAGTAGTTGGAAGTCGGATATCCATCCTCAAACCTCCAATCGGCGACTAGAGGGATCCATTCATTGATTACATTATGTTCGGAATCCTACTTGAAGATCCAAAAAAGTGGGTAAGCATTCAAAGACGAACCCCAAACTTTCATTTGGATATTCCATAAAAAATGCTTTATAGAAAATCCTTCAACGGAGTACTTCTGCGTTGCTTGTCACAACAAGAGGCCGAGGAAACTCTCAAAAAAGTACATGCTGGTCTTTGTGGAGCTCATCAGGCTCTACAATCAAATAAAAAGATTAGGTTATTCTTGGCCTACTATGGTAGCTGACGCAATGCAATTTGCTAAACGCTACCAACAATGCCAAGTTCATGGAGATTATATCCACATGCCTCCAGAATGGCTACATCCCACAGCTATCTCATGGCCTTTCGAAGCCTGAGGTCTGGACATCATAAGTTCTATCTCTCCCCCATCAAGCAAAGGTCATCGCTTCATCTTCGCCGCTACGGATTATTTCTCCAAGTGGTCAGAAGCATTTGCGCTCAGCGAAATGAAGACCTCATCAGTCCTTCAATTCTTGTGCACCAACATTATTTGTCGCTTCGGCATACCTAAAAGATTCATCCATGATAACGGACCACAATTCCGGGATCACAGATTGTACAGGTTTTGTGACAAGTACAAAATCCAAAGTTATCCTTCAACTCCATATAATCCGGCAGCGAGCGGACTAACAGAAGCCTTCAACAAGAAACTCTACAAAATTATCAAGAAAATGGTCTCAAGTCACAAAAGAGACTAGGGTGATAAACTACTAGAAGCTTTGTGGGCCTATCGTACCACCATTCGAGGGCCAACCCATATTACACCATTCTTATTGGTCTATGGATGCGAAGAAGTTATCCCTTTGAAAGTATAAATTCCTTCCTTAAGGGTATCTTTGTAAAATGACATGATGCAAGAAAGCAATGTCAAATTGAGACTCCAAGAGCTGGATAATCTCGATGAGAGACGGATTGAAGCTCTACAAAGCATTGAGCTTTACCAAGCACGCATGGCAAGATCTTTCGACAAGAAGGTCAGGCAACGCGCTTATGAAAAGGGAGACTTGGTTCTTGCAGTATAAAGGCCAATGGTTTTTGCTAACAAATCCAAAGGAAAATTCGAACCAAAATGGGAGGGACCCTTCGTCATCGACAAAGTCTTCTCCAATGGCGCATACGCTCTTCTAAACATGGAATGTGACAGATGTATGCTGCCCATCAACGGCAAGTTCTTGAAGCGGTACTACCCTTGAAGACTTCCTCCAACGAGTCAGAGCGATGCTTATATGGCCAAAGCATATTCCTAGGTACTTGCTCACCAAACCCATCCCTTTTGGAATTTTCATCCTAACGTTGAAATTTCTAAAAAAAAAAAAAACCTCTCAAAACAATGCTTAGTTTCATCGTTTCATCGTTAAAAAAAAAATCAAATCCAAAATCCAAGTATAGGAGCCTCTTCCCGGACTTGACCAAAATTTTCGATCCTTGAACCCAAAATTCATGGTTTGAAACAAAAATCAGGACTCAGGAGTTTCCACCGTAGTCCGCCCGACTTTTACAACAAAAAATGGTCTTTAAACACAAATGGTTTTTTAGAAACCACGGGGAAGAGAAGCTCAGTCGATACTCGCAAAGCCCAAAAATCAGAAGGATGCAAACCCCATTCGATACTTCCAAAATTTTCAAAATCGCAAAGAAGAGACACCTTGTCGATACTTGCAAAATTTCAAAAAAAAATCATGGTGACGCAGCATTCCAATTGATATCCACAACCCAAATTAAAAAAAAAAAAAACCTCAAATTTCAAAAAATCATAGAGAAGTGACATTTAGTCGATACCCGCAAAACCAAATTTTTTTAAAAAGCGAGGAAGTGACATTCCATCGATAATCGCGAATCGGATGAGCAAGGATGTGACATTCCATCGATACCTTGCAAGACCATCCAGCAAGGAAGCGACACTTGCACCCAAATTCGCGAGGAAGCGACAATCCATCGATACTCACAACCGAATGAGCAAGGAGGCGACATTCCATCAATACTTGCAAGACCATTCAGCAGGGAGGCAACTTTTAGTCAATACTTGCATTTTTTATAACAAAAACCTTGCTTTTACGCCAAAAACAAAGATCGGCTTTCATACCAATAACAAAACCTAGCTTTTACGCCAAAAACAAAAATCTCGGCTTTTATGCCAAAAAATCAAAAATCAACTTTCACGCCAAAAACAAAACCTAGCTTTTACGCAAAAAAAAAAAACAAAATCTTGGCTTTCACGCCAAAAACAAAAATCTCGGCTTTTACGCGAAAAAAAATCAAAAATCGGCTTTGACGCCCAAAACAAAACCTGTCTTTTAAGCCAAAAAGAAATAAAAATAAAAATCTCGGCTTTCATGCCAAAAATAAAAAAACCTGACTTTTAAGCCAAAAAACCAAAAATCTCGACTTTAACACTAAAAAATAAAAAACCCGAATTTTACCCAAAAAATCTAACATTTGGCTTTCACGCCAACAAAAAAAAACTTGGCTTTAAAAAAATTTGGCTCCTATGCCACAAACAAATTTCGGCTTCCATGCCAAATACAAAAAACGGCTTTCATGCCAAAACCAAAAATCAGTTTCCATTCCAACAACAAAAATCGGCTTCCATGCCAAAAACAAACTTCGGCTTCCATCCCCTCCCAAATTTCGGCTTTCATGCCATCCAAAAATTCAGCTTTCATGCCATCCCAAAAATTTGGCTTTCATGCCATCTCAAAACTCGGCTATCAAGGCATCAAAAAACCAGGCTTTTGCCACAAAATCTGGCTTTCATGCCAAAATAATCCTTTGACAAAAGATTTTCATAAAATGTAAACCTTTTGGTCAAACTTTCAAATAAACATCCTCATCCAACCTTTTCTTATTTTCATAAAAAAAAATTTAAGTAAAAGGTATATAGAGTACCAAAAATGTTTTTGCATGTTGGTACTAAAGAAAAGAATAAAAGAGTTTTTTATAAAAAAATCAGGAGCTCACATTAACATGGTGTTCAACCAAAGATTTAACTCCTCAAGCAGACTCTTGGCCTTAGCCTCTAAAGCTTCCAAGCCACGCTCCTTCAAAATTCTTCCATAAAATGCGGCAGAACGCCGCAACCCATCTTCAGTACGAGAAGTTCTTCCTAGAGAATCTGACATTGCTCGTATTCCTGAGTCTTCCTCCGGAGATTGCTGTCAGCCTCCTCAACCTAGTGAATCAGAGTCTCCTCTCTAGCATGAGCTTCCACAATGGCGGTCCATTTGGCAGCAGCTTTTCCTCCAATAGCTCGAGATGCTGCTTGACCTCAACAACCTCCTTAACGAGACGACGCGGGTCTTGTGTTAGCTTAATGATAACCAACTCGGTGACATTCCTCTCCCAAACGAATTTCTTCCAAGTCCGCGAGATCTCGTTCAGTTCAGACTTGACCTCACCAGAAAGCTTCAAAAACATCTCATAGAAAACATCACCATTTGGGAAGCTCTTGGTCTCATTCCATTTTTTGCCCAAAGTATTAACTTCATCAACAAAAGCCTTAGCACTTGCAATGTCCATACCGGCCTCTTTGCTATCAACAAGAATGTTCTGCACATGCTTGATCATGCCGAAGCCAGCTTCCAAATGGGCAGAAGAAAAAGTTTTGACCCATGAGCCCAAGACGCTCTTCAACACTTTCTTCGCATACTGAAGAGACGGCTCGGATGAAGGCTCACCCCTCTACATTGGTCCACCACTCGTGTCATGCCCTGCTGGAGGAGTGATCATCAGACTCTTTTTAATCGGAGACACTGGCAAAGGAATCTCCTCAGAAGATTTCACCTCTACCACATTGAAACTGGAAGAAGAAGTCCCTACTTCTGGATCAATTGCAGGTATCCCCTGCTCTGACCCTGAGAAAGACTGAGAAACTTCTACTATTACCTCACAACCTGCCAGAAAAAAAAATGTATGAACATGATCCTGTTGAAAAATCATTATCATCAGGGTTATTGCGACAAATACCTTCTTCGACAATCGGTGGAATACTTTCTACCTAAGCATTGTCAAAGGTCGCATCCATGGATGGCTCGAAGTCGCCGGAATCCTGTGGCAAGTCAGCTAACAAGAAAACAAGCAATATGTTAGCAAATGACGGGACAAAAAAAAAAAAAAGAAAATACAAAGAAGTCATACTAGGTGAAGATTCTTTTTCAGATGCCACGATCGGATCTGTCACGGCCTCATCAGCCGGAACCTCAGGCATCACCAAATCATCATCTCCCACTGAAAAAGGGAGAAAAGGCAAATCAAAACAAGAAAATCTAAATGAAAGAAACGGAAAGAGAAAGAGGAAGAATCATACCTTTACTGACGGTCTCTTCCTCTCGGCTCCTCTTTTCTGGAGGCTCAGCAGCATCCCCTGACATCTCTTCAGCAATGGTGAGAGAGACTTCTAGATCAGAAGACTCTTCATGCCGCCTCTTATTACGGTGCTGCCCTCTCTTCCTCTTGCTTCTATGGGTCGGTTTGCTTGAAGTACCCACCCCATCGTCAAAGTCAGGACCTTCACTTGACTCCTCGCCAAATGGTCTGCTCTTCCCAGTGGACTCCATGGAAGCCTTCGATCGTTCTGCTTGCATCCAAGCGTCGATCTCGGCCTTCTCCTCCTCTAGTTGTTTCAAGACCTCACCAGGTATCTCTTGTACAGCTCCTGATCTGATGATGTCATGTTCACCGAGAAAGCCTATCTTGTGCTTCTCTCCAGATAGGAAAACTAAAACTTCCTCTCGTCGGACTCCAACCGATCTGCCAAGACCCTTCCCAGAAGATTGCTTGACATCGAACTCCTTCTTGGAAAGCCCTCAGTACACCGAAAAGCTCTCTACAAACCATTTCGTAAAGCCAGCTGTCCGAAAAGTGGGCAACTCAGGATAGGAAATCATGGCAGTAGTGTCCTCCGCACTATAAAAAGCCCATGCATTCCTCCCGTCCTGCAAACCTCCAAAACACTTCACCATGCTCGAAGGCGCTCCAACAATGCCTTAAAAGAAGCCCAACTGCAGTACAAAATGCGAGGGGACATACAGCTGGATATCAACAAAAAGATGTCTACAGTACACCATCTTACAAACACGTATGTTAAAAAACCACCTTTTTTCTACGTTTGTCAGAGAATAGTGTCTTCCTGACCCTGCCCTGGTGGAATCACGATAGACACCAAAGTCAAAAGCCTTCTTCCGTAAATCCAAAGAAAGCCTCACTGAAGACTGTCCATTCTCGACGTCCCTGAACCGTCGAATCCTCAAACGGGCAAACAAAAGAGATTCAGAAACGGCTGTCCCTCTAGCCAATCAAATCATAAAAGTGTCATCATCCTATGCAACTCCTAATGGATGGAAGTCGGGATAGTGGTACACATACCACGAATAAAAAATATGGGCTGAGAATACCCTGTTCATAGGGAGCCCAAGCCGAACCAGAAAAGCAGCAGCCTGTTGTTCGGTACACAAATAGGAGTAAAGAGCAGGTACCAAAGCAAGCCGCTCTCTGAACGCCATCTGACAAGCTGGATAAATAGAATGCGGCCTAATGTGTGTTCCATCTCGTCCAGCAAAAACAACCTCACTCAGCCAATAAGTGAGGAAAACAGCGAGATCCCTCCGCAGCGCAATGTCAGAACAAATGGCACCTGTGCTCATGAAGAAGTCCTTCAAGTCTTCTCGCGTGACATAAATCTTCTTCGAACCCGGATTCTTAGCTCTGCCTCCCCGAGTTGTGCTAATAGAAAACTCTCTGCTGTCAAAGAAGTTAGGGAACAAACAACTAAAACTCTTCCAACTGCTGGACTTGACTTTTGAGCCCTCCTTTTCCTTCAAAAAAAATCGTAGAAGGCGACAAGATGAAAGTACAAAAGCCTGAACTCCTCAGACCGCTCCTCGAGGACAAGGCATGAACTCCTCATAAAGTTTGCCGAGGACAGGCAGCCCGGTGATGGCACTCAATTCCTTCAAAAACCAATCTCATCATTCGTGACAATGAAGGTGTTGATTTGTGGAAGGAATGACTCCAACATGGCCATGAAGGCTTCATTGGAGAAAACCACGGTTTGCCGAAAAGCGCAAACCGCGTCGAAGATCTCGGCCTCCTTCAGAATGGCCCCGCCAACCTACAGGATGTGATCAATCCAAGACTTCCAATCTTAGTCAGCGTTGAAACGGCCACGAAGCTGGAAGGGTTTTACCCAATTGCTGTCATCACCCTTGAAAATTCCAAGGCCCACCGGTCTCAAATCTACCAAAGGTTGATTTGAACCTTGGTAGCCGCTGGTCGGCATCAAGATGTCCATACGGACAAGCGACTTCTCTGCATAATCGGAAGGGCCGCCAACAAAAGCCTCGGTCTTGATCACATTTGTCCTCTTCACCCAGCTCAGAGGATCTTCCCTCTTAGGGCATGTGGGAGAAAGGCTCATGATCGAGATAGTGCGATCAAAGGTCGACCGGGTAGAAATAGTTCTCTCCTCACCATCTGCCGTGTAAGAGAACTGAAACCATCTCCTTTGGTATGTCAAGTCGTCAGGGACTACGTCACCAAAGAAAAAGGTAGGCTTGGGCACGATGCTCTGATCGTCTATGACCCAAGGATGACTGCTTACCATAATCTTGTAGAATTCCTCATCCTTGAAAACGATCAACTGCTGTAAAGAAGCTTAAACAACAAATTATGAGTCTCATACTCACCTAATCGAAGTCTGTAATTTTTAGGCACTTACAATTGGCGCCTTCTGTGGGGAATGATAAAAAATGCCATGCCTCTAGAAACGACGAAGGATCATCAAAGTCCATCACCAATGATCCCCCGTCGAAGGAGTCCGGGGGAAAATCTGATGCGGCAGGCGTGGAAGGACCTGTAACTCAGACAGGTTCATCAGCAAAGGGGGTGACAGCACCTCCCCAGCGAAATGTTCCTCCATTGGAGCACCCCCAACAGAGTGCTACCCTGCTAGAGACTCCCCCGCGGGGCAAAGCTCCAGCAGCAACCAGGTCTCGCCATTTCCTCCACCAGGTGGACCGCGACAGCAATAATGATGAAGATCCATTCCTTATGGATATCGGGGCCCGAAGTCGCGGCCCTCACATCCTTTGAACAAGCTCTGCTGCCTAGTAATGAGCTTCAAAAGGACCTCATTTTGTTCCCCGTGGTCACGGTGAAAGCACTGGTCGCCAGGTTGAACCAGGACGAGGCTCGAGCTCGTGAGAGCCTCGATCTTTGGGGGGATTGGCTCCCCCAGAAAAGAAGCGGCAGTGTTGGAAGTAGTTCCTTGACTCGCCATGCAGTCTTCATCCTCAAGTCTCGGCCCGGTGATAATGCCAGCCACAGCTCGGACAGTTCTGTTCGTGACAGCTCCAGCAGTAGCCTCGGCTATAGCACCAGCCACGACCTCGGTGACAGCTCCAGCCACGACTCAGCTTCCTCAGTTGACAGCTCCAGTTGCGGCCTTGGTGACAACACCAACCTCAGCTCAGATTCCACAGTTAACAACTCCATCAGTGGCCTCGGTGATAGCACCAGCTGTAGCTCGGACAGTCTCAATCTTGACAGCTCCAGCAGCGGCCTCAGTAATAACACCAGCCACAGCTTGGACAGTTCCAATCTTCGGAGCCTCAGTTGCGGCCTCGGTGACAACGTCAGCCTCTGCCCAGCTTCTTCAAACATAAACCAAAGCTTCAACAGTGGCCTCGGTGACAGCACCAGCCTCGGCTACACAGCTTTAGCGTCGGGCCTCGGTGGCAGCACCGACCTCGACTTACAAAGCCTCGGCAATGGCCTCGGTGATAACACCAGCCACGACCCGGACAACTTCACTCACGGCAACTCCAATTCATTCCGCAATTACAGAACTCGGCAGAAGTCTCAGCTCGATGATAGCACCAGCATAGAAGAGACTACAGCTCGGTTACAGAACCAGCTACACAGTGCCGCGGTTACAGAACTAAACAGCAGTCTCAGCTCGGTGACAGCACCAGCATGGAAGAAAGTACAGCTCGGTTACAGAACCAACTGCACAGAATGCCGCAGTTACAAAACTCGACAGGAGGCTCAGCTCGGTGATAGCACCAGCTTGGTAAAGACTACAGCTCGGTTACAAAACCAACTGCACAGAATGTCGCAGTTACAGAACTCGGCAGTAGTCTCAGCTCGGTGACAACACCAGCATGAAAGGGAGTACAGCTCGGTTACGGAACCAGCTCCTCAGAATGCCAAAGTTACAAAAATCGGTAGGAGTCTCAGCTCAGTGATAACACCAGCTTGGTAAAGACTACAGCTCGGTTACATAACCAGCTGCACAAAATGCCGCAATTATAAAACTTGGCAGAAGTCTCAGGTCGGTGATGACACCAGCTTGAAAGAGACTACAGCTCGGTTACAGAACCAGCTATACAAAGCGCCCAGTTATGGAACTCAGCCAAAATCTCGGGTCGGTTACGGAACTAGCCAGCGTGGTCATAGGACCAAACGCGAAACACACCAAGTTATGGAACTCGACGGCTCTCCTAGTTCGGTTATGGAACCAACTATGCAGTTGAAGAACTTGATGGCTTATTATGAAAATCTAGTTCAGTTGCGGAACTAGCTAAAGTTTTCTATTGCTAAAGATACAAGTACTTCTTAGAGTTATTTGAACTTAAGTGCAATTGGAATTCCGGTTGTTGAACCAAATTCGATTAGCCTAAGTCACTTTTGGTTATGGAACCGAAGTCATTTGCCCAATGATCACTCAGTTCCGGTTACTAAACCGAACTCAACTACTTTGTCAAAAGTCGGGCGTTTGTGCTAAGGGCCCAATTGTGGAACAGAAATCAAGCACACACATGTTATTATCAGAAGAAAAGAGAAGGCAAGTATGAATGAAAAATTCTATTCATTGATTAAAGAATAGTTACAGAGTTCTTTACACTTTTCCATTACAAAGAGAAAAAAAGAAAAAAGTACATCCAAAGAGCTTCAAGAAGCAGTGGCCTCTACGTTAACATCGAAAGGCTCAGTCGTGGTAGCTTGGGGAGTAGCCTCAGGCGGAGTTGGAACAGCTTCCACAGCGGCCTCAGCAGTGGGGGCAGAACTCGGCTCAGGCTCAGGGCGAGAAAACTTGGGCAGATCCTGGTAAACAGGATGATCCTCGGGGATCTCTGCCTTCCTCAGTGCAGCTCGACACCTGAGCTCGAACAGCGCCGAGCTTATATTCTCGACTTAGGCCCCGTATTCTCTTGTCGCCGCATCCACCCCGTCCTGAAAAGATGTGTCAATCTCAGCATAGAGTGAGGCTTGAAGATCGGCTTTCTCCTTGTGCGCCACTTCGAGCTCGGCATTTCGTTTTGCCAGCTCGGCCTCAAGTTCGAGAATCCTCTTATCCTTGACCGCAGTCGCACCCTTCAGCTCGTGGGTCTCAGCCTTCACATTGTAAAGCTCGTTGAGCGCAAAATCGAGCTCTACCCCCTGGCTATTAATTTTCTCCTCCACCGCCTTCATCTCCTGACTACCCCCCTCCAAGGCCGCCGCAAGTTTTTTCTTCTCTGCTTCCAGCTTTTCGACCTTGGTGCCGCTTTCACGGGTCCTCTCCAGGACCACCTGAACCCTCTGAGCAACCTGAGAGGAGAAGCAAGCATCAGAAGAAAAGCTAATAGGATCGAAAGATACTCAGGATCTGTAATGGAGACTTACCGAGAAGTCCGACTGCAGAGATGAAGCCAGCAGCGTCACATTGTCCGCTCCATTGTGCTTCTGCATGTCGAGCGGTAGGGCACATGCATTGGCGAGAGTTGCAACAACTGAGGGACTGCTGGTTAGACGGTCTTCCACCGTCATGGGCCTCCCAGGCCCGAGCTGGAGGCTTGGCCTCCACAGAGCCGCCCCCACAGGCTGAGGGGCCAAGGCTTGTCAAGGGCCCTTCTCCGACGAGCCCTCGCCCCTGAACCTTTTCTCCCTCGAGGCCCTTTCTCTAGCCACTTTGGCAGAGTGCTGCCGAGCTCCCAAGCCTCAGCCCTCAGACCGCGACCTCTTCTCCGCCCGGCCTCCCTCTCTTGTAGTCTCGGCAGAGCGCTGCTAAGCTGCACCAGCAACAGCAACTGCACCAGCAGCACCACCAGCGGCAACACCACGACCACCAGTGGCAGCAGGAACCCTGGCTCTCCCCGAGACCATAGAGGTGGAGGGAGCTCGACTTCCAAAAAGTTTCGGCCCCACGTCTTTCACCTTCAAGACAGATGTCTTTTCTCCATCTCCTCTCCCCTTTCTTCTTCTCGGTTGGACGGGGATGAGTAGGCCTCAACGAGCTCGGATAGATCGGCAGCCTCTGAGCTAACGGGCACGAGCTCCTTCCTCTTGATGTAAGTATGGTACCTCGGCTCGTATCCGAGCAAGGACCAGGAAGCTTACCCGTGGTGGCCTTGATACTCGCGCGCGAGTCTCAACCAGCTGTCGTTCCTATTCCAGCTGGCGCGCTCAGCCCCCGGCTTCCTCTAGTTGACTTCTGCATGACAAAAGATAACATTGGCTTGGCAAAACATAAGAAGGAAGAAAACAAAAGTATTCTGAGATTGGTAATTACTTGGAGGAACCCCAAAGTGTCGAGGAATCCTGTACAATTTTTCCGCTTCGGTATCTTCCTTGCCAAACTCCGAGTTGCCAGAGACGATAGACGATCGTCCCTGGCATGTCTGTTTGAGTCCTCCAGGTCGTGGACAAAGGGCTCCAACTTCGGCTTCCCCCAGAGGTAATAACTATGACCGTCCCCCGCGGACTTCCAAAGGTCATATACATCCTCGATGTCATGGACACCGAAGTTAATGCCCAAAATCTTGTTGAGCTCGGCAACGCCCATTATTACCTTGTAGCCATTGGACAACGACGGGCATGGGCTGAGGTGTCATGTCGCCAAGCAGGCCCTAAAAAGTTGGTGGACGGGGAACCTAACCCCTCCCTCTATTATTGAAACTAACGGGAATGGCATCCAGCCATCCCGGAAGGAATAACCCTCGAAGAGGGTTTTCGGGTTATCTAGTTTGGTCAGGACGTCATCTGGGATCCTATACATCTCCCTGAACCAAGCCATGGCCTCAGGGGTGTCTGCCCAACTCCTATAAGATCCCATTTTTCTAACAGATGGAGAAACTTGAAAATGACAAAGGACAGAAACCATAAACCTAAAGTAGAACCCCTAACAGAAAATAGGAGGTGCGCAAAGAAAGGGATGAGGAAGAAGACTCACAGGGAAAAGAAATAGACAATCTCCGGACTCAAGTTCACTAAGTCAGAGTTCCAGCAGGGCTCCAACAGGGTTTTCTTCTCTCTTACAGTAGAGCTCTCTCCAATGAATGCCAAAAATGATGAGACAAAGGAGGAAATACTATATTTATAGACGGAATGGCGCCTGTTCGAATTCCTGAAGGCACGCGTCACTTCGAATTCGCTGAACGACCAACCAGATGGAGACACGTGGAACCGCCAATTCATCTTTCGCTGTGATCCAGACACCTTATTAAATGCCTTGGGCAGACAAAACAACAACGTGTTATTTATTGCCTCGGGAAGACGAAGCGTCACCAACCTAATATTTATCATCTCGGGCAGACAAAGCGTCACCGACATGCTATTTATTGTCTCAGGTAGGTGAACAGACTTCGTGATAAAGATCAGATGTCATCAGCCAACACCAAGATGAAATTCAAACTGATATCTCACTCTCCCAACACGAAACTTACCTCTCGACCTCAAAATGTTGGAGAACTCTAAGAGGTCACGAGCTAGGGGCAATTGTGTGGGGTGTTTTCCTAAGAGTATGATTACGCTAGTCTCGGTAGTAGTATCGGCTCAGCTCATCCCGATCTCGGCGTCCAAGCTCGGCAACAATGCCAAGATTCATCTAGCTCAGTAATAGTACTAGCTAGGCATCTCATCTTAGCTCGACAATAGTGCCAGCTAGCGCCAAGCTTGAGCTAGCCTCGGTAAAAGTACCGACTAGGCTCACCTCGGTCTTGGTATAAGGCACCTCGGCAATAGTGCCAGGATGCATCCGAATCTAGTCTCGGTATCATCTTCAGTTCGGTACGTCCACAGAGATGAGTACTAAACCATGATTGTACTTCTACAAAGTTACAGTTGTGTTACAAAACGTACTAACAGACAAGATGGGCGCCGGATAGTGATCATGTGTCGTCTTTATCAATCACATCCACATTGATGCAAGAGGTCATCTCTTGATCTGACTGGACAGTATCTCCACCTACTCCCACTATGGGTGTGCCAGGTGAAACCTCTACATATACAAGGATACAAATCTCTTCTCACGTACTCCATAACACACAATGCAACGTGTTACACAACGCCATGCAAGAAAACATCTTACATTAGGATACTTGCCCTTCTTCTCCATCCTTTGTTCAGTGATCGCACTAACTCAGACATCGAAAAGCCTTCGGCTGACGGCAGCCAAGGTCTCCGATCTCTATTTCTCTTTCCCTTTCAGGTTCTAAGGCGATCAATCTTCCCCAAAGAGTCTCTGATATCTATTTCTCCTTCCCTTTCAGGTTCTAAGGCGATCCATCTTCCCCAAAGAAGTTTAAACGACAAATTATGAGTCTCATACTCACCTAATCGAAGTCTAAAATTTTTAGGCACTTACAATTCTTTTATTTTGTTCTCCTCTCTGGCGATTACCTTCTTCTTCCTTTGGTTTTAGCCCCGTCATGATTCAATGGCCGGCAGCAAGAAGAAATATCCACAAAAGGCCCTTCAACCAATATTAGATATTGAGAGATTGCGTTCCAACTTAAAGGAACTCCAGGAATTCTCTGATGATCGGTCTGCTAAAGTATGGACGGCGCTCTTCCTGCAGATCCACCTCGTGATCTCATACAGGTAGTCAAACTTCGTTTGGGTAACCATTCAGCCCTATTAAAAGCTTCCTTCAAAGGTGTGAATTCGATGGCTGCTACACGTGTTCCAAAAGGAGTTGCTGGTCCATCTAAGGCTCATGAAACTGATGCAACACGTGCTTTGGTTGAGGCACAACATGGTGAGATTAATACACATGTCTTGGGAGCGTCACTTGTTGATTCAATCTTGCCATACTATCACGTCCCCCAAAATAAGAATTGGGGAAAAACATGAAAAATAAATTAAATTTAAACTTTCCTGTGTTTAATACAACACAAGCTTCCAAAAAGTGGACCCACAAAAAAATTTCCAACCTGTGGTGAGTCAAAATATATTTCATTAAATGCAACGGAAGCTTATTCAATTGGTATTCAATGATCATAAATAAGATCTAACACAAAAATCAAATAAACATTAAATATTAAAGTTGCAGAAAGAATAAAACAATTACTAAAGAAATGTTTATCATTAAGAAAGTTCATCTAAAGAATTGCTAAGATGTTGTTCACTCTCATGCAGGCTCAGACGGCTCCAAAACCGTCTCCGGCATCCCACTCGGGTTCATCAGTTGGCTCAAACATTTGAAACGCTTGATCATCCTCCGTCTCCTGGGTAAAGTAGGGCTCGGTACCTACGCACCAAATATTATAAAGTAAACAACAAGTACATAATCGTAATTCAAAATTTAATACAACAACAAGAAGAATATAAACGAGAGTGATCATATAACAGTAATGACAGTAATAATGACAAGAAAGGTCGTATAGCCTAATCCAAATAAAACAAAAGGGAGCAATATGATTCACACGAAGACAAGTGTCCCCGTTTTGGGTGGTCAGCCCTAAATAAATCGGGAGAGCCCGTCCATAACGTCGGTGGTCATAAACCGATCGAATTAAAAACAAATCAGGATAACCTGTTCACATTCAAAGCGGATTATAAGTGATCCGGTCACATCGGTGATCAACCGTCCATATATCGAGCTGCAGTCGTCCATAAATGACCCACATAAACATAAATATATAAGCATAATAGACCTGAATAATAAAGCTCCGACACAAGAGTCCTAAGTCAAAGTAAAGTGCTGGCCATTCCACATCCCATATCATTATCAAATCGTCACACCAAATTCGCCGAGCCACTTTATAGTCCATAATACACAATAGGGTATGCATCTAAAGGAGAACATATCCTAAACCAACATAGATATGCATGCGAAGGTTAAGACATAAATACGAATCGATCCTAAGGTCAAACATAAGGTCTCGTACCCCACAACCATAGAAATCTCTAATAAATATAAGATCAACGCATCCCTTTTCCATCAATGGTGCATAGACCCACTTAAGGGTTTTCCAATAGAGATGGGTTGAACTCGAATCCATTAGGATTGCCCTGAGGTCATTCAAAGTACTAAACCCCATGTTAGTAAGATACCGTTTGCCCGTACGGTATTTACTGAGTCCAAAAATTCAATTAATAAAAATATAATTATAACACATTACAACTGAAAGATATCATGTAATATTAATTTGCAAATAATAATAAATCACAATCTTAATTTATAGTTTTAGAAAACCACAATCTTAATCACAACTCAAAGATATCATGTACAGGGTTTGTCTTAGCATTGAAGGATGATAGACTTTTGAGAAGTGGTTGTGAAGCTTATTTGGCGTTTATCACGGAGGATAAACGGTCTCAAGGGGTGGAGGAGATCCCAATTGTTTGGGAATTCCCGGATGTTTTTCCGGAGGAGATTCCAGGTTTACCACCCATTTGGATCACTCCACAGTCGTATTCATTGATGATGTCCTTGTGTATTCTAAGAGTAAGAAGGAGCATGAAGAACATTTGAGGACAGCGTTGCAGCTCTTGAGGGACAACCAGTTATATGTAAAACTCAGTAAGTGCGAATTCTGGTTAGAGCAAGTCGCTTTTCTAGGCCACATCATCTCCAGAGAAGGTTTAGCAGTTGATCCAGCCAAGATAGAGGCAGTTGTTAGTTGGGTGAGGCCAAGCAGTTTGACAGAAATTAGAAGCTTCTTGGGGTTAGCAGGTTACTACAGAAGATTTGTCCAAGGTTTTTCGTCCATTGCAGCCCCGTTGACAAAATTGACCAGGAAGAATGTCCCATTTGTGTGGACCGATCAGTGTGAAACCAGTTTTCAGGAGTTGAAAGGAAGGTTAACCACAACTCCAATCCTTACATTACCCTTGAGCAACGACGGATTTATTGTTTATACAGATGCTTCGAATGTGGGACTGGGTTGTGTATTGATGCAAGATGGCAAGGTGATTGCGTATGGCTCGAGACAGTTGAAGGACCATGAGAAGAATTATGCAACTCATGACTTGGAGTTGGCAGCAGTTGTGTTTGCCTTGAAGATGTGGAGACACTATCTCTATGGAGAGAAGTTTGAAGTTCATTCTGACCACCGAAGTTTGCAATATTTGTTTTCACAGAAGGATTTGAACATGAGGCAGAGAAGGTGGATGGAGTATATCAAAGATTATGACTTTCCCATCAAGTATCATCCAGGCAAAGTGAATGTGGTAGCAGATGCTTTGAGCAGGAAATCAGTGGCAATGGCCAAATTGAGAGGGATGGGTGTCTTACAGCAGTTTGAAGAGTTGGGTGTAGAGGTACAAACCCTGAGGTTGGGTGCGATGTTAGCGAATATGACAGTGTCAGAACCTACCTTCATCCAGAAGATCAAGGAAAATCAGTTGCAAGTGAAAGTTCATGCATAACAGATCTGAACTTGGACGTCCATGGCTGGTATGGTTTTTCAAGTTTTTAAAACAAAACCAAATCTGATATGGCAGCCATGAAACATGCATAAAAACTCCATGAAATCATGATCAACATGTGTATAATGTAAGGAGATGATAGAGGACTATTACCTTGATGATATGAATGCCTCAAAACTCTGAAAAGAAAGACTTCAAAGGACTGATATCAGCCTGCAACCAGCAATGTATGTTGCATGAATTTTCTGCAGCAATTTCTCCTTTGATCTTCTCTTCTATTCCACAACCTAATCTGATGGCCTTTGATTGTGGGATCAGAATATGGTTTCCTAGATGGGTTTTCTGAACTACTCTTTTGTGGAAAAAGAATCCAGGACCTGATCTCCTCTCTCCAAAGAAGAAGAAGGAGGCAGCAAGGGCTGGGCGTGAGTTCCTCTCTACTTGTCTTGGGCGGCCAATGGGGTTTCTTAATGGTTGCACGCCTAGGGTAGAATTCCAGCACTAGTATCATGTGTTTCACGCCCAGGTTAAGGTCTCATATATTTATAAAGATCACATATTCCTTTAAGAGTCCTCTCTCTAATAGGAATGTCAATCCCATAAAATAAGCAACAAGCCACTTAAGTTGTGCAACACTTTCTAATTAAAGATACTAAACTTTAGTAAGCTTTAATCACAGGAATTCTTACCCAAATAGGAGTCCTTCCTTCGAAGTAAAGATACCTTGTTAAACTTGGAAACCTCACTCAAGGTGCTCCCCACATGGCTGGCCCACAAGATTGATAAACACACCATGGCCCACAAGTTAATAATTTAGCTAGAGTTAAATTCATGTATGCCATCAAAAGCCTATTTGAATTTAAACTCAAAATTATTCTTCCACAAAATTAATTCAACCACATATCATTTAATTAAATTAGGAAACCATGCCAATATAGGAAAGTGGCTAGAAGAGGGACCAAAAGACATATTTGCCCTTGGCTCCCAAAATGACCAAAATGTCCATGCTAACCCCATAGCAACATTAAGATCATTTTAACCCTAACTCATTCCACTAGAGAGTTATGGTTGCACTCCAGGGACAAATATTAAATTGCAAATAAAGCTCATCATAAACTGACGATTGTCTTTGACCTACCAAGTACAATGACCACAATGCCCCTCTATGTAACATCCATAATCAAGTAGGTTAACCGATGTACTATCTACCTTCTTGATTACATCTCATCCTTAGAACTCCATACCCTTGACTTAATCATCATCCGGATATCATTCTCTTGATCCAGGGAGCGACCCACAAGTTCAATATCCATATGGAACATCCATATACTAAGATCTTAGATTCTGATGATTAATCGGATAATTCTAAGGGGACGATCATTCCATCACACGATGGCATAGATTCCATATTGCATTTGCACGTCCCAACTAATCAAGCCCGAGCACCCAAAACACAGAGCTGTTGACCCATGAACAGGATCTCACCCATAGTGAATTAAAGCACAAGAACTTGACTTCGTCAATTCATCCACAAATGCTCAAGATTAAGAGCACTGGTCACTCAGTAGCAAGAGGTGAATTGATCTCTCTCTGTGATAGTACTATTTTAGAGATCACACCTACAAGTGGTCCTGTTCAATGCATGACACATGCACTAATGAGATAAATCCGGAAAAGCCTCCCGTGACTTAGGTTAGTCACCCTGAATACAGGAGAGTATCTCATTATAACTTATACCAAGATGAAGTGCCCAACTCCATCTCTCAGTTATGAACAAGTTTATTGTTTCAAGTGTCCATGACTCAAACCTTACTGTGTGTAGCCACTACACACCCAAGTCATTACTAGAAAACAATGGGCCTTATACAACCATACATATACACAAGTAAAAAGAGAAAGATGTCATTCTATTAAATAACCAATAAATATCCAGTAACAGAGATGTGAGTGCAGTCAGTGGGCTTTAGGGCATACACCAATCCCAACAATCTCCCACTTGCACTAAAGATCACTACGACCTAACCTAACTCCGATAGACTCAACATGTGAAGTAAACACTTTCTCAGTAAGAGTCTTAGTAAATGGGTCAGCTAAGTTATTTGCCGAGGCAATCTGCTCTACCACTATTTCTCCATCCTGGACGAGTTCCCGGATCAAGTGGTACTTTCTCTGAATATGCTTGCCTTTTTTGTGATTCCTGGGCTCTTTGCAGTTAGCTACTGCACCAGTATTATCGCAGTACATGACAATCAGTTTTTGCACTGCAGGAACTACTCCCAATTCCAATAGGAATTTTCTGAGCCATACTGCTTCCTTCGCAGCTTCCGATGCCGCCACATACTCTGCTTCCATGGTAGAATCAGCAGTACAATCTTGCTTGACACTTCTCCATGATATAGCCCCTCCTGATAGAATAAAGACGTATCCCGAGGTAGACTTTCTGCCATCTACATCCGACTGGAAATCAGAGTTTGTATACGCCAGTGGCGTTAGATCATCTGCTTGGTAGGTTAGCATATAATCTTTCGTTCTCCGAAGATACTTGAATATATGCTTAACAGCTGTCCAATGCATAGGTCCAGGGTTTGATTGATATCTACTAACCATGCCAACGGCAAAGCAGATATCTGGTCTAGTACACAACATTGCATACATGAGGCTTCCAACAGCTGATGCATATGGTACTCTCCTCATGCTTTCTATCTCCTCAGGTGTCTTCGGACATTGATTCCGAGATAGTGGTACTCCATGTCTAGAAGGTAGCAAGCCCTTCTTGGAGTCATGCATGTTATACTTGACCAATATCTTCTCAATATACGAAGATTGGGATAGGGCTAACATCTTGTTCTTGCGATCTCGCAAAAGCTTGATCCCTAAGACATAGCTCGCCTCACCCAAATCCTTCATCTGAAATTGAGATGATAACCAAACCTTAGCAGACGACAATATGCCAACATCATTTCCAATGAGTAATATGTCATCCACATACAGGACTAAAAATACAACTACGTTTCCACTCCCTTTCTTATACACACATGGTTCATCGATGTTTTGATCAAAGCCAAAGGATTTGACTGCCTGATTAAACTTGATGTTCCATGCCCTAGATGCTTGCTTAAGTCCATAAATGGACTTTTTAAGTTTATGGACCATGTTCTCTTGGCCACCAGCAATGAATCCCTCTGGTTGCATCATATAGATGCATTCGTCAAGACTTCCATTAAGAAAAGCTATCTTGACATCCATCTGTCATATATCGTAGTCATAATGACATGCGATGGCTAAGAGAATCCTTATGGACTTGAGCATGGCTACTGGCGAGAAGGTTTCCTCATAATCGATACCCTCTTTCTGAGTATACCCTTTCGCCACCAGTCTTGCTTTGAAGGTTTCAACCTTCCCATCCACTCCTCTCTTTCTCTTGTAGATCCACTTGCACCCTATGGGTTTGATCCCTTCAGGTGCATCCACAAGTTCCCAGACTTGATTGGAATACAGAGAATCCAATTCAGATTTCATCGCTTGCTGCCACATGTCAGCATCTATATCCGTTACTGCTTCATCGTAACTAGTAGGATCCTCAACCAGATCCTCGGAGTCTGTCATAAAAGACACTCATAGGTATCTATCTGGTGGTTTAGAAATTCTCCCACTACGACGAGGCTCCGGAGTGTTAAAAGGAATGTCTTGATTATCTACAGTCTCAGGATCTGGCACAGATGTTGCAGGAGTTTCTAAAAGAATCTCCTCAAGTGTTTCTTTACAACCAAGCTCTTGGTGCATCATGCAATCATCCTCCAAGTATCTAGCATGAGTGCTGATAAGCACCTTTTGCTCCTTTGGATGATAAAAGATGCCTCCTCTCGTTCCCTTAGGATACCCAATGAAGTAGCACATTTCCGATCTGGGTTCTAGCTTGGTAGCTTTATCATTCAGTACATAGGCTGGACAACCCCAAATGTGGATGTGTCTTAAACTGGGTTTTTGACCTGTCCACATTTCTTGAGGTGTCCTAGGTACTGATTTAGAAGGTACCAAATTCAAAATGTATGCTGCTGCTTCTAGGGCATATCCCCAAAAAAATATGGGTAGGGTTGCATGACTCATCATGGACCTTACCATATCAAGAAGGGTACGGTTTCTTCTCTCTGCTACACCATTTTGCTGGGGTGTACCCGGTGCAGACAACTGAGACACAATCCCATGTTGTGTGAGGTACTCCTTGAACTCACCCAGGAGGTACTCGCCACCTCGATCAGATCGAAGAGCTTTGATATGTTTTCCTAGTTGTAACTCCGCCTCAGCCTTGAATTGTTTGAACTTATCAAACGCTTCAGACTTGCGTCGCATTAGGTACACATATCCATACCTAGAGTAATCATCAGTGAAGGTGATGAAATACTCATAACCTCCTCTCGCTAGTTTGTTCATAGGACCACACACATCAGTGTGAACCAATTCTAACAACTCCTTTGACCTCAGTCCCTTTCCAGAGAATGACCTTTTTGTCATCTTTCCCATGAGATAAGATTCACACTGAGGTAAAGGTTCGAGATCTAATGAGCTCAAAAGCCCATCCTCTACCAACCTCTGAATCCGTTTTAGGTTAATATGACCCAAACGTAAGTGCCAAAGATAAGTGTCATTGGTCGAAGATACCTTCCTCTTGAGGGAAGATGAGCTTTCTAGTTGTACATTATGCAGTGTGGGAGCAATAAGATATATATAAAATAAGTTGTCATGCATTCTACCGGAACATATAATATTTCCATTTCTACTGATATCAACACCAGAATGGAAAGAAACTGAATAATGAAATTCAATAAGTCTGGAAACTGAAATTAAATTCTTCCTTATGTCTGGAACATAGATAACATTATTTAAAACTAATATCCTATCATGCGGAAAATGTAAAGTAACAGCTCCCACTGCAACAGCCCAAATCTTTGCTCCATTTCCAACTCTAAGGTCAAACTCCCCTTTCTCAAGCTTTTTCATTATCTGAAACCCCTCCAATGAATTGCAGATATGATTAGTGGCTCCAGAGTCTACTATATATGAATCAGTAGAATCAACCACATGACAGGTTTCAATGTAGTAGGAAAGAGGTATACCTTTCTTATCTGAGCCTAGGAGCTTGGGACAATCTTTCTTCCAGTGACCTTTGAGGCCGCACTTGAAGCATTTCCCTTTGGGCTTTTCACCTGTACCTTTGTTCTTCTTTCCAGCATTGCCCTTTTTCTGTCCTTTTCCCTTACCCTGCTTCTTCTTGAACTTTTTCCCTTTCGGGTTCAGTTTAGAGGAAGACTGGGAAAAGTGAACTTGGCCTTTAGGCTTCATGATGGCCTCTGCCGCCTGGAGTTCTTTCATTAACTCAGAGAGAGTCATGTCCATCTTGCTCATGTTGAAGTTGAGCTTGAACTGGTTGAAAGAGTCCGGCAGAGTTTCGAGAATCATATCAGTCTGACTCCCTGCATCAATCTCAGCCCCTAGGATCTCAACTTCATTGAAACAATCCATCATTTTGAGCATGTGCTCTCTGACGGGTGTTCCCTCAGCCATCCTAGAATTCATGATTGTCCTTAAAGCAGCTTGCCTAGCTGGCCTGTTTTTGTCTGCGAACATCTCAGACAAGGACAACATGATATCAGAAGCTGTGTCCATTTGCTCATGCTGCGTTTGCAACACGTTGGACATGGAAGCAAGCATGTAGCATTTGGCCATGCTATTCGCCTTTTTCCATTTCCTTTCAGCCTCTAGCTGGTCATCTGTAGAATAATCATCAATGGTAGGACAGGGTTTCGACAAAACATACTTGTACTCCTCAGCGGTAAGTACTATGTTAAGGTTTCTTTTCCAGTCTACGTAATTTGGGCCAGTCAATTTGTTCTCACGCAGAATACTCATCAACGGGCTAAAAGAATCCTTCCCTATCTCTCTGGATATATAACAGGTTATAATTAGACAGGCAGTATATATGTAACATGTATATGGTGCTTGTAATAAAAGGAAAAACGTGCACAAGACTTTTTACATTATTTAACCCTAATCATAATGTATCAGTGTCTCAACCTCCTCATAGACCCTCCATCGAAGGGATGGCCGAGCCTACAGTCACGTTGAGTTAAGGTCTGCTTATTTGGATCATCACTGTCTGGATACGCATATCCAGTGATAGTCCAATCACTGATTGGTTTGGCCTCATATGACAAATAACACTAACTCCTAGGGAGAGGTTATTACCGTCTTATGTCAAGTGTATTACCATCTCTTATGAACGTTCCCAGAATGTCTATGACTCAAGTCCTCCGAAGGGAAGTGACTTTAATCCAATCTTGAAGTGAACTTTAGTAAAGAGCTCCACCGAAGGGATGGCCGCTCCCACCAACACTTCATTGACATTCTATAGAAGTGATCTTTAGTAAAGAACTCCACCGAAGGGATGGCCGCTCCCACTAACACCTCATTACGAATATCCACATTAGTTCACCCACTAACCCATCGAAGCGATCTTTAGTAAAGAACTCCACCGAAGGGATGGCCGCTCCCACTAACACTCCAATGAGATAGCATGAACCGAAAATGGAAGGCCGTGGGGTTTTTCCAAACCCCTCTCCCACTTGATTATTTAACACTAGGGTTTTGAAAAACTCTTTTGACCTTTACATTGGTTACTCAAAAAAACTTTTTAAATCTAGCAAACTTAGTTAATTAAATTCATGACTCAATGACTTAAGTCATCTTCAACATAAATAACTTTTGCTTTAAAATATTTGAGCAAATCACTTTAAAGGATCAAATTTTCTAACTTGGGACCAATGGGTTATGGGCCCACTAAGGTAGCAACATATTAGATTTTAGTTTGGCCTCTTTTGGAAACTTAGGGTACCAAGATAAACTAAACCCTATCCAATTTTTAAACCTTAGACAAATAGAAGGTGCTGGTCTAAGATCCGTTTAAAACAATTTGCCAAACTAAAAACAATCCAATATAGAAAGATGACAATTTAAAGAACCTAGTGGTGGCCATGTTACTAGGTGATAAACATAGCAATTATATAAAGCATTCAACCATGCATTCCATATATAAAAGCAAATAAAAGAATGCAATCCTTGATGGCTCCCTGCTCTTCGGACTTCAAATCCTTATCCAACTAAGAATCTTGGTTAAGAGTCCTTTTCGCACTAGGAAACCTTCGTTGCCTCCACCACCATGAAATCCGGTCTGTTTCAACCTTCCTTGCTCCAAACTTTCTTCTTCTTGCTTGTTACAATAAATTAATTTTATACAAGCAAACCCATGAAAAACAAAACCAAAGATTACATTGGATATACCTATGCTTTTCAAGAAAGCTTACATGAAGACTAGTTGAAATAAAAATAAGGAAACATTACAACTTCCTTTGATTGCTAAACGCGCAATCGTATACTTTCCAACTAATTAAAAAACATCCAAATCCACACACATACATGCGAACCATCAAGGATGCAATTATATGGCTGCAACCAAAAAGATTAGTGCATTCATAGTGCATTGGGCAGCACTATACAACATTCTGAAATTATTCCAGCAATCTTTAGTGCATTCATAGTGCATTGGGCAGCACTATACAACATTATGAAATTATTCCAGCAATCTGGAAACAACTCCTGCACTCCAAACATGCACTAAACAGAATTCTGGAAAAATTTCCAGCAACCTGGAAAAAATCCTGCACACTACTTATGTAGTAAATAACATCCTAAAGGGCGCCACCATGCCCTTAACTAAGTTAGGATTAATATCCACACAACATGGGATCATTATTTCACATGGAGAGTCTCTGATACCACTGAAAGTTCATGCATAACAGATCTGAACTTGGACGTCCATGGCTGGTATGGTTTTTCAAGTTTTTAAAGCAAAACCAAATCTGATATGGCAGCCATGAAACATGCATAAAAACTCCATGAAATCATGATCAACATGTGTATAATGTAAGGAGATGATAGAGGACTATTACCTTGATGATATGAATGCCTCAAAACTCTGAAAAGAAAGACTTCAAAGGACTGATATCAGCCTGCAACCAGCAATGTATGTTGCAGGAATTTTCTGCAACAGTTTCTCCTTTGATCTTCTCTTCTATTCCACAACCTAATCTGATGGCCTTTGATTGTGGGATCAGAATATGGTTTCCTAGATGGGTTTTCTGAACTACTCTTTTGTGGAAAAGAATCCAGGACCTGATCTCCTCTCTCCAAAGAAGAAGAAGGAGGCAGCAAGGGCTGGGCGTGAGTTCCTCTCTACTTGTCTTGGGCGGCCAATGGGGTTTCTTAATGGTTGCACGCCTAGGGTAGAATTCCAGCACTAGTATCATGTGTTTCACGCCCAGGTTAGGGTCTCATATATTTATAAAGATCACATATTCCTTTAAGAGTCCTCTCTCTAATAGGAATGTCAATCCCATAAAATAAGCAACAAGCCACTTAAGTTGTGCAACACTTTCTAATTAAAGATACTAAACTTTAGTAAGCTTTAATCACAGGAATTCTTACCCAAATAGGAGTCCTTCCTTCGAAGTAAAGATACCTTGTTAAACTTGGAAACCTCACTCAAGTTGCTCCCCACATGGCTGGCCCACAAGATTGATAAACACACCATGGCCCACAAGTTAATAATTTAGCTAGAGTTAAATTCATGTATGCCATCAAAAGCCTATTTGAATTTAAACTCAAAATTATTCTTCCACAAAATTAATTCAACCACATATCATTTAGTTAAATTAGGAAACCATGCCAATATAGGAAAGTGGCTAGAAGAGGGACCAAAAGACATATTTGCCCTTTTCCCAAAATGACCAAAATGTCCATGCTAACCCCATAGCAACATTAAGATCATTTTAACCCTAACTCATTCCACTAGAGAGTTATGGTTGCACTCCAGGGACAAATATTAAATTGCAAATGAAGCTCATCATAAACTGACGATTGTCTTTGACCTACCAAGTACAATGACCACAATGCCCCTCTATGTAACATCCATAATCAAGTAGGTTAACCGATGTACTACCTACCTTCTTGATACATCTCATCCTTAGAACTCCATACCCTTGACTTAATCATCATCCGGATATCATTCTCTTGATCCAGGGAGCGACCCACAAGTTCAATATCCATATGGAACATCCATATACTAAGATCTTAGATTCTGATGATTAATCGGATAATTCTAAGGGGACGATCATTCCATCACACGATGGCATAGATTCCATATTGCATTTGCACGTCCCAACTAATCAAGCCCGAGCACCCAAAACACAGAGCTGTTGACCCATGAACAGGATCTCACCCATAGTGAATTAAAGCACAAGAACTTGACTTCGTCAGTTCATCCACAAATTGTCAAGATTAAGAGCACTGGTCACTCAGTAGCAAGAGGTGAATTGATCTCTCTCTGTGATAGTACTATTTTAGAGATCACACCTACAAGTGGTCCTGTTCAATGCATGACACATGTACTAATGAGATAAATCCGGAAAAGCCTCCCGTGACTTAGGTTAGTCACCCTGAATACAGGAGAGTATCTCATTATAACTTATACCAAGATAAAGTGCCCAACTCCATCTCTCAGTTATGAACAAGTTTATTGTTTCAAGTGTCCATGACTCAGACCTTACTGTGTGTAGCCACTACACACCCAAGTCATTACTAGAAAATAATGGGCCTTATACAACCATACATATACACAAGTAAAAAGAGAAAGATGTCATTCTATTAAATAACCAATAAATATCCAGTAACAGAGATGTGAGTGCAGTCAGTGGGCTTTAAGGCATACACCAATCCCAACAGCAAGACCCAGACTTGGCCAAGATAGTAGAAGTTATTGCAGAACGTCCCGATTTCAAGATGGTGAATGGGATATTGTATTTTCGTGACCGGTTATGCGTGCCAAATGTGGATGATTTGAAGAGTGAGATAATGAATGAAGCTCACAGCACAAGATATTCTATGCATCCGGGTAGCACGAAGATGTACCATAATTTGAAGAATAGATTTTGGTGGAACAACATGAAGAGAGAGATAACAGCTTTTGTATCTCGTTGTCTAACTTGTCAGTTGATCAAGGCAGAACATCAGAAGCCTCCAGGTTTGTTACAGCCTTTAGAAATTCCGGAGTGGAAATGGGAGCACATCACCATGGATTTCGTCTCCGGTTTGCCTAATACTAAGAAGGGAAATAATGCAATTTGGATCATTGTGGATCGTCTGACAAAGTCTGCTCACTTCATTCCGATGAAGACAGGGAATATGATGCATATGGCACCGCTTGTGAAGTTATTCGTGGATGAGATTGTCAGTAAACATGGTCAACCCGTCTCCATTACTTCAGACAGAGACAGTAGGTTTGTTTCAAAGTTCTGGAAGACTCTTCATGAGTCGATGGGTACCAAGCTCCAGTTTAGCACAGCTTATCATCCTTAGACCGATGGTCAGTCGGAAAGGACGATACAGACTCTCGAAGACATGTTGCGTGCTTGTGTATTGGATTTCAAGATTCAGTGGGATGAGTGCTTACCACTTTGTGAATTTGCTTATAACAACAGTTACCACTCGAGCATCGGTTTGGCACCTTTCGAGGCACTTTATGGTAGAAGATGCAGAACTCCGGTTTGCTGGGAAGAAGTCGGTGAACGTAGTTTTCATGGACCGACGATAGTTGGAGAGACAAGTGACAAGGTCAAGCTGATTCAGGAACGTTTGAAGATCGCCCGAAGTAGGCAGAAGAGTTATGCAGATACTCGCAGGAGAGAATTGCAGTTTCAGGTGGGTGACAAAGTGTTCTTGAAGATCTCACTAGTTAGAGGGACTTTGAGATTCGGACAGAAGGGCAAATTGTCTAGAAGGTTTATTGGTCCGTATGAGATTTTGAGCAAGATTGGAGATGTTGCTTATAGACTTGCGTTACCGCCGGAACTCTCCGGGGTACACAATGTTTTCCATGTTTCTATGCTGAAGAAATATGTCTCTAGTCCTTCACATATTCTGCAGCACGAACCTTTGGAAATTCGGGAAGATGCCTCGTATGTGGAAAGACCGATCAAGATCATTGACACCAAAGAGCAAGAATTGAGAAATCAGACTATTCATTGGGTCAAGGTACTTTGGGAAAATCACGAGCCAGAGGAAGCCACCTGGGAACTGAGAGAGCAAGTGCAAAGGAAGTATCCACAGCTTTTACCAGAGGTAATTGTTTGATTTATTTGGTGGACCAAATATCCTAAGGGGTGGAGGATGTTAGACCCCGACCCAGACCAAGTCGATTAGTGTGCGATTAGTGTGTGTTTAGTCCTAAGTGGGTTTAGTTGTTGTGGGTTAGAAGTAATTAGTTTTAGTCTTGGACATAACTTTGGGAATTTTGAGAACGTCTAGTATTAGTTAGACACACTCGGAAAGGTCCGAGTGCACGTGTGAGCTTGGGAAGATCGTATCGATTTCCGTATGATTGTGATTTTGATTTCATTTGAATGATGTTTCGACGTGTTACAACTTTCGTTTTAAGCCCAGTTGTGTTTGAAGCCCAAAAACCCAAGTTTTGACCCAAAGAGGGAAAAATTGTCTTTCTTGCACAAATCTGGACACAATTTTCGAGGTCTCAAAACCATGTTAAAAATATACTTTTTGGAAACTAGATATTTCGGTGATCGTTTTATCCTTCTTCGTCGAAATCATCCGAGGCCCACAAGTTAGTGTTTTGGCCATTTCAAAGTTCAGGTTATTTGGGGCCCATTTCCTCACTAAAGCCCCATCTCCCTCTTCTTTTTCATTCATTTCCCCAATCTCTGCAATCTCTTGAACTAGGGCAAGGAAAGCTCTTCTTCTCTTCCATCTTCTTCATCTTGCATGATCTACCTAGAAGACTCCAAAGAAGATTCCAAGGGTACCATCTTCTTCCTCTCATCCTAAGCTCTCCATTGATGCAAGTTTCTTGAGGTTCCAAGTTGGGAAAGCTCTCCATTTGCCTTCATTCCTCTTGTTTGACCTTCTCTAGGTAAGAGCTTCAACCCATATTTTTCATGGAGTCATTTTATTCCCTAAGGATCTTGTTTTCCATGTTTGTAAACCACTTTGTGAAAATGGGTTCTTTGTTTTCATTTTTGTTGAGTTTTGAATGGTTTTCCATGGGATTCTTGTAGTGTTGGCTTAGCTTTTGAGTAAGAGTGCTTGAAGAGGATTGTGTAGCTTTTGGGCAAAGGCAAGTAATCTCTATAGGCTCAATGTTGCATGTGTACTTTAGATTACTTTATTTTTCTAGAAATTTTGTACATGTTTTGATGTTAAATGGATTGATCTTTTGTTTATTTTAATGGTGGTTGAATGGTGATGTTTATGAGCATGTTTGGAGGCTCATCTTTGTGTATCAATGTTGTTTGAAGGCTGGGAGTAGGCAATGGATGGGTTGGAAGAGGACAGGAACAGCCAGATTTTGGCCTCAGAAGTCCGCACTGCGCGCTCTAGCGCGTAACTGCGTGCTCTAGCGCGTGTGCGTGCTGTTTGGGCGTGCTGGACTGTCCGCTTGAGCGCGTGTTGGCCCGCTCGAGCGGATGGGCCCATTGGGCCCAACAGTGCGAACTTCAAATGGCTATAACTTTTTAACCGTACGTCCGTTTTTGGAGTTCCACATACCGTTGGAAAGCTCTTGAAGTGTAGAATCCAATGGTATACTTATCTTAGTGATCAAAGATTGAAAAGTTGAGGTGAATATTTGAATCAAGGAAAACCAGTATTTGATTAGGACTTTTTAGCCTGATATTGTGCACTCGAAGCCTGAGATGTCTTTGAACTTCTGGGGCACCAATTCTCTTTTAAATTCCAACACTTGGGCTTCGTTGACACAAAGATCAACCAAAGGTCCTTACATGTGCTTGTTAGACTTTATATTCGTATTTTGGTTTTGATACAATGAATATCATTGTGTACTCGTTTTGAAGTTTAAGTACAAGCTTGTTTTGAAGATTTGTTTCAAGGAAAAGGGGATCACTTCCTAAGCGTGTTATGCATATTAATTATGCCTTTTGCTAGTCGTGTTTGTTGTGTTTTGATAAGTGATTTTCCCCCTTTTTATCTCGACATGTTTAGATCGTGTTTCACGTGTTTTGTGCATTCATGAATTTAAGTGAACACCACTGAGCTTTGACTACTCTTTCAGTTTGATCCACTGTCTGAGGGTCCTTAAACATGTGGACTGTCTGCAGACTGGTCGTGTATTTATTACACATCGTGCGCGTCCGGTTCCGATGCCGGAAATTCCCGTCTTTGTGGGAAATCGTGTCGTGCTTATATTATGTATATCGTGCTTGTCGTGCGTGCTTGCTCTTTTCATTATATAAATGATAGAGAAAGGATGGGCTCTTTGTGGATTGTAACTATTCATGATATATTATGTACTCATGCTAGTTTGTTTTAGTATCTCAGTTTTGTTATGTATTCTCGAAAAATGTATCTCGGTCATTGCATTATTTCAAATCATGGATTTGTTATATGTTTTCTTAAATCGTTATTGTTTCATGCTCATGCTTAAATTGATTACCTGCCAAACCGTGGTGTTTGACCCTTGTTTGTTGGTGCCCAGGTGCGGGAGACGTTGCCTTTGAGGAGGAGCGTCAGGAGGAGGCTTGTGAGCCAACCCCTGTGAGAGAGTGGCAGCCCGACGATGTCATTTAGACGTCGGGCGGGTTCCTTGAGTCTCGTCACCTTTTTGTCATGGGGTTTCTTTTGTTATTTTGAGAAGTGTATTGGCCCTGTTGGCCTCTTATGGGATGTAACTAAAACTTAACTAACTTTCTTGTTAGTCTCATAACTTGAATTAATGAGAATGCCATTTTAACTTCTTCCTTTGATACTATGTCTTGTTATTATTTCGTCAAGGCACCTAAACATTTATTGGTGCTTATCGTGAATGTGTTTTGCTACACGCTTCCGCATACTTGATCATGTGAGCCAGATTCCGCGTGTCTTTGGGAATCCTCACCGCGGGAACCTGTGGGAAAGTACATCTCTATTAAACAGATTAATGCAACCGACAACGTCGCGGGCCCGGGGTCCGTTCCGGGGTCGTGACAACCAGTCCTTACTTTACCATCCGGGAGCGGCGGTTTTACCATTTTTACCGATGCTTCGAATGTTGGACTTGGTTGTGTGTTGATGCAAGAAGGAAAAGTGATTGCATATGGATCCCGGCAGTTGAAAGATCACGAGAAGAACTATGCCACCCATGATCTTGAGTTAGCAGCGGTTGTTTTCGCGTTGAAAATGTGGAGACATTACCTCTATGGAGAGAAGTTCGAAGTCCACTCCGATCACTGCAGCTTACAGTACTTGTTTTCGCAGAAGGAATTGAACATGAGGCAGAGAAAATGGATGGAATATATCAAGGACTATGATTTTCCAATCAAGTACCACCCGGGGAAAGCTAATGTAGTTTCTGATGTCTTGAGCAGAAAATCAGTGGGCTTGGCAAACCTAAGTGGCACTTGTATCTTTGAGCAATTTGAAGAGTTGAGTTTAGACCTACAGCCACTGAGGAAGGGTGTTTTGTTAGCTAACATGACAGTGTCAGAATCTTCTTTCATTCAGAAGATCAAGGATAGTCAGTTGCAAGATCCAGAGTTGGCCAAGATTTCAGAGCATGTAGCAGAACGTCCCGACTTCCGAGTCGTTGATGGAGTTTTGTACTACCGTGACCGTCTGTGTGTGCCTAATATTGAAGATTTGAGAAATGACATCATGGCCGAGGCTCATAGCACAAAGTACTCTATGCATCCAGGCAGCACCAAGATGTATCAGAATTTGAAGGGCAGATTTTGGTGGAACAATATGAAGGGGGAGATTATAGTGTTTGTCTCCCGTTGTATGACTTGTCAGTTGATTAAGGCAGAACATCAGAGGCCTCCAGGGTTGTTACAACCGTTAGAGATCCCGGAATGGAAGTGGGGGCACATTCCATGGACTTTATTTCGGGACTACCGAGGACTAGCAGAGGCAACGATGCGATATGGGTCATTGTAGACCGTCTCACCAAGTCAGCGCATTTCCTTGCTATGAAGACAGGGAAGAAGATGCACATGCTACCTTTGGCAGAGTTGTTTGTCAGTGAGATAGTCAATCGACATAGGCAACCAGTTTCTATCACTTCTGATAGAGATAGCAGATTCGTCTCGAGGTTCTGGAAGACATTGCATGAGTCTATGGGTACGAGACTACAGTTTAGCACGGCTTATCACCCGAGACAGATGGTCAATCAAAGAGGACGACTCAGACCCTAGAGGATATGCTCCGTGCTTATGTGTTAGACTTCAAGACTCAATGGGATGAGACTCTACCGTTGTGTGAGTTCGCTTACAACAACAGTTACCACTCGAGCATTGGGATGGCTCCTTTTAAGGCTTTGTATGGCAGAACGTGTAGGACACCTGTTTGTTGGGAAGAAGTCGGCACTCGCAGTTTCCATGGACCGACTATTGTTAGTGAGACCAGCGACAAGATCAAGTTGATTCAATAGCATCTGAAAGTGTCCCGGAGTAGGCAAAAGAGCTATGCAGACTCCCACCGTAGAGATCTACAGTTCAAAGAAGGAGATAAGGTTTTCCTGAAAGTGTCACCTACTAGGGGAACATTGAGATTTGGACAGAAGGGCAAGTTATCACGGAGATACATTGGACCATATGACATTGTGAGCAAGACCGGTGACGTGGCTTATAGATTAGCCTTACCACCTGAGCTATCCGGCGTACACAACGTTTTCCATGTGTCTATGTTGAAGAAATATGTTCCCGATCCTTCGCATGTACTCCGGCATGAGCCATTAGAGATCAGAGAGGATGCTACCTATGTAGAGAAACCCGTTCAGATCATTGATACAAAGGAACAAGAGTTGAGGACACGGACTATTCAGTGGGTAAAGGTGCTATGGGAGAACCATGGACCGGAAGAGGCAACGTGGGAACTACGAGATCAAGTGCAGAAGAAGTATCCACATCTTCTACCTGAGGTGAGTTTTATATTTCATTTGGAGGACCAAATGCCCTAAGGGTTGGAGGATGTAAGACCCCGATCCGAGTGAGCCCGTTTAGTACTAATTAAGTTGCGTGCTAGTTTTAAGCTTGATTAGTGATTTTGACTAAGTTGGGTTTGGAATAGCTTTTGAATTAGTTTTGGGGAATTTTGATTGCTTTGTGTTAGTAGGGCCCTTTGGGGGTTCTTTTTCATGACATTGCATATGTTTGATGATTTATCGGAGATTTTTGCATTCATAATTTTAATCCCATTTTATTGGTATTGTTAATCCCTTCAACTTTCATGTTGATCCCGTCCCCGTTTGAGATCCCGAAACCCGATTTCATAGCCTTGAGGGCAAAACAGTCATTGCACACAAAATCTGTACCCAAAACTTGATATTCCCAAAACCCGCGAAACATATACTTTTTGGAAACTAGGTATTTCGACGATCATTTCTTCCCTCTTCGTCGAATTCATCCAAGGTCCCGAAAGAGATGATTTCAGCCCAATTAGATTTGTTGGTGGTGGAGCCCACTCCCCACTTGTTTATAAGGAAACCTTTCCCTTCCATTTCCTTTTTCCAGCACAAGAGAGTGAGAACCTAGGGTGTCCATTGCCTTCTTCTTGCTCTTGCCTTCCATCACCCAATCCACCACCAACCTTGCACAACTTGAGAAGTGGAGATCATCATCTTCTTCCTCATCACCCTAGCTCTCCATTGACACCATTGCTAGAGAAAATCATTCATCACAAGACTCTCTTTGAGCTCACCATTGCCATTAGAGGACCTTGCAAGTAAGTGACCCTTCTTTTCTTTTAGATTTGTGTTCTCCTAGATTTTGGGAATCTCCATCCTTGTTATTGAAGTTTCTCTCTTCATATTCTATGTTTTGACTCTTTAGGGTTTTATTTTGGGATTTTCCTTGTAGCTTGGACCCTTGATTTGAAAGACTTGTTAGAGCTTGATTTACTTGATTGAAGACCCAAGACAAGTGGATGATATGATCTTTTAAGAGTTTTCATTGTGTTTATGAGAAGTGTAGTTGGTTTTACTAAATTTCACTCATGCCTATTTATTGTTGTCTTGCTTTGAAATAAATGCTCATGAAGAGCCTTATTAGTGCATTTATGGTCATAGAGGAGTGTTGGTTCATAGTATTTAATCCCCCTTGTTTTGTCTCAAATATATATATTATGTGTGAAATGGTTTCCTTCTTTCTTTCCTTGTATGGAATGTGATATGGATGGAGGAGAATGGGATGGATATGATGAAGGATTTGATGTAGTTTGAATGAAGTATTAGACTCCTCATTTGATGTATAAGAAGGGCTAAAAAGGAGGTTGTAAAAAGGAAGAGTTATAGAGGAGCTAAACTGGTCCGGATTTGGTTTCTGGATAGTTCGCTTGAGCGACCATGACACTTCGCTCGAGCGACCTGTCCAGAGAATGGTTCGGAGTATTCCAGTAGCTTGGTCGCTCGAGCGCACCCTTTTTCGCTCGAGCGGACATCCCAGAACCTGTTCCAGAGAGTTGTTCGTTCGAACGCATTTAAATATCCGCTCGACCCAATGTGTTCGCTTGAGCGACCTCAAGAATCGCTCGAGCGAACCTACCCAGACAGCCGTCCAGAGAGCCACTCGCTCGAGCGAACTCTCCAGTCCGCTCGAGCGATGGGTCCCGTTGGGCAAGGCTATGTTTGGGACAATGTTTAACTATTTCAATGTTTTGGGACTACTCTTTGGGAAACCCTCTATGTCAAGGACATTTGTTAAGCATTGTATGAGGCCATTTGAGGAAGAAACCATATCACAAAGATTTCAATTGAAGTGTTGAAAAATTCAAGTGTATAAGGAGCCCGGAATGTCCCCAAACTCGAAGAGTACCAAATTGTCATTTGATTGACATATGGGGTCCCTATTCACTTTAAACAAATTTTTTTGAACCCGATACTTTACGGAAATTCCAATTGGTTATTGTACTTTACTGATCCCAAGATTTATACTACATGTCTCGTTTTCCCGAAAGCATTGAATTACACTTGAAACTGTTACTTATCTTGAAGTGCATTGCACCACATGAAATGATAGTGTGCCCTTGAGCACCCCCGTCTTGCCCGTGTATCTATTGTATTTGATTTACTTGCATATTTATCGATTGTGATTTGACCTATTAGTCGGCACCACTAAGCTTGGATAACACTGTTGGTCTGATCCACCGACTTGGAGATCCCCCTCTTGTCCCGCCAGCTGCAGTTTGGATCCCGCTACCCGGTCATTACCGTGGTCTTGTCCCGATGCCGCAGATTGGTACCGTGGTCCCCGATGCCCGGCTCGCTACCGTGGCTCGAGTGACTAAGATCAGTGCCTAGTTATTGCTCTATCACCTTAGTGATAGAGGACTTAGCTTCGTGTGGTTGCCATCTTGCTTGTTTCCGTTTCCTCACCTTACATGTTTTACATTGCATCCCTGTAATTGAATAAATGTTTTATCTCGTTCATAGAAATTGTTATTTGAATAGGTTTACATGTTTTGAAGGTAAATTCATTTATTATCATATTGTCGTTGTATTTTCTTCCATTTGCCAAACCGTCGTGTTTGACCTACTCTTTGGTACTCAGGTCCCGTTGTCGGTTATCCCGAGGAGTACCTTGAGGAGGAGGTCGTAGAACCGCAACAGTTAGTTGAGTGGCATGCTGATGACGTCATGTAGACGTTCGATTGCTATGAGAGACTTATCATTTTGGGAAACTTTTTAACCATTCTTTGAATTGGTATTTTGTTTATTGGCCTTTGTTGGCCTCTATTTTTGGAAAATGTAATTAAATGATATTTGTATAAACTTTAATTTACTTTGGGTAACATGCTAATGATCATTGTTCATCCTGATACAGTATTTTATACTTGTGATATTGTCTTTATGACCAAGGATGGTTTGACCATTTGATTTGCTACACGCTTCCGCACTTAATAGAAATGTTCATTTATGGTCGTGATATCCTCACCGCGGACACCTGTGGGAAATTAAATAAATCGTATGGTATTATTAAACAGATGTGTGGTTCTCATCATCCCAAACAGTCCCGATCCCAGATTAGTCCTTCTGGCCCGGTCCGGGGTCGCGACAGGCAATGCACTTGTTGGCTATTTCATAGGTAACACCCCTCCTATCCCTGACATGAAATTATGTTTAGAAAAAGCATGGAGAACAAAGGAAGTGGAAATCATTCCTATGGCTGACGGTTTCTTATTGTTTAAATTTCCAACTTATGATCTTGGCCAACAAGTTCTTGATGAAGGCCCTTGGTTTGTGTATGGCCGCCCACTAATTCTAAGAAGGTGGATTGCTGACATCACAATGTGTAGACAAGAACTGGATATTATTCCTATATGGGTTTGGCTACCCAATTTGAACTTCTATTTTAGGGTAAATTATGCTCCAAGTAAGATTGCAAAAGTGATTGGAAACCCTATATGCATGGATCTTGCGACAGCTGCAGGTACTAGATATGCCTTTGCCAGAGTTTGTGTTGAAGTAAGTGTTGATGCGGAATATCCGACCGAACTTCGCATGAAATACAAGGACAAAACAGTCACTCAGAAAGTAGAATATGCGTGGAAGCCAAACCCTCGTAAAACTTGCAAGACTTTGAACCATGGGGATAAAGCTTGCCCACTGAAGATGGATACATCTCAGCCAAAGAAAGTGTGGATGCCAAAAAATTGAAACAAAAACACTACAGTTACACATTCTGAAGATAATCATGAGGAGGCAGAAAATGTCACGCCCCCAGAAGTGAAACCAGGGTTATGCATGAGATTAGGGTCAATTAAAGTTTTTCAACAATAATAATAATAACACTTGGCCCCAATCATGTCCCAAATGGATTGAAGATCGCTGTGAGGTATAAATGTTTCCTCGAATATATAAATCAATAGCGGAAGCTTCATACAAACAAGTGGTATCTCAAGATGTATAGTTAAGAGCAATACGGAAATATATTATCTAAGTTCAAGTTTGAAATAGTTAAACAAAAGTATTAATTACAATGAAAGACAACGATAAAACTTGGACCTAACCAAAATAAGAACCAAAAGATGCATCTATCCAAAATATGCATGAGGCACTCGAGTACGGGGTCGGTGCGACTATACAATGTCGTTCGTACTATAGTCTAGGAGGTCATCAGACTAATCCGCCTGAATCTCCTCCGTCGTCTCCTCCTCGAAGTAGAAGGGCTCGGTACCTATGCACCAAGAGTAGTACCATCAAACACGACGGTCGGTAGGCAGATATAAATATAAAACATCAATAGATATGCAGAACGAATCAGAATAGGTGATAAACAAGATCATAAAACATGCATAGCATCTTGATCGTAAGAAGTGCATAGCATACGAATCATAACAAACTAACATACACATCTAGCAAGATAGGCGGTCCACATATGCTAATTACCACGGGATAGTGTCATTGCCCTCCCATACTCACATTGAGTCGTGGTGGAGATATCAAGAGGCACGAGATATACCCGACAAACAAGAGGCACATGATAAAAACCCGGCAACAACCAAGATGGGTACCAAGAGGCCAATAGTCATCAAGTCAAGTGTTCAAGATGTATCCGATGGTGTACATCCATCTAAAATGTAAAAAGTCGCACTGCGCAGACGTTCATCAAGGTCCTCACACAGATGGTGCCCCATCCGTGTTGGGCGATATACAGCTGAGTGGTGCCTGACACAAAGATCCCTAGACAAACAATAGTGAGGGGCTAGACTTTCTTGCGCGAACAAGATTTATTAATAAAAGAGAGACTACTTTCCATTATCAAATCAAGATCAAAACCCAACAAGCAAGCTTCTTCTAATATCAATACCATAGGTAGTCCTCGTCAAGCTTTTACAATCAAAGCCATCTTGCCTCAACCTTCTATTAATCGTCAAAATAAATGGAACATCAAAAGGGATCCTATGTTCAACACCTAGGTTCATCAAGTAATCCAAAAACAAAACAAAGCAAACAAAGCTAAGGAACATGAACATAGCATGTAGAAAAGTACGAGACGGTACAATTTGGAATCAGAAGCGATAGACAATCCAATCCTAGGTACAATGTTAAACCCGAGGCATCGTACAACCATACTCAGTCAACAAAGGGAATAGGGTTCGCGATACCCAAATGGACAATCTTCGTGCCTAGATAATAAAGAGGGTATCCCGTTGTCCCGTACCGTTCAAGATTGAGATAGGTTGTAACCGATGCAACCGGATTAACCGTAAAAGACGTCGGCTAAAAACATCTTTACATATAGTCAAATGAGTCCAAAAAGGTAGCCAAGGTTTCACCTAAGTCCAACCAAAAGAGTGTCAAAAGGGCCCTTCAAAAGGTATCCATCAGTGGGCCCGGTCCATACCCCACACAGAGTACTCGGTCAACCGCATACACTACAGTTACAGAACCTCAGTTCTGTAACTGAAGTGAAATGGGTGGAAACCCCTTTTCAACATCCCAGAACATGTAATCAGTCAATATGAAGGGCCTAACCCTTCCATTCTACTCCTGCAAACAAAGAAAATAGGGCCTTGCTCTCTCCACATACATCCATACCCCCTCTCATCAAGTCCATTCAACCAACATCCATCCCAATCCAGCCATTCAATTTATATTATCATGTTTTCAAACATTTAAAGTATCAATGAGCATGTGGTCATCTAAATCATCATCAATCATCAAATCAAAGGAAAGACAAACATATCCAAGTATATATATAAATATCTACTTACCTTTGGTGGAAAAATGCCAAATCCACAAATCCTAGCTCCATAGCCCAACGAACCAAGCCTAAGGGATAAATAACAAAATAAAATTAAATTAAATATAAAATTGCTAGAGGGGAAGCTCTAAGCTACCAAACACATTTCTACACCCAAAGTGTTACCCAAACCTAAGGGGAATGAGAGCTTACCAAACAGAGGGGAATGGAGTGGTGGCTTGCAAATTGAAGATGATTGAGCTCGTGGAGTCCACGCGAAGATGATAGTGATGATCGAAAGTTGTGGGGCCCACTTGATTGGTGGCCCACTAAATTAGTGGTGATGGAGGGTCATGGTGGTCCATTGACAAGAAGAATGAAGAAGACATAACGAAAGCAAGAAAGACAGAATGAGAGAAAGAATGGGAGAGAATTAGAGAGATAGAGAGAGATGATGACATGGTGAGGTGGGTGGGAGAGAAAGTCAACCCATGTTGACAGTGAGTGTAGAGAGAAATTGGAATGGTGGAGTGGGTTAGTCATGTTGGCAGCAAAGGGAGAAAGTAAAAACAATTAAAGAAAGAGAGGGAGAAATGGTGGAATGGGTGAGATGAGTGAGCTACCTCACGTTGGCAGTAAGGGAGTGAGAGAGAAAGAAAGTAAGAGAGAGAAACAAAGAAAGAAAGGGAAACAGAGAGAATGAAAGAGGGAAACAAGGAAGGAAAGGAATGAACAGTGAAGGGGAAAAATGGGGGAAAACAGAGAGAGATGGAGTGGGCTAGTTCGCTGGAGATGGGGAGCTCGGCGGCGGTGCAGGTGGGTCCGGCGGCGACGGTGATGGCGCCGAGACAGTGGGCAGCATGGCTGGGTGAGAGAGAGATGATTGAGAGATGAGATGAGGTGAGATGAGAAGAGAAGAGATGGGAGAAGGAGAGGAGTCCATCGGAGATGAGGGTGACCGGTGGCGGCGTGCTCGTTGTCCGGCGAGGCAGTGAGGAGAGTGAGGACGAGAGGGATGAGAAGATGAGGAGGGAGTTGCTGTTGTGTGGTTACTGTGGGAGTTGAATGAGAAAGGAGAAATGAAGATAAGGGAGAAGGAAATGAATAAAGAAAGAAAACAGCTGGCTATTCACGTGGAGTGAGGGGAGAGAAGGAAATGAGTGAGGAGAGAGAAAGGAAAGTTTAATGGGTTTGGATCAAGCCTGGTTTTAGAGTGTCTTCGAGGGTCCGGATCAAGATGGGATAGAAGACTAAAGTTTAGGAAATAAAACCATCTACCCAACGGTACCAAAATCTAGAAAAGTGGAAAAATACTAAAAAGCCTTCAGCACTCTCCTGAAAAAGCGACACACCCGCCTACTGTACCCAAACGGGCTCGGATCTCAACCCAACTTCGCATGCACGACCCTAAAGATTAATCGGACCTGTTTGGCTTATAAATGAGCTTAATTTGCTAAAAGCACAATTAACTAAGCTAATTACATCCTTGGAATTTCGGGATGTTACAGAAAACATTCAGAATTAGGAAATTTTTCACGAACAATTGCATAAGCCTTTGGCAGGGGAGGAATGGAACGTAGTTAAAAAGAAAGAAGTCATCTGATAGGACATCTTCACCTCAAAAAGCAGCATGTCAGTTCAAAGAAAAAAAAATCTAATGAAGCATTGGAGCCACAACAAGCCAATTCAAATAGCTTCCTTAGTCTCTCAAACTTGGATGGTGACTCTCATATCTCAACCGAAGAGATTTTGTCCACTACTGCGATGGTGTTGGGGCCTATGCAGAATGTTTTGAATCATCACATTTTAGGTATATCTTCAAATCAGCAACGATCCTTGTCTTCAATTCACCAATTAGACAAAAATATTCTTTCTAAAGCATCAAGTTCTAGTAAGCATAAACCAACATCTACTAGAGTGATAATTAAGGACAAGCCGAACCTGAAATACCATTCCTAATGAAGTACATCATATGGAATGTTAGAGTTCTCAACAGAGCATCCATGCAATTAGATATAAGAAACAAAATTAAGTTTTTACGGCTTGATCTGGTAGTGCTTCTAGAGACGAAAGTGAAGTCTTCCTCTCTTAATAATGTTGCAAATTCAATTATGCCAAATGGGTGGGTGGAAAAATCGAATATTGCTGATAGCTCCTCGATTAGAATATGGATTCTATGGAATCCCAGAGTGGTTTATATTAAAGTTCTACACAAGAATGCTCAATTTATTCATTGTGATGTCAAATACAGAAATGTGATGTTTGAGTTAAACTGCTTGCTATGGTTATAACAATTACATGCAAAGAATGGATCTTGGCAATCCATCGTTAACATATCAAAGAATATACACCATGGATAGTGGCTGGTGATTTTAATACTATTCGTTCGGTTCATGAAAAATCTGGGGGTTCTATCCCAAGAGCTACTGGTAATATTGAATTTAATGATTGAAAAAAAGAAGCAGGGCTAATTGATCTCCATCTTCACGGGCCATCGTTCACATGGTCAAATTCTAGTATTGGTGAGAACATAATTGAAAGCAGATTGGATAGAGTATTGGTGAATGCAGAATTTTTTCACTCTAACCCTTTCAAGGGAGAGATTCTCCTGCCAGGAATGTCAGATCACTCTTCTTTGCTTCTTTCTAGTCAGGATACTCCACATATTAAATCTCCTTTTAATTTAGATACTTTGTTAGTTTTATGGTCTCAATACCAGTAAATGATGAATAAATTGATTAATTTCTTTATTTATCAATATATATTATTGCCTTCCTTTCATGAGATGAATGGTGTTTTATTACTTGTTTGCACATAAACCAATACGAATAACATAATGATTCATGAGATGAATCGGAGTCCACAAGTATACTAGATGTAATATATGTGTGTGGATGAGATCCACATACAGGAGACATGTATTGCAAATCTTATACTTAAATATCTTTACAACCAGTGATGAGATTGGGCATCTCATCTGACAAGGTTGCAGCACTTTGATCACTATGAGATAGTGTGATTTGTCTTAATCATCAGAATGTAAGATTCTGGATCATGGTGCTGGTACATTGGATGTATTGAAGGACCATGAGAAGCACCTTATATACACTGTCTTTACTTTAAAGTCTGCTCTCATAATTCCCTAGCAATAGGCTCATAATCCTGAGACATTAATGAACTCAAGTTTCTATCTATTCATTTGCTTTGAGTCACCAATGAGTAAGGCCAATTGTAGGTCAACTCCTCGGTGATTTGGGTACCTGGTAGTAGAGTTGTGGGAACATTCAATGGTCAAGATGGAATCTATCTTTAATATCCCCTTGTGCCAATTAATGGATTTATCATTGGTAAGTGCGCACCCATTCTACTTAAGAGTTAATTGGATCGGTACCAAATGATCATTATAATTAATTGGGGCTCAAGGATAATAAGATATGGATCTATTTTGGTGGACAGGTCCAATTGATACATGGATATAGATGGAGGGGCCTACTTGTGGTAATTGGGAAGTTTAGGGTCTTCATTGTAATGTATTCCTAAGACTGGAGTTCAATTACATTTATATAGTGGAGTTATTTACAATTAACTGTGGGCCCGGATTGTACATGAGATGTGGGGTCGCGTGTCCCAGTTGGAGCCAGTTTTCTAAGGAATCCCTAGTGGTCCCCACGCTAGCCCAAGATATTAGAAAGATACTAATTATAGTAGAACTCTAAAAGGAAATAGAAAGTTACTATTTCTATTTGAAGTGAGACTTCTAATACTGGTAATAGTAAGTTACTAATTATTAATGGAAGTGAGACTTCTATTTTAATTAGTAAAAGAGGAAGTTACTAATCATATTTGAAGTAAGACCTTTAATTGTGATTTGGTAAGCAACTAATTGTTATGGAAGTAAGACTTCTATTTCAATTAGTAAGAGGAGGTTGCTTAAGTGTTATAAAAGGAGAGAGAGGAGGCTTGGACGTCCCATACATTGATTCCACCTAGGGATTCACGCCCATCAGCATCTTCCTCTCTTGTGCAAGTTGTTGCACATCTCTTCCCTCTTCTAGCTTCTCTTCTAGTTTCCGCTAGGGTTTTTCTCTTGGAGATTCCACCATCTTCTTGAGAAAAAAGAATCTGATACGGGTCATAGCGTGGAAGATCAAAAGGTGTTGGAGATTCTAATTATTTGATTAGTGAATGTGTTCATCATCAAAGAAAGAATTCAAATTCTCCATTAGAGCACAACTAAGCTCCAAAGGTATAATCTACATCCTTGTATGTTGTGGATTTCGTGGTTGCATGTTTAGGTGTTGTTTTCTATCTTCTAGATAGGTTATATTGTTGTACATGATTTATGAGTTTGAGGGATTGCATCCTGGATTGGGTTTATTGCCTTCTAGATAGTTGATCCCTGCATCAAGTGGGTCATAAGTTTTTTAAACCTATCTGAATGGCCCACCTATTTTCCAACAACTTCAACTATTGGAGCAAGATACCTGGGTTCTTTGAAACTGTAAAAAAATGCATGGAACACTGATGTACGTGGAACGGAAGCTTAGATTGGTAAAGCTTCAACTTATTGAATGGAAAACTGCATAGTCTTCATTATCCACTAGAATCTCAGAAGCAACCATTGAGTTGGAAAATATTCAAGACTCTTTGGTAGGAGACCCAAATAATGTTGATCTTCTTGAAAAAGAATGCACAGTAACCATTGAGTTGGAAAATATTCAAAACTCTTTGGTAGGAGACCCAAATAATGTTTATCTTCTGGAAAAAGAATGCACAACAAGATATCACCTTGATCATGTTATGCAGGCAGAGGAAAGTATGTATAAACAACGATCACGTGATATAGCGGTTAACGTGGGGGATAACAACACAAAGTATTTTTACCGTCTTATGCGTAAGAGGCAAAATCAGGCTTTCATTTCTCAAATTGTGGATATGGAAGGTAACACTTATTCTGAACCTCCAGGTATTACTGCAGCTTTTGTTTCTCATTTTGAAAAGATATTGGCTCCTAACATTGAAAATCAACATCCTGATCTTACTCATGTTATTCCTCATGCTTATGTTATTGAGGCGGATTCACAAATGCTATTGAAGCCAGTCACAGTATCTGAAATTGAAGGAGCTATTAAAATGCAAATTCAAATAAAGCTCCTGGCCCAGATGGTTTCAATGCTCATTTCTTCAAGGTATGCTGGCCAATCATAGGAAAGGCTGTTTGTGACAGCATCATAGAACTTTTCAAGCATGGGTCTATGCTCAAGCAATTGAAGCATACTTTTATAGTATTGGTTCCCAAAAGTGAAGATGCTAGATCACCAGATAAACTCAGACCTATTGCTTTCACTAATGAGCTGTACAAAATCATTTCTCTCATTTTAATGAATAGGCCGAACCCAATCATCACAAAGATTGTGGGTCCTATGCAATCAGCGTTTGTTCCAGGTAGAAACATTTCTGATAACATCCTTTGAGCCCAAGATCTTATCCATAACTGTCATCTCGATCGAGGAATACCTCGAATGTGCATAAAGCTTGATCTGGCTAAAGCTTATGATAGTGTTCGATGGGATTTCCTAGAGGCTGCTCTTCAAGCTCTTCATTTTCCAATTCATATTATAAAATTGATTATGGAATGTGTTACTAGAGCCCAGTTTTCAGTTCTGGTTAATGGATGCTCTGAAGGTTTCTTCAAAGGCACTAGAGGGTTAAGATAGGGATGTCCCCTCTCTCCATTTCTCTTAACCATAGTGATGGAGTCCTTCTCAATTATGATGGATAAGTATGCTACCTCTCATATGATCGCCTCCCCTTTTGTAAAAGGAAATACTACAATCTCACATTTGATGTTTGTTGATGATCTCATTGTTTTTAGCAAAGCTTCTCATTATGCAGCAGCAAACCTCAAGCACTTCTTTGATCACTTCAAGAACTTTACAGGGCTAGGAGTTAATTGGTCAAAAAGTGCAATCTTCTTTGCAAATTGCAGCCAAGATGATGAAATGTCTACATCCTCAATTTTGAATGTGCCAATAGCAAAGCTGCTAATCAGATATCTAGGGATTCCTCTATCTTCCAAAAGATTGAATTTCAATGATTATCAGCCTCTTCTCTCCAAGATTCAACAACGACTGGCAGGGTGGAAAGCTAAAGTTTTGTCTTATGTTGGTAGGGTTGAGTTGATCAAATCCACTATATTATCCTTTCATCTTTTCTGGGCATCTGTTTATATGCTTCCTCAAGCTATTGACCGTCAGGTAAGAGATTTTTTCTGGAATTGTTGGTCTTCTAGATATATTCACCCTATTGCATTGGATTCCATATGTCAACCAATATCCATGGGGGGTCTAGGTATTAGATCCATGTATGGAACATCAAAGGCAGCCCTTTTAAAGCAAGTTTGGAATATTATTCTTAATAAGACAACTTGCTTGAATATTTGGGTCAATGCAAGATATTTGAATGGCAAATCTTTTTGGGATGATCCAATTCAAAATCATGTTTCATGGGGATGGAAGAGCATTCTAGAACTCCGGCCAGTTGCAAAGAACCACATTAAATTCTTGATTGGAAATGGGCATATTACTAAATTTTGGTTGGATCCATGGCTAAATGGTGGAAGACTCAAAGATTGCTATGGGGATACAACAGTTTATGACATGGGTCATGGAATTGATGTTTGTGTGCAACGATTTATTCATGAAGGAAATTGAAGGAAATTGGAGGTTTCCTACTCCAACGTCCAACGCCCTTATGGAAATCTTTCAAATCATTACTCAAGAGCTTGAACCATGTAGTGAGTTTGAAGATGAAATTGTTTGGACCTTAGAGGATACAGGGAATTTTACTTTAAATTCAGCTTGCAAAATGGTTTACGGATTCACTGACCAAGCCATTCAATGGCTTTCATTGATATGGTTTAAGGGATGTATTAAGAAGCATTCAATGTGTGCTTGGACGTTCTCTAAAAGAAGACTTAAAACAAAAAAGTTCCTTCTCCAACGGAATGTGCCTTTGACTGGTTCATTTTATACTAAAAACATACTTTATGTATTTGTCTTTGACTGGTTCATTTTTAGTATATTTTGTCTTCTCATCTAACTGAGATTTTATATGGGCAAATGGTTGCATTATTAATTACTATGCATGTGAGTGTCTTTTATTCTATAAAGTAGACAAGTTGGTGTGTAGAGTTTTGTTTACACACGGAAGACTTATTTGTTGGTTCTTATAGAATATAAGTTGTTGTTCACAATCTAGATGGATTTGGACACACCATCGGTACGATTGTAGCATGATGTTTCAGCAGACTTGTCTTGGCTACGGGAAACAATATAGTTTCGACTCATTATGTTAGTATGCTTTGTGTGTATTGAACAAGACCGTGTTTTTGGGTTTATTGTCTTTATACTAACTATATAAGATGATGAGCATCCAAATGATTATTATGAGTGTTTATGCTCTTAATCCCAACATAAATAATAGATACATACATTTAGTGTTTGGCATTTTGATTTACGAAGGAGTGAGATCTTTTATGGGTCAACAATCTCAGTGAATTGGATGACTACAGTACGTGTATGGTGGATATTAGTTTATTGACGGAATCCACATCCCGTAATAGGGATTGATGATATCCCCTTGATGAAACTTTTAAGTTTTGATTATGTCAAACCCTGCAAGTGGACTTTGTGTCTGACATATCAAATAAGTTAAGTGTAAGGTCTCAAGGAATTATAAATATATCGATTAAATATACATGTCATTAATTATTTAATTTAATGAAAATCTGAAATCTTAACGTGGAGAGATTAATAAGCATTTAATAACAAGAAGCTCGAAATATTATTTTGAGAATAAGGACATGAGTGCAATTATAATTCTTTAGTGGACTGGATTGTAATTTATGGAACTAGAATTCTAATTTGGGTCGAATTAGGTTTTCCTATTTCCATAGGAGCATATCCTTGTTTCCTTCTTAAGGTCCCTATTGTAGCCTATAAATATACGTTACTACTCTCTAGGTTTATATACAAGAATAAGAAGAGAGAAATCTCAGCTTTGGAGAGAAGAGGAGAATTCGTAGAAGAGGCCCACTCCCTGGTACGAGTTTAAGCATATAGGAATACAGTAGAAGATCTTGAGGTTTTTGGATTGCTGTAAGATCGAGATCAAAATAGAGAGATCTCGCAGGCATGATTTAATCTTATTCGTTCAAGATTATTTCCGCAGTGATCTATACGTAATATCTAGAGATCCTAATTTCTACTCGTTTCCAACACTTTAAAAGAATACTTAAAACAAAAGAGTTCCTTCTCCAAGGGAATGTGCCTTGTGATTCAAATTGTGCTCTATGTGATGCTACATGGGAGAGTGATTTACATTTAATGATCCAATGCCCATATTCTAAATCGGTTTGGACGTCCATCCTCACCAAACTAAATTTGACCCCTATTGATTATGAGAACCCACTACAGCTGATGCAATCTGTATTTCTTCGATTAAACCAAGGCAAAAAGGATATTCAAACAGTTGGGAAACTTGTTGTGAATGCTTTTATTTGGCACATTTGGGCGGAAAGAAATGGGAGAATTTTAACAATTAATGCAAACACAAATGTTTCCGTGACACAGAAAATTCTTAAAACTGTTTGTAGTAGGATTCTTTATATTGGGTTACAATTACCAGAAGAGATCATTAGTCACTGGAACTTCCCAGCAAATGATCAGAACAAATTCCATTTCCCTTTGGAAGTGATGAATCACGGATGGAGATTGTCCATAACCAGTGTGGGGTAGCTTGTGGTTGGAATCTTATGGAGAGAAATTAATATTCCAATGGGCGCTCAGATTAAGCAAACTGTCAACTACTATTCGGCAATTCCTCAAATTTTGCAGATTATTCCAAACTATGTGACACAAATAACTATTCGTCATTAACTAAGGTGATGCTTAATCCTTCCAATTCTGATTGGAATGTGAGGTTTCAAGTTAGAAGGTTTCACTCGGCGATTACAAGATTTGATCAAATGCAGATTTCGAAGACTCATCCTTACATTTTGCGGTTTAGCAAGTTTATTAGCAGAAAAATTGTTAACTCAACTCATATAAATAATGATGAAATTGAAAATTTAATTTCAACTTGTGCCCAGGTTGTGGCCGTAGACAAGTCTTTTTTATTCAATACTTTTCTTGTTTCTTTGCTAAGGGGTATGCCCTTTGGAAGCCTCTATCAGCCTATTGGAGGGTAGACTTCCTTTTCTGTATTCTATTTCTTTTGAAAATTTGAAGAACTAACTTAATATTTAAAAAAAAAGATATCTCAAAGCATCCTACAATACGTATCTCAAGCCAGAATCTCATCAAATGGATCTCGAGGCGAAATACGACACTAGGATACCTGAAACCTCTTTTAGTATAAACAGTTATCCCAGATTTTTCTAGAGGGAGTCTTTGGACCGAGAGTTGGATAAAATACAGAGTAGAGTCAACAATTTCCTAGAACCGCTTCGATTGTGGTTTCATACAAAAGTCGCCCAACGCACTGGTTCCAAACTTTAAAAACACTGTATCCCCTGTACTGTTATCCTAACCCAAGAATTTTCCGACACCCGTTTTAAACCGAAAAGTATCTCAAAATATCCTAAAATGCGTATCTCTACCCAGAATCCCTTCAAACCAATTTCGAGGCGAAAAACTAGACTAGAATACCTGAAACCCCTTTCAGAGCAAAAAGTGATCCCGGATTTTTTGAGAGGGAGTCTTTAGACCGGGAGTTGCTTGAAACACAGTGTAAAGTCAACAGTTTCCTAGAGCCAAATAGACTGTGGTTTCATACAATAGTAGCCTACAAACCGCCCAAAGCACGAGTTTTACCCTTTAAAAACGCCAAACTCCATGAAGTGTTTTCCTAACGCACGATTCGCCTGAAGCCCGTTTTAAACCGAAATGTATCTCAAAGTATCCTAAAATGCATATCTCAAGCCAGAATCCCATCAAACGGGTCTCGAGGCGAAATACGACACTAGGATACCTGAAACCCCTTTCATTGTAAACAGTTATCCCAGATTTTTCTAAAAGGAGTCTTTCAACCGAGAGTTGCATGAAAAACAGTGTAGAGTCAACAATTTCCTAGAACCGCTTAGATTATGGTTTCATACAAAAGCCGCCCGAGGCACGGGTTCTAGACTTTAAAAGCACTGTATCCCCTGTACTGTTATCCTAATCCAAGAATCGACAGACACCCGTTTTAAACCGAAAAGTATCTCGAAATATCCTAAAACGCGTATCTCTACCCACAATCCCTTCAAACGAATTTCCAGGCGAAAGACTAGACTAGGATACCCGAAACCCCTTTCAGAGCAAAACGTGATCTTGGATTTTTCTAAAGGGAGTCTTTGGACCGGGAGTTGCTTGAAACACAGTGTAGAGTCAACAATTTCCTAGAGCCAAATAGACTGCCGTTTTGTACAATAGTAGCCTACAAACCGCCTGAAGCACGGCTTTTACCCTTTAAAAACGCCAAACTCCCTAAAGTGTTTCCTAACGCACGATTCGCCTGAAGCCCGTTTTAAACCAAAACGTAGCCCAAAGTATCCTAAAATGCATATCTCAAGCCATAATCCGATCAAACGGATCTCGAGGCAAAATACGAAACTAGGATACCTGAAACCCCCTTTAGTATAAAAAGTTATCCCAGATTTTTCGAGCTAGAGTCTTTGGACAGAGAGTTGCATGAAAAACAGTGTAGGGTCAACAATTTCCTAGAACCACTTAGATTGTGGTTTCATACAAAATCCGCCCAAGGCACAAGTTCCAGACTTTAAAAACACCGTATCCCCTGTACTGTTATCCTAACCCAAGAATCGCCCAACACCCGTTTTAAACCTAAAAGTATCTTGAAATATCCTGAAATGCGTATCTCTACTCAAAATCCCTTCAAACGAATTTCGAGGCGAAAGACTGGACTAGGATACCCGAAACCCCTTTCAGAGAAAAAAAGTGATGCCGGATTTTTCTAGAGGGAGTCTATAGACCAAGAGTTGCTTGAAACACGGTGTAGAGTCAAAAATTTCCTAGAGCCAAATAGACTGTGATTTCGTACAATAGTAGCTTACAAACCGCCCGAAGCACGGGTTTTACCCTTTAAAAATGCCGAACTCCCTGAAGTGGTTTCCTAATGCACGATTCGCCTGAAGCCCATTTTAAACCGAAAAGTATCTCAAAGTATCCTAATATGCATATCTCAAGCTAGAATCCCATCAAAAGGATCTCGAGGCGAAATAAGACACTATGATACCTGAAACCCCTTTTAGTATAAACAGTTATCCCAGATTTTTCTAGATGGAGTCTTTGGACCGAGAGTTGCATGAAAAACAATGTAGAGTCAACAATTTCCTAGAACCACTTAGATTGTGGTTTCATACAAAAGCCGCTCGAGGCACGGGTTCTAAACTTTAAAAACACTGTATCCCCTATATTGTTATCCTAATCCAAGAATCGCCCGACACCTGTTTTACACCTAAAAGTATCTCGAATTATCCTAAAATGCGTATCTCTACCCAGAATCCCTTCAAACAAATTTCAAGGCGAAAGACTAGATTAGGATACTTGAAACCCCTTTCAGAACAAAAAGTGATCCTGGATTTTTCTAGAGGGAGTCTTTAGCCCGAGAGTTGCTTGAAACACGATATAGAGTCAAAAATTTCTTAGAGCCAAATAGACTGTGGTTTTGTACAATAATAGCCTACAAACCACTCGAAGCACGGGTTTTACCCTTTAAAAACACCGAACTCCCTGAAGTGTTTTCCTAACGCATGATTCGCCCGAAGCCCATTTTAAACCGAAAAGTATCTCAATGTATCCTAAAATGCGTATCTCAAGCCAGAATCCCATCAAACGGATCTCGAGGCTTAATATGACACTAGGATATCTGATACCCCTTTTAGTAAAAATAGTTATCCCATATTTTTCTAGATGGAGTCTTTGGACCGAGAGTTGCATGAAGAGTCAATAATTTCCTAGAACCGCTTAGATTGTGGTTTCATACAAAAGCCGCTCGAGGCACGGGTTCTAGACTTTAAGAGTCACTACAAAAAAAATGTCTTAATGAGTCACTTTTAAAGTGTCTTAAAAAGTGGTTTGTGTCGCTTTTCTGATTACTATGCAAGCGTCTTATCGCCAGCGTCACTAAAAGTTCGTAAAAGCGTCTCAAGAAATACATTTGTTATGTCAGTTTCTATTATCAAAGTGACACAAAAAAATGGTTACTTGTGTCACTTTAACCCAAAAGTGACACTGAAATAACTTAAAAGCGTCACAAGAAATATGCTCAATATGTTGTTTTCGGACCAAAAGTGACACAAGTAGTCATCAGTTGTGACAGTTTCCATAGAAGCGAGATACCATCCATTTTTTTAAAAAAAAAATGCAATATATACATTACTAATAATATGCTGCAGTATGGATACACTTTCAATAAAAATGCAATAATAGCTTGTTTAATGTTCAAGCAAAGCTCAAGTCAAGCTACCTCTTGCTCTCAAGTTCACACGCAAACACTATTAGATTTTATAGTTTCAGGGAGAAAATTATAACAAATCACAAGTTTACAAGTACTTGATAAAAAACCAACACTATCACAACCATTTCTACATGAATCTAATCAATCAATGATATGAGAAGACATAACAAATTTAGGAACGACAAATAAAAGTTCCACAAACCATGAAACTGACACCTTCATGTAAAATAATGGAGGAATGACAGACCAACATAATGGGAGTATAGTGTTGGAAGGAAAGGATGATCCAGCATCTGTAATATCTCTCTTTCTGTCTGAGCCCTCACCATCTTTTTTCTGCTTGCTAATAAATCATTATCCATGACCTTTAACGCAAAAAGGCATTTTGTACCAATTAGCTCAGCAAGATAGACAGTACCAATATCTCCACAACCAAGCCTCTTGAGCAGCTTAAAGTGGCTCAGTCCCAAGCTACCATGTTGTGTCTCAACATGTCGAATGGCTTCCCATTTTGAATCTTTTGACATGTGAGGTCTATTGCCACTACAACTGGAGCTAGTCAGATTGCTCTCCTCACTAATGCTAGTGCTGCTGCTGTTGTACTCACCAATACTACTACTTTTTGAGCTTTGGGAAGACTCCCCCTTTCCTTTACAACTATTTGAACTGACATAATACCTACTTGAACTTACCTTAAGATTAAGATTTCTACTGCCAGATGCTAGAGAAACAGATTCTTTCTTTGCATTCTTCTGGGTACAGTCATCAATGTGGCGGCTAGATTTACTTGTACCATGGCCATCTGAGATACTGTCAACTTGGGCACATGTATTCAAACTTCTGGTAACAGATTTTACACCCTGCTTTGCTTTCACCTTACTGGAGGTCTTCTTCCTATGGATTGGGTTGATTTTACGCGGACTCCCAATTGAGTTGCTCCATTTAGAACTAGTATTTGAGCTAGAAGCATGATCCAGATTTTCTTTTGTCCCAGCTTCTGATGCAGATGTTTTGCATGCACCTGATGAGGCTGGCTCAGTGACATCTCGAGATGATGTCTTTGCCTTTGTTAGTTTCAAAGTTTTCGTATACACACAACGAGGAGAAAAAGAAGTACTCGGATCCAACGATTCAGACTTAGACACTTTTGGGTCTGTGAAATGCAGCCATCTCTGAAGCCTGTGAAATGCATAGCCCTCTTAATGCCTGCTTCAAGCTCACAGATTCAGAAATACCGATACCGGATGCTTGTGGTATCCCAACTCTAATTGGCTTCTTTTGGGTGTTCTTTCGCAATGATCTTGCTCCTACTTGGCGTGAAGGACCCAAACCCCTTGAAGTTTTAAGCTCTATTGCCTTGAGAAGCTGATCAAGGTCGTATTCTAGTGAATTATGCTCTGAAGTTGGCATGAGATTATTTTGAGCCCTTTCATTCATTCTCAATTTGAAACTTAAAGAGATCGGCCCTTTCAAATGCTGAACCATATCTACTTCTTCCTTCACTTCAATTATCTCGGAAGTACCAGCAGATGAGCCCGTTTTCTGGAATAGCAGCACATGCAGCAAAAACTGATCTAATACAACACAAGGCCTGGAATTGGGGGCAAGCACACAAAATTCAACTAACCAATCTCCAATGGAACTTGCTCACGATGGTAGAACACAGAAATTGAATCAGCCACCACATTTAAGTTGATGTTTTCATCCATCATATCGAATCCCAGGTTCAAAGTTCTGTCCTCACATCAAACTGCAGTATCCAAATCCTGTCATCATAACCATGATTCAAATAAGCAAGGCACAACTATTAACTAAGTCACATTGAACTATTTGCAGATATATCTGAGTGGAAACAATTGCAATAATGTCAAGAGACAAGTGAAATTTCTAAGTGCAAACAATCATTTTTGAAAACTCACTTCTACATCGTCGCAACTTGGTTGTGGCAATCTAAGTCAATGTTTGTATCCAAAAACATCATAAGAGTGTAATTGTGCATGACAGTTTTCCAGAGCAATTTATTTCCTTAGTTGACCTTTTTTTCTACGGAAAATGGAAAGTAAAGATATCAAAGTTTTACAGTTTCAGATTATACTGTTTGGTGCAGCAATATATTTTCGGCTGTGAAAGGCATCTTTACCTTGTGTAACACAGCAAAAACTGATTTTCTACATCTTAGGCCTCAATCTACTTGCTAAAAATAATGCGAAAAATGCTTTCACCTCATAAATGAAAACTGGAAAAAAGATTGTAAACACGGAACAACAGAAAATAATCGTCCCTCAGAAAAAAAAAAAAAAAAGCCATTTCAATTTTACCCTGGAAAACACTCTGAACAAAACTATGCTCAATATCTTATTTAATAAAAGCCAACAGACAAACATATCCTAATTCCTAGCAGATTATGTATAATTGGACAAAGTTTTTTTATGCCAGACAAATCCCCACCAAATTCAAGCTAGATCAACCCGGTGCAACGCAAAAAAGAAAAAAACAAACAAAATCCCATCAATTGAACATTTAGAGCTTCCCCATCATTAATAAGTTCTAAATCCCAACTCCTGCAATCAAAATCAAGAACAGAATGAGTATAACAATCACACTCAAATCAAACCAACGGTTTACAATAAAATCAGCAAAATAACCCATTGATTGGATGGTCATGATCATAAAATCACTCACAAGATCTCAATTTCATTGCTTAAACAGTTTCAATGCTAAGAATTTAAACAATTACATCACAACTCAATTCAAACCAAACCAACGTCATGCTCAATATAAGGAAAAAGAAACCCCACTAACTGGAATGTTAGGATCATCCATCGACCATCAACCCAATAAGACTTCAAGCAAAATCAAATCAAACAGCTCAAAGAAAGAAGAAAAGAGATTCACATGCATCAAACGAGTACGATAAGCAAAATCATTACGAGAAAAGATCGAGATAAAAGAACCTTACCTGGGAAGAGTTTGCAATCGCAGCGGCAGAGAATGCGATACAGAGAATTCGTGCAGTGGGAGGAAAAACTTGCACCAGTTAGAGAAAAACTATGAATGATATGGTTAGCACAATGTGGAGGGAGATTGAAAATGAAATTTAGTTGTAGAACCCTAAGTCTTGTTCTTACACACTCTTTGCCATTAATGCACTCCACATGATTCTAATCACCCACTCTTCTCTTCTAAGGAAAACAGCTCTCTTTCCCTACTTGTCATGGTCATAGTGTCATGTAAACTAAGTTATTTATCTTATTGACCCCTCATAAAAAATTTATGGTCACATCTTAGTGTTGAGAATTTTCCAAGTGTAGCATCTCTGTGGAAGACGAAAACTTCATCATCATTACCAACTCCTCCCCACAATCTTAGCCACAAAACAAACACCACCAATGTGGTTCCAAATGAGAAGGCAGAACTACAACTCATTTGGGGTTGACTTTCTACAAATATTGGAAGATTAGACTATCTGGCTTAGAGCTAGATTAGTACAAGCACAACTTATAATAATAACTTTTAGTAGCATTTCATCAAACAATTGGTGTTCATGCTAATTAAGAACCAAAAAAAAAAAAAAAAACTCATCAATCAAAAACCAAACTCCACCCAATCAACACACATATGAAACCGGCAAAGGAAAATATAACCTAACTTCACCCTGCATTACAACAACAGCATCAAATAATGTAACAAGTCCTACATTATAAGAAAAAAAAAGTAAATTTCTCATTCAACTAATTTAAAATGGGGATTTTGGAACAACATATGATTCAAGACTTGGAACAAAGAAGTGCTTGGAAACCTTAAGCAAAAAATAAGGAGCTTACTACGCCACCAAACAAAGTATGAGCGTTTCAAGTATGAGCGTCTCTGGCCCTCTGAATCCAAGTATGAGCGTTTCAAAAACCAGACCATAGTTGGTTTCATGCCAGTTTAACCACCACCACCTACTATTAATATGCAATATTTCACAACATATTTTAATGACACTCGAACTGATTTACCGACCAGTTCAACATCTCCTACCAACTTCAGCAGAGATTAGCAAAACTGGAACTATCATAACCAGACATAACCGATGTAATTAACATCGCCATTTTCCCATTATCATTTCCCAAACACCAATTAGTATGCAATCATATGCCATCAAAACAACCCTAAATAAAATCAGGTAATGTAACAAAGTTATCATAAACAAAAAGCCCTAAATCAAAACGATCCTAACCCTAACCATGAAACAGAAATCAAACAAACATAACTGAGAACCCTAACTTCTTTGTGCAGTGCCTAAAATAATGAAGGGTGAGAGGGAGAGAGAGGCGACATACTTAGACATTAAAAACGGAGAAGGCAGAGAGGGAGAGTGAGGGAGAGAGAGATTTACCTAAAGCCGAAAGATCGCCATACTCATAGACGTCTGACCAGAACCGCGAGAGAGCTTCGTGCAATCAAAGGACGAAGGGTCTGAGACTCTGAGGTCGAAGAAGAAGGAAGGTTGAAAGACGAAAGGAAGATCGAAGAGTTTGGGTTTTTTTTCGTTCCACCCTTTTAGATATGGGGCGCTCCTTTTAGACATGTTAGACATGTGGGGCGTGGGCCACGGGCTCCTCTAGTGTCACTTTAAGAATAAAACTGACACAACAAACATCCTCCTCGTTTACTCCTCCTCTAAAGTGACACATCAGACCATACTGTGTCACTTTATTATAAAAGCGACACAAAAGCTCAATTTAAAAGCGAGACTAAAAGTCCTTTTTTTGTAGTGAGTATTGTATCCCCTGAATTGTTATCCTAACCTAAGAATCGCCTCACACCCATTTTAAACCGAAAAGTATCTCGAAATATCCTAAAACGTGTATCTCTACTCAGAATCCCTTCAAACGAATTTCGAGGCGAAAGACTAGACTAGGATACCCAAAACCCCTTTCAGAGCAAAAAGTGATCCCGGATTTTTCTAGGGAGAGTCTTTGGACCAAGAGTTGCTTGAAACACATTGTAGATTCAATAATTTCCTAGAGCCAAATAAATTGTGGTTTCGTACCATAGTAGCCTACAAACCGCCCTAAGCACGGGTTTCACCCTTTAAAAACGCCGAACTCCCTGAAGTGATTTCCTAACACATGATTCGCCCAACGCCCGTTTTAAACCGAAAAGTATCTCAAAGTATCCTAAAATGCATATCTCAAGCCAAAATCCCATAAAACGGATATCGAGGTGAAATATGACACTAGGGTACTTGAAACCCCTTTTAGTGTAAACAGTTATCCCAGATTTTTCTAGAGGGTGTCTTTGGACTGAGAGTTCCATGTAATACAGTGTAGAGTCAACAATTTCCTAGAACCGCTTAGATTGTGGTTTCATACAAAAGCAGCCCGAGGCACGGGTTCAAAACTTTAAAAACACTGTATCCCCTATATTGTTATCCTAATCCAAGAATCACCCGACACCTGTTTTAAACCTAAAAGTATCTCGAATTATCCTAAAACGCGTATCTCTACCCAGAATCCCTTCAAACGAATTTCTAGGCGAAAGACTAGATTAGGATACCTGAAACCCCTTTCAGAGCAAAAAGTGATCCCGAATTTTTCTAGAGGGAGTCTTTACACCGAGAGTTGCTTGAAACACGATATAGAGTCAAAAATTTCCTAGAGCCAAATAGACTGTGGTTTTGTACAATAATAGCCTACAAACCGCTCGAAGCACGGGTTTTACCATTTAAAAACACCGAACTCCCTAAAGTGTTTTCCTAACGCATGATTCGCCCGAAACCCATTTTAAACATAAAAGTATCTCAAAGTATCATAAATTGCGTATCTCAAGCCAGAATCCCATCAAACGGATCTTGAGGTGAAATACGACACTAAGATACCTGAAACCCCTTTTAGTGTAAACATTTATCCCAGATTTTTTTAGAGGAAGTCTTTGGACCGAGAGTTGCATGAAATACAGTGTAGAGTCAGCAATTTCCTAGAACCGCTTAGATTCTATTTTCATAGAAAAGCCACCCGAGGCATGGGTTCCAGACTTTAAAAACAGGTGAGTACCCCGTTGTAATTTCTACTGGTGGGTCCCATATTGTAAATCCTATGTCTGTTCCTTGGAGCAAAACTTTTAAAATCATACCAAACAAGCTTTGTACATCATAGAGTAATTTAATATATTGTTGCCAAACAAGTTCTACGGAGTACAGTCTCGGTACAACCTAATCTCAGCACAATCTAATCTGAGTACAAAATTGAAACAACACGAGAACGATGCCAAATAAGCCCTAATTAATTGAACACAAGTCATGATTTTGCTAATTAACCTACTAATGAACCTTGGATCATAGCCAAATGCTAGAAGTGCATGTTTTTATGAATTGCAAGTATCTTAAGCTTTTGTGATATTCAACTTAACTGCCACTTTGAGCTTTGTTTCTATTTTTTTTTTAAATTAATATGGATCATTCTTTTGGCAATGTCGTTATTATCTATTGTTATCCTTCCCTTGAGTGGGAGAAATGATATTTGACAAAACAGGTTGTAGCTTATAAGCAAGAATTTTAGTAATATCATTATTATGATGTCTGATTTGGAGTTGATATGTGGTGACTTTCTTTTCCCAACAAGTGCCAATCAAGCCAAATCTTTTGTCCATTATACTATATTAAAGCAATGGATTTTAAAGATAATTTTGACCGAGAGTTATATTCATTCTCTACAACTTATCCACATACTTCTCCCACTTCCAACGTGCAACCACTCATCTTTTTTTTTTAATGATCTATCTACACCAAATCATTGTGGGTAAGTATTTGAGGATGATTTGGCCTTCTCTTTAATTAATTACTAGCACAACAACTAGTGCTTAGCACGAATATGCTCACCAAAAACTGAAAACTATACTTAATGATTAATTTAAAAAAAATAGATTACACAAAATCGTCCTCAAATACTCATGACAATGATTTGGTGTTGATGATATATAAAATTAAAAAAAGAATAAAAGAAGAGAAGAATAAGATAGTGTCTATTCTCTCAATCTAAGAGTATGCGGAGTAAAAAGTAACTAGTAAAACGTGCCCGTGCTAATGCAAATGTGAAAGTTATGATAGAAATAATTAATTGACAAAAGTCAATGATTTAGAATTCTTTAAATATATTACTTAAATGCATTAGCGAAGACATCATGTAAATGAAAATTTCTCAAAGTTTAATTACAACAACACTAGGTTAGGGAATGATGATAATGAAATTAATAGAGAAAAAAAAACTATGCCCTTGATCTTCTTCATCATTTCTTCAAGGATAAGGAAGCTAAGGACACAAACATTTTCCTCTTATGTAGAAGAAGACAAGCATGTTTATAAATGCATAGTTACATGTAGTTATATGAGTAAGGAGTTATATTGTTGCATGAAAAGATAGAAGTAGGTGGTGGTGTGAGATGAAAAGGGAAGGGTTGGTAAGTGGGGAGAGAAAATTTAAAATAAAGTAGTATAACAGCTGGTCAAAATTATAACTATCGGTTAAAATTGAATCCAAAACCTTCTTACTTAATATATGATAATAAGATAAAAAAAATTTGAAATTTGGATGGAAATGAAGGTTTTGCTAAAAAGTGAAAAGTGCTAAGAAGAGGTGGTTATATGCTGAAAGTGAAAGAGGAGATAGTTACATGTTGGAAGTAAAAAAAAAAAAAAAAGGTTGGTTATATGTTGGAGATAGGAAAATATAAAACCTAGTGAAAATCAAAAGGGCAACTTAATTAAGTATTATAGAACATAGTGTTGGCATTTGTGATGGGGCCCACTTGTGTTTATATGTGGGTGGACCCCACTCACAAAGAGACACCCCTCACAAGAAATCTCATAGTGATATGTATAAGAATAGTTTGAATTTTATCTAACTCTCTATCCTTATCATATCGCCATTCAAATTCAAATTGAGAGAGTTTAATCCAACCTATTATCCTTATTATCTCTCCATTCGAATTTGAATAGAGATCTTATCACTTATTAGCCAAAAGGGCTATATATAGACATGGGAGATATCAGTTGAAATCATTCTTCTCAATAGATCATTCCCTAACACAATATCACCCTCTTCCTTTAGATCTACAATTGTCTGTCATCATCTTCTACATTTAGTGTGTCCATCCTTGCCCTTGAATCTTGAAGAGTGAATCACATGTGACTGATCTCTCGTAGACAGTCACAGATCTCCATAACTAGTGCCTGATTCAAGTCAACGCAGTCCTTATTACATTTGTAGCAGCCAGCTCATTTAGATTCGTGATTCATCTACAAGCTTCACATAGCAAAGGTGGTTGTACTTGTCCTAGTGCTAGTGATTCCTTGAGCCAATTCGGTTCATACGGTCAAAACAGTCAGCTGAACTCTTTAAAAAATTAAAAAAATAAAATTCATTTCACCCATTTACATTTCTCATAGGGGAACCTAAGGCTTTTTATGGGATGCCCTGAGAACAAATTCTTTTTCCAGACAAGATGTGGAGAAGGGTTTCATCTTATCTCCAAACCCTAGCTCGATCCGCTCTCCATCTCCCCCGATCCAACAGTCGAGATTTCCTCCCCATTCGCGCCATTTCATCTGCACCATCCCCGTTCCAGAAGACGACTCCTCTCTTCTCCGATTTCGGTTCGACTCTCCAATACCCTAATCTCAAATCTTTTTTCTCCTTTACATTCCTTCAATCCCTTGTGTAAGTGCCTAAAAAGTATGGGCTTGGTTAGGAGAGGATCAGGCTCTCGGTTTGATTATTTGGGAATGATTAGCCTCCTAAAAACCTGAAAAGGAAAGCAAAGACAAAAGGTCAGAGCCCCTGGCTGTAGGCAGTCGAAGGCACTCCGATGCCTGAGTTAGTTTTGTGACTGAACTGAGGAGGAGTGAATGAGGAAGAAGAGAGTGTGTATATCCCTGTTTTTCATACCTTTGGTGGTTTTACCTCATGCATATATATAGGAGTGAGTGCCATCATTGGGCCAGACCCCTTAGTGGGGGTAGGTGGAGATGAAAGTCCCATCGACTTGTACTTTGCCCCCTTGAGTGGGGGTAGGTAAAAAGGGAATGTCCCATCAGACAATGTCCTAATCGTTGCGGATGTGATCGTTAGATAAGCCTGTCTACTTATCTAGATCCGGCGCCCACTATTCCTGTCAGTTCGCCGTTTGCCTCTACGGAAGCACATTTATGGTTGAATGACAGCAGAGACCGAGACCGAGATGAGCCTGTGCAGATATCTTCACCAAGACGAACTTCGGGACTTCCAGGCTGGCCTTTTGCCGAGCTCGATATGCATTGGCCGAGGTCAGGACATTCCTAGCTGGGACTGATTTAGCATAGTTACTGGCACTAGAGAATCTCCCCACACAATTGCCCCTAGCTTTGAAGCTCGGGGGTCTGTAACTCCGAGGTCGGGAGCTAAGTAGTACGAGAGGGTTCTTCGAGCGTAGGCTTCTGAGGCTTCATGGGCTCCGCCTCTGTGTCGGCTGGTGACACCTGATCCATCTCATAATGTCGTTCCGTTCGCCAGGGACGGTCAATGGCAATGGTACGCCCGCGTCGTTTCATCTGGTCAAGGTAATAAACAGCACGTCTGAATTATTGCCGAAGATGAACTGGTGCTGCCCTGTGTCATAGCACGATTGGCTGTGTAACTGTCATGATGAGATGTGCGCAGTAAATGATGTGACGCTTCACATGCGCCATTTTTTGAAATCTGAAACGGCGCCTCCGTCCCTATAAGTATGGAGGTTTCTCCCTTCTGTCTCGATTTATGCTGCTATGAGAAGAAGAAGAGATTTCGTAGGGAGAACCTCCACGCCTCTGCTACGTTGTTCCTAGAGAGATTACCCTCGTTAAGCCCACGTCAGTAAGTCCCCTGCTGCGCCTCCGTTCCGTTTATCCCTGTTATAGGGTTTTTTCACTTTCCATCCATTGCGGTAGGGCTTCTGTAGCTTTCTTACCTGTCTTCTGTCCCCCCCCCCTCTTTTAGTTTTCTAGGATGAGGATTTATAGGCTCTTGTTAGATACTCCCGCGGCCTTGGACGAGTTCTAAGCCAAGTACAAGATACTAGACGACGTTCTGGTTAGGCTTGACAACCCAGACGATCCCTACGAGGTCGGGAATTTTATGACCGGTGGATGCCGTTCCCCCCAGTTGTCGTGGTCGAGGGCGGGGTCAGATTCCCTCCGTACCCGTTCCTCAGGATATGCCTCAGCAAGTGGAGGCTCTGTCCGTGCCAACTCATGCCCAATAGTTTCAAAATCAGCATGGGTACCGTCGAGATTAATAGGATTCTCGGTACCGACCTCGGTGTCCATGACATCGAGGATGCCTATGACCTTTGTAAGTCGGCCGCGGACGACAATACGTATTACCTCCGGGTTAAGGCGAGGCGTCATCCGTTCGTCCATGCCATAGAAGATTTCAACAAATATGCCGGAGATGATCGCCTGTTCGTCTCCGGCAATTGGGAGGTCGGTGAGACCGAGACAGAGCTAGGAAGATTTTACAAGATCCCCCGTCGCTGGGGCTCCTCCGAGTAATCACCGACACTTTCTGAGTTCTGCATTTTCTTTTGTATCTACCGAACTAACACTTCCTTGCTCTATGCAAACGCTCGCGAGAGGAAGCAAGAAGCGCGCCGAGACGGGTGGCAGAAAAATAACGAGTGGTTCGAAAGACTAAGGAGATACCGAGGACACAAAGGCCAAGCTGCCTTTGCCTTGCTCGGCTACGAGCCAAAATATCAATCGTTTATCAAGAGAAGGTCTGAGCCGGAGCTTGCCTCGATGAGTTCAGGTCATCAAAGAGCCTCGGGATCTAGAGCGTCTTCGGCCGAGGTCCAGAGAGTCGTCGAGGAATATAACTCTTCAGAGGAGATGCCGCTGCGCCGCCAACCTGCCCTCAAGGACCTGAGCTCGCTTGTGTTCGGCAGTTCTAGCCAAATTCCTCGGGCTCCTTCGCCATCTGCTGTTAATTGGGCTCCTTCGCCACCCCCAAATTTGGAAGAGGGACAACGAGCTGGGGAAGCCGCGGAGGAGGATATCCGGGCCGGGAAGAGGGCCAGGACTGAGGCTCTAGCCGAGGACGTCCAAAGAACTTCCGAGGTACCACCTCTGGGGCCCCATGGAGACCGATTTTGCAGATCGGTCCCGGGAGGCCTATTAAGGTTGAGGTCCAGGTAACTGGGAATCCTCTCGTCATGGCGGCCCTCGCCGGCGCGTGTTCACTGCCTAAGGATATGGCCAGGCACAGGGACGCTGATGACATGGTGTTGGCAATGGCGTCGATGCAGGCGGCGCTCCTGGTGAGTGTTTTGAACTTCTCAAGTTCTTCACAAATTTTTAGTTTCGATCGAGGTTCTCATAGTGTTTTGTTTTTTAACAGCTAGTGCAAAGGTCGCAAGTACAACTGGAGAGAGCCCTGCAAAATGACGCCAAGAGGGCGGAGGCGGAGGCTCAGAGGAAGGCGCTGGAGGCTGCTTTGGAGGAGGGTAGGAAGAGGACAGCCGAACAAGAAGAACTAATTAGAAGTCTCCTCGCCGAGGTAGAGGCTGAAGAGTATAAAAAGAAAATGGTTGAGCAAATTGAAGAAGCCGAGGCCAAATTAGAAGTCGAGACCAAGGCAACCTTCGACGACGGGGTAGCCGAAGCAACGACCACGTACGAGGCGCAGGTCCTGGCCATCTGAGACAAAGTGTGGGAGCTTGGCTGGCTAGCTGCACTAGATATGGCGGGCGTCCCCGAGGATGACCCAATATACAAGAACCCGGACAAGTTCCCGAGCTCGGACCCATCCTTCCGACGCCTCTCCAGTAAATGATGCCGCCCCGGATGCTGCTGCCTGAATTTTGATGTGTTTTTACAATTCTTCTTTTGTAACAGAAAAGTGAACTGTAATCTAACTCTTTGTAAAAAAGTGCATTGTAATCCATCTTTTTATGAATGTAATGAAATCCCATTTGTCTTCAAATTGTGCGCTTTTTTTCTTTTTCTCTTGCCTTCAGACTTTTGCTTCATAAACGAGCTTTCTTTAGCATCCATTTTCATATTTCAAGGAGTTAGTGTAGGGGCACCAGTCTATCCATAGTGTAGTTTAGATAGCTGATTCGAATTACGGGCTGACGGAGAGCCGAAATCTATTAAGAAATAAGGCACGTTCCTCCGAGGCGGCAGGTTCCGTGACTGGGCCGAAAGAGGGAAAGAGGCTGGTCCTACGATCGAAGCCGAGATAGCTGGTTCCACAACCGAGCTGAAAGGAGGCCGGTCCTATGACCGGAGCCCAAATAGCTGGTTTCATAACCGAGCTGAAAAGAGGTTGGTTCTGTGACCGGAGCCCAAGAAGCTGGTTCCATAACCGAGCTGAAAAGAGGCTAGTCCTATGACCAGAGCCCAAGAAGCTGGTTCCATAACCGAGCTGAAAAGAGGCTGGTCCTGTGACCAGAGCCCAAGAAGCTGGTTCCATAGCCAACCTGAAAAGAGGCTGGTCCTATGACCGGAGCCTAAGAAGCTGGTCCCATAACCGAGCTAAAAAGAGGTTGATCCTGTGACTGGAGCCCAAGAAGCTAGTTCCATAACCGAGCTGAAAAGAGGCTAATCCTTTAACCAGAGCCGAGGCCAATTAACATAGAGAGTGACAAGGCACATACAAGAATTTCTTTCATTGATTTGACAATTCAATACACTTTAAAAGTAATATTTCTTGAGATGGGTGGCATTCCATGGTCGTGGTAACTCTTTACCATTCATGCTTTTGAGCCTGTAAGCTGATCTTACGGCTGCCAAGATCACTTTAAATGGCCCATGCCAATTTTGTGCGAGCTTGCCTTCGTTGGGATTCTTATCTACTGGGAGCGTTTTCTTTAAGACCAATTCTCCAACTGAAAGTTTTCTCTTTGACCTTCTGATTGTATCCTTTGGCCAACTGTCTCTGGTAAGAAATTAAGCGGATAGCTGCTGCTTCCCTTCGCTCCTCAGCCAAGTCTAGCTCTTTAGCCATATTGACTTCGTTTTGCCCCTGGTCGAAGAGGTCTGACCTCAGGGTTGGAAGGCTAATCTCGAGGGGTATCACAACCTCCATTCCGTAGGCTAGGGAGAAAGGAGTTGCCGAAGTGGATCCCCTCGAGGTAGTCATGTACGCCCAAAGGACACTTGGCAGTTCTTCTACCCTTCTGCCTTTAGCTCAGTCGAGCCTTTTCTTGAGTCCATCCAGTACCACTTTGTTTGATATTTCTGCTTGCCCATTGCTTTGTGGGTAGGTTGGAGTTGAATAGTAGTTCCTGATCTTCCCGAGGAGCTCAATGCCTGGAAGTAGGGTTCTGTCTTGATCTTCCCGAGGAGCCTATAGATGGGCTCCTTGAAGATCATATTCACGGCCCGTAAAAGTCACCGGCCGGTTTGTCAGATTTGACCTTTGACCGTTTATTGCCCCCAGAGGTGAAGGCCGGGAAGGCTGCCGAACTGGTGGAGGCCTCCTTCCTGTCTGGCTTCCTCTTGGAGAATCTTTTGTCCCCTCTGGGGGGTCGGTCTCTTTGCGAGAGGCTGAATCTCTCATTACCCTGGGTCTCTTCTTCCTCCTGCTCGATGTACCGGTTTACCCTGGTCATCAGTGCTTTCATCGTGACGACAGGGTCCTTGATCAGGTCCTTGCGGACCTCACTACCTGGGAGCAAAGCCTATTGGAAGCACATGATGGCAATATTGTCTTTGGCATTCTCGATCTGGCTATAGATTGTCCAGAACCTTTTGGAGAATTTAGTGACGTTTTCGATTTCCCTCATTTGGATCGCCATGAGGTTGCCACTCGTCTTCGGGATGACCCGATGTGCCTAAAATTTTTCGATGAAGGAGTTCCAGAGTTGCCGCCAGCTTGAGATCGATCCTGTGGGAAGCGCACAGAACCATCTGAGGGGGAGGTCGCCTAAACTAGAGGAGAAGACTCTACAGTTCAGGTGACCGAAGTCCCCCCAGACCGACATTCGCTGAGTGAAATGTCGAAAGTGTGTCGCGGGATCCGAGGCTTCGTCATAGAGGACGAACCTTGGGACGCTGAATCTCTTGGGGAGAGAGAAGTCTTTTATCTCCTAAGAGAAAGGAGACATCCCCTGGTCTTCTGCGTCGTAGGGGTCCAGCTGGTCTCGGTAGAGGCCGACCTCGGCTAACTTGTGCTGGACCTCCAGCCTGAAGTGGCGGTCAATCCATTCCCTCAAGTCCGCAACGTTCTCTGGTCGTGGCGACTCTGGCTGCGGTGATTCCGGCTCTCGGCGCGATCTGCTGGAGTCACTGCGTGGGTGGCTGCTGCTGGAGCCTTCCTCGCCGCGGTCTCTTTTTCTACTATTCAGGACTTGCCTCAAGTCTTGTCTATCCAGAGGGTCCCGCAGGCGTCCGGGAAGGGAGCGCAGAGCATCTTTGCCTTTGCTCAGAGTTGTTCCCGGAGTTGATGCTCGTCTTTCTGTTGGATGACTTGGTTCTGGACCTTAAGGTCCTCCAGCAGTGGGTCATCTTCTTCATCGTTTTAGTGAAAGGACCGAGCGTCATTATGAGCTGGGTGATGAAAGTGATGGGACCTGGCCCCCTCAGGGGTCTTACCCCATCGTTGAGGGCCTGGTAAGGAAATATTTTGCTGGGGATGCTCAGGTGGCTGAGCATTCTGGCAGGGAGGAAGTATCTGGCGATCATCTCGTCGGGGGAGTGTCGTGAACGCCCTGGACGAGGAGTCGGATTGGATGACACCTGCTACGAGCATGGGAGCAGATTTTCCCCCCGACCTCTTTTGGCGGGGGACCACTAATGGTTCCGGAGGCAGGGAAAATCCTGGTGGAACCTCCATCAGTGGAATCTCCGTCGGCACTGGGAGTGGGAGAAAAGGTGGTGGTGGCACCGTGGGTCCCACTGGAGGTAACGAAGGGTTTTTCTAGGATTTGGAAGAGCCTTCACCACCATTTATGGTTTTTGGATGCATGGCTTTTACAGATTTGGTTTAACAAGTTTCTTTTTTCTTCCCCACAGACGGTGCCAATTGTAAGTGCCTAAAAATTACGAGCTTGGTTAGGAGAGGATCAGGCTCTCGATTTGATTATTTGGGAAGGACTAGCCTCCTGAAAACCTGAAAAGAAAAGCAAAGGCAAAAGGTCAGAGCCCCTGGCTGTCGGCAGACGAAGGCACTCCGATGCCTAAGTTAGTTTTGTGACTGAACTGAGGAGGAGTCAATGAGGAAGAAGAGAGTGTGTATGTCCCTATTTTTCATACCTTTGGTGGTTTTACCTCATGCATATATATAGGAGTGAATGCCATCATTGGGCCAGACCCCTTAGTGGGGGTAGACGGAGATGGAAGTCCCATCGACATGTACTTTGCCCCCCTGAGTGGGGGTAGGTAAAAAGGGAACGTCCCATCGGACCATATCCCAATGGCTGCGGATGTGATCGTTAGATAAGCCTGTCTACTTATCTAGATCCGGCGCTTACTCTTCCTGTCAGTTCGCCTTTTGCCTCTACGGCAACGCATTTATGGCTGAATGACAGCAGAGACCGAGACCCGCTCAGAATCGAGACCGAGACGAGCCTGTGCAGATATCTTCACCGAGACGAACTTCGAGACTTCCAGGCTGGCCTTTTGCCGAGCTCGATATGCACTGGCCGAGGTCAAGACATTCCGAGCTAGGACTGATTTAGCATAGTTACTGCCACTAGAGAATCTCCCCACACACCTTGCTTCCAGGGTTTCTGTTCGAAAGCAACAATCAAATCAAATCTAGGGGCTGATTGTAATTTCTGGTGATTTTGGTGGCAGATGGTGTGATTTCACAGGAGAAGAAGAAGGTGGAGGATGTAATGCCGATCGCCACCGGGCACGAAAGGGAAGAGCTAGAGGCTGAGCTTAAAGGTTGTGTTTGTTTGGATGGAATTGAATATCTAGGAAACATGAGAGATGAATTTTCTACAAGTAGCTAAAATTGAAGAAATAAAGGAGAAGATCTCTAATGGGGTTATCAAATAATTTCCCCTTTAATGGAAAATGAATTGTGGGGGAGATAGAAAATGAATTCCTAGTAAATGAAATCATAGGGAAGTTAGGGTCCCATTTATAATCCTTAATTGGAACCCGTTTACCATGAAATCCTAGGAATTCAATTCAACCGCGAATGTGTTTGTATGGTGCATTTTCCACATAAAATCCTTAATTGGAACCCATTTACCATGAAATCCTAGGAATTCAATTCGACCGTGAATGTGTTTGTGAGGTCCATTTTCCACCTAAAATGAAAATGGCTTTGAGGGAACCCTTGTTATCTTCTATTGTTCTTTGTTAGCATTTTGTGCAATTCTCAATTTTTTATGTTGAAGTAGTTTTTTGTAAATTTTTTTTGGAAAGTAGAATTGGACTCCGAAGGTAGAAGACCATTTTCTCCAACAGTAGAAACTAAAACCCTAGAAAAAGAAGTCTTCAATTTTTCATTTTCCGCAAAATATAAAGTATCGTGGAAATAAAATGCTGTAGAAAGTTACAGTGTACAAACTTGCCCTTAGGTTATGATTGTGCGGAGATATCATGGGAATGATATTCTATTCTGTTGTTCCATGTTGACATCATCAGTGGTTTTTATTTTCTCTGGTGAAGGCATTTTTGCTATTTCTTTGGGCAGTAGATTTGGACCCAATGCAGGAAAACCATTTTCTGCAAGCCTTACATGAGTGTAGAGACACATTTTACCATTGAAATGTTTTTCCCCACCAAATAGAAGCTAAAACCATAGAAAATGAAATCTGCAGTTTCAATTTTCCACAAAAATATGAAATAATTATGGAAATAAAATGTCGTGGAAATATGTAGCGCACAAGCATAATCCCAGGTCTTGGTTTTGAAGATAGTTGATGTGTGATTATTTGGTTATCATTAGATGATAATGATTTTGCGCAACTCCTGTTTATTTTTTCAGGGGAGAAAGGGATTTGATATGGATGCTCTTGTTGGTCCCTTTGGAACCAAGGTTGGTTTGGAATGCACTCGCTATTGTTACTTTTATGATATTGCGTAGATTTTGTTTTCCTAAATAGTAGTCACGATTGTGTATGGTTGGTCAGAATGCTTCTGTGGGTTCCATTTTCACAATGGAGGTCAAAATGATATTTTTCATAATTGACTTTTTAGGTGTGTAATTTATTGGTTATGAGAAATTATCTTCTGGGAGTGTTTCAGGCTCTCAGTGATTGGTGGCAGTATTTGCCCCCTTCTTAAAATAAGAGCGTAGAAATTCAAGTTATTGCTTGATATGTTGTTTTCAATGACTACAAAGAGGATCAGTTTTATGTTATGCTGGTCACTTTCGAATGTTCTCATTATTAGGACATCATCTGGTGTCATGGTGCCTTTTGGGCTTGTTTGGCACATTCACAGAGGACCAGAAACAGGCTTTGTAAATTATTAAAGTGTTACAAGTGCAAGTAGAGAAAGGAGATAAGTTAAAGACCTCGAACGAAATAGTGAGGAAAAACATGATGAAGAGTGGAATTCCAAAGAACATGATCTTAAATAGGGTTGAGTTGGGAAGTAGGACTTGCATAGCCAAACTTGGATGGAATAAGTCTTTGCTGATGATAATGATGGTTTCATGGTGCATGATGTTTTGAAATGTCTGTTTACCTTTTATTTATTTATTTGTGTTCATCTTTTTAGGACAATATGGAGAAGTGGTGAGGATAGATTTGAAGAAATGCAGCCTATCCAAAGATTTGGATAGTGTCCAGCACGGCACGAGGCCCGGCCAGGCCCGTCAAGGCACGGCCCGACCCGCCCCCAACGGCTCTTTTTTTTAAAAATCCACCCCTCTAAAAAAAAAAAGGTCAAAAGAGGTTTTTTTACATTTTTAACCCCCCCCCCCTCCTCAACAGCTATAAACGGTCAAATGGGGGGTATTAGTGTCTTTTGATCATTTGTTACCATTATAACCACCCCCCCCCCACCTGCTATAAAACGGTCATATGAGGGGGTATTTTATGTCATTTTATCACTTAGGAATTCTATAAATAGCCCTCATTCCTCTCATTTCTCTACACTCATCTACTCTCTCATTTCTCACACTCCCTCTAAAGTTCTAAGGCTCTAAGTTCTCTTAAGTCTCATTTTAAAGTCTAAGCTCTCTATACAAACTTTTCTAATAAGTGAAAAGTGAGGGTGACTTCGCTAAAGTGGAGGATTCAACTAAGAAGAACTTCTCCATTAGCTCTCCCTCTCTCATAAAGGTATTTATTATATTTAATTTTGAGTTTTATTTAGTAGTAATATACATAGTAATATTATATATTAAGTCTCATCTTCTCCCCTTTCTTATATAAATTATCACAAAAAACACATTATACATAATTATTTATTAAAAAAATATCTTTTATTTAGAAAAATGGCTGGACCATCACAACCTTTCAACCTTGACTTCTCTCTAAATGAGGAAGATCATGGATTTATTCATTTAAATCAAAGTCAGGGCATAGAAGTAAATAGTAATAGTCCCTAAAATCCTGCATTTTCGGTTTCTACAACTAAAAAGAAGAGAAAATCAAGTTGACTTCTCCTGTATGGACTTATTTTGTTAAAGTTACTGTCCCAAGTCCCATGGGAGGAACAGAGGAAAAGGCACAATGTAATTTTTGTAAAGATCTCCTCAGTGCCAAATCATCAAGCGGCACTGGCCACCTTAGTAGACACATGAAAAAGTGTATGTTCAAACACACTAATACCGCTAACGATGGGAAAAGAGGTGGGAACCGTGAGATAGTTCAAACACAACTTTCTCAAACAGATTCATCTGGCGGTTTAGGAATTTTCAATTATGACCCTACTAATGCTAGATATCAACTTATTAAGTATATAATTTGTCACCAATATCCATTTATACTTTCCGAAGACCGATGTTTTGAAGAAATTTTGAGGTCTGCCTTTGTTCCTTCATGGCAGAAAATAGCTAGAGTTACTGCTAGAAGTTATGCAATAAAAACTTTTTTGAAAGAAAAAGATAATTTAAAAAATGTTTTTGAAAAATTACCTGGAAAAGTGGCTTTAACTTTAGATTTATGGACCTCTAAACAAAATATGGGGTACATTGCAATCACATCACATTATATTGATAGTGACTGGGTGATACAGAAAAGAATTATTTCATTTTCTATGCTAGAATTTCCACACACTGGTGCTAGGATAGGGTCCACCATCCTTGAAAAACTTAGAGAATATAAAATTGAAAATAAAATAATTTTAATAACTTTAGATAATGCAAGCACTAACAATGTCGCAGTAGATTTACTAAAACATTCGATTCAACTTGATTTAAATGGAGATCTATTTCACAATAGATGTGCATGCCACGTCATAAATCTTATCGTACAAGTAGGGGTGAAATTAATTAAAGATGATTTAGATATTATTAAATGGATTGTAGGATACATTTTTTGTTCTCCCTCGCGAAACATATGTGTAAATTTGAATCAAAGACCAAAGAAAATATCATATGATGTAAAGCATAGATGAAATTTTACCTATAAAATGTTAAAAGAATCATGTGCCTATAAAATGGAACTAAATCAATATTGTCAACTTTATTTGGAGCATGAAAATATTTTTATAAGTGATGATAAATGGACCCTTCTTGAGATAATAAGAGATTTTTTAGAAGTTTTTCATGATGCAACATTGTTTTTTTCCGGGGTATATTATCCCACATCAAATCAAGCTTTAACCCATTTTTATGAAATAAGTCTTACTTTTAAACAGTATAGAGATTTTCCAATTTTTCAACTCATGTGTGCACAAATGGAGGCAAAGTTTTCATCATATTGGAGAATAGCTCCTTTAACATTTTGTATAGCTGCTGCATTAGACCCTAGATTGAAATTACAAGGTGTAGAAACCCTTCTTGATGAAATAAACTCTAATATGAATACAACTAATATAAATGACATGACAACAATTAGGACACAATTAGAAACACTTTATTTGGATTATGCTACCCGATTAGGTAGATCCATAACACCCACGGTCCCAACAGGCCCTCCCCAAGTACATAAAGGAAAAAAGAAGGTTATTTGGAGTATTATGAAGAAATCTCATGGAAGTAACTCCTCTTCTTCCAGAGGATCTTAAAACCTTAATGAATTAACAATGTACTTGGGGAGTGATCCTGTTGAAATCTCAGATGATGAAGAAGATGATTTTGATATTTTGGCACGGTGGAAATAATTCAAAACTAAGTTTCCCGTGCTTTCCGCCATAGCCCGTGATATACTAGCAATACCAGCGTCTACAATTGCATCAGAGCAGGCATTTAGTGCAAGTGGAGCCTTATTGACCCCAGGAGGACTATGCTTACAGAAGAAACCATTGAGACCTGCAAGTGTTTAAGGGATTGGTATCAAGCACAGGATAGGGAACAACACCTCGATGATGATGAGATCAAGATAGAATAAGATCTAGCGAGGTTACATATATCATAGTATAATTTTTTTTAGAATGTATAATAGGCTTTCAACTTGTAATTTATTTTTTAGAATGTATCATAGGTTTTTAAAGTTGTAATTTATTTTTTAGAATGTATCATAGGTTTCTAAAGTTGTAATTTGTTTTTTAGAATGTATCACACGTTTTTAAAGTTGTAATTTATTTTTTAGAATGTATCACAGGTTTTTAAAGTTGTAATTTATTTTTTAGAATGTATCACAGGTTTTTAAAGTTGTAATTTATTTTTTAGAATGTATCACAGGTTTTTAAAGTTGTAATTCTTTTTTCATTTATCAGAAGGTTTGAATTTCATTATATATATATTGATCCAAGTTCAAACTTGTAATTTTTTTTGAACTTTTGTAACTTAAATTTCAAGGAAATACAATTTATTTGCTGTATTTTTTCAAAACATCATTAGTGTTATTCTACTTGTTATTTCTCTTAATTTCTTTATTTTAATGAAATTGGTCCAAGACCAAGAGTGAAGAGTCTTAAGTCTCTAAGACTTAAAGAACTTAAAAAGAATTTTAAAAAAAGGGGGGAGGGAGATATGTGGGCCGCCCACGGGTTATACGGCCCAGGCCCGACTAGGGCCCGGCCCAGCACGGCACGACCAAAGTTGTGCCCTGGGCCGTGCTAGGCTGACCCCAAAGGCCCTGGGCCAAGCACGGCACGGCCCGCATAATTATCATGGGCCGTGCCGGCCCGGCCCGGGCACGGCTGGGCCCAGCTTCAGTGGGTCGTGCAGTGCGATTTTCACCCCTAGACTGGAATGGAGAAACATAATTCATATAGCCATCGCAAACATAGTTGAGACAAGGCTATAATTGAAAAGTCCGGGGATCCGAACCCTAGAGGGGGGGTGAATAGGGTGTGCTACAAATATGACCAATTTGAACCAATTTTAAATTCTTAACAAAAACTAGTCACATGTGATGATTAATCAGTCTAAATATGCGGAAGCTAATATAAACAATCACCACAAAAGCAAGCACCACAACACAAAGGTTTATAGTGGTTCGGCCTCAATGCCTACGTCCACTACCGGCTTGTGAACCAACACCCCACCGGATTTCCACTATTTATGATTTTCAATAGGCTAAGCAATAACCTTTACAATATGCTTTTCAAGGCTTAGCAATAACCTTTACAATGATGTTTTTCAAGGCTCAACATCAACCTATACACTATGCTTTTATAGGCTAAGCAATAACCTCTTCAACCACAAGGTTGGTTATCTTACTAAGTTAGTGTCTATAATACACTTGATGGAGATTCAATTAAGCTCATTACATTTGCCTCTAAAATAGGCGGATATAAAAATGAAAATCTAATACACACACACACTATGAATGCAAAGATGAAAGTACATGATGTGTGTGTGATGTCCTCAATCATTTTGAAGATGAAAGCTCATAAATGTATGCCTAAGGCTTTTGAAAGTTTTAGCTCATAAAAACATTTATGATTGAGGAAGGAATGCAAGTCACATGTTAAAAGTAACAACTTGTTAAGGATGTCAAAGATTCACAAGTTGTATTAAATTAATTAGCTCTAAACATGTGATGCATAGGGATGTCAATCAAATCAACAATGTAGCTCATAAAACATAAAAATAGATTTGATTGAAATAAGGGGACAAATCATATGTAATTACAAATACAACTTGAATATGATATACCAATCAAAGCAAAGCAAGTTGTGAACTTTAAAACAAAGTTACATATGATTTGTAAACATGTTGAATCCAAAACATAAGATATATTTGAAAGAGATTTTCTTATGATGGAAAAACAACATCCAAAGATTCAACCAAGTATATGGATCATGTTACATATGATTTCAAAGATTTTTCCATTAACATGATCTACTTAGATTTACCAAATAAAGTACTACTTGGATTGAATCAAATGGTGATGCATCCAAAACAATAGATCTATTCAAAATATAAAACATGCTAAGGATACAACACATCATAGGTTAACATGCTACTAAAGATTTATCAAAGATAAAACAAAACATGAAAACATATGATTTGTAAAGAAGTTGAATCCAAAACATAAGATAGTTTTGAAAGTGATTTTCTTATGTTGGAAAACAACAACCAAAGATTCAACCAAGTATATGGATCATGTTACATCTAATTTCAAAGATGTTTCCATTAACATGATCTACTTGGATTTACCAAAGATAAAGTACTACTTGGATTGAATCAATGGTGATGTTTCCAAAACAATAAATCAATTCAAAACATAAAACATGTTAAGGACACAACACAACATAGTTTATCATGCTACAAATGATTTACCAAAAATAAAACAAAGCATGAAAACATATGATTAAGGAAAGTAGAGCCTACTTGGTGATTTAACTTCATTAATCCAAGCTTTAGCTTTCCTAATGATCCCCTTCATCCCTTAGTTCATTTCCCTTTGATTTGCCTCAAAACCCCTCAAGGAGGGCCTTAAAATTCCCAACTTTTGGCAAAGGGAAGAACTCATAATTATAGCAAAAAGTGCCCAACGGCTAGTCCTCGGTCGACCTGGAAACAGGTCTCGGTCGACCTGGATCACACAACGGCTATATTTCTGACCGTTAGACAGCCCAACGGCTAAGTCCCGGTCGACCTAGACTGCAGTGTTCCCGGTCGACCTGGAACACTGCAAGCCCGGTCGACCTGGCCTTCTGCGGGTCAGGCCAAAATTCCCAAAATTTCCCATATTTCAAAGTTTTTCTTGGTGGAACTTTTTGGGCCATTAAATCAAGCTTGAATACATGTTTTAAATCATTCTAAGGGGTTTAAAAACATGAAACATAAAAAGCCTAAAATGATTCAAAAGTTTAAAACCAAAGGCTTGCTTGATTTCTAAAAAACTCTTTTAAAAAAACAAATGCATCCAAGATTAAAAACAAAACATGCATAAATCAATACTTTTACAACTCTTAAAAACCATGCATGTATAAATCAAGATTTCAAGTTTATCTAAATCAATGCAAGTGTGTAAATCAAATGATGCTAGAATGAAAATGCATCCATCAAATTGCAATCTACAAAATCCCTAACAATAATCATGATGATGATGTGTCTTTTTTCAAAACAGCCTCTTGAGATTGTGCATTAGCCTATCATTGATGTACGCCTAATTGGAACTTGGATGGATCCACTTCAGTTTAATGGGATTTTGGCAAATCTAGTCTTTCCCTTTTTTTCCTTTTCATAGGTACCAATTACCATGACTTGAACATGCAACCTTGACATTGAGCACCTTCCAACTGTGATTGGGGCTCTCATTGTGGCAGAAGGGGTTTCCCTTTTGCAAATTAGTTTCAAGGCTTAGTTAAGCTTGTTTAGTGCACTAGGTCTAGATGATGCAGTAGCACCAATAAGCTGTTGGAAAGAGAATCATGGTCCACATGCAGTACCCAAGAAAGTTTAGATATTTTCTAATTTTATTAATTGTTATTAGTTTCTATAATGAGTTGTAATTAAGATAAGTTTATAAGTTGTTTAGTTTCCTAGTTTGAACAGGATTCTTAGCCTCTAAGGTTTCTTTTCCTATTTATATGCATTGTAGAGACTTAGATCTCGGACTTTTGATCATTGGAATAATATTGTGGTGGATTTTATCCGTTGAGAGGTGGATCCTCGTTGATAGTCTCAGTGAAGACCTCGTATCGTGCTTCAACACTTCTTCACCCAAACCCTAATCCTTAGGGCCTACATCGGATTGGTATTAGGGCCAATCGATCGGCTTTATCTGGTACTCATATCGATTGATTTCTTTTCCATTGAATCCATTCCATTTTCCAAAACCCCACTTTCGATTCAATCCCCACTCCACTTCATCCGAACCCATCGCCCATCGACAATCTAACTCAGAAAATCCCACCCCAATCCCTTCATTTTTTAGCCCTTGCCAATCCACCTGAACCCTAATCGAGCCTCCATCCGCTCACCACGATTAACCCCAAAACCCATATCTTAGCTGACTAAGACACCCATTCCTAGAGGGGAAGAAAAAAGAAAATAAGAAAGAAAATAAGAAGAGAGAAGGATAGAGATAAAAGGTGAGTACTTGGCATCGTCTATTGAACCACTCACTGCCAACTGCTCCTCTTTGGTGCCACCGTCTCAGACATTGCTCGCATCACTTTACATCTCATTTGCCTGCTGCAGAAAATTGAGAAAGGGGAAACTATCGTCATTGCCGTTTCATCATCATTGTTATCAATCGTTGGCATCTCCATCTTCTAGCAGAAATAGCGAAAAAGCGATGACAGTCTTGAAGCTTTTGGTCGACACCGAAAGAGAGAGAGAAAGGGATAGAAGGAACATCGTCACGGAGAGGACACACATGCATGGCCTAAGCCCAGGTCAAGATCAGATACAAGTTAGGTCGGCCTGAACCTGTCCCACATTCTAGAAGGAACATCGTCATCTGTACATCAGCAACATCCAGTCAATTATCAAATTTGATCACAATCAGGAGCCCAGATTTCTTTTTGCAATTTTGGGGCCATTCGAAGTTGGATTTCAAATCTGCTTTTGCCTGTGTGATTGTGAAGACTAGATCTGCAAATCAGGTCAATGGATTTTTAAATTGCATTAAAAAAATGCGTTCGGAGAATAATATAAATGTGGATTCTCCATCGACGTCTATGGAGGAATTGATTGGAGCCCTTACTCAATTATCCATACCGATCGCTCACATCCAAGCAACTCTTGTAAGGATGGACAATTAGCCAATTTAGAAAATGATCACCATGTGAATAATAATCGAGGTGATGGAGAAGAGATTTAGTATCAACAAAATCAAATGGCGAACAATGTTGATCTAGAATTAGGGATTAAACTTGTGATTCTCAAATATGATGGTAAATTGAAACTGGATGGGTTTATGGATTGGTTAGTGTGCATCGAAAACATTTCCACACAAGCCATTGACCGAGGGCCATGAAGTCACCTTGGTAGCAACTTGATTTCCTAATTATGCTGCAATATGGCGGGCCGAGTTGCAAAATGAAAGGAGGAGACAAAATATGGATCCTGTTGAGATGTGGGTTGAAATGAGGAATCTTTTGAAGCAAAAGTTCCTGCCAATAAATTACTCGAGGATTTTATTTTCAAGCTTTCATGATGTAAAATAAGGATCCAGGTCATTTTTTTTTGTTTGTTTGGAAGGATCCAGGTCAGTTGTTTAGTATTTTAAAGAGTTCATGACAATGCAAGGCAGGTGTGATTTAAATGAAACTGAAGAAGCTTCTGTTGATAGATATTTTCATGGTTTGAGAATTAACATCCAACAATACTTGCATTCCAAAATCTTGATAGTGTTGATGAACTCATCCAACACGCTATCAAATCCAAGGAAATTACAAATCATCAAGCCTGAAAATTTAGTGCATCTAAATGGGCTTAGCAAATGACTCCATCGAAGACAGATCCTACTCCACGTGGTAGCTCAATGGAAAATGTTCTTTCCAAACATAAAGGTCATAGTAGGTTCACATGTTTTAAGCGTCATCAATCAGGGCAATCGATCATTTAAATGTCCAATACGAATAGACTTAATAGAAGTTGAAGGTGAAGTACCGGATACACTAGATGATCCCAAGGGAAAAGAGACAGAGCAAGTGGAGAACATAGATCCTGAGAATGGTGAGGATCTTGAAACTCTCTTGGTCCTCAAGGAGACTGCACTTACTGTTGAAAAGAAATGGTTGCAGAATAATATTTTTCATTCAGTAGGTATTGTAGATGAACAAGTTTGCACAATTGTGATTGATGGAGAAAGTTGTGATAACATCATATCTCAAGCTCTTGTGGATCACTTGAAGGTAAAGGTATGAAAGCATAATCGTCCCTAATTTGTCTGTTGGTGAATGATAGGTGATGAATTGCAAGTGTGACATACATGTCAAGTTATTCTTGCCATTGGAGAAGATTATAAGTATACAGTTTGGTGTGATGTGCTACTGATGGATAGTGGAGATATTTTACTTCGAAGACGTGGATGTACGACAAGAATGGAACTCATGGAATGCAAGACAATATAGACGCGTTTGTTCACAATGGAATGCAAGTCACACTCCATCCTAAGAAACCAAAACCGTTAAAGAAAGGATCATGAGCAAGTGTTACAAAGGAAGCTCTTCAAGTACACCATGTCTATAGTGGCAATGTGAAGAATAACTGAGTTCGAGGTTGAACTCTTTTGAAACCTTGGGGGAATGTTGCAACATCACCAATAAGCCGTTGAAAAGTGACTTGTGATCCACATGCAGGACCCAAGAAAGTTTAGATATTTTATAATTATATTTATTGTTATTAGTTTCTAAATTAACGTAGTTAGGAAAAGCTTTTGATTTGTTTAATTTCCTAGTTTGAGTAGGGTTCTTAGCCCCTGAGGTTTCTTTTCCTATTTATATGTGTCGTAGAGATTTTAGATCTCAGACTTTTTATTATTGGAATAATATTGTGGCTGAGTTTATCCTTTGAGAGGTGTGTCCTTGTTGATAGTCTCTGGGGAGACCTCGTATCGTGGATCGACACTTTTCCATCCAAACCCTAATCCTAGGGCTTGCATCATTAGACAGAGAAAGATCCTCCTTTTTTCCTCTAGGCCAATTGCTTCATCAACTAACTTTTTCTTTTGTCACAAGGGTTTAAACCCTAGTCTAACCCATGACATGGATAGTGCCTGGTGCCTTTAGACTGCTACAATGAGGATTTGGTGGAAGAGAAGAATCTCGGCCGTAGACGTTGATATGTAAATGCACTATTAGTGATTGAATATATGTACTTGTCTTGTGAGATTGCAGAGGTGTGCAATTGATTGTTTAGGAGCATCCTAACTTCTTCATCCCATTACTATCTATCACTACAAGGATACTCTACATTCAGTGAGACCCACTTAGTTGCATTTGTTGTGTTGCAGGGTTATACAACTTCTTTCACGTGGGTACGTGTGTTAAAATATATATATATATATATATATATATATATCTATATGGGGAATATTCATATGCATCCATCCCTCACCATACGGTGAGGGATGCTTCCATAAATGGGGAGATTCAAGTTCAAGTACACCTACTTGAATCTCCCCATTTATGGAAGCATCCCTCACCGTATGGTGAGGGATGAATGCATATGAACATTCCCCTATATATATGTATGTATATTAGTAGCTTTTGGGTAGTGAGGCAGATCACGATGTAGGCATGATGCAAACCTGTAAAGCTTAAGAACATCTACAAGGGTGCTACTTAATTGATTCTTTTGTAATAATTCTAGTTCAGTTGTTTCAGTTTATACATATGACTTCCCACATAAGTGGATATCCAGGGGCTGTTGGGTATTGAGGCAGATCATGATGCAAACCTTTGAAGCTTTAGGAGGATCTAGAAGGATGCTACTTATTTGATTCTTTGTAATGATTGTAGTTAACTTGGTTACTTGAGTTTGCTGAAAGTAGTTATTTGTTGTTCTTTGTGTTAGATGGAGTTGTTAGAGAGGACCGTATGATTACTATGGATAAAATTAAACTAGATACCTCTTGTGATTTGCATTTGAATTTGATGCCTGTCTCTCTTTCTAAGGTTGGTAAATTCTTCAAAACAATCAATCATTTTAGATTGAACATCTTACACTCAGGTGTCAAGCACTATAAACTTGGAGTCTTAGGATTCTGGGACTTAGAGAGCATAACCCTGTTTTGCATCAACATAAAAGATAATTTGAAAGAGGAGGATAATCGTAAACAACTTTATTTCAAAAAATAAAAAACAAAAAAATGCCAGCAACTTGTAGAATAATAGTGCCAAAAGTTTGGTTATCAAACAAATCATGGTGGCTAAGGAAAATCTTCTGTACATATTGTGTTGTTAAACCCTCCGTTTGGAAAGGGTGGAAAATGGGGGGGAGGAAAAAAAAAGAGGGGAAAGTGGGGGGAAAAGTATTTTGGAGGGTGTTTGGGAAAGTGGGGGAGGGGAAAATGGGGGCAAAAATTTTCCCCCCAAAATAGGGGGGAAATGGGGGAAAGGAGGGGAAAATGGGGGAAATTACCAAATTGCCATTTATATGTAAAAGATAATTTTGAACTTTTTACAAAAGTAAGGATAAAACGGTAATTTTCTCTCTATCTCACAAACAAACAAAACCCTACTTTTTCACTTTTCTTCCCCCTACTTTTTGACTTTCCAAATAAGAGGAGGTAAAATTAATTTTCCCTCCCCTCCCCTCCTCTTCATTTTCCATTCCCCTCATTTTTTTCCTCCCCTCCCCTCTCCCCTTCCCAAACGGAGGGTAAAGGTTGTTTCAGGAAGTTGTGGAAACATCATTTTTTTTACTTTAGTCAATAAGCTTAACCTGACAAACATGTTCTGACTGTTTGAAGTTGTACTAGGTCTAAACTCTAAAGTACAAGTAACAAAATGATGCAGGATATATATATATATTGAAAGCTTACATGTGAAGTTTAGTTCAATTTACTACCAATAGATGTGCCATCTATTGTTGGGTCATCCATTGCAATTGGATTGGAGAGTCAGACACAATGATAAATAGTATTGCTACTTCTTCATAGGAAGATGAGTAAATCCCGAGTCGCCAACTAGTGACCAAATTCTGAGTCACCAAACAGGGGACCAATTCCTGCCTCCTGAGTTGTCAAAAAGGGGGAATAAATCTTGAGTCACCAAAAATAGGAACTCCTTTAATGAGATCAGTTATGGTCGCTAAGATGGGGAGTTACTGAACCCCAATCATCAAACAGGAGAGTGATCGCATTTTCTTTTTTTTTTTTCTTTTTCTTTTTCTTTTTCTTCAATGGTCAATTACCTGGAGATTCTTTAGAATCTTTTGGAGTTTGGTTGAGTGCAGTTGCCAACGTTGGACAAAAGTGATGCAGTCAGGGGTTGCCAAATCTAATTGTAGTGAACCCTAAGAATACAAATCACAAAATCAATACAAAATCTTATATATCACAAGGAGAAGAGTAGATTTTTCTTACCAATTAGTGCTCTAATCCACTATTCATCATCTTCTTGTATTGCATGTAATTTCTTGTAAAGAGATTTTGAAATTGAGTGGAAGGGAATGACTTCTCATCATTGTAAGTGCAGAAAATATACTCACAAGATCAGGAGGAGCCTTAGAGGACTTATCCAAATGACTGGAGAGAGTTGGCCGGTTCAGGGACCTGAAAGGGGAGAAGAAGAAGCAGTCAAAGGACCCTAGTTGTGGACAGCGTAGGGCTCTCCGATGCCTGAGTTAGTGCAGGTTCGAGAAGAGAGGCCGAGGAACGTCTAGGGAGTTTTTGCATGTATGTGTGCGTACCTGGTTTTGGGTGGTGGATCACCTTATATGAGAAAAGTTCCTCAATGCCTGTGAGTGGGCCTGATGATTTGACTACTAGGGTCTCATCAGCCCATAGAGTAATTAATGAGGGTCCATCGTAGCCCACATTGCATTTAATGAGGGTCCGATCAGCCCATACCGCATTGAATGCTAGTCACATTGGGCCTGATCTCCCCCCTGATTTGTTGGCGGCTGAGGTCCCATCGGATCCTTTCTTGGGCCCTGGCCTGATAGGGCTGTAGCCAATGGATGTGGCCCTGTCAGGGACTTGATGAGTCTGGACGGCTGGGATGATGTATCTGTCCCGTCAGCGCGTGCTTACACCCCGCCACGTGTCCTTATATGGGACGTGGCTGTCAGGCCCTGCCTTGGTTGGATGGCTCGTGGCGCAGCCACGGTAGTTAAGGCAGAGGCGTACAGCCGAGACCGAAATAGAGATGCCATCATTATTGCCGAAGTGAGACAGCTGGTTCTTACCGATATCGGCAAAAAGGGATGCCGAAACAGAAGTGGCGCAGGAACGAGCTTGTCGGTCGATTCGTGTCTGTAGCCAAGACCCTGGTTGGCGCTCTTGCCGAAATCAAGCTTAGCTTTTGTATTACGGAGCGGTTCCCACACAATAGCCCCCCAACTCTTGACCTCTAGGATTCCCCAAGTCTTGAGGTTGAGAGCTGAGCTGGAACTCTGAAGTCGTTTGGCGTTTACCCAAAATCATCTCCCAATTAAAGGTCCTGATGGTTTAATGTGCCACCAACGCTTCAGTCGCCTGAGGCAATCAAGGGAATGATAAATGCGGAGATCATGATTAATGTGGGGAGGCGGACCGACTGCGCCACATGTTTCCATCTGACGGGCTTCTGGGTTACTTCGAGGCGGCGTGAGGAGTGAATGAGGCGACGCTTCGCACGCGTCCCCTCTTTGAAAATCGGGATGGCGCCCATCTTCTTCCTTTATATTCAGTTTGCCCCGTCTTTCTTCATTTTTTACTTTGGCCTTTAGCAGAGAACCAGTAAAGAACCCTAAGCAGAGGCCCGCCTCTCTCTGATCTTCATCAGTTGCAGTCGTCCATCAGTCTAGTCCTGCCTCACCGTCAAACCAGTGAGTCCCCTTCTTTGATTCTCTTTCTTGTTTACCCTAGCTTTTAGGGTTTCTATCCTCCGCTCTGTCCGTCCTGTCCCAGCTTCTGCTTCTAGGTTTTTTTTTTTGTTTTTGTAAATGGGGGTTTATAGTCAGTGGATAGATACCCCCCAGGCCCTAGTAGAGCTCAAGGCGGCATTTTGGATCCCGGAGGATGTCCAGGTGAAGTCCTCTGACCCGTCCAGCCCGTCCGGCTACGCCTTCCACAGAGGCTGGATGTCGTTTCCCCTAGTCGCCATTATCGAAGGTGGGGTTAGGTTCCCCCTTACCCCCCCTCCTCAAGTCGTGCCTACAGGCATGGAAACTGTGCCCCTGTCAATTTATGCCGAACGACTTCAAAATCATCATGGGCGTCGCCGAACTGAACAAGATTCTCGGGATCAACCTCGGCGTCCATGATATTGAGGACGTATATGACCTCTGCAAATCCGGAGAAGGCGACACATATTACCTCCGCGTGAAGGCGAAGTGCCAGCCCTTCGTCACGGCCTTGGAGGATTCGAACAGATATGCCGGGGATGATCGCATATTCGTCTCAGGCAACTGGGAGTTCAGAGCGACCGAATCCGAGGCAACGAGGAGGGTCTAGGTCCCGCGGTTCTTCGGGACTCCACCGAGTAAAGCACTGACCCTTTCTGGGTTTCGGATTCTGTTCTCATTTTATTTTTCTGCTTCGTTCTAACTCCCTTCTTTTTCTTTTGTTTTTAAATAGACCTTTCGCAAAGAAGACGAGATGCCCAGCAAGACCGTTGGCGAAGAAACACGGTCTGGTTGAACAAGGTCTACCGGTACCGAGGGCACCAGAACAAAGCCGCCTACTCCTTGCTTGGGTAGTAGCTGAAGTACCTGTCATACACAAGGAGATCGGGCCGTCCAGGAGGGACAATCCTCGCTCTCGCTGAAGTCGAGAACAGAGCCGTCTGCGGCACCGAGGCTTCCGCGTCGGCCGTCCACACCGAGAGCAATCCGATACGCGAGGTCGAGGATTACTCAAGCGCTGAGGAAATGGAAAGACGCCGGCCGACCTACCAACCGTTAAACCTGGAGGACGCCCTGTTCGGCGAGCAGGTGGCGGCCCCTATCGTCGCTGAACCTTTCCCCTCCGCTGCCATTGTTCCGCCGAGCACCAAGACTCGGCCCATTGCCGATGCAGAGAGGGAGAGGCCTAGAAAAAGGGCCAAAGGGAAGGCTCCTGTCAGAGGAGATCGACCACGGTCTCTTGAGCTTGCGAGGGAGAGGCCCGTTGAGGAAGAGCGGACCCGGGCGGAGGGCTCGGAGGAGCGGGGCCCCGAACTGCCTCTCGCCACGACTTCGACTGAGCCAAATGCCTTCAAGCCGGACCTCGAGCTATGGCCTGGGAGACCGCTGAACGTTGAGGACCGGCTGTTGGGCAATTCAGCCACGATCGCGGCCCTCAGTAGGGCCTGTGCACTCCCCAAAGCTATGGAGAGGCACAACGCAACTGACAGTACACAGTTGCTCATGAAGACACTGCAACACTCTCTCTCGGTAGGTGTCGAGTTATTTCTTCACTGTAGCTCCGGATGCTCCACGCAATATTGACTCACCTTCGTCTGTTCTTTTGCAAGGCGTCCAAAGGCTTCAAGTGGTCTTGGACAGGATCCTTGAAGAAGATGCTCGCTTAGTCGCTTGGTGGATGAAAAGCGCCAGACCGAAGCTGCTCTGCTGGCCAAAAGCGAGGAACTGAAGGCGGTGGAGTCCAAAAAGGCCGAGCTCGACGCCTAGGTCGACTTGGCGGTGTGTGAGCTCTCCCAAGTAAAAGTTGAGACATACATTACAAGGGAAGCTCAACGCTGAAGATAAGAGATCAACCGGGCTGGTGGCCGAGCTCGAGCTAGAGAAGAAGGCGAAGGAGGAGCTCCTTGCGTCGACCAAGGCTGAGGTCGACGTTGCTTTTCTAGAGGGGGCAGCAGACGAGGGAAGGAACTACACCGAGCAGATCAAGAAGCTCAGCCCGAAGCTATTTCAGCTCGGCTGTCGCGCCGTACTCAAGGAGATGGGGATCCCTGAAGACCATCCTCTATACCAAAACCCTCCTGAGTTCGGGCGAGCCGCATCTGCGCCCCAAGCTCCCGTCGAGACTTCAGCAACTCTTCCTTCACCGGAGACTAACGCCGATGCAGTGCCTGGCTCTCCCGAGGATGCACCAACAGGCGACACCGAAGTGGTGGCCACTGAATAGACCGCGGCCGGGTCGTCATGATATCTTTTTGTACAATGAGAAATGTATCGCGTTTTTCTTTTTGCTTTGGTAGAAACTTGTAATCAGAACTTTGTACAAACTCAAGATCATCAATAAGATTTCTCCATTTGTCTCAAATCAGTGTCTATTTTGAATTCTGCTTGCCCGCGACTTGCTATTATTTTTCTACATTCACACTTTTGACAAGCATATGAGTTCGGACTGAGGTAGATTAGTTAGTTCAGAACTAGGGTCGAGAGTGACCTAAAATACTATGGGGCCCTTGTCAACCTTACGGGTCTAACTCATTTCAGTGCTAGGAATTGGAGCGAACCAAGAGGCGATTTGGCCGAAATTGATCCATGCCTGGGAGGAGTACCTGCACGAGGCGGTCTCGGCAGTGGCCTTAAAGGCGACCACGGTAATGACCGTAATGGCTTCATGCCTGGGTGGTTTACACCGACCCAAGGTGACTCATCAGTGGCCGTAATGGCTTCACGCCTGGGTGGTTTACACCGACCCAAGGCGATCTCATCAGTGGTCATAATGGCTTCACGCTTGGGTGGTTTACACCGACCCAAGGCGATCTCATCAGTGGCCATAAAGGCTTCACGCCTGGGTGGTTTACACCGACCCAAGGCGATCTCATCAATGGCACTGTTGCCGAGCTGCCGGCGATCATTAGAACGTCATGAACCAAGAACGAAGATAATTCCATTAATCTCGAAAATGCTTGGAGTACAAGTATAAACTAAAAATAGAATTTGTTGAGGTGCGATGCGTTCCACAGTCTCGGCAGCTGCCGGCCATCTATGTCTTCGAGTCTATAAGCTGACTGCCCAGCAATGGAAGTCACCTTGAACGGTCAGTGCCAGTTCGGTGCCAGTTTTCCCTAATTCGGATCCTTGTCCCCTGGGAGTGTTTTCTTCAGAACAAGCTCTCCAACTGAGAATTTCTGCTCTCTTACATTCTGGTTGTAACCCCTGGCCTGTTGCTGCTAATAAGCAGCCAATCTGACTGCTGCTACTTCCTTTCGTTCATCGGCTAGGTCCAGTTCCCTGGCTAGGTTTGCTTCATTCTGTCCTTGGTCGAAGAGTTTGGACCTCAGGGTCAGGAGGCCGATCTCCAAAGGGATGACCGCCTCCATCCAGTAGGCGAGTGAGAAAGGCGTTGCCGAAGTGGAGCATCTCGGAGTAGTTCTGTAGGCCCATAGGACGCTTGGAAGTTCTTCTACCCATCTTCCCTTGGCTCGGTCCAGCCGCTTCTTGAGCCCATTGAGTATCACCTTGTTAGAAATCTCAGCCTGGTCGTTGCTCTAAGGGTACGCTGGAGTAGAATAATGGTTCCTGATGCCGAGCTCTTAGCAGAAGCTTCTGAAGAGGTTGGAGTCGAACTGAGTCCCATTGTCTGGTACCAAAGCTCTTGGAATGTCGAACCTTGTGATCACGTTCTTCCATACAAAAATTTTTCAGTCTTGTTCCGTAATGGAAGATAATGGCTCTGCCTCAATCCATTTGGTGAAATAGTCGGTGGCAACTATCAACCACCTTATATTCCCCAAAGTTCGGTGTAGTGGCCCGACGATGTCGAGCCCCCATTGGGCGAATGGCCACGGGTTGGCGAGTGGACTGAGATCTTGCGCTGGTTGATGGAGGGAATGGGAGAATTTCTGACATTTCTCGCACTTTCTGGCGTACACCTACGCGTCCTTCTGCATATATGGCCACTAGTAACCTTGGCTGATGGCTCGGTAAGCTAGGGATCTCCCTCCAATGTGGCTCCCGCAGATCCCTTCATGTATTTCAAAGAGGAAATCTTCGACTTTGCTTAGATGAACACACTGGAGGTACGGGCCACTGAACGACTTCCTGTAGAGCTTGACTTCGGGAGACAACCAGAACCGGGCTACTTTGAGTCTGATTCGATGAGCTTCGCCACTGTCATCGGGAAGCTTGTTGTCCTTGAGGTAGGCTATGATGGGGTCCATCCAACTCGAGCCGAGATCAAGACATAACACTTCCCGAGGTGAATGGAGCTCAATGCTGGGCGCGGCCAACAACCCTACTTCGGTGCTTCTTTTTCTTCCTACTTCGACAACAGAGGCCAAGTTTGCAAGAGCGTCCGCGTGAGAGTTTGATTCTCTGCCTATCTATTTGATTTCGGCCGTCTGGAACTGAGAGAGCATCTTCTTTGCCAGGGCTAGATAAGCGGACATCCTGTCGTCGCGAGCTTGGTAGTCTCCTGAAGACCACTAGCTGTTGAGCTCCGAGGATTTTGGCACTGTTTAGTCCAACTAATAGGGCTTCGTACTCAGCTTAATTGTTTGACGCCTTGAAATCCAGGGTCAAAACCTGCTCGATGACCAGCCCTTCTAGAGATTGGAGGACAACTCATGCACCGGCTCTTCTCGAGGTGGAAGATCCATCGACGAAGACTCTCCAAACTGGTGTGAGGGCTTGGCCTTGTGATTGTTCAGAGCCCGTGGGCGCCTTGTGCCCCCTACCCCCAGTTCGGTGCCGAGCTGGGTTGGTGCCGAACTTGAAGAGAACTCGACGAGAAAATCTACCAATACTTGGGCCTTGATCGCTGTCCTGGGCTGATACTGAATTTCGTATTGCCCCAGTTCGACAGCCCATCGGGAGATTCGTCTTGAAAATCAGCTTTTTTGAAAACAGACTTAAGTGGATGTTCGTAACAACCACTATAGTGTGAGTTTGGAAGTAATGAGAAAGCTTCCGCGAGGCACTAACGAGTGCTAGCGCGAGCTTCTCTAGGGGTAAATATCTGGTCTCGGCATCGATGAGGGTCTTGCTCGTATAATAAATTGGCTTTTGAAGCTTGTCCTCTTCTCGGACGAGGACCGAGCTCACCACATGATTCGAGACCGCCAAATATAAGTACAAAAACTCTTCGTGAATCGAAGTTGAGAGTAGAGGGGGTGAAGAAAGATAGGCCTTGAGCTCCTTTAAGGCCTGGTCACATTCCGGAGTCCATTGGAACTTTAAATTTTTCCTAAGAAACTGAAAGAAGGGCCGACACTTATCTGAGGATTTGCTGATGAAGTGGTTCAGTGCGGCTGCCATACCAGTGAGCTTCTGGACTTCCTTTGCAGAAGTGGGACTCTATACTCTAAGGATAGCCGAAATCTGGTCTGGATTTGCTTCGATCCCCCTGCGCGTGACCAGGCTCCCAAGGAACTTGCCGTAACCGACACCGAAGGCGCACTTGGAAGCATTGAGCTGGAGCTTGAACTTCTTCAAAGTGTCAAAGACTTGAGCCAGGTCGTCCAGATGGTTCTGCGCCTGTTTGGACTTGACGACCATATCATCAATGTAGACCTCAACAGTCTTGCTGAGGTGAGCCTGGAACATTCTGGTGACAAGTCGCTGGTAGGTGGCTCCTGCATTCTTCAACCCAAACGGCATCACCTTATAACAGTAGGTGCCTCTGGGTGTTATGAAGGTTGTCTTCTCTTCGTCTGGCCCATACAGTGGTATATGATGATAGCCGCGGTACGCATCAAGGAAGCTCATCATGTCGTGTCCGGCAGTGGCATCGATCATCTGGTCGATCTTAGGGAGAGGAAAGTTGTCCTTAGGGCAGGCTTTGTTGAGGTCGGTAAAGTCGACACACACCCTCCACTTGCCTGTTTTCTTCTTGACGACCACCGTATTGCCCAACTAGGTCTGGTATTGGACTTCTCTGATCACCCCGACCTCGAGCAGCTTGTCCACCTCCTCGACCACGGCCTCGGTCTGCGGCACCCCAGTCCTGCGAGCCTTCTGCATCACCGGTTTTTTGTTAGGGTCCACATTCAGTTTATGGCACACGACCTCAGGATCAATGCCGGGCATCTCTTGGGGCGTCCAGGCGAAGGCATATTTGTTCTGCACCAGGAATTGGACCAGCTCTGACTTCTCTGGCTCCGCGAGCTGGCTACCGAGCAGGAAAAACCGTTCCAGATCGTTTCAGTAGATTCGGATTTCGGTCAGGTCCTCCACGCTCTTCGTCTCCGGGTTCTGGCCGACCTCATCAAGTTTCTTCTCCATCTCGGCCATGTTGACTTGCTTGGGCTCTCGTTCTCCGGACATCACGGCCATCAGACACTGCTTGGCCGTCTGCTGGTCTCCTCGGACTGTGACGATCTCTGCTCTGCCATTCGTCCCTTCCAATGGAAATTTCAGCTTCTGGTGAAGAGTAGAGGGGACTGCCTCCATACTGTGGAGCAAGGTCCTGCCCATTATGGCGTTATAGGGTGAGGGTGCGTCGGCCACCAAGAAGTTTGTCACAACGGATGCGCCACCGACTTCGACTCTGAGCGTCACCTTTCCTTTGGGGTACACTGGCTTGGCGCTGAAGCCTATGAGAGGAGTTCAAGCTTCCTGCAGATCCTTTTCCGTAAGGCCCATCCTCCTAAAGCAATCAAAATAGAGGACCTCGAACGAATTACCGGGGTCGACGAGGATCCTCTGGACAGTGTAATCTTCCAAGTGTAGAGTGACAATGAGTGGGTCGTTGTGGGGAAGCTGGACCCCTTTCAAGTTTGCATCTGAGAACCAGATCTTGGGTCGCTCCCTCCGAGCCTTCTTAGGAGCTGAGCAGAGTTCGGCCGCCATCACCTGCTCACTGTGGGAGGCCCGCCTGGACTCGTCACGAGCTCGGTTACTTCCCTTGGGCGGGGGAGCTAAACGGATGACGTTAATGATTTTCTTTGACCCGTCGCTGTCGTGGCCCCTCTCGTCTCGACGTGGAGCTCGGTTGTCATTCCTGGTGTCTGCCTTGATGTAATCCTGCAGATGCCAGTCTTGGACGAGATTTTCCAAGTGTGACCTACGTATCCTGCACTCTTCAGTCTTGTGCCCGCTTTGCTTATGATACGCGCAGAATATGCTCTGATCCTGGGAGGATGGATCCCCTCTCATGGGCTTCGGCCAGCTGAAGTACGGCTTCAATTTGATCTTGTGAATGGGCTCTTTGAAGATAGTGTTGACTGCTCTGTAGGTGTCCGCAGACAGCCTGGGTTTCTTGCTTCCTCCCGAGGTGGATGCTGGAGCCTTCGCCGAACTGGCTGGTGTCCAACGCCTGCCCGATTTCTCTCTTCGGAACGACCCCTTGTCCTTCTTCGAGGGCTTACCATCTCGATCTCGTTGTGTGACCCCGAAGCTTTCCCGAGCTCGAATCTGGTCGTCTTCCTGGGTGATGTAGCGATTGACTATGGACATTAGCGTTGCTATAGAGGACACAGGGTTCCTGGCCAGATCTTTGCGAAGATCCCTGTCTGGCAGCAGGGCATTCTGGAATGCGAAGATTGCCACCTCGTCCTTGGAGTTCTCGATCTGGTTGTAGACTGTCCAGAATCGCTTCGCGAACCGGGTGACGTTCTCCTCTCGCTTCATCTTCAGGGCCATAATATCCGCATCCATTTTCGGTAAGATTCTATAAGCCTGGAACTTCTTCATGAAGGATTGCTGGAGCTGCTACCAACTCGAGATGGACCTTTCTGGGAGCGCACAGAATCACTTCAAGGGAGGTCACCCAAACTGGAGGAAAAGACTCGACAGTTCAGGTGGCCCTCGTTCCCCCAAACGGACATCCTCTGGGAGAAGTGTCTGAGGTGTGCTGCCGAATCCGAAGTCCCGTCGTAAGTGACGAACCTCGGGACGGTGAGCTTCTTCGGCAGGGGATAACTCTTGATGTCGCGAGAGAAGGGGGACACGCCGAGATCGACGGACTCGCAAGCATCCCGTTGGTCTCGGGTGAGACCAGCCACCTCCAGGTTACGCTGGACTGTCTGCCTGATGCGCTCGTCCAACCACTCCTGGTCGTTATACTTGTTCTCCGAAATAGTTTCTGACATCTTCCTCGAATAGCTGCAGCTGGTGCTCGAGCCTTCATCATGAGCTCGATCACTCCTCTTCTCGTTCAGGTGAATCCTCAAATCCTTCTCGGGGGGACCGGTGCGTCTGCTACAAGAAACTCTCCCCTCGTCCGGTCTTTGCGACTGCTGCTGCTGCCTGGCCGAACCTACTGCTCTCTCCAGCTACTGCTGGAGCTGGCGGATCAGAGCATCCTTCTCTTTGATGGTGTCATTTTGTGCTCTAATCTCCTCAAGGGTGGAGTCGAAGTCATCATCAGGATTATTATCTTCATCATCAGCATCCTCCGGATGATCAGAGGGAGCTGGCCCGTTTACCACAGGAGACTTGCTTCGTTGAACCCGACTCAACAGGAGATCTTCTCAAAGCTGCTGTCGAGAGTCCCCCCACCGGAGAGATGTCGTTACTCCCCTCGAAGGTGACTCAGAGCGAAGGTTACGCTCTTGGACGTCGATTTGGACGAAACCACGTTCGTCGTAGTCTTCCGCAACAGGTTCTTCCCAGACCTCCTCTGGGCAGGAATGAGGTCAGAGGACGGTCCTGTACGCTGTGTCTTGGAGGTTTCTCCGCCTTTCGCAGCTCTCCTCGTCATGGTGTTAGGGAAGATTATGCAAATCATTTCCCACAGACGGCGCCAATTGTAAGTGCATAAAATAGACTCACAAGATCAGGAGGAGCCTTAGAGGACTTATCCAAATGACTGGAGAGAGTTGGCCGGTTCAGGGACCTGAAAGGGGAGAAGAAGAAGCAGTCAAAGGACCCTGGCTGTGGGCAGCGCAGGGCTCTCCGATGCCTGAGTTAGTGTAGGTTCGAGAAGAGAGGCCGAGGAACATCTAGGGAGTTTTTGAATGTATGTGTGCGTACCTGGTTTTGGGTGGTGGATCACCTTATATGAGAAAAGTTCATCGATGCCTGTGAGTGGGCCTGATGATTTGACTGCTAGGGTCTCATCAGCCAATAGAGTAATTACTGAGGGTCCATCGTAGCCCACATTGCATTTAATGAGGGTCCGATCAGCCCATACCGCATTGAATGCCAGTCACATTGGGCCTGATCTCGCCCTGATTTGTTGGTGGTTGAGGTCCCATCAGATCCTTTCTTGGGCCCTGTCCTGATACGGCTGTAGCCGATGGATGTGGCCCTGTCAGGGACTTGATGAGGATGGATAGCTGGGATGATGTATCTGTCCCGTCAGCGCGTGCTTACACCCCGCCACGTGTCCTTATATGGGACGTGGCTGTCAGGCCCTGCCTTGGTTGGATGGCTCGTGGCGCAGCCACAGTAGTTAAAGTAGAGGCGCACAACCGAGACCGAAATAGAGATGTTGCCGAAGTGAGACAGCTGGTTCTTACCGATATCAGCAAAAATGGATGCCGAAACCGAAGTGGTGCAGGAACGAGCTCGTCGGTCGATCCGTGTCCGTAGCCGAGACCCCGGTTGGCGCTCTTGCCGAAATCAAGCTAAGCTTCTGTATTACAGGACGGTTCCCACACAATCATCTTCTTCATCTTTTCCATGAGTTAATCAGATATTTTTTCACATGTTGTCTCATTCACTTATATTGAGTCCACTGAGCGATGGCTCTTCCACTTAATTTCATGGCCACTAATCTCACCTTCTTTGATTGTGAACTTTTCCTTACACTAAAAATTGTTTCACCTTTTTCCAACCATTCTAAAAATTGTTCACCACTCATACCACCATTAAAATATGGAATCTCAATTTAAGGAATTAAGATCTTCATCCCTGTTATACCTCTTTCCTATTTTTGTTGAGACCATCTATTAGACAATTGTAGAATGGATTATGAAAGTTTTTACCAGATTTTTGATCCTTCACTAGAATGGGATAATTGGGTTCTACTTGTTTTAATCGTCGAGTCAAAGCTACAGCTTGTTTAGGCATGTTCTGGATTTCAAGGTCTCGAGGGTCTGGTTGGTTTTCTTTCTTCTCTATATTGCATGGCGTAACCCAGATCCTTGATCGGAAAATAGACTGATCTCCCAAGGGAATGATCGAATCCAAAGATGGGTACCAGCACTAGGTCACACTCAAAATCACAATACACACAATAATTGAAGAAAATTCAAATAAATCTTCGATTAATTAAAAATAGCATAAGCTACAACAATGGGGACTCACCTATATATAGAGGAGTAGGATTGTTTCTTAGCAAACAAAGCTTTCTAAATAAAATAGGAAACTATCTATTCCTAATCAAACAAGAAGATTGAATTTAGAAATATTCTTCTAATCAAACTAGGAATGAAAAAAAAAAGGATGCTAGAGTAATCTCCCGGTGGATTGTTTCTTACCAAGCAAGGCTTTCTAAATAAAGTAGAAAACTATCTAAGCCTAATCAAACAAGAAGATTGAATTTAGAAATATTCTTCTAATCAAACTAGGAATGAAAAAAAAAAAGGATGCTAGAGTAATCTCCCGGTGGATTGTTTCTTACCAACCAAGGCTTTCTAAATAAAGTAGAAAACTATCTAATCCTAATCAAACAAGAAGATTGAATTTAGAAATATTCTTCTAATCAAACTAGGAATGAAAATAGAAACGATGCTTAGAGTAATCTCCCGAATAGATTGGGCCTGTGGGCTGAACCCAATGGATCGGGTCAAGCAATGGTCAATGGTATGGCCCAGATTACTTCTTGTGCCTAATCTCGGTCAGTATTGCATCAACTCTCCCCGGCTTGGAAGAACCTAACTCCGGCGAGTTAATAGCTTGATAATATTCATAGAGATCCGGATTAAGGTGCTGGAAGTCGGTAACAGTAATCCATGTAACATCAGAGATTGAACGGTTTTGCCAACGGACAAGGAACTTCTGGAATCCTCCTTGACGAGTAAAAACAAGCAGATCATTGAGAACATCAATGATTTTATTTGCAGGTGGAGCAGCTGGTCAGGCAATGACTTGTTCTTTAGATTCTTCATCATTGTCATGCCCATGGTAGAGTGTGAGGCCTGCAACATTCAATGTTGGACTGATGCCAAGATCTGATGGTAACTCCAATGTATAGGCATTTAAGCTAAGCTTCTTCAAGAATTTGAATGGACCCACATTATGTGGATGTAACTTATTATCTCCTGGTGGTAACCGTTCCGGACGAATACGCATTACAACCATATCTCCTTTAGAAAACTCGAGGAAACGACGATGCTTGTCGTCATTAATCTTGTAATTGTCATTACTAACAATCAATGATGAAAATAGCGGTAGCGGCGGGTGGTGAGTCTCTTCGGCGTCGTTGATAACCACGGCTTAGATCAAATCTTCCAGATGGAGGTAATTCTTGTACTTCCTCTACAGGAATGACATCATCTTCATCATGTTGATAGTATTCACTAGTACCACTTGTCACACTGTCTCCTCCTCCATCTCATCCACCATGGCTACTCGAATAGATGGTAGTGGAACTAGCTTTCTCAGAAGATCCAATATGAGCAGGCTCTTTCCCACTCCTCCTAGATCCTACTGGTACCTTCTCCCTGAGGAGGCTGACACTCTGCATGTGCCTCACTCATATCCTCATCTATAAACTCTTGAATTGTTTCCTGAAACCCCGTATCTAAATCTAGCAGTGGATCCTCTATCTCGGCTAGCCATGGGAGTAAGGGATCGTCCTCTCTGAATATGTGATCCAAATTAATAGGACAATAAGCAGGATCATCCCTTGCCCTTCTCTCCCTAGTTCTGTTTCTCAACTTCAGATTGTAACGACAGTATACAAGCTTGTTGAGTTTTTGCATCGTAAGCTGATTTCTGGCCTTCGTGTGGATAAAAAAGAAAGTGCTCCAATTTCTCTCACAGTTGGAAGATGATGTAGTTTGACTACGGATGCGAACAACCGCTCTCCTTAGATGTGGAGCACTCTCTCCAAAATTCATCCACCAATCAACTGAAATGCAAAAAAAATAAAAATAAAATTAGATATTCGTAATCCTCAAGTCCTTCTACTCAATTAAGATAAATGGATCAAGATTCAAGATTATTGGGTGGGGTCTTTTGTTCACAGTCATACCAGGTGGCATCCTCCCAATTGATCGTATCACAAGAGGGTCAGCAAAGGTTCCTCTCCTTTGTGTATACATAGATATCTACAATGTGAAAATTAGAAATAAGTCAGTAAACCCTTACAACATGTTTAGCAATTGGCACTTGGTAGCATAATTAAATTCTCTTATGTAACCACCTACTCACCTCTTGTATGCCATCAATTTGATCATTTGGATTTAACAATCTCTTCAATACCTCCCGTAATCCTACCCGCAAGTCCGTATCTATTGCTTCGGTGTGTAGTTCGACATTGTGGTAAAAGAATTCGGGATTAAAAAAATAACCTACATTATAAATATGTAGAATGTACTGTGAGCAAACAAGATAATAAATTCATTAGTTAGGAAAACAAAAGACTATCAAATTCAAAGATATATATTAATTACCTGCAGCATGCAATGGATGGTGCAACTGATCATTCCAATGGGCATCAATAATGTTTATATATTTACCATGATATCTAACATTTTCCATAATGGCTTGCTTTGCCCGATCCATTGCTTCATATATAAAGCCCATTGTCGGCTTGTCATCACCATCTACAAGCCGCAACACTTTAACTAAAGGCTCAGAAACCTTTAATACCTTCCTCACTTTCTTCCAAAATTTATTGTCCCTCACCAGGTTAGGGACTTCAAACTCCAGACCACTAGTTACATTGCCCCATTTTGAACGAAGTCATTCTTCTAATGAAAGTATCTAAATGAGCTCTGTTCTAAACCTTACAAGGCTTTCTATAGCCAGAAAATGGGTTGCAAACCTACTTAATCCTGGACGCAATAAGGTATGGTTATTTGTGTATCTTTTCATCAAGCTTAACACCCATGAATGATCATATATAAATCTTGTAATTCCTCTACATGCCTTGATCAATGAAGCCGCTTTTGTCTTCCTTCCAATCTCTTCCAAGATGAGAACTATTTAGTGTGATGCACATGGGGTCCAGAATAAATGGGTCCTCTTCTCCATTAACTTCAAACCCGCTGCCTTGAAATTGGCGCCATTATCTGTAACAATCTGTACAATATGCTCCTCTCCCACACTCTCTACAACTTTATCCATAAGAGTGTATATATATGTGGTTGTCCGTCTATGATTAGTTGCATCAATGGACTTCACAAAGACGTTCCCAGCGACTGAATACACCAAAAAAGTTTATTAATTGTGTTTGGGTGCCGTTGGTCCACCCGTCAAACATGATGGTAACACCATTCTGTTGCCACATGGGCCTAAACTTTTCCACCCAAACCTTTATTTATGTATATTCTTCTTCAAGATATTTAATGCCCACATCATATACGAAGGGCGCCTGTATACTCCGCCCCAGCTTCGGCGGTAACATCAAGAGTAGTCTGGAAATATGGAGAATCTTCTGTTGTAGGTGGTATGTTCTTTTGAATTAGTCATTTTGCTGTAACTTTGGCTAATCTATCTCTTGCAGCCTTCATAACCCCTTTCACAACACTAGATATTTTTGGTTATTTTCTGTGCTAGATGATCAACAGGGGGAGGAACTGCTTTTCTAGTAGAGATAATTTCTACATCAATATCCCGATCCCGGGTGATAAATGCCCTACGCATGGACCCCGTAATGCCCTTACCCCTGCTTGGCACAATAAAAGATGAGCCCCGTGCATCATAATATTTGCTTCCAGCAAATGCACGACATTCATGTTTTTCTTGTTGAATCATGATGGACTTTTGGTGTCCAACCTCCATCTGTGCATCTTCCTTCTCATCAAAGTATTCATCCCCAAATACATCATAACGGGCAGCATCAACATCTTGCCGCCTCTTTTCTTTTATCTGTTAGACCCCGACCCAGACCAAGTCGATTAGTGTGCGATTAGTATGTGTTTAGTCCTAAGTGAGTTTAGTTGTCGTTGGGCTAGAAGTAATTAGCTTTAGTCTTGGACATAGCTTTGGGAATTTTGAGAACGTTTAGTATTAGTCTGACACACTCAGAAATGCCTGAGTGCCCGTGTAAGCTTGGGAAGATCGTATCGGTTTCCGTGTGATTGTGATCTTGATTTCATTTGAATGATTTTTCTATGTGTTACAACTTTCGTCTTAAGCTCATTCATGTTTGAAGCCCAAAAACCCATGTTTTGGCCCAAAAAGGGTAAAATTGTCTTTTATGCACAAACCTGGACACAATTTTCAAGATCCTAAAACCATGTCAAAAATATACTTTTTGGAAACTAGATATTTCGATGATCGTTTTATCCTTCTTCGTCGAAGTCATCCGAGGCCCACAATATCATATTTTGGCCATTTCAAGGTTTAAGCTAATTGGGGCCCATTAGCATCACTTAAGCCCCATCTCCCTCTCTTTTCATTCACTTTACCAAATCTCTGCAATTTCTTGACCTAGGGCTGAAATCCCTCTTGTTCCCTTCCATCTTCCTCACCTTGCATGATCTAGCTAGAGGACTCCAAAGAAAATTCTAAGGACATCATCTTCTTCATCTCCTTGCAAGCTTTCTATTGGTATAAGTTTCTTGGAACTTCTTGTGGGAGAAGCTCTTCATTTCCTTCCTTCCCTCTTGTTTGACCATTTCTAGGTAAGAGCTCTAACCCATATTTTTCATAGAGTTATTTTGGTTCCTTAAGATCTTGTTTTTCATTTGAAAACCCTTTTTGTGAAAATGGGTTTCTTGTTTTCAAGATTAAGTGAGTTTTGAATGGTTTTCTCTTGGGTTCTTGTAGTGTTGGAATAGCTTGGGTGAAGTGCTTGAAAGGAGTATTTAGCATTGGTCAAGGCAAGTAATCTTTCTAGGAAATAATGCATGTGTATTTTGATTTCATTGTATTTTAGAAATTGTGCATTAAATTTGTTTACAAGCTTCATGGTTATGTTTTATTTGATTTGGATGTGTGAAATGGTGATAAATGAACCCTTGGTGAGCATGAAGGCTCAAGGGATTGTATGTGATTGATGGATGAGAAGAAGGAGAAAAATGTAGTGAAGGTTGTACAAGAGAAAGGCAGTTTCTGCACTTTGCAAGCTCAGGCAGAAGCCGGTCCGCTCAAGCGACCCTTGGGTCCGCTCGAGCGACCAAGCCTCTGTTTGGTCCGAGCGCAGACAGAGAGTTGTCCGCTCGAGCGACCCCATTGTTCGCTCGAGCGAACTGCCCTCTGTATAATCTGGAGCAAGACAGAGAGTTGTCAGTTCGAGCACACCTTATATCCGCTCGAGCGAACTGTCTCCCTCGAGCGAAGTGTCATCACCTTATAAAGTTCGCTCGAGCGAACCTGCCAGATTCAGGAAGAAGAATTATTTCATTTCTGTATGTTCTCGAAGGTTAAAAACTAGACTATGTTAAGGGTTTTGACTTGACATTGTGTAAATGGAACTTCGAAATGCAACCCAACTTCGGGGACACCAATTCTTGTATATTCCGACATTTGGGGTCCCAATTACACAAAGGTTAATTAGCAGCCTTAACACATGCTTGCCAGATTTCGTGTTCGAATTCCATTTTTGGTACGATAAGTACCATCGTGTACTAGTTTTGGATTTCAAGTATAAGCTTGTTTTGAAGAATTGATTCAAGAAAAAGGGGATCACTTCCTAAGCGTGTTATGCATATTAATTATGCCTTGCTAGTCGTGTTCATCGTGTTGTGATAAGTGATTTCCCCCTTTTTATCTCGACAAGTTTTGATAGTATTTCGTGTGTTTTGTGCATTCATGAATTTAGTAAACACCACTGAGCTTGGACTGCCCTTTCAGTTTGATCCACTGTCTGGGGGTCCTTAAACATGTGGACTGTCTGCAGACTGGTCGTGTATTTATTACACATCGTGCGTGTCCGGTTCCGCGGCCGGAATTCCCGTCTTTGTGGGAAATCGTGTCGTGATTATATTATGTATATCGTGCTTGTCGTGCGTGCTTGCTCTTTTCATTATGTAAATGATAGAGAAAGGATGTGCTCTTGTGGATGATGACTATTCATGATATATTATGTACTCATGCTAGTTTGTTTTAGTATCTCGGCTTGATTAAATACTTCTGCAAATGTATCTCAGTCATTATAGTATTTCAAATCAAAGATTTGCTTTTATGTTTTCTTAAACGTTATTGGTTCATTCATGCACCTAAATTGATTACCTGCCAAACCGTTGTGTTTGACCCTTGTTTGTTGGTGCCCAGGTGCAGGATGTTAGAGTTTTTGTTTTGTTGCAATTTGATAGGATGCATTCACTTTCATAAGCTTGTCCTCTCATTCATTCATGGTTTTATTAATAGGATCATCATGCATATTTCTTCTTCTTGAATCTTTGTTTTTATCATTTGATATGCATGGTTTTCATTTCAGATTTATCTCTTAGATCATGGAGTTTTTGATTTCAAAATCCATCCAAGCTTTCCAATGTTTCTATCTTTAAAATCATTATTTTGATTTGGAGGTTTCATGGTTTTAAAATCTCAGTTTTCATCTTCTTTCAGTCATGATTTAATGCTTGGATATGTGTCTCAAAGTCCCCCTTGAAGGTGCCCTCAAAAATTCAAGTTTCTAAAATCTGGGCTGTTTTTGCCAGTGTCGCCGGTCGACCGAGACCAGCTTCCCGGTCGACCGGGAACACTGTCGGGCGAGTCAGCAGTTTTTGAACTGTATCTTGCCAACGGTCAGAAATATGACCGTTGTGCTTTCTCGGTCGACCGAGACCCCTTTGCCGGTCGACCGAGGACTAGCCGTTGGCAACTTTTTCTTTATAAAAAGTGACTTTTTGGTTGAAGAAAGTTGCTGATCTTGGAGGGATTTTTGAGGCCAATTGTTTGCAACTTCTCAAGAGCATTTCTAAGGGGATTATGAAGCCATTCCATTAAACCAACCTTTGATCTTCAAATGGGTGTGCTTTCTTTAATCCTAGTCTTTTTGAAATCATGTTTTGTTTCAAATCTTTGATCTCTTTCTAAACATGATTAACAAGTTGCTTTTCTTTTAGAATGTTGTCTTTCATAACATGCCTAATATCTTAGATATCTCATATGCTATGAATACAACATGTTGTCAATGTTTCACATGAAGTTGGTTTCTTGTTTCAATATAAACATGTTAGACTTAAATTTGTTTTCTTTGAAATCAAGTTAGTTTACCTTGTTAAATTCATGTGTTAGACAAATCACTCTTTCTCAAACTTGTGTTTATCATCTTTGAATCATTTAAGATTGTATCTTTTCAAAAAGAGAAAGAGTAACTTCTAGAAAATGCATTTTACATAAACCTTGTCATTCACATGCATTTTTCTAGAACTTGACATTTTCACTTTCTATTGAGCCTATTTAGAGGCACTCTTTTGCAATCATATAGTTCTCTTAATCCATGCATTCTTAGGCATATTTCTTAAGAGAAAAATTCCTTGTTGTAAAGGTTCATGCTTAGCCCTGAAAAGCATATGTTGTAAAGGTTTATGCTTAGCCTTGAAAAGCATAGTGTTGATTGTAAGGTTTGAGGTGATCCTAAACCTTAATTGAAGTTAGTGAATACCGGTAGGTGTACCGGGAGTGGATGTAGGCAATTTGGCCGAACCACTATATGTGCTTGTGTTATGGTGATTGTCTTTATGCTTTCTTTTTATGGATTATGCTCTCTTGGTTGATTTCATTATTCGTCTTCAAAGCATAAGAGACTTAAAAGCTAAAAGAATTAAAATTGGTCTAGGACTTTGAGCTCACCCTATTCACCCCCCCCCCCCTCTAGGATTCGATCTTGGACTTTCAATTGGTATCAGAGCCTAGGTGCTCTTGCTTAGGTCTAACCACCTAGAGTTAGAATCCTTAGAGTGAGTTTTTGCTTTTTTAGTCACCATGCAATCCCAATTAGGAGAAGGTCATGCTACTAATAGACCACCTTTGTTTAATGGATCGCATTACCGGTATTGGAAGATTAGGATGCAAGTCTTCCTAGAATCTCAAAGTCTAGATGTTTGGAGTATCATTGAAGAAGGGTATCATGAACCCATTCTCACGGAAAAAGATTCGGAAGGACATGTCATAGCTATCAAGGATAAGCCTAAGAAAGATTGGACTCAAGGAGAGAAAGAAAGGGCAATTCTAAATGCTAAAGCTAAAAATTCCTTATTTTGTGCCTTGTCCCAAGAAGAGTTCAATAGGGTAGTAAATTATACTACTGCTAAGGAAGTGTGGGATACCTTAGAGACCACTCATGAAGGGACCAATCAAGTCAAAGTAGCTAAAATCCAAATGTTGTCAACTAAGTATGAAGAACTCAAAATGCAAGAGGAAGAAACCTTTGACGAGTTCTATACTAAATTCATGGAGATTGTTAATTCCCTCATAGGTCTAGGAGAGAAGATGGATGAGTCCAAAGCTGTTAGAAAAATATTAAGATCTCTCCCCAAAAGGTTCAAACCTAAGATAGTAGCTATAACTGAAAGCAAAGATGTTGACAAGATCAAAATAGAAGAACTTAGAGGAAATCTTCTCACTTATGAATTAGATTTTGAAGTCCCTAGCAAGAAGAAAGGTGTAGCTCTTAGCTCCCAACATAAGGAAAATGACAATGAAAGTGAGAGTGATGATGAAAACACTATTTTGCTTGCTAAGAAGTTCAAGAATTTCCTTAAGAACAAAAAGAACTATAAATATTCTGAAGATTCTAAAAATGAAAAATTTCAAAGAAACTCAAGGGGATCTTTTACCAAAAGGGATGTGCAATGTTACAACTGTAAAGGCTTTGGTCACATCGCTCAAAATTGTCCCTCCCCTAAAGAATCTGAAAAGAAAGATAAGAAAGGAAAGAAAGTCTTGAACATAACTTGGGATGATGATGAAGATGAAAGTAGTGACAATAATGAACCTCAAAATGATGAAGATAATGATAATTCCACTTCTTGGCTTCTCTTCACTCCCATTGAAGAAAACAATGATCATAATGTGTTAATAGAAGAAGAAAATGAAGAAAATAGTGACAATGATATTCATCAAGCCTATGAGGAACTATATGAACTATGTGAAGTCATAACCAAGAAAAATAAAAGTTTAAAAAGTGAATCTAAAAGGCTTGTGAATAATCTAAATGCTTTAAAAGATCAATTAATCTTGAAAGACAATGAGATAAAAAATGTTCAATCTGAGTTGACTACCTCTAATGACAATCTGGCTAAAGCTGATAAAGAAATTCATAAATTACAATGTCTGCTAGAATCTAGTCAACAAGAATCAGAATCTCTTCAAATGAAACTTGAAAAGGGAAAACATGTTGTTGAAAAATTTACCTTAGGCAATGACAAATTCTATCAAATGTTAGGCTTGAATAAAGTCTTTGGTAACAAGAATGGTATAGGTTTTGAATGCTCCTCTAGTAGCAAGAAGAATAGCTTTCATCATAATACTAGGACTCATCTCAAACCTCTAGGTAAAATCTTCTTTTCCTCTAGATGGACTTGTCATTTTTGCAATCAAATAGGTCATCTAGTTCCTAACTGTCCTTTTAAGTTTAGGATGTCTCAAAATATTAGTTCTAGAGCTCATTTCAAGTTTGTTCCCAAGACTTCTACCTCTACCTTCATTAAGGCTACTTGGATTGAAAAAGAGAAAAGTGTCAAGAATTTTTTTGCTCAAACAGCTCTTAAAGTTAAAGAAAACTCTAGATGGTTTTTGGACAGTGGTTGCTCCAAGCATATGACTGGAGTCCGTTCTAGATTTATCACTCTTGAGGACTATGATGGAGGTAATGTGTCTTTTGGAGATAATCGGAAAGCTCAGATTATAGGAAAAGGCTGTGTTGGAGGAGATCAAATGCCTACATTAAAAGATGTTTTCCTTGTGGATGGTTTAAAGCATAATCTCTTGAGCATAAGTCAGTTGTGTGACAAAGGAAACAAAGTTGTTTTTGATAGCAAATCTTGCAAAGTTCTGGATGAGAAATCTCACAAAGTACTACTCACTGGATTACGTACTAAAGATAACATCTACACCATAGAAGAATGTTGTGAGAATGAATCCATGTGTTTAATGTCTAAAGCTCAAGAAAATCATTTGTGGCATCAAAGAATGGGACATATAAATTACAAACTGATGAGGATCTTATCAAAGAAAGAAATTGTTAGAGGAATACCCAAATTAGATGATTACAAATCTGAATTGTGCAAGGCTTGTCAAATGGGTAAACAGATCAAGAAAAGTTTTAAAGGTATAAAAGATATATCCTCTGCTCGTCCCCTTGAACTCATTCATATGGACCTCATTGGACCTGCACCTGTTCAGAGTATTGGTGGGAGAAAGTATATCCTAGTGATGGTTGATGATTATTCGAGATTTGGATGGGTAGCCTTTCTTCATGCAAAATCAGATGCAGTAGATAATATCATAAGGATTTGCAAGAAAATTCAAGTTGAGAAGGACTGCAAAATTAAGAAGATAAGAAGTGATCATGGAGGCGAATTTGAAAATGAAAGACTTGCAGACTTCTGTGAAAGCCATGGGATCAGTCATCAATTCTCTGCTCCAAAAACTCCCCAGCAAAATGGAGTAGCTGAAAGAAGAAACAGAGTTATTCAAGAAATGGCCAGAACCCTTCTTAATGAGAAAAATCTCCCGCGCAACTTATGGGCAGAAGCTATCAATACGGCATGCTACCTTATTAACCGTGTTTATTTGACAAAGAACACTAACAAAACCCCTTATGAGCTGTATTTTGGAAGAAAACCAAATCTGGGTTATCTTAAAGTGTTTGGTAGCAAGTGCTATATTTTAAGAGATAGAGAGCAGCTTGAAAAGTTCGATTCCAAATCTGATGAAGGGATCTTCTTAGGATATTCTGATAAAAGCAAGGCTTATAGAGTGTTCAACCTCAGATCAATGGCTGTCATGGAATCAGCTCATGTTGTCTTTGATGAGACTAATCAAATTAAGAAAGCTCCTCATGATGAAGAAGAGACCTCAGTTGAGCAGCCTATTTCATTTGAAATTGAAGAAGAGATTCCCTCAATCCCTACCATGCCCACAAAGTTATTAAGAAATCACAACTTGGATAATGTCATTGGAGATATCTCAAAAGGAGTCATGACAAGAAGACAGGTTCATAATCTGTGTGCTCACTATTCCTTTGTTTCACAAATTGAGCCCAAGAACTTCTCTGAAGTAGAAACCAAGTCTGAATGGATTGATGCCATGCAAGATGAATTAAATCAGTTTAGAAAGAATGATGTGTGGGATCTTGTACCTCTTCCTGAAGGCAAAAGCCAAATTGGCACCAAATGGATTTTCAAGAACAAGCTGGATGAATCAGGAAATGTTATAAGGAACAAAGCTAGACTTGTAGCCAAAGGGTATGCTCAAGTTGAAGGAATTGATTTTGAGGAAACCTTTGCCCCAGTAGCTCGATTGGAGTCTATTCGAATACTATTAGCTTATGCCAGCAGCATGAAGATTAAACTGTTTCAAATGGATGTGAAGAGTGCCTTTTTAAATGGTGAAATTGAGGAAGATGTGTATGTTACTCAACCTCAAGGCTTCGAGGATCCTCATCACCCAGAATATGTTTTTAAGTTGAAAAAGGCTCTTTATGGATTGAAACAAGCCCCAAGAGCCTGGTATGAAAAGCTGACAAGTCACTTACTTGAAAATGGATATGAGTGTGGGAATGTGGACAAGACTCTATTCATTAAAAAGGTTGATAAAGATATTCTCATTGCTCAGATATATGTTGACGACATTGTTTTTGGATCAAGATCTGATCATCTTGCTCAAGGATTTTCTAAGTTAATGAGCTCCACTTTTGAAATGAGTTTGGTAGGACCCCTTCAGTTCTTTCTAGGATTACAAGTTAGTCAGACTGATCAAGGTATCTTTCTTAGTCAATCCAAGTTTGCTCTAGAAATAGTGAAAAAGTTTGGCTTAGGAGAATCTAAGACTAGTTGCAATCCTATGGGATCCACTACTAAAATCTCTAGTGACCTTCAGGGTAAGAAAGCTGACCAAAAACTTTATAGGAGCATGATAGGAAGCCTTCTCTACCTCACAGCTAGCCGCCCTGATATCTCTTTTAGCGTTGGAATATGTGCTAGATATCAATCTGATCCCCGAGAGTCTCACATTAAAGCTGTTAAACGTATCATAAAATATATTAATGGGACTTCTCATTATGGTATCCGGTATCCTCATGACTCAACTCTGCAATTAATTGGATATAGTGATGCAGATTGGGCAGGATCAATAGATGATAGGAAAAGCACTAGTGGCTGCTGCTATTTCTTAGGGAACTGCTTAGTAGCCTGGCATAGCAAAAAGCAAAATTCTGTATCCTTTTCTACTGTAGAAGTTGAATATATTGCTGCAGGTAGCTGCTGTGCCCAGCTGTTGTGGATGAAACAAACGTTATTAGATTATAATGTTCTACAACAATGCATGCCTATCATGTGTGATAACTCTAGTGCCATCAGTATCTCAAAAAATCCTGTTCAGCACTCACGCACCAAGCACATTGACATTCGCTATCATTTCTTGCGTGATCATGCTGACCAAGGCACTATTGAGCTATTGTTTGTTCCTACAAATACCCAATTGGCTGATTTGTTCACTAAACCCCTTGGAAATGATCGTTTCATTAAATTGAGACATCAATTGGGCATTGGCCCTTGCCCTGAATTCTAACTTCTTGTTGGCTTCTCACTTGTTCCTTATCTTATTTTTATATCTCTTATAAACAGGTGCTACTAACAAGGTTATGTGTTTTATCTTTGATGGGCAGGCTCCTTTGCAATTAGATGTCAAAGGGGGAGAGAGTTCTCCAATTGAGGGGGAGAAGATTCAAGGGTTGCTTATGTTGAGGGGGAGTAGCTTTGGCTAGAGTGTTAGCTTCTCGGTTGGTCGTCCTTTGTCGTCGCTCCCACAAGGAAAATCCAAAGCTCTAAAAGATCCAAATGCTCCCAAATATCCAAAGCTCCTTAATTATCCAAAGCTCCTTAATATCCAAAGTTGTGGCTGTTCCAGATTTAAAGGAGATTGAAAGAGAGTTCAAGCTTCAAGAGTTGCCATCAAATTGCAAAGGGGGAGATTGTTAGAGTTTTTGTTTTGTTGCAATTTGATAGGATGCATTCACTTTCATAAGCTTGTCCTCTCATTCATTCATGGTTTTATTAATAGGATCATCATGCATATTTCTTCTTCTTGAATCTTTGTTTTTATCATTTGATATGCATGGTTTTCATTTCAGATTTATCTCTTAGATCATGGAGTTTTTTATTTCAAAATCCATCCAAGCTTTCCAATGTTTCTATCTTTAAAATCATTATTTTGATTTGGAGGTTTCATGGTTTTAAAATCTCAGTTTTCATCTTCTTTCAGTCATGATTTAATGCTTGGATATGTGTCTCAAAGTCCCCCTTGAAGGTGCCCTCAAAAATTCAAGTTTCTAAAATCTGGGCTGTTTTTGCCAGTGTCGCCGGTCGACCGAGACCAGCTTCCCGGTCGACCGGGAACACTGTCGGGCGAGTCAGCAGTTTTTGAACTGTATCTTGCCAACGGTCAGAAATATGACCATTGTGCTTTCTCGGTCGACCGAGACCCCTTTGCCGGTCGACCGAGGACTAGCCGTTGGCAACTTTTTCTTTATAAAAATTGATGTTTTGGTTGAAGAAAGTTGCTGATCTTGGAGGGATTTTTTAGGCCAATTGTTTGCAACTTCTCAAGAGCATTTCTAAGGGGATTATGAAGCCATTCCATTAAACCAACCTTTGATCTTCAAATGGGTGTGCTTTCTTTAATCCTAGTCTTTTTGAAATCATGTTTTGTTTCAAATCTTTGATCTCTTTCTAAACATGATTAACAAGTTGCTTTTCTTTTAGAATGCTGTCTTTCATAACATGCCTAATATCTTAGATATCTCATATGCTATGAATACAACATGTTGTCAATGTTTCACATGAAGTTGGTTTCTTGTTTCAATATAAACATGTTAGACTTAAATTTGTTTTCTTTGAAATCAAGTTAGTTTACCTTGTTAAATTCATGTGTTAGACAAATCACTCTTTCTCAAACTTGTGTTTATCATCTTTGAATTATTTAAGATTGTATCTTTTCAAAAAGAGAAAGAGTAACTTCTAGAAAATGCATTTTACATAAACCTTGTCATTCACATGCATTTTTCTAGAACTTGACATTTTCACTTTCTATTGAGCCTATTTAGAGGCACTCTTTTGCAATCATATAGTTCTCTTAATCCATGCATTCTTAGGCATATTTCTTAAGAGAAAAATTCCTTGTTGTAAAGGTTCATGCTTAGCCTTGAAAAGCATATGTTGTAAAGGTTTATGCTTAGCCTTGAAAAGCATAGTATTGATTGTAAGGTTTGAGGTGATCCTAAACCTTAATTGAAGTTAGTGAATACCGGTAGGTGTACCGGGAGTGGATGTAGGCAATTTGGCCGAACCACTATATGTGCTTGTGTTATGGTGATTGTCTTTATGCTTTCTTTTTATGGATTATGCTCTCTTGGTTGATTTCATTATTCGTCTTCAAAGCATAAGAGACTTAAAAGCTAAAAGAATTAAAATTGGTCTAGGACTTTGAGCTCACCCTATTCACCCCCCCCCCCCCTCTAGGATTCGATCTTGGACTTTCATAGGAGACGTTGCCTTTGAGGAGGAGCGTCAGGAGGAGGCTTGTGAGCCAACCCCTGTGAGAGAGTGGCAGCCCGACGATGTCATTTAGACGTCGGGCGGGCTTGAGTCTCATCACCTTTTTGGCTTGGGGTTCCTTTATTATTTTGAGAAGTGTATTGGCCTCTATTGGCCTCTTATGGGTTGTAACAAAACTTAACTTACTTTCGTGTTAGTCTTATAACTTGAACTATGTTGGGAATGTCATTTTAACTTCTTCCTTTGATACTATGCCTTGTTATTATTTGTCGGAGCACTTAGAAATTTATTGGTGCTCATCTTGATGTGTTTTACTACACGCTTCCGCAAACTTGATCGTGTGAGCTAGATTCCACGTGCCTTTGGGAATCCTCACTGCGGGAACCTGTGGGAAAATATATCTCCGATGTACACAACGCACGTCGCGGGCCCGGGATCCGTTCCGGGGTCGCGACATTTGTTAGGGATTTTGTATTTGCAATTTGATGGATGCATTAACATATTCACATCATTTGAATTTACACTCATGCATTGTTTTAGAAAACCTTGAAATCTGGTTTTATACATGCATTGCTTTTAAGATTTGTAAAAGTATTGTTTTATGCATGTTTTGTTTCTAAACTTGGATGCATTGATTTTAGAATTCAAACTCTTTTGAAAACCTAATTCTTTGTGCATTACTTTTGTGAAATCATATTGAGAATTTAAGTTTGTGCCTTGCATGCATTCATCTCTTTCAGAATCATCTTTGTATGCATTTTTATGTGAAAAGAGTTTTTAGAAATCAAGCTAGCATTTGGATTTAAAGTTTCGAATCATTTTAGGCTCTTTGTGTTTCATGTTTTTAATCATCTTAGATTGATCTAAAACATGTTATTCAAGCTTGATTTAGTGGCCAAAAGTCCCCCCAAGAAATACTTTGAAAAGTTGCATTTTTGGGAAAACAGGACTTTTACCGGCGGACAAAACCACTTTTACCGGCGGTCTCTGTGTCCGCCGCTAAAAGTAGTTTTTCAAACGGTCATTTTTTTTACCGTTGTGTGTTCATGGTCCACCGAGGCCTCTTTGCAGGTCGACCGAGGACTAGCCGTTAGGCACTTTTTGGCTATAAAGTCCATTCATTTCCAACCTTTTTCAAGGCTTGATACATGAACTTTTGAGACCATTTTGGAGCCAAGGAAAGGGGAAGAAGTTGGAAAGGCTAGAGGGCTATTTGGAAATCAAATGCTTGAGTTTTAAAAAGGTACATCTTACTTATCATTTTGATTTCCATTAAAAGTAGAATCAATGCATGTTTAAATCTTTGTGTTTTCATTTATGCATGATTTCTAGCTTTTAAAGAGTTGTTTTGCAAACTCATTATCTTCACTGGTATATTAGAATGGTTTGCAATCACTCTTATCCTAATCACATGTGTTCTTAGACTTTAACATTCATACAACTTGTTTGTTTCATTTCTTCAAAGTTGTTTGAATCTTTTATGTGATTAGTTTTTATCTTCAATCATCATTTTATAAGCTTTGATTTTAAAATGCATCATGCATTCATTTAAGAGCTTCATTGTAGAAATTGATTGAAGAAAATCATTCATACACTTGTGCACACACTTTAACTTGTTTTAGTGTATGTTTGTAATTTGAATTAAACTTTCATATTAGCCTATTTAAGAGGCAACTTCATTGAGCTTAATTTGTATCTCTTAGAGTGATCTTTTGTGAAGACACTTTCTTAGAGAAATCTTTATTTGTAAAGGTTATTGCTTAGCCTAAGAAAAGCATCTTGTAAGGTTATTGCTTAGCCTAAGAAAAGCATCTTGTAAAGGTTATTGCTTAGCCTAGAAAAGCACATTGAGAGGTTGTTGTTTAGCCTAGAAAAACAACATTGTAAGGGTTATTGCTTAGCCTAGTAAAAAGCATAAATAGTGGAAATCTGGTGGGGTGATTAGATCACAAGCCGGTAGTGGATGTAGGCATTGAGGCCGAACCACTATAAACCTTGGTGTTGTGGTGTATGCTTGTGGTGATTCTTTTATTAGCTTCCGCATCTTATTTGATTAATATCATCACATGTGACTAGTTATGTTAAGAAGTTAAAATTGGTTTAAATTGGTCATAATTGTAGCTCACCCTATTCACCCCCCCCCCCCCTCTAGGGTTAGGATCCCAGGACTTTCAATTGGTATCAGAGCCTCGTGCTCTAGCTTTTAGGATCAAGTGTTTGGAACTCTGGATTAGGTGTAAAAACCTAGAGTTAAAACCCTAGAGTTGTGTTTTTATGAAAATCATTAGAATGGACTCCACTATGCTAGACTTTGTAGATTCTTCTAGACCCCTCATTCTTCCATCTTATGGAGATTCAAATATTAAAATTAAAGAATCTCAACTTGAATTAAAAGAAGAAGAATTTGATGAATATGAAGCCTATGAGGAATTGTACACATGGTCCTTAGAGGTTTCCAAGAAAAATAAAAGATTAAAAGAAGAATCTAAAAGGCTAAACCAAGAATTAGTCTCTTCTAAAAATGAACTTAGAGAAAAAGATGAATTCATAAATTGTGTAGAATCTAAGTTCATGATCTCTTTGGATAACCTTCATAATATTAAAGATGAACTAAAAGAATTAAAGATGGATTATGATAATGTCAATAAGGAAAATTTAAATCTAAGAGATCAAATAAAAAGGCAAGATGAAGACACTGACGATTTAGAATCCAAATTGATTAAAAGTAAGTTAAAAACTCAAGAACTTGGATCTAATGCCATCAATGAACTTAAACTTGAATTAAAACTTGCCAATGAAGAGCTAAACATTTTTAAGGGAATTGAAAATGAACTAACAAAAGTTAAAAATGAGAATTCAACCCTTAAAAACCAAGTCACTCAACTTGAAACCTATAAACAAAAGTATGAGTGCAAATTTACCCAAAGTGATGAGAAATTTGTAAAATTATTTAAATTGGGTAAATCTCAAAGAGATAGGACGGGTCTTGGATTTGATAGGAATATTTCACATGACCCTAAGTTCACCAACACATTTGTGAAAGGTGAGTCCTCATTCTCTAGCACTCACACTTCTTTGCCCATGTCTAAATGTAATTATTGTGGCATTGAATGACACTTTAGGTTTGAGTGCAAACTAAGAAGAAGCAATGTGTCTAATCCCATCTTTGAACCAAAGAAAGTAAAATCAAATTTGAAGGGTAAGACACTAAAAACCAAGGAAGACTCCATAAAGCTTAAACAAGTTAAACCAATTAACAAGGAGTCTCCTAAGATAGATTCTAAAAAGCTTAAACAAGTTAAACCAAAAATAAAACAATCTATTAACAAAAAGCTTCTCAACCTACCTCCCTTAAGTCAAAACATGAAAGAACTTTTGAAGAAAATTACAAAGTTAAATCTAAAATTCGAAAGTCAAAGAAAGGGAGAAAATAAGAAGAATAGAAAACAATCCCCTAAGAAGAAGAATCACCAACCTCAAAAGACTAATCACCAATCTAAGATTACATTAGTAAAATCTAAATATAATGGTGATAAGTCTTAATTAAAAATTTATCAAGTCAAATCTCCAAAAGTTGGTGAGAATTCTAAGATAGACCTCAAAGATCAACCATCACAAGACCTTAGGTGGATTCCCAAAGTTTTATACTTAGACAAACCTTAAGGCCTTGGACCTCATTGACCAACCTATGCTTTATAAGTTAAACCTTTTGTTGGTCATGTTGCTTTGCATTTTGTTCTTTCTTAGTTACATCTATTAAAATGCATTGTTTCTTTATGATCAATTGATTTTGTTTTCATGCACCATTCTAAGTTACATATCATGGTTTTCAAAATCTTTTGATTATAATTTCATCATGTTTGATTTGCTTTTTGCACACATATGTCTTGCATTGCATTTCTTTACATGATTAATTGATTGTGTTTTTAAAAGCTTTCATAGCTAATTTATTCATGATCAATTGTTGTTGAATCATTTGTGTAGATGTCATAGTAAGATTTTTTTTTAACAAATGATTTGAATCAATTCAAGTTTTTCCATGGATTTCTAAGTTATACTTTTATATGGAAAATCATTGTTTTGAAAAATCAACTTGTATGTGTTTCATTTAAGTTATATCTTTTAAAATACAATGTTGAAAATTGATCTTCAAATTCATTCTTTTATGCTCATTGTTGGATTTTGTTTATTGAAATTATTTGAAGATTGTATGAATGGAAATGCTCTAAAACATCATTAGTTATTATCATCTAAGCATGTTCCATGTTCTCATTTCCTTTTCTTTTGGTTTCATTATCTTAGAATTGGAAATGAATGTCATTTGCATCTTTGCTTATTTAGTCATTCTTTTTATATGCAAATGTCAATTGTTCTATGTATGGTTGTTATCTTAGTTACATTTGTAGAAACCATACTAGAACTAAAATCCATCCTCTATGCACTCTAGTCATATCTTTTTGGATGGTTGTGATGTTGAATCATGTGAATTCTCTTGGTGTCATCCTTATACATGTTTCAACTTCATAGTAGTGTTCTTAATCATATGAAACTCTTTGAAATCTATTCCTCATATTTTTATATGTTTGATGGATATCTTAGTTGTTGATTTCATATGATTTTGACACTTTGGAAATTGCATGCTTTACCAAGTCATATTCTTTTGCATTGCAATTTACCTTGTTCATCACTATGCTTATTAGTTATATCTTTAAAAGTGATGAATATGCATTTATGATGCTTGATGGAATTTTCTGTTTGTCACATCCTTGATCTTTTTCATGTTGTCAAATTCAATTGGTTTCATTTGGTATAATTTAAGATTGATTTGATTTCCTATGAATGTGATAGACCTTGTGTGCATTGGATTAAACTTGATAGTAATATATTTGGTCCATGTCACACACCATTAGCATCATAATGTTCATGTTTGCCACCTCTCTTGCTCTTATAGGTATATCTCATGACCACCATGTTTATGTGTTCATAATATGGGTTGGTTATTAGTTGAGGTTGGCTTCATGCTTGAATTTCATTTCACTCATCTTGCACATGATAAGTCATATTTATTGATTGAATGAAATGATTTTCAAAACCTTCATAGCATATGCTTTCCATAGTTAGATTATTTGATGCTATGATTAATAAACCCCATTGCTTCATGGATAGCTCTAATTTGGATTTTTCCTAATAGTCATACTTTTAAATCCATTTTAGAGTGATTGATTTAATAGTCATATCCTTAAATCTCAATTGGTATTCTTTGTTTTTCCAATTGGTATCCATGATTGCTTTTCCCATTAGACCTAGCTCTCTTTTGGTAATTTGATCATATTGAGCTTTATAGTTAAATGAATCTAATCCTTCTCTTGAAGTTGACCCTCAATTGGTTAAACCATCTTCTTCTTGCACCTAATAGTTAAATCTTTGTCAAAAGTTTGACAAAAGGAGATAATGGATTGAGGGGGAGTGTAAACCTTCATAGGAAGTATTAGTTTTGATCAAATTGACCCTTGGATTGCCTTTGAGCCCTTAGAGATAACTTCCATACATGTTAGCCTGTTATGATTATCATTTTCGATTTCTTTTGTTAACAGGTGCTACTAAAGGTATTTTCCTTATTTCATGTGTGTAGGTACCTTTGCAATTTAATGTCAAAGGGGGAGAGAGAGTTCAAGTACTCAAAGATCTCCTACTCTTCAAAGGGGGAGAAAGCATTCAAGTTCTCAAGAGGGGAAGAGAGAATGCATATCTTGCCAAAGGGTGAGAGAGGCATGGTCAAAGGGGAAGAGCTTATAGAAGAAAGAAAGCTTGGAGCTAAAGAAGATGCTTGGCCAAAGAAAGGAAGATGAATAGAAAGCTTGAAGATTGATCAAGCACCAAGCATCAAGAAGATTGAAGAAGAGAGCCCAAGAGCCCAAGCTAAGAGGAGGAGCATCTAAGAAGATTTCAAGACTTGTCCAGCTTAGGGGGAGCTGAAGACTTGTTGTGTTAATTCAATGATAAGTAAGTTGCCATCAAATTGCAAAGGGGGAGATTGTTAGGGATTTTGTATTTGCAATTTGATGGATGCATTAACATATTCACATCATTTGAATTTACACTCATGCATTGTTTTAGAAAACCTTGAAATCTGGTTTTATACATGCATTGCTTTTAAGATTTGTAAAAGTATTGTTTTATGCATGTTTTGTTTCTAAACTTGGATGCATTGATTTTAGAATTCAAACTCTTTTGAAAACCTAATTCTTTGTGCATTACTTTTGTGAAATCATATTGAGAATTTAGGTTTGTGCCTTGCATGCATTCATCTCTTTCAGAATCATCTTTGTATGCATTTTTATGTGAAAAGAGTTTTTAGAAATCAAGCTAGCCTTTGGATTTAAAGTTTCGAATCATTTTAGGCTCTTTGTGTTTCATGTTTTTAATCATCTTAGATTGATCTAAAACATGTTATTCAAGCTTGATTTAGTGGCCAAAAGTTCCCCCAAGAAATACTTTGAAAAGTTGCATTTTTGGGAAAACAGGACTTTTACCGGCGGACAAAACCACTTTTACCGGCGGTCTCTGTGTCCGCCGCTAAAAGTAGTTTTTCAAACGGTCAATTTTTTTACCGTTGTGTGTTCATGGTTGTCGCGACCCCGGACCGGGAATCCCAATCCGGGATCGGGACATTAGTGTGTGATGATTATTCAAGAGGATTATCTACATCCACAATACACAATTTATTAAATTTCCCACAGGTGTCCGCGGTGAGGATTTCACAACCTTGCATGAATATTTCTTTTTAGTGCGGAAGCATGTAGCAAATCAAATAGTCAGACTATCTCTAGTCATGCAAGCATTAATATCAAATGTCAAAACTGTATCAGAAAGAGCAATGATCTATAGCATGTTTCCCAAAGGTTGTTAAAGTTAGACAAAATATCATTTAGTTACATCCCCCAAAATTAGAGGCCAACAAAGGCCAATATTACAAAATAATAACCCAAAGAATAGTTAACAAGTCCTTCCCAAAATGTTACGCCTCTTGGCAACCCGATGTCTACATGACATCGTCAGCACGCCACTCAACTAGAGGCTGCAGCTCACCTACCGCCTCCTCCGGCTCCTCCTCAAGGAAACCGGCAACGGGACCTGAGTACCAAAGCAAAGGATCAGACACGACGGTCTGGCAAGAGAGTGGGAAGATACAACAACATAAAATAGATGAAATATCTCGAAAAGCAAGGAAATCTGTTAAAGCAAGAACTCTCATAAAATAGATAAATCATTTGCTAGAAACATGTAAACAAGATAAAACATATGAGGTAACCAAGGGAATCGGGAATAACAAGGTGGCAATCACATAAAGCTAAGTCCTCTGTCACTAAAGTGACAACAGTATCACGGGACGTTGATCTCAGTCACACAAGGTGAGGAGAAGCAACGTAAACATATATACAGTATAAATATACGGGAACGGGACCACGGTAGCGAACCGGGTATCGGGACGGGACCACGGTAATGACCGGGTATCGGGATCCAAACTGCAGCTGGCGGGACGGGAGAGGGATTTCCAAGTCGGTGGATCAAACCGACAAGGTATCCAAGCTTAGTGATGCCGACTCATAGGATAAATAACACATCGAGACATATGCAAGTAAATAAAGTGCAAGTAAATCAATGAACGGGCAAGAATATTCAATATATAACTTTCATTTCTTATCGGGCAATACTCTTCGGGACGAGTCCATGTTACTAGTGTAACCATCAAGCTTTCGGGAAAACAGATTATGTAAAGTAAATCTTGGAAAAGAAGAAATAAAATGAATTATTACAATTCCGGGAAAATATTGATTTCAAGATCTATTTAAGTGAATAGGGGTCCCGTATGTCAACTATTGAAATAATTTGGTACTCCTTGAGTTTGAAGACATTCCGGGCTCCTTATGCACTTTTACTATTTTTAAAACTTAATATGAGCTTATGGATAGTACTAGATGCTATGATAGAAGAATCAAGACCATAACGGTCCATCCTAAGTATGATGTCAACCCGGAACCATCGAGCAACCTACTCAGTCACCGAAAGGAATTGAATTCGCGATACCAAAGGAAATAGACTTTGCATTTAGGTATGAAGAAGGTATCGTGTCGTTCCATCCCGTTCAAGATTGAAATAGATTGAACTTCGATGCATTCCGAACCAACCATGAAGAGCATCGGCTCAAGACGCTCTCACATATGGTCAAGTGAGTCCAAGGAGGGTAGCCAAGGTCCACAAAAAAAAAAAAATTCTCAAAACCCACTGTTCGGACCGAAGGTCCGATCGATCGGCCCAAAAAGCCTTACAGTTAAAAGTCAGACCGATCGATCGGCACTGGGCGTGAAGCATGCCCGGGAACTGGATTTTTCTCCTTTTTGTTTCCTTTCCTTCCAACACCTCAACAACCACAAATAACTATGAACAAGGTGACTTAAACACATGATTCCAAGACATTAAATGAGGTTATCAAGATGTGTAAAGATCATTTATTTCAACCATGGAAAAATCAATGAAAATAATCAATGAAAGCATGAAAACCATAAATACTTCACCAAACCATTTCAAACTTAAAAACATCCGAACATTCACTTGCCTCAAGTCCAAGCTAGCCAAAAACAAGCCTCTACTCACTTCTTAAGCTTACTTCCAAGCTACAATCAAAAACCCCAAAAACAACCCTAAAATGGGTTACACAAGGAATGAAAATGAAATAACTTCCAATAATGCAAATGTAGCTTCCCTAAGGCTAGAAGATCACTAATCTAGGAGATGAATAAGATCACTTACTTGCAAGGTCCCCTAATGGACAATGTAAGCTCAAGGGAAGTCTCAAAGTTGATGGATTCTTCTAAAAAATAGTATCAAGAGGAAGCTTGTGAGATGAGGAAGAGATTGGTAATCTCCATTTCTTGATTGATGAGCTCTTGGTGAGACTTGGAGATGGAGAAGCAAGAAGAAGGAAAGAAAAGCAAGGAAGAACCCTAGACTCAATAGTTGTGCTGGAACATGAAAATGGAGAAGGAAGGGAAGGGTTCCTCTTTGTTAACACTTGGGTGGTTGGGTCCCACAACTTAAAGAACTACGTTGGCTGAAATCATCTCTCTCGGGTCCTCGGATGAATTCGACGAAGAAGGAAGAAATGTTCGTCGAAATATCTAGTTTCCAAAAAGTGTATGTTTCGCGAGTTTCGAGAATATTAAGTTTTGGGAACAGATTTGGTGTGAAATGACTGTTTTACCCTCAAGGCTATGAAATCAGGTTTCGGGGCCTCGAATGGACACGGGATCAACATGAAAGTTGTAAGAATCCACAAGATGAATGCAACGGGCCAAAAACACAATTTAAAACACGTCGGGAAAATTTCATAAGAAAATGCAAAGCCGAAAAAAAAAGGGAACCCCCAAAGGGCCCCACAAGCTATCAATCACTCCAAAAGGCCCAAAACTAGAATCAAGGCTATTCCAAACCCAACTAGACCAAAAACACTAATCAAGCTTAGCACTAACACGCCACTTAATTAGCACTAAACGGGTTCACTCGGGTCGGGGTCTTACAATGGTCGACCGAGGCCTCTTTACAGGTCGACCGAGGACTAGCCGTTGGGCACTTTTTGGCTATAAAGTCCATTCATTCAGACCTTTTTCAAGGCTTGATACATGAACTTTTGAGACCATTTTGGAGCCAAGGAAAGGGGAAGAAGTTGGAAAGGCTAGAGGGCTATTTGGAAATCAAATGCTTGAGTTTTAAAAAGGTACATCTTACTTATCATTTTGATTTCCATTAAAAGTAGAATCAATGCATGTTTAAATCTTTGTGTTTTCATTTATGCATGATTTCTAGCTTTTAAAGAGTTGTTTTGCAAACTCATTATCTTCATTGGTATATTAGAATGGTTTGCAATCACTCTTATCCTAATCACATGTGTTCTTAGACTTTAACATTCATACAACTTGTTTGTTTCATTTCTTCAAAGTTGTTTGAATCTTTTATGTGATTAGTTTTTATCTTCAATCATCATTTTATAAGCTTTGATTTTAAAATGCATCATGCATTCATTTAAGAGCTTCATTGTAGAAATTGATTGAAGAAAAGCATTCATACACTTGTGCACACACTTTAACTTGTTTTAGTGTATGTTTGTAATTTGAATTAAACTTTCATATTAGCCTATTTAAGAGGCAACTTCATTGAGCTTAATTTGTATCTCTTAGAGTGATCTTTTGTGAAGACACTTTCTTAGAGAAATCTTTATTTGTAAAGGTTATTGCTTAGCCTAAGAAAAGCATCTTGTAAGGTTATTGCTTAGCCTAAGAAAAGCATCTTGTAAAGGTTATTGCTTAGCCTAGAAAAGCACATTGAGAGGTTGTTGTTTAGCCTAGAAAAATAACATTGTAAGGGTTATTGCTTAGCCTAGTAAAAAGCATAAATAGTGGAAATCCGGTGGGGTGATTAGATCACAAGCCGGTAGTGGATGTAGGCATTGAGGTCGAACCACTATAAACCTTGGTGTTGTAGTGTATGCTTGTGGTGATTCTTTTATTAGCTTCCGCATCTTAATTGATTAATATCATCACATGTGACTAGTTTATGTTAAGAAGTTAAAATTGGTTTAAATTGGTCATAATTGTAGCTCACCCTCACTACAAGAAACTTGACATTTAGCGGCGACTTTTTTTACCGCGGTCTAATTTTCGCCACTAAAAACCCATATTTAGTGGCAAATATTTGATGTTGCCACTGAAGACATTATAATGCCCACATTTAGTGGCAACTTATATGTTGTAGCTAAATTTCGCCACTAATTCCTTGGCAGGAATTTTTGGCGCCATGGGATTTTGGAGGGAAAGAGATTTAGTGGCAAATCTTAATTTATCGCCACTAATGGTGTACGGTTTTAGTGACAACTTTTTATGATCGCCACTAATTTCTTAGATTCTTACATTTAGCCGTAGTATATTTTTTGTCACTGTATGTTCTATTTTTTGTGGCTAGTTTATATTGCCACTAAAGATATATCACAGGAAAGTTGACTTTTAATGGCAACACTTTTTGCTATAATTTAATTTTCGCCACTAAAAACTCACCTTTAGCGGCGAAGCTGGATGTTGATACTAAAAGTATTATGTGATCACATTTAATGACAACTTATATGTTGTAGCTAAAGGTCATTTTGAAGGGAAAGGAGATTTAGTGGCGAGTTTTCTTTTTGTGCCACTAATGGTCTAGGAGTTTAGTGGTAACTTTTTATTTTCGTGGCTAAATGCTTAGTTGTCGTGATTTCGCCACCTTTTGCGGCGACTTTCTATTGCCACTAAAAATATATTATATGAAAGCCAGCTTTTAGTGGCGACACTTCTAGCCACAAAGTTATTTTTGCCACAAAACACTCACTTTAGTGAAGGTATTATAGTGATTACATTTAGTGGCAACTTATATGTTGTGGCTAAAGGTCATTTTGGAGGGGAAAGAGAATTAGTGGCGAGTTTTAATCTTTTACCGCTAATGTGGTCCCAAAGCTAAATCAACTGAGACAGTATCAAGAACAAGATATTCAAATGGAATTAATGCAAAAGTGGATAGAAAAACAGGTTTCAAAAGAAACACCTCAAGCATTTTCTTTCAAAAATATTGTCCTACTAGTCTAATACATTTTCTTCTATAAACAATGATTTTGAAGAACCCATTTTAAATCTACACCATTAATCTATCATCTCATGGCCCTATAACAAAATAATAGTAATGCAAAACTCATTGCCAAAGTTACTTTGCCCTGGACCTCATAAAGCATTGTCTCCAATCAGGATGCCATAATAAAAGGCCTAACAGCAAGGTCCTAAAGTACCTAAATAAAAACAGAGCACATGATTGCAGAGCATAATTTACAAAAATTTCTCAGCACCGACAGTTTTCAAAGATTGAATTTTATGGGCTATGGAGGTTTTGTGGGGTCCACCTCAACTCACAACAATTAAATCGGAAATGTTTCATTGTGTGTATAAGATTATGGTAACCATGTTATCAATTATACACTCAATCTTATGGTGGAACCATCTTCTACCGAAATAAAGTATGAGGATAAATCACTGGAGGGGATGACATTCATTTTTAACGGTTTAGATTATCAATAGGTATGGCCAATGGTAGAGTTGGACACGTGCCACATTCCAATAAGCAGAAGGGTGTGGCCTGTGGGAGAATTTGTTATGACATTGAACCCATCTCCTATATATAGGAATAAAATCTATTCGAGGCCTTATTATGGAGGAATTTGTTATGAGTGGTTTATTTATTTTTTTGTAAGTGGTTTCTAATACAGGTGTGTAGGTCATGAAAAAATTTTGATACCCGATGGGATTTTCATTAGATTGACTACTATAAAGCATTTGAATTTTATCTTTTATATTTTTAATTTAGGTTACTTAATAAGTGACAAATCGGATGGGCTCAATTTTAGTTGGATTAAAATTATTGAGGACCCACATCAAGGGAGGCATTTATTTTCAATGGCTTATATTTTTATAAGTAGGCTCACTATAAAATCTTTCAATTAAAAAAATAACTTGGGTCCATTAGATAAAAGAGGGGGATTCTCCAAGGACTTGGTTCTACCTTCATATATATTTTTTATTCAAATGGCTTAAAAGTAACAAATTTGATGGACCCAATTTTAGTTTGATTAAAATTTGTTTATGGCCAATATTAAGAGGAGGCATTTATTTTTAATGAATCATGTTTTTATGAATAGGCCAACAGGGTAAAGTATTTGGATTAACAAAAATAACTTTGGTTCACTTAATTAAATAAGGGTGAATTCTAAGACTTTGGTCTCCAACTCCTCCCATGCTTTCATTACTCAATTAGTAAGTCCTACGTGCCCATTCCTTCCAATTAGTAAGTCCCGCGCCCTCATCCCATTCCTTCCCGCCATCAAATTGCATTCTCTAATAGTAGAAAGAGAGCCCTCTCGGTCTCTGTCTCTCTCACCATTCCAAAACGCAGAAGGGGGAAAACTCTCTCCGTCTCGGTCTCGATCTCGATCTCGGTCTCTGTCTCTCTCTCTCCGATCTAAAGCTGCGGTGCTCGGGTATCCTCCCCAGCAGATCCGAACCCTCTCTTTATCTCGGTAACCCCCTCTCTGTATTACTCTTTTTTTGTTTTTGTAAACCCCTCTCTATCTTAGTAACCCTCTCTCCCTTTCTCTTTGAGTTTGGATTCTCTCCAACAACACATAAGAATTGGGGATCTGCTTAAAAAATTGTAACATATTTATTGTTCTATTTGTGAGGGTTTCGGGTTTGTTTGTTAGAGGTTTTCTCACTTTGGGATTTACACTTGTTTGGGTTTTTCTCTTTAATGGGGTTTGATATGGAACTGGGAATTACGATTTGAGTTGCTGTAGTTCTTTTTTGTTTCATATTGTTGTGATGTGACTGTTTCTTGCTTATATGATTTGCATTCGTTGTTCAAGAATTGCATTCGTTGTTCAATAACAATTGATCTTTCTGGTGCTGCAATTCACGAACTGGGGCTTAGTTTCAGTTATAATGTATAAGTTAGAATTGGCTAATTGTTTGATTCAAAGGTGAATATCTAACACTAAAATATTTTAATATCGCATTACAGAGATTGATATTGAATCTTGTAATACCTAGTGCCTTTGCGATTGGATTGTTACTGATAGTGTATAATATTTATATATTGAGAATCTATAATATTAATACTATCCAGTGAATCCAAAACCTATAGAAAGATTGAATTTTTCTTGTTCTAGTCCTCTTTATATAATTATACCATGTATCAATTTTACATATATCCTATAAAAAATATATGTTGTTGCCCTATCTTTTTGGATTGGTTCTCATGCTGTTGTCCTGTTAAACCAATTCATGTTTCACTGCTAATACAAATCCATTAGTCGCATTCAATCCATTTAAACATTTTTAAACTTCCAAGCCTAAATCCTAGAAAAAGGAAAATCTTGGTGGTTTTCCTTTGCTGAGATTTTCTAATGAAGTCTGTATTTTGTTAGAAATAAAAGAAACCTTACTTTTCATTATTTCAATAGCTACTTCATGTTAAGTGCTTGTCATGTACTCAAATAACATAGTGCTTTGTTGTCATAGTGTAGCAAGGATCATAGTGCTTGTCATGTACTCAACAAAGCACTATGAGAACTTCCTTTGTTTGAGTACTTTAATTGAGAACATAGTGCTTGTCATGTACTTTTCATTGAAGTGCATAGTGGACCATATATGAAAATTGAAGTGCCTGGGAACTTTTCATTCTCAGCACGTTGTTTTCTCTTGGCATTGCATTGGTGTGCAGAAGGTTTCTATTTTCCTCAAAAGCAAAGATAAAATTTTCTAAAAGGGATGTCAGACTTGCAGGGGGTACATTGCATTGGTGGTTGATGCTAACATGGTTACTTGAATTCCTTCCCAAACCAATCCAATGCTTACATTGCATGCCATGAATGTAATTTGGGTAGAGAAAAGCATATCTTTTAGTTGCACCCATATGGGTTCTTCTAGGTAACTCTTCAAGAGGAAAACAAAGAAGAAAGAATTGAAAAGAAAGGATAACATCTAGATATTCAAAATGGTCTCATATTGTGTCTTTCAGATGACTATGGAGACTGGTGCATCTGAAATATTAAAAAAAAAACAGGAACCCTTTTTGATAAGTGTCTCATGATTTGTGTTGAAGAATATATTTTAAAACTTGTATGTATGTCTCAATTTGTAAGTATATTATTCATCTCTTACACTCCATGTTACTTGTAAGTATACCCTTACAAGTAAATGGAAAACAATGTAAGTGTATTTGGCTGAGATCTTGACAGATAATTTTCCCTATCCTTAAAACAGGACAGCCTGGGAAACCACTACCATGAGTCCATGACCAGGAGCATTTAGGATCCAATGAATAATGTTATTGATGTATGTGGGATATTATGTTTCTTAAATAACAGAGTGCTAGTCACCTGCAAACATGGTTGAAATAATGGCCCGGTATGCATTGTGTGCTGGCCATAGCCAATATGATAGTTTGATGTGCATTGGCCACATAAAAAATGTACCTGCCAACCAAAACATTGTATCTATTTGTTCTGTATAAACTTTAGATGCCTCTTGTGCCTTTGCGTAAGCTGCCTGATATGCTTCAGTCCTCATATCTGCCTCCACTCTCTCTTCCTCTGCTTTGGCAGACTGTCTCCTCTCTTCATTCCTAGAACCAAGATCCCCTGCGCCCAATCCAGCTGAGATGGCTTCTGCCTCGAGAGCATCCAAATCCAACTTTTCTCTCTTCCTCAATGATTTCTTCTTCTTAGTAGGCTTTTTAAATTGGACCTGTAAGTGCCTAAAAATTACGGACTTAGTTAATGGAGGATTAAGCTCCTGATGCAAGGTTTTGAGGGAGGTAAGGGGAATGGATCGAGCCTCCAATGACCTGAAAGGAAAAGAACAACGGTCAGAGACCCTGGCTGTGGGTAGCCGAAGGCCCTCCGACGGTTAAGTTAGTGCAGGGACTGAGAGAATGGAGAGAAAGAGTTCTGGGAGGGAGAGATTATGCGTGTGCGTACCTTTCATGGATTCTCTCATGCAATATATAGGTGGAGAAGTCATCATTGGACTGTCTTCCTGAGGAGACGGGAGTCCCATCTGAGCGTACTCTCATCTCCTGAGTGGGGGTAGGTAAAAAGGGGACGTCCCATCGGACCAGCCCTCCTCGCCTATGGATATGACTGTAGATATGGCGTGCTCCTTGCGTAGGTCCGGAGCCCATTCTGTTGTCAGACCGCCGATCCTGTTTTGGCAGTGCATTAATGGCGGCATTTATGATTGAATGAAAGGAGGCCGAGCTCGGTCGAGGCTGAGACCGAAGTTGGGACTCGTGACGTAATCACTGGGGCCCGCTCCATAATTGCCCGAGACGGCGATGCAGCCGAACTTGGCAGCACCGAGATCACGGGTTACCGAGACTGGGTGGTGGCCCCGTTTAATTCCATGATCACGGAATGACCCCACACAATTGCCCCCTAGCTCCCTGACCTCGGGCTTTCTCCGAGGTAGGGAGCTAAGACTTGGATGTGACGGGGCTGTCTTTTCGTATCCCGCCTTAGGAATATCCTCATTATGGCGCCTCTTCACCTGCCCTAGGCAATAAATAGGGCGTCATGATTGCCCTGCCACAGCGGATACGGAGAGCGCCGTTTCGCATACCCGAGGCGATTAATGTCGTACCAGAGGCATGGCGGAATACTTATCGTCTCTGCCACGTGGAGCCTTCTGTCTGTTAGGACACCGAAGTCGAAGCGACGCGACATGCGGTAATCAAGAGGGGGCGCTCCTTTATAAAAAGGGGCCCGCTCCTCTTTCTTCCTCTTTTACCCTAGCTGTTAGTTTGAAGGAGACTCTGCTGCAACTTTGTTCAACCCAGAAGATTGCCGAACTCGGAGACTCTTCGCCCTCTGCTTCCCGTTCCTTGCCCTTCCGTCTTCTGCAGTCCTCTTTGCTTTTTCTGTGAGTTATGCTTCTTGCCTTCATCTCCTCTCTGTATTTCTCCTTCTTCTGCGATTTCTGAGATTCCTAATCCCTTAGGCCCTCCCAGCCTTCGTTCCCTTTCTTCTATTTTTTCCTTCTCTTCTGTTTCAAGAAAATGGGAATATACAGCCACTGGGTAGAGGGCCCTGCAGCCCTAGAGGCTTTTAGGGAGAACTTTAGGATCCCAGAGGATGTCCTGGTGAAACCCTTTGTCTTCCAGGGCTCCGTCAAGGGTTTCGTCACCTATAAGGAATGGATGCCCTTCCCTTTGCTGGCTGTGTGCGAAGGGGGGGTAAGATTCCCCATCCACCCACTCCTCCGGTCCTGTCTCCACGCGTGGAACCTCTGCCCCTTCCAGCTAATGCCGAACGGCTTCAAAATAATAATGGGCGTGGCCCAGCTGAACTGGATCTTGGACATCGGTCTCGGCGTACATGATTTAGAAGATGTCTACGATATCTGCAAGGCCGCGGGGGTCGAGGACGCTTACTACCTTCGGGTCAAGGCCAGGCGCCGTCCCTTGGTGAATGCCCTGGAGGACTCCACCAAATACGCCGGAGATGACCGCTTTTTGATCTCGGGAAACTGGGAGTTCAGGGGGACCGAGACCAAGGAGGACCGGAGGATCCAGGTCCCACGAAAACTTGGGACACCCCCTAGTAAATGCCCACCCTTCTAGGTTCAAGCTTATCTTGCCTTTGCCTGCTATTATGCCGAACTGATGTCCTTGCCCATTTTTCCGTGTAGGCATTCAGAAGAGGAGGAGAGAGGCCGGTTTCGACAAGTGGAAGCGCAACGACGCGTGGCTAGAGAGGATTGAGCGCTACCACGGTCATTACGACCGAGCCGCCTTCTCCTTGCTGGGGTACAAACCTCGGTATCAGTCTTACACCAGGAAGGCTGCCGAGATTCCTCTTGCTCCACCGGGGGAAGTCGGACCCGACCCTGCCGAGACAGACGGTCAAGCCACGGATCCTCGGGACCCGATAGTCATCGGCGACAGTCCTCCCCGAGACCGAGGAGAAGCAGAGGAAGAGGAAATGGAGAGGCCGCGCCCACCCTTGAAGAACCTGGGGGCCCTGATTTTTGGAGGTATGGCCCCGGAAGCCCTCAAGAACGTCCCCAGCGGTGCAGGTGCCGCCCAGGGATCCGCCCCCGCCGCCTTTTCTAGCTCGTCGGGCGCGGTAGGCGCTTCTTCGGCCAAGCCTTCGAAGGGGAAGTCGGGGGAGTCTTCCGTGGCCGCTCGGCAGACGAAGGACCCTCGTCCGCTCCGAGAAAGCAGGCCGCGGGTGGTGGACCCCGGGAAGGAGACTCCGCCTCCTCCGCCGCAGAATGAAGCCCGGCCTCGGTCTGCCGCTGCCGGAAAGGAGGGCGAGAGGCCCCCTCCCGAGAAGAGGCCCCGTCTGTCGAGCGCGGAGGGGAGGCATCCGTCGGCGGAACCGCAGTCCCAGCAGTCCACGCCCGCTCCTTGGAGGCCCAACTTCGACCTCAACCCCAACGAGCCGATGACGGTGGGGGTGCAGCTGGGGACGAGCTGGGAGTCGGTCATGGCTCTCGCCCGGGGATGCGCCCTCCCCCAGGATATGGAGAAGCACAGGAAAATCCGGTCTCCGAACTTAATCCATCATACCTTGAGGGCGTCACTCGAGGTAGCTTTTCTCCCCTATTTCTAAAATTTTCACTTCTTAGTCACCCGATCCAACCTACTCACCGTTTCTATTCTTTTCACAGAACGCGCAGAGGCTCCAAGTACTGATGGAGAGGGAGGCGGAAAGAGCTGCCCAGATTGATGGGCTAGAGAAGGAGAAGAGGAAGCTGGGGAGTGCGCTGGAGGCCAGCGCGGCCAAACTCAAGAAGGTGGGGGAGAAAATCGCCCAACACGCAACGGATCAGCAAGCAGCGAAGGCAGAGATCATTAAGTTGCGGGGCGAGAACAACAACCTGAGGAGCGCCGCGGACGAGAAGGCGAGGAGGGCGTCCCGGCTGGAGGTTGAGCTCGTCGAGAGGGGGGCCGAGCTCGCGAAGAAAGATGCCGAGGTTGCCGAGAAGCAAGGCGAGCTGGCCAAGAAAGAGGCTGAGCTTGAGGCCTCCAAGAAGGAGAGATCCGAGGCCGAATCCATCCTGCGAGATCAGGCTACAAAGGCTTACCAGGACGGGGTGGATTGGGCCTCGGAGGATTACGCGTCTCAGATCACAAATCTGAGCTCAGTGCTGTACGAGATGGGGTGCAAGGCGGCCCTGCTCAAATATGGGGTCCCTGAGGACCATCCCATCTTCTCGGATCTTCCTCAGTTCCGACCTGCAGCAGTGGGTTCAGAGCCAGAGCCAGGCTCCAACCCTTCCGAGGCTCCGGCCGATGCCCCCATCGCTCCTCCTCCGCCCCCGACCTCTGCCGAAGTCCAAGGCACTCCTCTTCCTCCTCTGACCCCGGCTGAAGCTGAAGGCGCTCCTCTTCTTTCTCCGACTCCTGCCGTCGTCCCGGTGGCCGAGACTCTTGCTGCAGCTCCTTCATCTGCTTGTGATCCCCCCATTTCCTCTGCACCTCCAGAGTCGGAGACCCATAAGGAGGTGTCCAAGGAGTAGACTTTTTTTTTAGGAATTTTCTCTATTCTTCGATGTAATTTTTCTTCTTTAAGTGCACAGAGATCATGTAATCGTACTTCCTGATTAATGAAAAGAAGTTCTTTTTCAATCTTGCTGTTTCTCTTCTTTGCTTCTTCTTTTGCAACGGTCTGTGGATGCTCTGATGTGAGGTGATGTCCAAAGTGGATGAGGTCGGTAGGAGGGGCCTGCCTCGGGCAGACCTTTTCCAGTCTCGGAAGACTAGGTTGTCCCTTTCCTACTTTTGAATTTCAGCGAGTAAGCGAGTCATGCTGTCGTTTGACCGAGGGTTAGGCCTTAATGGCATATCTTTGAGGGGGAGGTTCCCAGGGTGAAATGGTGGCGAGCCCCCGACTTACATGCCGGGGTTCAGCTGAGGCCGTGCTCCCACGGTCTAGGTGAGACCCTAGGGTAGGCCGAGTTCCGCGGTCAGACGCCGCAGAGGACGCCTCTTGGTCAGTTGGCCCTGCAACCGAACTCGAGGAGGGTGGCGCGAGGGCCGGAGCCTTGCGGAGTTGGTCCTAAGACCGAACTCAAAGAGGATGGCGCGAGGACCGGATCCTTGCGGAGTTGGTCCTACGACCGAACTCAAAGAGGATGGCGCGAGGGCCGGATCCTTGCGGAGTTGGTCCTACGACCGAACCCAAAGAGGATGGCGCGAGGGCCGGATCCTTGCGGAGTTGGTCCTACGACCGAACTCAAAGAGGATGGCGCGAGGGCCGGATCCTTGCGGAGTTGGTCCTACGACCGAACTCAAAGAGGATGGCGCGAGGGCCGGATCCTTGCGGAGTTGGTCCTACGACCGAACTCAAAGAGGATGGTGCGAGGGCCGGATCCTTGCGGAGTTGGTCCTACGACCGAACTCAAAGAGGATGGCGCGAGGGCCGGATCCTTGCGGGGATCGAAGAAATTCAAGGCAAATCTGTGTCAAAAGGTTCTTCTTTATTGATCAAACATCTCGAATACAGCTAGAAATAATATTTCTTTAAGTGGGCAGCGTTCCATGGCCGGGGCAATTCCTTGCCGTCCATCCCTTCAAGTCTGTATGCCGACCTGCCCGAGATGGAGACTACTTTGTAGGGGCCGAGCCAGTTTGGTGCCAGCTTGCCATCATTGGGATCTCTATCCGCGGGGAGCGCTTTTTTCAGGACCAGTTCTCCAACCGAGAACCTCCTCTCTTTGACCTTTTGATTATACCCTCGGGAAAGCTGCTGCTGATAGGCGGCCAGACGTACGGATGCTGCTTCCCTTCGTTCCTCGGCGAGGTCGAGTTCTCTGGCGAGGTTCATCTCGTTCTGCCCTTGATCGAAGAGATTTGTTCTTAAGGTCGGGAGGCCGACTTCAAGGGGAATGACTGCTTCCATCCCATAGGCCAACGAAAAAGGGGTGGCCGAAGTGGATCGTCTCGGCGTGGTTCTGTATGCCCAGAGGACACTTGGCAATTCCTCTGTCCATCTGCCTTTAGCTTTATCAAGCCTTTTCTTCAGCCCCTCCAGAACTACTTTGTTCGAGATCTCTGCTTGCCCATTGCTCTGCGGATAGGCCGGAGTCGCATAGAGGTTTCTGATGCCGAGCTCCTGACAAAAGCTTTTGAAGAATTTTGAATCGAATTGGGTTCCGTTGTCCGAGACCAGAGCTCTGGGGATCCCAAACCGTGTGACGATGTTTTTCCATACAAAATTCTTTGTGTCAAGCTCGGTGATGGAGGATAAGGCCTCTGCCTCAATCCATTTTGTGAAGTAATCGGTGCCCACCATTAGCCATCTTTTGTTTCCCGGGGTTCGGTGGAGAGGTCCGACGATGTCCAGCCCCCATTGAGCAAAGGGCCATGGACTGGAGATTGGGCTCAGGTCCTGAGCTGGCTGGTGGAGGGAATGGGAAAACTTTTGGCATTTCTCACATTTTCTGGCGTAGATCTGGGCATCCTTCTGCATGTAGGGCCACCAGTAGCCCTGGCTAATAGCTCTGTAGGCCAGCGATCTTCCACCGATGTGGCTACCGCAGATCCCTTCATGAATTTCAAATAGAAAATCCTCTACCTTGCTCGGATGGACGCATTGGAGATATGGTCCAGAGTAGGATTTCCTATAAAGCTTTTCATCTGGAGATAGCCAGAAGTGAGCTGCTTTTACTCTGACCTTGTGGGCTTCGCTCTTGTCTTCTAGGAGCTTGTCCTCTTTCAGGAACGCCATGATCGGATCCATCCAGCTTGGACCGAGGTCAGTGCACAGAACCTGCCGAACTGGGAGGAGCTCTATGCTCGGTTTTTCCAGCGTCCCTACATCGACTGTTCTTCTTTTTCCAGCTTCTACAGCCGAGGCCAAGCTTGCCAGGGCGTCTGCATGGCGATTGGACTCCCTACCAACTTGCCTGACTTCAACTTTTTCAAACTGGGAGAGGAGCTGCCTGGTATGGGCTAGATAGGCCACCATTCTTTCGTCTCTGGCTTGGTAGTCCCCGCTCAGCTGGCTCGTCACCAACTGGGAGTCGCTGAAGACCACCACCCTCCGTGCCCCCAGTACTCTCGCATTGCCGAGGCCAGCGATCGGTGCTTCATATTCTGCTTCATTGTTTGATGCTTTGAAGTTGAGGGTTAGTGCTTGCTCTATGACTAACCCTTCTGGGATTGGAGGACGACGCCGGCGCCTGCCCTCTTGGATGTAGACGATCCGTCAACGAAGATTTTCCAGGCTGACTCCAGAAATTTTTCCCAGGATTGGTCTTCCTCAGTCTTGGCGTTACCTTCATTGCTGCCCTTGGAGTCCCCCAGTTCGGTATCGAGCGAGGTCGGTGCCGAACTAGGAGAGGTGAATTCGACGACGAAGTCCGCCAGGACCTGTGCCTTGATTGCCGTTCTGGGCTGATACTGGATGTCGAACTGACCCAATTCCACGGCCCACTTGGAGATTCGGCCAGAAAAGTCCGCCTTGCGGAAGAGGGACTTGAGCGGGAATTCCGTGATGACTACCACCGTGTGAGTCTGGAAGTAATGGGAGAGCTTGCGAGAGGCGCTGAGCAGTGCTAGTGCTAGCTTTTCAAGAGGTAGATATCTGGTCTCGGCATCGAGCAGGGTTTTGCTGGTGTAATAGATGGGGTACTGTTGCTTGTCGCTTTCTCGAACCAGCACCGAGCTCACCGCATGGTCCGAGACTGCAAGATAGAGATAGAGAAAATCGTCTTGCGACGGAGTGGACAGTAGAGGTGGTGAGGAGAGGTACCTTTTGAGCGTCTCTAGTGCCAAATCGCATTCTGGAGTCCATTGGAACTTGGAACTCTTCTTCAGTAGCTGAAAGAATGGACGGCACTTGTCTGAGGCGCGGCTGATGAAGCGATTGAGTGCAGCGGCCATCCCCGTCAGTCTCTGGACCTGCTTGGCCGAGGTGGGGCTTTGGATAGCCTGTATGGCCGCGATCTGCTCCGGATTGGCCTCAATCCCTCTCCGTGTCACCAGGCTCCCCAGGAATTTGCCGGAGCCGACGCCAAATGCACACTTCGAGGCATTGAGTTTGAGCTGGAACTTTCGGAGGATGGCAAATGTTTGGCGCAGGTCTGTCAGGTGGCTCTGCGACTCCCTGGACTTGACTACCATGTCGTCAATATAGACCTCCATCGTCTTTCCGAGCTGGTCTCGGAACATCCTAGTGACCAGCCTCTGATATGTCGCTCCGGCGTTCTTCAGCCCGAAGGGCATCACCTTGTAACAGTAGATGCCCCGAGGTGTGATAAACGCAGTTTTTTCCTCATCAGATCTGTGCAGGGGGATCTGATGGTAACCTCGGTAGGCGTCCAAGAAGCTCATTCTGTCATGCCCCGAGGTGGCGTCGATCATCTGGTCGATCTTTGGGAGCGGGAAGCTATCTTTGGGGCAAGCTTTGTTAAGGTCGGTGAAGTCTACACAGACCCTCCACTTGCCGCTCTTCTTCTTTACAACCACTGTGTTGGCTAGCCACTGGGGATAGTGCACCTCGCGGATTGCCCCAGCCTCGAGGAGCTTCTCCACCTCCTCTATAATCGCCTCTGTCTGTGGGATCCCCGTTCTGCGAGCCTTCTGCACTACGGGCTTGTGTCCGGGGTCCACATTTAGCTTGTGACAAATGACCTCGGGGTCAATCCCGGGCATCTCGTAAGGAGTCCACGCGAAGATATCTTTGTTTAGGAGTAGGAAGTCCAGCAATTCGGCCTTTTCAGCGTCAGGGAGCTGGCTACCCAGCAGGAAGTAGCGCTCCGGATTTTCAGGATTGATCCTGACCTCGGTGAGATCTTCTATGCTTTTCTGCCCTGCTGTCCGCCCGACATCCTCGATCTCGGCTTCGAGCTCGGCCATGTGCACTCCTCTCGGTTCCTGTTCTCCAGGTGCTACGACCACGAGACATTCTCGGGCCATCTGTTGGTTTCCGCACACAGTCACTATTTCGACCGTTCCTCCAGGCTTCTCCAATGGAAACTTGAGTTTTTGATGAAGGGTGGATGGCACTGCCTCCATGGCGTGCAGCCAACTTCGTCCCAATATCACATTGTAGGGGGACGGCGCGTCTATCACCATAAAGTCTGCTACCTTTGCTGCGCCTCCGATCCGGACTTCAAGTGAGATCCTGCCTTTGGGGTACACTGGCTGGGCACTAAACCCTATCAAGGGGACGTGGGCCTCCCGCAGGGCGGATTCGGGCAGGCCGAGCTGTTTGAAACAGCTATAGTATACAATCTCGGTGGAGCTCCCTGGGTCCACAAGGACGCGCTTGGTAGTGTAATTGTTCAGCCGCAGGGTGAGGATGAGGGCGTCATTGTGGGGGAGCTCGACTTCCTTCAGATCCTCATCCGAGAACCAAATCTTGGGCTTTTCTCTCTTACGCCTCTTCGAGGCGCTTTCCCACTCTGCCGACATCACCTGCTTGCCATGGGCAGCTCTCCTGGCGTCTGACCGAGCCTGGGCGCTTCCCCTGCCTGGGGCGGGTGCTAGGTGGATGACATTGATGGTACCCGCCGGCTCATCGCTCTCATGGTCATCACTGGGTCGAGTGCGCTGCTGTGCTCGGTGGACCCTTTCTTCCTGTTTGATATACTCCTGGAGGTGTCCGTCATGGACGAGCTTTTCGAGATGGGACTTCAACGCAAAGCAGTCTTCGGTCATGTGCCCGTGCTGCTTGTGATAGGAGCAGCGCTTGTTCTGGTCTCGGATGGATGGGTCGCCTGTCATCGGCCGAGGCCACTGGAAGTATGGCTCTGCCTTGATTTTGTTCAGGAGTCTATAAATAGGCTCCTTAAACACAACACTGATAGCCCTGTAAGGATCGTTGGCAGGCTTGGCGGACTATGACCTCGGCCTCTTGCTGCTGTCCGAGGCGATCGAGAAAGAGCGGGCGGGCTTCCTTTTATCCGACCTCGGTCGGGGGAATGTTTCTTCCTTGGTGGAGGCCTGGTGTTTCTTCGGGAATCCGAACCGCTCTGTGCCATGGGCCTCGTCTTCTTCCTGCTCAATGTACTGTTTTACCCTTGCCATCAGTGCTTTCATCGTGGCCACGGGGTTTCGGACTAGATCTCTGCGGAGTTCATTTCCTGGGAGTAACCCCTCCCTGAAGCACATGATGGCGACTTCGTCATTGGCGTCGGTAATCTGGCTGTATATCGTCCAGAATCTTCTGGTGAAGGCAGTGATACCCTCACCGTCTTTCATCCGGATCGCCATGAGATTGCTACCTGTCTTCGGGATGACGCGGTGCGCTTGAAACTTTTCAAGGAAAGAGCTCCGGAGTTGCCGCCAGCTTGAGACCGACCCGGGAGGGAGTGCGCAGAACCACCGGAGAGGGAGGTCTCCCAGACTGGATGAGAAAACCCTGCAGTTTAAAAGACCGACGTCCCCCCAGACCGACATCCGCTGAGTGAAGTGCCGCAGATGCGCCTCTGGGTCTGAGGCCCCGTCGTAAAGTACGAACCTTGGGACGTTAAATCTCTCGGGGAGAGAGAAAATTTTAATTTCCTGCGAAAAGGGGGACATGCCCTGGTCGTCCCCTTCATGCTCATCAGTCTGGTCTCGGGCGAGACCGATCTCGGCCAAACGGGCCTGGACCTCCTGCTTGATATAGTGGTCCAACTGCGCCTTGAGGTCCGTCTGGTCATCGAGTCTCGGGGATTCCGGCTCACGCCGTGCTCCCCCGAGACCACTAGGCAGATGACTGCTGCTCGAGCCTTCCTCCTCGCGGTGAGACCTCCTTCTGTGGTTGAGGGCATGCCTCAGATCTTGGTTACCCGGGTGGGTCCTCTTCCGCCGGGGAGGCGGACCACGAGACTTCCTCTCATTCATCTCGAGTCGCTCCTCTAGACGACGAATCACCTCGTCTTTATCTTGGAGAGCCTGGTCCTGGGCATCGAGCTCTTTAAGCAGGGGGTCGTCATTTCTCGTTTCACGGATATGATGGAGAGATTGGCCGTCGTCGCGAGAGTGACGGTGGGACTGATGGGACGCCGCCCTGATAGGGGTTTTGCCCCTTCGCCGAAGATCCGACGTGGGGGCGTTCTGCTCCGGACCCCTTTGTGATCGACCATCAGGATGGAGAGGGACCCCTCGACGGTCATCGTGGTGGGGGCGCGCAGTCGTGGGCCGAGACGAAGAGGCCGATTGGACTATGCCCTCCACGCACGCGGCTCCCGACCTCCCCCCAGACCTCCTCTGGCGCGGGGCCTCTGGTTCCTCCTGCCTGACGGGAGGAGCCGCAATCGGCCCCGGAGGGGGAAGAAGAGCGGAACGAAAGTCGGGGGGTGGTTCCGGAACAACCGACTGGGCTGGTTGCGACGGCAAGAATGGTGGGAACGCAGGTTCCTCCCGTAGCGGGAAGGACGATGCTTTTTTAGACGTCGATGGTCCTCCGCCACCGTTTCTGGTTTTTGGAGGCATGGCTTCTGTAGAGGCTTTGGCACAGATCCTATTCCCACAGACGGCGCCAACTGTAAGTGCCTAAAAATTACGGACTTAGTTAATGGAGGATTAAGCTCCTGATGCAAGGTTTTGAGGGAGGTAAGGGGAATGGATCGAGCCTCCAATGACCTGAAAGGAAAAGAACAACGGTCAGAGACCCTGGCTGTGGGTAGTCGAAGGCCCTCCGACGGTTAAGTTAGTGCAGGGACTGAGAGAATGGAGAGAAAGAGTTCTGGGAGGGAGAGATTATGCGTGTGCGTACCTTTCATGGATTCTCTCATGCAATATATAGGTGGAGAAGTCATCATTGGACTGTCTTCCTGAGGAGACGGGAGTCCCATCTGAGCGTACTCTCATCTCCTGAGTGGGGGTAGGTAAAAAGGGGACGTCCCATCGGACCAGCCCTCCTCGCCTATGGATATGACTGTAGATATGGCGTGCTCCTTGCGTAGGTCCGGAGCCCATTCTGTTGTCAGACCGCCGATCCTGTTTTGGCAGTGCATTAATGGCGGCATTTATGATTGAATGAAAGGAGGCCGAGCTCGGTCGAGGCTGAGACCGAAGTTGGGACTCGTGACGTAATCACTGGGGCCCGCTCCATAATTGCCCGAGACGGCGATGCAGCCGAACTTGGCGGCACCGAGATCACGGGTTACCGAGACTGGGTGGTGGCCCCGTTTAATTCCATGATCACGGAATGACCCCACACAGGACCATTTCTTCATGGGTATAGTAATCGGATGATAACTTTCCAGTAGTAGTTAGGTCCTGAAATTGATTGCTCACCGGAGCACCTTGTATCCTTCTACGAAGCTGGCAGCAAATAGTAGTTTGCATGAGAATATGAGGGAGAGAAAGAGATGCTTGTTGCAATGTGGACAGTGAACAACTAGAAGAACCAATTTTCATCTTTAAATTACAGATGGCAAGATGAAAGAATAAAAGAAAACAAACAAGTGCATGACGTAAAATATTTTCTACGGGCAGTCTTTGCTCCAGATTATGAAATAAATTTCTGATTTGAGAACTAAATAGGAAGCAATCATGCAATAGTTCCAGCCCTGTTCAGAGCTCCATTTTCTATGTGGTGGTTTGGTTTTCCTCTAGTAGAGTCTTGCTGTGAGCAGCGCCTGCAATGCCTTGAATGCAGTTTGTTTGGTGGTGGCTCTCTTCTTTTTGCTGAGTTGCTCTTAGTTGCTGTTGTGCTGGATTTTGTAGTGCAGTTTCAGGTTTTTCTTGGGTTGTGATCCGGATCTTTTCCTCTTTGTTCTGGGCAAAGAGATAGCTCTTTTCCTCCCATTTCAGACTTTCTGTTTCTTCCTGTGCTCAGCTCTCAGCCTTCATTTTTTTGTTCTGTGCTGCTCCGGGTGCTCTGTTCAGCAAGGGCACTATCTCTGTCCTGATAGTGAATTGCTACAGCAAGTCACAGTTGCTTCCGTAGAGCTTCAAGTTGATTAGTATTTTTGTTTTTTCTTTTTGTTGCTTGGTTTCCTATTCATCTTTGGTCTTAGTTCCTGCTGTTTTGCTCACTGCTCTGTCCATCCTTTATTTAGAGGTGGCCTTTTTGTATTGCTTGCTGCCATATGGTTGTATTTTTATTCTCCTTCTCCTGGGGGCTTTGCCCCTCTTTCCCTTCTAATACACATTTACCATTTAGCAAAAAACAAAGTTGTTGTAAAAGAATACAACAAAGATAAAAACAACAGAAAGCCATGATGGGTGTTGGACTTCCAACAGACGTCATTTAGCATCCTCATAGAATGAATGATGCAATTGAATTTTATGGAACAAATCTTCCTGCGATAGAGACTGGTCTCAGAATGGAGGAAAGAGCACAAAGATCCAATTACGGATAAAATTAGTGATGTGAAGACAAGTGGAGAGCAGTAGAAGTAGAAACAAAACTTTCTTAGGATCCAAAGCATTTAGGAATCATGATATTCCAAAAAGAAACAGTACAGAAAATTAAATTATGACAAATGAAGGAAGCTTAAGCAAAAGCAGATGAGCATCTTTCCACGATTATGGAAAATAAAGAACATGTATACTTCCTAACATTCAAATGCCAATTAGGTTTAAATGATGATTTTCCACAGAACTTCACCAATTTTTACTGCTGGTCCAAAGCCCAAATAAAGCAGGGTATAGAAGACAAAGATAAGTGTAAAAAATGGAGTAGGTATAGTAGTAGAAAAGGATTTGAAAGAAAAAAATATATTTGTGGAGGTAAAGAGGTTGGGTGACAGACTTGTAGCAATTAAACAAGTGTTAAAAGGTGAAGCATCGGATATGATACGACACGATACGTTGCCCATTTTGAAGTATCCGTGCATCATAACCCATGAGTGCAGGATCAAATGTATTGGTTTTTGACATTGACACTGTTTCATGGCATGTGTACTTGATGTTATAATCTTGCAAGTTTCAAAGACAGACATACTACAATAGGAAATGAGAAAGAGCAGTTCTAGTTCCAATTTCTAAACGAAAAGAAACAGCAATTGAACAAAAAAGAATTTAATATACAAAGTATCAAGTATATAAAAGAGTACAGCAGAAAATCAAGAAACTTACACCTTATTGAAGAGATAAGCCTTCCCATGCCTGCAATGAAACGACTGAATAAAAGAACACCAGAACACAGAAAATACCTCTTTATCAGAATGCTTTCTTTTCACATTATCCTGACTTAAAAAAATAACACTATAACTTCAAAAAGAACTCCAGTACAAATTTTCCTCCAACATGCACATATTTTTATCTGGTTTATAACTTTCCATAAGGCATATCTTGCTAAGCATCTGGAAATAAAGACAAGAGCCTACGACACAATGGAAGGTGCTTACTGTTGCGCCCTTTGGGTTGTGGGTTCAAGTCATATTTGTTACACATATTTGTTACAATAAAAAAATAAAGAAAAAAAGAAAGGAAGGAAACCACAATAAACACTCGTAGCTTGCTAGTTGAAAATGAGACTTTCCATTCACACTGATGACACGAATGGTGTTGGTTTAAAATATCACAAACAATCTTACGATAGAAATTAGAAATTGGGATTCATCCTCGATATGTCAAATAAAACTTAAAAACCTAGTTAAACTACCCAGACTAACATGAGATTGCTTAAATGTCTACATGAGAAATGTTTTGTGTTGTTTATATGTTTTTTTTTTTTTGAGTAGGAAGTCCACATGACCATTTCTTCTTTTGCTCCAGCTTCTGCTTTGAAATCATGCTAGTGCTTTCAGTCCCAAGATGCTCATATTTCTGCATTTTTTGGGGCCTTTGCATTGCTGTACTTGCATTCTAGCTTCTAATCATGGAACAATGCTCAAATCTGGTTTTCTGCCTATTTTGTAGTCATCCTATTTTCATTGCAGTAGATGTTGTTTTCCCTTCTTTTTCTGCTTTTATGAACCATTTTAATGATGACTTGCTGCTATCAAAGTTGGAGCTGAAATCACATATATCTTCCAGCTTATGCTGCCGATAGGAGTGAGATCCTTCCAGAAATTAAGATGGATTTGTTTCATGGAAGATACCTTGTTTTCAATTGATGGTTTTGACTTTCCCAAAGGAAATCAAGATTATATGAACTGATATTGACCCAGATAGGGAATAGAGATGATAATTACAATGTTTTTATAAAAAATTAAATATAGAAGTAATTTGATGTTTTCAGGAAATTCGTGGGATGAGCCTCTTTTGACTTTTTTTTATTGATTGTTGTGAGATTTTTAATGGCCCCCAAATCATTGTTATTGTACTTAGATTAAATCTACGGACTTTCAGGAGAATTTTGAAGAAGAGCTCCAAAAGCATAAAGATGAGGCTGCTTCCAAAGTTGAAGCTGTTTTGAAGAGGTTGGAAGAACAGGGATGCATGATTGAGTCACTTCACAGCTCTGTAAGTCCTATTGTGGGATTGACTTTCTTTTGCAATCCGTAGCATTTTTAAATATCTGACCATCTGTTTTTACATTTGTGATGATACCGTTGGTAGTATAATGGTGCCTTCATAACAGTACTAACTTTGTTTCACAGGTTGCTATGTACAAGTGTAGCGACCCCGGAACGGATCCCCGGGCCCGCGACGTTGGTTTGGTGATGATTACTACTATTGAAGATTTTGTTTTCCCACAGGTTCCCGCAGTGAGGATTCCCAAAGACACGGGATCTGACTCACACGTACACGATTGCAGAAGCGTGTAGCAAAACACACCAATATAAGCACCAATAAAATATTTAAGTGCTATCACAATAATAAACAAGACAAAGCATCAAAGAAAAGAGTTACCATGGCATTCCCAAACATAGTTCAAGTTATAAGTTTAACATGAAAGTGAATAAGTTTAGTACAACCCATAAGAGACCGATAAAGGTCAATACAATCTCAAAATAACCAAAAGAAACCCCAAGACTAAAGGTGACGAAACTCGAGGACCAGTCCGACATCTAAATGACATCGTCGGGCTGCCACTCTCTCACGGGAGTTGGCTCACAAGCCTCCTCCTGACGCTCCTCCTCAAAGGCAACGTCTCCTGCACCTGGGCACCAACAAACAAGGGTCAAACACGACGGTTTGGCAGGTAATCAGTGTAGGCATGAACATGAACAATAACATTTAGAGAAAACATGTGAGCAAATCTTTGGTATGAAGTACTATCAAAACTGAGATACATTTTCAAGAATACGAACAAAGCTGAGATACAAAATAAACTAGCATGAGTACATAATATATCATGAATAGTTACAATCCACAAAGAGCCCATCCTTTCTCTATCATTTATATAATGAAAAGAGCAAGCACGCACGACAAGCACGATATACATAATATAAGCACGACACGATTTCCCACAAAGACGGGAATTCCGGCCGCGGAACCGGACACGCACGATGTGTAATAAATACACGACCAGTCTGCAGACAGTCCACATGTTTAAAGACCCCCAGACAGTGGATCAAACTGAAAGGGCAGTCTAAGCTCAGTGGTGTTTACTTAATTCATGAATGCACAATACACGCGAAGCACGATCAAAGCACGTCGAGATAGAAAGGGGGAAATCACTTATCAAATCACGACGAGCACGACTAGCACGGGCATAATAATTATGCATAACACGCTTAGGAAGAGATCCCCTTTTCTCTTGAAACAAAACTCCCAAAACAAGCTTGTACTAACACTTCAAAACAAGTTCACGATGATATTCATTTTATCAAAACTAAAGCACGAACACAAGGCTTATCAAGCACACGTAATGACCTTTGGATGGTCGTTGTGAAATCGAAGCCCCGATGTTGGAAATTAAATAAAATTGGTGCCCCAGAAGTTTAAAGACATCTTGGGTTTCGAGTGCACAATATCAAGCTAAAGGTCACTTAACATGTTCTAGTTTTTCATTCTTGCAAAACTCTTCAAAAAACACAAACAGTGAATTTCGGTCACCTCGCGGTCAGGTGTCGGCTAGCCGAACTGGGACATGGCGGCTAGCCGTAAGGTGACCGCCAGGCTGACCGCTGGAGAGCAAATCGAACTTAGCTCTCGGGAAAAGGAACCGTATTTGCGCGGTTGGCTTGCGGTTAACCGCGAGTGGGACTGGCGGTTAGCCGTGATCTGACCGCGGAGCTGACCGTGAACCACAATCGAAATGCCAGCTTCTGGAGAAGAAACCGCAGTCCACGGTTGGCTTGCGGTTAACCGCGAGCGAGACTAGCGGTTAGTCGTGAGCTGACCGTGGTGCTGACCGCTGATCCCAGATGAAAATGCTAGCTTCTGGAAAAGTAACCGCTGAGTTCGGTCAGCCTGCGGTTAGCCGCAGTGGACACAGACGGCTAGCCGCGAGCTGACCGTGGAGCTGACCGCCAATGCACGGGTGTGCGGTTCAGTGCAGATTTTCACATTTTTCCTTCATCATTTCCATTCATTCTCATTCCTCTTGTATTCCCTGAGCATATAGGCTCTTCAAGGGTAGAATACACATCCAAAACCAACAAAACACAATCATGAAGCTTGTAAACACATTCATATGCAAAGTTTCCAAAACAACAATGTAGCTTAAAATAACATGCACAATGATCCTATAGAGATTACTTGCCTTGCCCAAATGCTAAACACTCCTCCTCAAGCACTTCACACAAGCCTATCCCACACTACAAGCAAAAACCAAGAAAACACACAAAACTCACTCAAAAATGGAAACAAAGAACCCATTTTAACAAAAGGGTTTGTGAACAAGAAAAACACAATCTTAAGGAGCTAACAAGACTTTATGGAAAACATGGCTTGAAGCTCTTACATAGAGAAACTCAAACAAGAGAGATGGAAGAGAATGGAGAGCTTTCCCAACTTGAAACCTTAAGGAAATTGTACCAATAGAAAGTTTAGGGCAAGAGGAAGAATTTGGTAGTCTTGAAATCTTCTTTGGAGTTCTCTAGCTAGATCAAGCAAGGTGGGGAAGATGGAGAGAAAAAGAGACTCTTCCTTGCCCTAGGTAAGAAATTGCAGAGATTTGGTAAAGTGAGTGGAAGAAGAGGGAGAGGGAGGCTTAAGTGATGACTCATGGGCCCCATTTGGCTTGAACTTGAAATGACTAAAACATGGTCTTGTGGGCCTCGGATGACTTCGACGAAGAAGGATAAAACGATCGTCGAAATATCTACTTTCCAAAAAGTATAATTTTGACATGGTTTTGAGATTTCGAAAATTGTGTCCAGATTTATGCATAAAGGACAATTTTACCCTCTTTGGGCCAAAACATGGGTTTTTGGGCTTCAAACAAGAATGTGCTTAAAACGAAAGTTGCAACATGTCGAAACATCATTCAAATGAAATCAAAATCATACTCACACGGAAATCGATACGATCTTCCCAAGCTTACACGTGCACTCAGGCCTTCCTGAGTGTGTCTGACTAATACTAGACGTTCTCAAAATTCCCAAAGCTATGCCCAAAACTAACTAATCACTTCAAACCCAACAACAACTAAACCCACTTAGAACTAAACACATACTAATCGCACACTAATCGACTTGGTCTGGGTCGGGGTCTAACATCCTCCACCCCTTAGGATATTTGGTCCACCAAATAAATCAAACAATTACCTCTGGTAAAAGCTGTGGATACTTCCTCTGCACTTGCTCTTTCAATTCCCAGGTGGCTTCCTCTGGTTCGTGATTTTCCCAAAGTACCTTGACCCAATGAATAGTCCGGTTTCTCAATTCTTGCTCTTTGGTGTCAATGATCTTGATCGGTTTTTCCACATACGAGGCATCTTCCCGAATCTCTAAAGGCTCATGTTGTAGAATGTGTGCAGGACTAGAGACATACTTCTTGAGCATAGAAACATGAAAAACATTGTGTACCCCGGAGAATTCCGGCGGTAACGCAAGTCTATAAGCGACATCTCCAATCTTGCTCAAAATCTCATACGGACCAATAAATCTCCTGGACAACTTGCCCTTCTGTCCAAACCTCAAGGTTCCCCTAGTTGGTGAGACTTTCAAAAACACCTTGTCACCCACCTGAAATTGCAATTCTCTTCGGCGAGTATCTGCATAACTCTTCTGCCTACTTCGGGCGATCTTCAACCGTTCCTGAATCAGCTTGACCTTGTCACTTGTCTCTCCAACTATCGTTGGTCCATGGAAACTACGCTCACCGACTTCTTCCCAGCAAACCGGAGTTCTGCATCTTCTACCATAAAGTGCCTCGAAAGGTGTCATACCAATGCTCGAGTGGTAACTATTGTTATAAGCAAATTCACAAAGAGGTAAGCACTCATCCCACTGAATCTTGAAATCCAATACACAAGCACGCAACATGTCTTCGAGAGTCTGTATCGTCCTTTCTGACTGACCATCGGTCTGAGGATGATAAGCTGTGCTGAATTGGAGCTTGGTACCCATCGACTCATGAAGAGTTTTCCAAAACTTTGAAACAAATCTACTGTCTCTATCTGAAGTAATGGAGACGGGTTGACCATGCTTACTAACAATCTCATCAACAAATAACTTCGCAAGTGGTGCCATATGCATCATATTCCCGGTCTTCATCGGAATGAAGTGAGCAGACTTTGTCAGACGATCTACAATGATCCAAATTGCATTATTTCCCTTCTTAGTATTAGGCAAACCGGAGACGAAATCCATGGTAATGTGCTCCCATTTCCACTCCGGAATTTCCAAAGGCTGTAACAAACCTGGAGGCTTCTGATGTTCTGCCTTGATCAACTGACAAGTTAGACAACGAGACACAAAAGCTGCTATCTCTCTCTTCATGTTGTTCCACCAAAATCTATTCTTCAAGTTGTGGTACATCTTCGTGCTACCCGGATGCATAGAATATCTCGTGCTGTGAGCCTCATTCATTATCTCATTCTTCAAATCATCCACATTTGGCACACACAACCGGTCACGGAAATACAAGATTCCATTCACCATTTTGAAATCGGGGCGTTCTGCAATAACATCTACTATCTTGGCCAAGTCTGGATCTTGCAACTGATTTTCCTTAATCTTCTGGATGAAGGTAGGTTCTGAAACTGTCATATTCGCTAACATTGCACCCAATCTCATGGTTTGTACCTCTACACCCAACTCTTCGAACTGTTGTAAGACACTCATTCCTCTCAAATTAGCCATGACTACTGATTTTCTGCTCAACGCATCTGCTACCACATTCACTTTGCCTGGATGATACTTGATTGGAAAGTCATAATCTTTGATATACTCCATCCACCTTCTTTGCCTCATATTCAAATCCTTCTGCGAGAACAAATATTGCAAACTTCGATGATCTGAGTGGACCTCAAATTTCTCTCCGTAGAGATAGTGTCTCCACATCTTCAATGCGAAAACAACTGCTGCCAACTCCAAGTCGTGAGTCGCATAATTCTTCTCATGGTCCTTCAGCTGTCTCGAGCCATAAGCAATCACCTTGCCATCTTGCATCAATACACAACCTAGTCCCACATTCGACGCATCTGTATAAACAATAAATCCGCCGTTGCTCGAGGGTAATGTAAGAATTGGGGCTGTGGTTAACCTTCCTTTCAACTCTTGGAAACTGGTTTCACACTGATCGGTCCACACAAATGGAACATTCTTCCTAGTCAATTTTGTCAAAGGGGCTGCGATGGACGAAAAACCTTGGACAAATCTTCTGTAGTAGCCTGCTAACCCCAAAAAGCTTCTAATTTCTGTCACACTGCTTGGCCTCACCCAACTAACAACTGCCTCTATCTTCGCTGGATCAACTGCTAAACCTTCTCTGGAGATGATGTGGCCTAGAAAAGCAACTTGTTCTAACCAGAATTCACACTTACTGAGTTTCGCATATAACTGGTTGTCTCTCAAGAGCTGCAACGCTGTCCTCAAATGTTCTTCATGCTCCTTCTTACTCTTAGAATATACCAGGACATCATCAAAAAATACTACCGTAGAGTGATCCAAATATGGTGCAAAGACCTTGATCATCAAAGCCATAAAGACTGCGGGTGCATTTGTCAAACCAAAGGGCATCACTAAGAACTCATAGTGCCCATATCTTGTTCTAAAGGCTGTTTTCTGAACATCTGAGTCTCTAACTCTCAACTGATGGTACCCTGACCTCAAGTCTATCTTGGAAAAATAGGTTGCTCCTTGCAATTGATCAAACAATTCATCTATCCTTGGCAAAGGGTACTTGTTCTTCACAGTCACATGATTCAACTTCCTATAGTCAATGCACATTCTCAAACTTCCATCCTTCTTTTTCACAAACAACACCGGTGCTCCCCACGGTGAAACACTTGGCCTAATGAAACCTTTGCTCAACAATTCCTGCAATTGGAGCTTTAGCTCACCCATTTCTGCTGGAGCCATCCTGTATGGTGCAATCGAGATCGGAGCTGTCCCTGGAAGGAGTTCAATTGTAAACTCAACTTCTCTAATTGGTGGTAAACCCGGGATTTCTTTTGGAAAAACGTCCGGAAATTCACACACAATGGGGATATCGTCCACCCCTTGGGACTGTTTATCCTCCGTGATAAACGCTATAAATGCCTGACACCCACTCTGCACTAATCTGCTTGCCTTCAACACTGAAATAAACCATGCCTGAGATTTCCTCCTGTTCCCCTGAAATATCAACTCTGCCTATGGTCCTTGGAATCTGAATGTGATGGTCTTACTAAAACAATCCATAGTGGTATGATATGCTTCTAACCAATCCATGCCTAAAATGACATCAAAATCATGCATGTCCAAAACTATGAGGTTGGCCGGTAGATTAACATCTCCTAATAACACTGTACAACTAGGGTAATGGTATCTACACACAACTTGTTTCCCTACTGGAGTGGTCACTACTAGAATGTAATCCAATTCACTACATGGTGCATCAATCAACTTAGCAAAACTAGGGGAAGAAAAAGAGTGAGTGGATCCGGGATCAAACAAAATCTGGGCTTCTACCCCACAAACAAGAAGTTTACCTTCTACCACGTCTCATGCAGCTTCAGCATCTGCACGGTTGAGATAGTACAAACGTCCATGCATCTGTAGTCTGTTCGGTACTTGGTTCTGCCTTCCTTGGCCTTGTCTGTTCTGTTGTGGAGGACGAACATTCTGATTCTGTCCTGGTTGCCTAGCCTGCTGCTGCTGAGGTGGTCTCATCTGATTCTGAACTGGTGCTTGATTCTGAGGAGCTACTTGTCTCTGCTGCTGGTTCTTGTTCCCTTGATTCTGAAGTAGTGGGCAATCCTTGATTGAATGATTCATAGCCCCACACTTGAAACAGGCACCCATGGCCTTCCTACATTCGTGAGTTTCATGATTCTTGCCACAATGTCCACAACCCTGCCTCACATGACCTTGCTCTTGCCTTGGCTTCTTGCCCTGTTGTTGCCTCTGATTTTGCTGCTGATATTGCTGCTTCTTATCCTGAACAATCATATTGTTAATATCCTCAAAAGTATAAGCCCGCTTGACTGCCTCATCATAGGTAGCTGGAGGCACTACTCCTATGACATCCCTCATAATGATGGGGTTCAACCCTTCCAAGAACTTAGTGATCTTCTTCCTTTCCGTGTCAATCAACTCGGTGGCATACCTCGCCAATCTCTCAAATTTGGTGACATAATCCAACACTGTCATGCTACCTTGCTTGAGTTGCTGAAACTCAATAGCCTTCTGCCTCTTGACATGAGAGGGAATGTACTTGTCTTGAAACTGTATCTTGAATGCTGCCCATGCCTCATCATCTGCCATCACTGCATAAGGATCCTTGACTGTTTGCCACCACCTATCTGCGAGCCCATAAAATAATGAAGCTGTGAGGTTGACCTTCTGTATACCCGTGCACATGAAGACATCAAAGATCTTCTCCGTATTGACTAGCCAGTCATCTGCCACTAGTGGGTCCTCATTGCCCGAAAATTCTTTGGGTGCTCTCTTCCTAAACTTCTCAAATAGAGCATTAGGGTCAGGATCCCTATTCTGAATAACAATCTGTGGACCTGCGGGTGGTGCTACATTCCTGTTCTGAAGGACTTCCAATAACTGCCTTTGAACTTGTGCCATCTCATCATCCTTCTTAGCCAACTGCTCTTGAAACCTTGCTTGGTTCTCATTAGCCTGCCTTTGCTGTGCTATCATGGCTTGCATAAGTTCCTGAAACTGTGTGGCTGTCGGTGTCTCAGATGCATCTGACTCATTCTGGTTACTGCCTGAAGCATGATGATTTGGAGCTTTTCTTGGAGGCATATTGCTGTAGAACAAAGAGTTAGAAAACAATAATCATGGTACAAGGGTTTCTAAGATCCTATACGAACGAATCTATCGAACTCACGAATCCTCGCCACGTTCCTAAGATCTTTCTAGTTTCTTTTAAGTGCCTGAAACATGTCTCGCTCTGATACCAGTCCTGTCGCGACCCCGGAACGGATCCCCGGGCCCGCGACGTTGGTTTGGTGATGATTACTACTATTGAAGATTTTGTTAGGAATTTTGTAGATTGCAATTTGATGGATGCATTTCATTCAAGCATCATTTGATTTACACACTTGCATTGGTTTTAGAAAACTTGAAATCTTGTTTTATTCATGCATTGGTTTTAAGATTTGTAAAAGTATTGATTTATGCATGATTTGTTTTTTCATCTTGGATGCATTTGATTTAGAAAAGAGTTTTCAAGAAATCAAGCAAGCCTTTGTTTTAAAAGTTTTGAATCTTTTTAGGCTTTTTATGTCATGTTTTAAAAACCATTAGAATCTTTAAAACATGTTTTCCAAGCTTGATTTAGTGGCCAAAAGGTCCCCCAAAGAAATAACTTTGAAATGACAAAAGTTGGATTTTTTGTCAAAAGGGGGGTTGTCCCGGCAGTGTCGTCGGTCGACCGAGAGGCAGGTCTCGGTCGACCGAGACAACTGCAGGCAAAAATTGCCTGGGAGCACCAACGGTCAGAAATATGACCGTTGTGTGTTCTCGGTCGACCGAGGCCTGTTTCTCGGTCGACCGAGAACTAGCCGTTGGCCACTTTTTCCTATAAATATGAGTTCTTTCCCTTGCCAAAAGTTGGGAATTTTTAACCCCTCCTTGAGAGGATTTGAGGCATATCAAAAGGGAAAAGAACCAAGGGATGAAGGGGATGATTAGGAAAGCTAAAGCTTGGATTAATGAAGTTAAACTACCAAGTAGGCTCTTCCTTTCTTAATCATATGTTTGCATGCTCTTGTTTTATTTTTGGTAAATCATTTCTAGCATGTTAAACTATGTTTGTGTTGTGTCCTTAACATATTTTATGTTTTGAGTTGATTTATTGTTTTGGATATAACATCACATGATTCAATCCAAGTAGTACTTGAATTGGTAAATCAAAGTAGATCATGTTAATGAAAGAACTTTGGTAAATCATATGTAACATGATCCATATACTTGGTTGAATCTTTGGTTGTTGTTTTCCATCATAAGAACATCTCTCTCAAAACTAACTTATGTTTTGGATTCAACTTCTTTACAAATCATATGTTTTCATGTTTTGTTTTATCATTGGTAAATCTTTGTAACATGTTAATCTATGATTTGTTGTATCCTTAGCATATTCTATATTTTGAATAGATCTATTGTTTTGGATACATCACCATTGATTCATCAAAGTAGTACTTAACTTTGGAAAATCTAAGTAGATCATGTTAATGAAATATGTAACATGATTCATATACTTTGTTGAATCTTTGGATGTTGTTCTTCCATCATAAGAAAATCTTTTTCAAATGTATCTTATGTTTTGGATTCAACATGTTTACAAATCATATGTGTATTATTGTTTTAATGCTTCACAACTTGCCTTACTTTGATTGGTAAATCTTTTTCAAGTTGTCTTTATAATTACATATGATTTGTCCCCTAATTTCAATCAAATCTATTTTTATGTTTTGAGCTTCATTGGTGATTTGATTGACATCCCTATGCATCACATGTTTAGAGCTAATCCATTTCATACAACTTGTGTAACTTTGATATCATTAACAAGTTGTTACTTTTAACATGTGATTGCATCATATCCTCAATCATAAATGTGTTATGAGCTAAAACTTTCAAAAGCCTTAGGCTTACATTTATGAGCTTTCATTTTCAAAATGATTGAGGACCACACACACACACTTCATTTGTTTTCATCTTTGCATTCATAGTGTGAGTGTGTATTTGTATTTCACTTCCATATCCGCCTATTTTAGAGGCATTGTAATGAGCTTAATAGAATCTCCATCAAGTGTATTATAGACACTAATTTAGAGAGATAACCAACCATGTGGTTGAAGAGGTTATTGCTTAGCCTATAAAAGCATAGTGTATAGGTTGATGTTAAGCCTTGAAAAACATCATTGTAAGGTTATTGCTAAGCCTTGGAAAGCATATTGTAAAGGTTATTGCTAAGCCTTGGAAAGCATATTGTAAAGGTTATTGCTTAGCCTATTGAAAAGCATAAATAGTGGAAATCCGGTGGGGTGTTGGATCACAAGCCGGTAGTGGATGTAGGCATTGAGGCCGAACCACTATAAATCCTTGTGTGATGGTGCTTGCTTTGTGGTGATTGTTTATATTAGCTTCCGCATATTGTTTGATAATCATCACTTGTGACTAGTTTGTTTTAAAGAAGTTAAAATTGTTAAAATTGGTCATAAAAGAAGCTCACCCTATTCACCCCCCCTCTAGGGTTCGGATCCCCATGGACTTACAAGTGGTATCAGAGCGGGTTACTCCATTTTAGGGCTTAACAACCCGGAGTTGATCCTTGCTAGATTTGAACCCTAGTGTTGTGTTTATTGCATATCTTTGTTAAAAGATTTCCACTATGTTTGAAAATAATTTCCCTAGCCTCATTGCACCACTCTAAGACTTTCTCAAGTTATATCTTCTAGAGTTGGTGAGTCCTCAAAGTGTTCTCTCTTGGACAACCTTTTCAAGACCTTAGGTGAATTTTCAAAGGTAGACTATTTGAGTAACCTTAAGGCCTTGATCCCACTAGACCGACCTATTCTTTTTAGTTATATCCTTTTGTTGGTCATGTTACATTTGCATTTTGTTTCTTTATAGTCACATCTTTTAAAATGCAATGTTTCTTTGTGATCATTTGATTTTGTCTTCATGAACTTTTATAGTTATATCTCATGGTTTTCAAAATCCTTTGATTGCAACCTTTTCATGATGGATTTGCATTTTGATCATATAGTTATATTTCTTGTAGTGCATATCTATTCATGATCAATTGATTGTGATTACAAATGCTTTCATAGCTAGTTTTTCATGATCAATTGATGTTGTAAAATCATTTGATGTTTGTCATAGTTACATCCTTTTTGTAAATCAAATGATTTGAAGCTATTTTAGTTTTCCATTGAGTTTTCAAAGTTATATCTCTTGGTATGGAAACTTAGTAAGTGTCTATTGTTTTATAATTTGAAAACTTTACAATAGTACACTTCTTGTTTTTCAAAATCACTTGCTCTTAATTCTATAAATGATTCTTTGTTGGAATTTCATAAATTGTAGTGATTTGAGAAACTTTGGAAAATGTTCTAAGCCTTATTGGTTGTATTTATAGAAGCATTTTCCTTGAATTTATTTCCTTGTGCTTAAATATGATTTTATCATTTGAAAGGAAATAATGTTTACAAACAATTTGCATCTTTGCTCATTGAGTTACATTCTTTATGCAAATTGATTTTGATGTCTTACATTGCATGGTTGGATATGGTTTCATTAATTTGCATGTTTGTGCCTAACTTGGTATATTCTCATTAATGCATTTTGATGATTGGTTATGTGCTTTATAGTAAAATCTTGTTTTTGAGCTTTTTAAGTACATATGTGATTTTATGTGCTAAGTTCATTTGGTATAGACCTCATATCCTTTTCCATTGCATTGTAAGCTTAGGACATTTGCTAAGAGTGGAGATGTTGCATGATAGATTGATCCTTTTATCTTCATACCTTCTTGTGCTAAAATAGTTATATTCTTTTTAATGATATGGTATGAGTTAGATCTTGAATGTTGATTAATCCTCTCTATGCAAATGTCAAATCGTTCTATGTATGGTAGTGGTATTGATTACATTTGTAGAAACCATACTAGAACTAAAATCCATCCTCTATGCCTTTTAGTCATTTCTATTTGGATGGTTATGATGTTGATTCATGTGTATTTTCTAAGTGATTTCATTCTTATACATGTTTCAACTTCATAGTAGTGATCTTGATCATATGGAACTCTTTGAAATCCATTCCTCATATTTCTATATGTTTGATGGACATCTTAGATGTTGAATTCATATGATTTAGTCACTTTATAAATTGCATGCATTACAAAGTAATATCCTTTTGCATTGCAATTTACCTTGTTCATCACTATGCTCTATAGTTATATCTTTAAAAGTGATGAATATGCATTTATGATGCTTGATGGAATTTTGTCACATTCTTGCTCTTTATCATGTTATCAAATTCAATTGGATTCAATTGGTATAATGTTTGATTGATTTGATTTCTTGTGAATGTGATAAATCTTGTGTGCATTGGATTGAACTTGATAAGTAATATGGTTGTTCCATGTCACACACCATTAGCATCATTATGCTCATGTTGCCACCTCTCTTTGCTCATATAGGTATATCTCATGACCACCATGTTTATGTGTTCATAATATTGGTTGGTTATTAGTTGAGGTTGGCTTCATGTTTGAATTTCATTTCACTCTTTCATGCACCTTAATAAGTCATATTTATTGATTGAATGAAATGATTTTCAAAATCTTACATAGCATATGATTTTCTTAAGTAATATTGATTGATGCTATGTTTGAGTAAACCCCATATCATGGATAGCTCTAATTTGGATTTTTCCTAATAGGTATATTTTTAAATCCATTTTAGAGTGATTGATTTAAATAGTCATATCCTAAATCTCAATTGGTATTCTTTGTCTTTCCAATTGATATCCATGATGGCTTTTCCCATAGACCTTGCTTTCTTTTGGCAATTTGATCATATGAGCTTGATAGTTAAATGAATCTAATCCTTTCTTTGAAGTTGACCCTCACTTGGTTAAACCATCTTCTTCTTGTACCTAATAGTTAAATCTTTGTCAAAAGTTTGACAAAAGAAGAGAATGGATTGAGGGGGAGTGTAAACCTTCATAGGAAGTATTAGTTGTGATCAAATTGACCCTAGGATTGCCTTTGAACCCTTAGAGACTACTACCTCACATGATAGCCTGTTATGGATTTCATCTTCGATTTCATTTGTTAACAGGTGCTACTAATGGTATTTTCCTTGTTTCATGTGTGTAGGTACCTTTGCAATTTAATGGCAAAGGGGGAGAAATTATGCAAGTTCTCAATAGGGTGAAGAGAATGTCCAAGCTTCCTAAGGGGAGAGTTGTGTATGATCTTCTACAAAGGGAGAGAATGCATAGCTTGCCAAAGGGAGAAAGAGGCATGGTCAAAGGGGGAGAGCTAATAGAAGAAAGAAGCTTGGAAGCTAAAGAAGATGCTTGGATAAAGAAAGAAAGAAGAAAGAAAGCTTGAAGAGTGATCAAGCTCCAAGCATCATGAAGATTGAAGCCCAAGAGCCCAAGCAATGAGAAGGAGCATCCAAGAAGATTTCAAGCCTTGTCCAGCTGAGGGGGAGCTGAAGACTTAGTGTGTAATGTTCAGTGGTGAGTGAGTTTGCCATCAAATTGCAAAGGGGGAGATTGTTAGGAATTTTGTAGATTGCAATTTGATGGATGCATTTCATTCAAGCATCATTTGATTTACACACTTGCATTGGTTTTAGAAAACTTGAAATCTTGTTTTATTCATGCATTGGTTTTAAGATTTGTAAAAGTATTGATTTATGCATGATTTGTTTTTTCATCTTGGATGCATTTGATTTAGAAAAGAGTTTTCAAGAAATCAAGCAAGCCTTTGTTTTAAGAGTTTTGAATCTTTTTAGGCTTTTTATGTCATGTTTTAAAAACCATTAGAATCTTTAAAACATGTTTTCCAAGCTTGATTTAGTGGCCAAAAGGTCCCCCAAAGAAATAACTTTGAAATGACAAAAGTTGGATTTTTTGTCAAAAGGGGGGTTGTCCCGGCAGTGTCGTCGGTCGACCGAGAGGCAGGTCTCGGTCGACCGAGACAACTGCAGGCAAAAATTGCCTGGGAGCACCAACGGTCAGAAATATGACCGTTGTGTGTTCTCGGTCGACCGAGGCCTGTTTCTCGGTCGACCGAGAACTAGCCGTTGGCCACTTTTTCCTATAAATATGAGTTCTTTCCCTTGCCAAAAGTTGGGAATTTTTAACCCCTCCTTGAGAGGATTTGAGGCATATCAAAAGGGAAAAGAACCAAGGGATGAAGGGGATGATTAGGAAAGCTAAAGCTTGGATTAATGAAGTTAAACTACCAAGTAGGCTCTTCCTTTCTTAATCATATGTTTGCATGCTCTTGTTTTATTTTTGGTAAATCATTTCTAGCATGTTAAACTATGTTTGTGTTGTGTCCTTAACATATTTTATGTTTTGAGTTGATTTATTGTTTTGGATATAACATCACATGATTCAATCCAAGTAGTACTTGAATTGGTAAATCAAAGTAGATCATGTTAATGAAAGAACTTTGGTAAATCATATGTAACATGATCCATATACTTGGTTGAATCTTTGGTTGTTGTTTTCCATCATAAGAACATCTCTCTCAAAACTAACTTATGTTTTGGATTCAACTTCTTTACAAATCATATGTTTTCATGTTTTGTTTTATCATTGGTAAATCTTTGTAACATGTTAATCTATGATTTGTTGTATCCTTAGCATATTCTATATTTTGAATAGATCTATTGTTTTGGATACATCACCATTGATTCATCAAAGTAGTACTTAACTTTGGAAAATCTAAGTAGATCATGTTAATGAAATATGTAACATGATTCATATACTTTGTTGAATCTTTGGATGTTGTTCTTCCATCATAAGAAAATCTTTTTCAAATGTATCTTATGTTTTGGATTCAACATGTTTACAAATCATATGTGTATTATTGTTTTAATGCTTCACAACTTGCCTTACTTTGATTGGTAAATCTTTTTCAAGTTGTCTTTATAATTACATATGATTTGTCCCCTAATTTCAATCAAATCTATTTTTATGTTTTGAGCTTCATTGGTGATTTGATTGACATCCCTATGCATCACATGTTTAGAGCTAATCCATTTCATACAACTTGTGTAACTTTGATATCATTAACAAGTTGTTACTTTTAACATGTGATTGCATCATATCCTCAATCATAAATGTGTTATGAGCTAAAACTTTCAAAAGCCTTAGGCTTACATTTATGAGCTTTCATTTTCAAAATGATTGAGGACCACACACACACACTTCATTTGTTTTCATCTTTGCATTCATAGTGTGAGTGTGTATTTGTATTTCACTTCCATATCCGCCTATTTTAGAGGCATTGTAATGAGCTTAATAGAATCTCCATCAAGTGTATTATAGACACTAATTTAGAGAGATAACCAACCATGTGGTTGAAGAGGTTATTGCTTAGCCTATAAAAGCATAGTGTATAGGTTGATGTTAAGCCTTGAAAAACATCATTGTAAGGTTATTGCTAAGCCTTGGAAAGCATATTGTAAAGGTTATTGCTAAGCCTTGGAAAGCATATTGTAAAGGTTATTGCTTAGCCTATTGAAAAGCATAAATAGTGGAAATCCGGTGGGGTGTTGGATCACAAGCCGGTAGTGGATGTAGGCATTGAGGCCGAACCACTATAAATCCTTGTGTGATGGTGCTTGCTTTGTGGTGATTGTTTATATTAGCTTCCGCATATTGTTTGATAATCATCACTTGTGACTAGTTTGTTTTAAAGAAGTTAAAATTGTTAAAATTGGTCATAAAAGAAGCTCACCCTATTCACCCCCCCTCTAGGGTTCGGATCCCCATGGACTTACAAGTGGTATCAGAGCGGGTTACTCCATTTTAGGGCTTAACAACCCGGAGTTGATCCTTGCTAGATTTGAACCCTAGTGTTGTGTTTATTGCATATCTTTGTTAAAAGATTTCCACTATGTTTGAAAATAATTTCCCTAGCCTCATTGCACCACTCTAAGACTTTCTCAAGTTATATCTTCTAGAGTTGGTGAGTCCTCAAAGTGTTCTCTCTTGGACAACCTTTTCAAGACCTTAGGTGAATTTTCAAAGGTAGACTATTTGAGTAACCTTAAGGCCTTGATCCCACTAGACCGACCTATTCTTTTTAGTTATATCCTTTTGTTGGTCATGTTACATTTGCATTTTGTTTCTTTATAGTCACATCTTTTAAAATGCAATGTTTCTTTGTGATCATTTGATTTTGTCTTCATGAACTTTTATAGTTATATCTCATGGTTTTCAAAATCCTTTGATTGCAACCTTTTCATGATGGATTTGCATTTTGATCATATAGTTATATTTCTTGTAGTGCATATCTATTCATGATCAATTGATTGTGATTACAAATGCTTTCATAGCTAGTTTTTCATGATCAATTGATGTTGTAAAATCATTTGATGTTTGTCATAGTTACATCCTTTTTGTAAATCAAATGATTTGAAGCTATTTTAGTTTTCCATTGAGTTTTCAAAGTTATATCTCTTGGTATGGAAACTTAGTAAGTGTCTATTGTTTTATAATTTGAAAACTTTACAATAGTACACTTCTTGTTTTTCAAAATCACTTGCTCTTAATTCTATAAATGATTCTTTGTTGGAATTTCATAAATTGTAGTGATTTGAGAAACTTTGGAAAATGTTCTAAGCCTTATTGGTTGTATTTATAGAAGCATTTTCCTTGAATTTATTTCCTTGTGCTTAAATATGATTTTATCATTTGAAAGGAAATAATGTTTACAAACAATTTGCATCTTTGCTCATTGAGTTACATTCTTTATGCAAATTGATTTTGATGTCTTACATTGCATGGTTGGATATGGTTTCATTAATTTGCATGTTTGTGCCTAACTTGGTATATTCTCATTAATGCATTTTGATGATTGGTTATGTGCTTTATAGTAAAATCTTGTTTTTGAGCTTTTTAAGTACATATGTGATTTTATGTGCTAAGTTCATTTGGTATAGACCTCATATCCTTTTCCATTGCATTGTAAGCTTAGGACATTTGCTAAGAGTGGAGATGTTGCATGATAGATTGATCCTTTTATCTTCATACCTTCTTGTGCTAAAATAGTTATATTCTTTTTAATGATATGGTATGAGTTAGATCTTGAATGTTGATTAATCCTCTCTATGCAAATGTCAAATCGTTCTATGTATGGTAGTGGTATTGATTACATTTGTAGAAACCATACTAGAACTAAAATCCATCCTCTATGCCTTTTAGTCATTTCTATTTGGATGGTTATGATGTTGATTCATGTGTATTTTCTAAGTGATTTCATTCTTATACATGTTTCAACTTCATAGTAGTGATCTTGATCATATGGAACTCTTTGAAATCCATTCCTCATATTTCTATATGTTTGATGGACATCTTAGATGTTGAATTCATATGATTTAGTCACTTTATAAATTGCATGCATTACAAAGTAATATCCTTTTGCATTGCAATTTACCTTGTTCATCACTATGCTCTATAGTTATATCTTTAAAAGTGATGAATATGCATTTATGATGCTTGATGGAATTTTGTCACATTCTTGCTCTTTATCATGTTATCAAATTCAATTGGATTCAATTGGTATAATGTTTGATTGATTTGATTTCTTGTGAATGTGATAAATCTTGTGTGCATTGGATTGAACTTGATAAGTAATATGGTTGTTCCATGTCACACACCATTAGCATCATTATGCTCATGTTGCCACCTCTCTTTGCTCATATAGGTATATCTCATGACCACCATGTTTATGTGTTCATAATATTGGTTGGTTATTAGTTGAGGTTGGCTTCATGTTTGAATTTCATTTCACTCTTTCATGCACCTTAATAAGTCATATTTATTGATTGAATGAAATGATTTTCAAAATCTTACATAGCATATGATTTTCTTAAGTAATATTGATTGATGCTATGTTTGAGTAAACCCCATATCATGGATAGCTCTAATTTGGATTTTTCCTAATAGGTATATTTTTAAATCCATTTTAGAGTGATTGATTTAAATAGTCATATCCTAAATCTCAATTGGTATTCTTTGTCTTTCCAATTGATATCCATGATGGCTTTTCCCATAGACCTTGCTTTCTTTTGGCAATTTGATCATATGAGCTTGATAGTTAAATGAATCTAATCCTTTCTTTGAAGTTGACCCTCACTTGGTTAAACCATCTTCTTCTTGTACCTAATAGTTAAATCTTTGTCAAAAGTTTGACAAAAGAAGAGAATGGATTGAGGGGGAGTGTAAACCTTCATAGGAAGTATTAGTTGTGATCAAATTGACCCTAGGATTGCCTTTGAACCCTTAGAGACTACTACCTCACATGATAGCCTGTTATGGATTTCATCTTCGATTTCATTTGTTAACAGGTGCTACTAATGGTATTTTCCTTGTTTCATGTGTGTAGGTACCTTTGCAATTTAATGGCAAAGGGGGAGAAATTATGCAAGTTCTCAATAGGGTGAAGAGAATGTCCAAGCTTCCTAAGGGGAGAGTTGTGTATGATCTTCTACAAAGGGAGAGAATGCATAGCTTGCCAAAGGGAGAAAGAGGCATGGTCAAAGGGGGAGAGCTAATAGAAGAAAGAAGCTTGGAAGCTAAAGAAGATGCTTGGATAAAGAAAGAAAGAAGAAAGAAAGCTTGAAGAGTGATCAAGCTCCAAGCATCATGAAGATTGAAGCCCAAGAGCCCAAGCAATGAGAAGGAGCATCCAAGAAGATTTCAAGCCTTGTCCAGCTGAGGGGGAGCTGAAGACTTAGTGTGTAATGTTCAGTGGTGAGTGAGTTTGCCATCAAATTGCAAAGGGGGAGATTGTTAGGAATTTTGTAGATTGCAATTTGATGGATGCATTTCATTCAAGCATCATTTGATTTACACACTTGCATTGGTTTTAGAAAACTTGAAATCTTGTTTTATTCATGCATTGGTTTTAAGATTTGTAAAAGTATTGATTTATGCATGATTTGTTTTTTCATCTTGGATGCATTTGATTTAGAAAAGAGTTTTCAAGAAATCAAGCAAGCCTTTGTTTTAAGAGTTTTGAATCTTTTTAGGCTTTTTATGTCATGTTTTAAAAACCATTAGAATCTTTAAAACATGTTTTCCAAGCTTGATTTAGTGGCCAAAAGGTCCCCCAAAGAAATAACTTTGAAATGACAAAAGTTGGATTTTTTGTCAAAAGGGGGGTTGTCCCGGCAGTGTCGTCGGTCGACCGAGAGGCAGGTCTCGGTCGACCGAGACAACTGCAGGCAAAAATTGCCTGGGAGCACCAACGGTCAGAAATATGACCGTTGTGTGTTCTCGGTCGACCGAGGCCTGTTTCTCGGTCGACCGAGAACTAGCCGTTGGCCACTTTTTCCTATAAATATGAGTTCTTTCCCTTGCCAAAAGTTGGGAATTTTTAACCCCTCCTTGAGAGGATTTGAGGCATATCAAAAGGGAAAAGAACCAAGGGATGAAGGGGATGATTAGGAAAGCTAAAGCTTGGATTAATGAAGTTAAACTACCAAGTAGGCTCTTCCTTTCTTAATCATATGTTTGCATGCTCTTGTTTTATTTTTGGTAAATCATTTCTAGCATGTTAAACTATGTTTGTGTTGTGTCCTTAACATATTTTATGTTTTGAGTTGATTTATTGTTTTGGATATAACATCACATGATTCAATCCAAGTAGTACTTGAATTGGTAAATCAAAGTAGATCATGTTAATGAAAGAACTTTGGTAAATCATATGTAACATGATCCATATACTTGGTTGAATCTTTGGTTGTTGTTTTCCATCATAAGAACATCTCTCTCAAAACTAACTTATGTTTTGGATTCAACTTCTTTACAAATCATATGTTTTCATGTTTTGTTTTATCATTGGTAAATCTTTGTAACATGTTAATCTATGATTTGTTGTATCCTTAGCATATTCTATATTTTGAATAGATCTATTGTTTTGGATACATCACCATTGATTCATCAAAGTAGTACTTAACTTTGGAAAATCTAAGTAGATCATGTTAATGAAATATGTAACATGATTCATATACTTTGTTGAATCTTTGGATGTTGTTCTTCCATCATAAGAAAATCTTTTTCAAATGTATCTTATGTTTTGGATTCAACATGTTTACAAATCATATGTGTATTATTGTTTTAATGCTTCACAACTTGCCTTACTTTGATTGGTAAATCTTTTTCAAGTTGTCTTTATAATTACATATGATTTGTCCCCTAATTTCAATCAAATCTATTTTTATGTTTTGAGCTTCATTGGTGATTTGATTGACATCCCTATGCATCACATGTTTAGAGCTAATCCATTTCATACAACTTGTGTAACTTTGATATCATTAACAAGTTGTTACTTTTAACATGTGATTGCATCATATCCTCAATCATAAATGTGTTATGAGCTAAAACTTTCAAAAGCCTTAGGCTTACATTTATGAGCTTTCATTTTCAAAATGATTGAGGACCACACACACACACTTCATTTGTTTTCATCTTTGCATTCATAGTGTGAGTGTGTATTTGTATTTCACTTCCATATCCGCCTATTTTAGAGGCATTGTAATGAGCTTAATAGAATCTCCATCAAGTGTATTATAGACACTAATTTAGAGAGATAACCAACCATGTGGTTGAAGAGGTTATTGCTTAGCCTATAAAAGCATAGTGTATAGGTTGATGTTAAGCCTTGAAAAACATCATTGTAAGGTTATTGCTAAGCCTTGGAAAGCATATTGTAAAGGTTATTGCTAAGCCTTGGAAAGCATATTGTAAAGGTTATTGCTTAGCCTATTGAAAAGCATAAATAGTGGAAATCCGGTGGGGTGTTGGATCACAAGCCGGTAGTGGATGTAGGCATTGAGGCCGAACCACTATAAATCCTTGTGTGATGGTGCTTGCTTTGTGGTGATTGTTTATATTAGCTTCCGCATATTGTTTGATAATCATCACTTGTGACTAGTTTGTTTTAAAGAAGTTAAAATTGTTAAAATTGGTCATAAAAGAAGCTCACCCTATTCACCCCCCCTCTAGGGTTCGGATCCCCATGGACTTACAAGTGGTATCAGAGCGGGTTACTCCATTTTAGGGCTTAACAACCCGGAGTTGATCCTTGCTAGATTTGAACCCTAGTGTTGTGTTTATTGCATATCTTTGTTAAAAGATTTCCACTATGTTTGAAAATAATTTCCCTAGCCTCATTGCACCACTCTAAGACTTTCTCAAGTTATATCTTCTAGAGTTGGTGAGTCCTCAAAGTGTTCTCTCTTGGACAACCTTTTCAAGACCTTAGGTGAATTTTCAAAGGTAGACTATTTGAGTAACCTTAAGGCCTTGATCCCACTAGACCGACCTATTCTTTTTAGTTATATCCTTTTGTTGGTCATGTTACATTTGCATTTTGTTTCTTTATAGTCACATCTTTTAAAATGCAATGTTTCTTTGTGATCATTTGATTTTGTCTTCATGAACTTTTATAGTTATATCTCATGGTTTTCAAAATCCTTTGATTGCAACCTTTTCATGATGGATTTGCATTTTGATCATATAGTTATATTTCTTGTAGTGCATATCTATTCATGATCAATTGATTGTGATTACAAATGCTTTCATAGCTAGTTTTTCATGATCAATTGATGTTGTAAAATCATTTGATGTTTGTCATAGTTACATCCTTTTTGTAAATCAAATGATTTGAAGCTATTTTAGTTTTCCATTGAGTTTTCAAAGTTATATCTCTTGGTATGGAAACTTAGTAAGTGTCTATTGTTTTATAATTTGAAAACTTTACAATAGTACACTTCTTGTTTTTCAAAATCACTTGCTCTTAATTCTATAAATGATTCTTTGTTGGAATTTCATAAATTGTAGTGATTTGAGAAACTTTGGAAAATGTTCTAAGCCTTATTGGTTGTATTTATAGAAGCATTTTCCTTGAATTTATTTCCTTGTGCTTAAATATGATTTTATCATTTGAAAGGAAATAATGTTTACAAACAATTTGCATCTTTGCTCATTGAGTTACATTCTTTATGCAAATTGATTTTGATGTCTTACATTGCATGGTTGGATATGGTTTCATTAATTTGCATGTTTGTGCCTAACTTGGTATATTCTCATTAATGCATTTTGATGATTGGTTATGTGCTTTATAGTAAAATCTTGTTTTTGAGCTTTTTAAGTACATATGTGATTTTATGTGCTAAGTTCATTTGGTATAGACCTCATATCCTTTTCCATTGCATTGTAAGCTTAGGACATTTGCTAAGAGTGGAGATGTTGCATGATAGATTGATCCTTTTATCTTCATACCTTCTTGTGCTAAAATAGTTATATTCTTTTTAATGATATGGTATGAGTTAGATCTTGAATGTTGATTAATCCTCTCTATGCAAATGTCAAATCGTTCTATGTATGGTAGTGGTATTGATTACATTTGTAGAAACCATACTAGAACTAAAATCCATCCTCTATGCCTTTTAGTCATTTCTATTTGGATGGTTATGATGTTGATTCATGTGTATTTTCTAAGTGATTTCATTCTTATACATGTTTCAACTTCATAGTAGTGATCTTGATCATATGGAACTCTTTGAAATCCATTCCTCATATTTCTATATGTTTGATGGACATCTTAGATGTTGAATTCATATGATTTAGTCACTTTATAAATTGCATGCATTACAAAGTAATATCCTTTTGCATTGCAATTTACCTTGTTCATCACTATGCTCTATAGTTATATCTTTAAAAGTGATGAATATGCATTTATGATGCTTGATGGAATTTTGTCACATTCTTGCTCTTTATCATGTTATCAAATTCAATTGGATTCAATTGGTATAATGTTTGATTGATTTGATTTCTTGTGAATGTGATAAATCTTGTGTGCATTGGATTGAACTTGATAAGTAATATGGTTGTTCCATGTCACACACCATTAGCATCATTATGCTCATGTTGCCACCTCTCTTTGCTCATATAGGTATATCTCATGACCACCATGTTTATGTGTTCATAATATTGGTTGGTTATTAGTTGAGGTTGGCTTCATGTTTGAATTTCATTTCACTCTTTCATGCACCTTAATAAGTCATATTTATTGATTGAATGAAATGATTTTCAAAATCTTACATAGCATATGATTTTCTTAAGTAATATTGATTGATGCTATGTTTGAGTAAACCCCATATCATGGATAGCTCTAATTTGGATTTTTCCTAATAGGTATATTTTTAAATCCATTTTAGAGTGATTGATTTAAATAGTCATATCCTAAATCTCAATTGGTATTCTTTGTCTTTCCAATTGATATCCATGATGGCTTTTCCCATAGACCTTGCTTTCTTTTGGCAATTTGATCATATGAGCTTGATAGTTAAATGAATCTAATCCTTTCTTTGAAGTTGACCCTCACTTGGTTAAACCATCTTCTTCTTGTACCTAATAGTTAAATCTTTGTCAAAAGTTTGACAAAAGAAGAGAATGGATTGAGGGGGAGTGTAAACCTTCATAGGAAGTATTAGTTGTGATCAAATTGACCCTAGGATTGCCTTTGAACCCTTAGAGACTACTACCTCACATGATAGCCTGTTATGGATTTCATCTTCGATTTCATTTGTTAACAGGTGCTACTAATGGTATTTTCCTTGTTTCATGTGTGTAGGTACCTTTGCAATTTAATGGCAAAGGGGGAGAAATTATGCAAGTTCTCAATAGGGTGAAGAGAATGTCCAAGCTTCCTAAGGGGAGAGTTGTGTATGATCTTCTACAAAGGGAGAGAATGCATAGCTTGCCAAAGGGAGAAAGAGGCATGGTCAAAGGGGGAGAGCTAATAGAAGAAAGAAGCTTGGAAGCTAAAGAAGATGCTTGGATAAAGAAAGAAAGAAGAAAGAAAGCTTGAAGAGTGATCAAGCTCCAAGCATCATGAAGATTGAAGCCCAAGAGCCCAAGCAATGAGAAGGAGCATCCAAGAAGATTTCAAGCCTTGTCCAGCTGAGGGGGAGCTGAAGACTTAGTGTGTAATGTTCAGTGGTGAGTGAGTTTGCCATCAAATTGCAAAGGGGGAGATTGTTAGGAATTTTGTAGATTGCAATTTGATGGATGCATTTCATTCAAGCATCATTTGATTTACACACTTGCATTGGTTTTAGAAAACTTGAAATCTTGTTTTATTCATGCATTGGTTTTAAGATTTGTAAAAGTATTGATTTATGCATGATTTGTTTTTTCATCTTGGATGCATTTGATTTAGAAAAGAGTTTTCAAGAAATCAAGCAAGCCTTTGTTTTAAGAGTTTTGAATCTTTTTAGGCTTTTTATGTCATGTTTTAAAAACCATTAGAATCTTTAAAACATGTTTTCCAAGCTTGATTTAGTGGCCAAAAGGTCCCCCAAAGAAATAACTTTGAAATGACAAAAGTTGGATTTTTTGTCAAAAGGGGGGTTGTCCCGGCAGTGTCGTCGGTCGACCGAGAGGCAGGTCTCGGTCGACCGAGACAACTGCAGGCAAAAATTGCCTGGGAGCACCAACGGTCAGAAATATGACCGTTGTGTGTTCTCGGTCGACCGAGGCCTGTTTCTCGGTCGACCGAGAACTAGCCGTTGGCCACTTTTTCCTATAAATATGAGTTCTTTCCCTTGCCAAAAGTTGGGAATTTTTAACCCCTCCTTGAGAGGATTTGAGGCATATCAAAAGGGAAAAGAACCAAGGGATGAAGGGGATGATTAGGAAAGCTAAAGCTTGGATTAATGAAGTTAAACTACCAAGTAGGCTCTTCCTTTCTTAATCATATGTTTGCATGCTCTTGTTTTATTTTTGGTAAATCATTTCTAGCATGTTAAACTATGTTTGTGTTGTGTCCTTAACATATTTTATGTTTTGAGTTGATTTATTGTTTTGGATATAACATCACATGATTCAATCCAAGTAGTACTTGAATTGGTAAATCAAAGTAGATCATGTTAATGAAAGAACTTTGGTAAATCATATGTAACATGATCCATATACTTGGTTGAATCTTTGGTTGTTGTTTTCCATCATAAGAACATCTCTCTCAAAACTAACTTATGTTTTGGATTCAACTTCTTTACAAATCATATGTTTTCATGTTTTGTTTTATCATTGGTAAATCTTTGTAACATGTTAATCTATGATTTGTTGTATCCTTAGCATATTCTATATTTTGAATAGATCTATTGTTTTGGATACATCACCATTGATTCATCAAAGTAGTACTTAACTTTGGAAAATCTAAGTAGATCATGTTAATGAAATATGTAACATGATTCATATACTTTGTTGAATCTTTGGATGTTGTTCTTCCATCATAAGAAAATCTTTTTCAAATGTATCTTATGTTTTGGATTCAACATGTTTACAAATCATATGTGTATTATTGTTTTAATGCTTCACAACTTGCCTTACTTTGATTGGTAAATCTTTTTCAAGTTGTCTTTATAATTACATATGATTTGTCCCCTAATTTCAATCAAATCTATTTTTATGTTTTGAGCTTCATTGGTGATTTGATTGACATCCCTATGCATCACATGTTTAGAGCTAATCCATTTCATACAACTTGTGTAACTTTGATATCATTAACAAGTTGTTACTTTTAACATGTGATTGCATCATATCCTCAATCATAAATGTGTTATGAGCTAAAACTTTCAAAAGCCTTAGGCTTACATTTATGAGCTTTCATTTTCAAAATGATTGAGGACCACACACACACACTTCATTTGTTTTCATCTTTGCATTCATAGTGTGAGTGTGTATTTGTATTTCACTTCCATATCCGCCTATTTTAGAGGCATTGTAATGAGCTTAATAGAATCTCCATCAAGTGTATTATAGACACTAATTTAGAGAGATAACCAACCATGTGGTTGAAGAGGTTATTGCTTAGCCTATAAAAGCATAGTGTATAGGTTGATGTTAAGCCTTGAAAAACATCATTGTAAGGTTATTGCTAAGCCTTGGAAAGCATATTGTAAAGGTTATTGCTAAGCCTTGGAAAGCATATTGTAAAGGTTATTGCTTAGCCTATTGAAAAGCATAAATAGTGGAAATCCGGTGGGGTGTTGGATCACAAGCCGGTAGTGGATGTAGGCATTGAGGCCGAACCACTATAAATCCTTGTGTGATGGTGCTTGCTTTGTGGTGATTGTTTATATTAGCTTCCGCATATTGTTTGATAATCATCACTTGTGACTAGTTTGTTTTAAAGAAGTTAAAATTGTTAAAATTGGTCATAAAAGAAGCTCACCCTATTCACCCCCCCTCTAGGGTTCGGATCCCCATGGACTTACAGATTTTGTTTTCCCACAGGTTCCCGCGGTGAGGATTCCCAAAGACACGGGATCTGACTCACACGTACACGATTGCGGAAGCGTGTAGCAAAACACACCAATATAAGCACCAATAAAATATTTAAGTGCTATCACAATAATAAACAAGACAAAGCATCAAAGAAAAGAGTTACCATGGCATTCCCAAACATAGTTCAAGTTATAAGTTTAACATGAAAGTGAATAAGTTTAGTACAACCCATAAGAGACCGATAAAGGTCAATACAATCTCAAAATAACCAAAAGAAACCCCAAGACTAAAGGTGACGAAACTCGAGGACCAGTCCGACATCTAAATGACATCGTCGGGCTGCCACTCTCTCACGGGAGTTGGCTCACAAGCCTCCTCCTGACGCTCCTCCTCAAAGGCAACGTCTCCTGCACCTGGGCACCAATAAACAAGGGTCAAACACGACGATTTGGCAGGTAATCAATGTAGGCATGAACATGAACAATAACATTTAGAGAAAACATGTGAGCAAATCTTTGGTATGAAGTACTATCAAAATTGAGATACATTTTCAAGAATACGAACAAAGCTGAGATACAAAATAAACTAGCATGAGTACATAATATATCATGAATAGTTACAATCCACAAAGAGCCCATCCTTTCTCTATCATTTATATAATGAAAAGAGCAAGCACGCACGACAAGCACGATATACATAATATAAGCACGACACGATTTCCCACAATGACGGGAATTCCGGCCGCGGAACCGGACACGCACGATGTGTAATAAATACACGACCAGTCTGCAGACAGTCCACATGTTTAAAGACCCCCAGACAGTGGATCAAACTGAAAGGGCAGTCTAAGCTCAGTGGTGTTTACTTAATTCATGAATGCACAATACACGCGAAGCACGATCAAAGCACGTCGAGATAGAAAGGGGGAAATCACTTATCAAATCACGACGAGCACGACTAGCACGGGCATAATAATTATGCATAACACGCTTAGGAAGAGATCCCCTTTTCTCTTGAAACAAAACTCCCAAAACAAGCTTGTACTAACACTTCAAAACAAGTTCACGATGATATTCATTTTATCAAAACTAAAGCACGAACACAAGGCTTATCAAGCACACGTAATGACCTTTGGATGGTCGTTGTGAAATCGAAGCCCCGATGTTGGAAATAAAATAAAATTGGTGCCCCAGAAGTTTAAAGACATCTTGGGTTTCAAGTGCACAATATCAAGCTAAAGGTCACTTAACATGTTCTAGTTTTTCATTCTTGCAAAACTCTTCAAAAAACACAAACAGTGAATTTCTGTCACCTCGCGGTCAGGTGTCGGCTAGCCGAACTGGGACATGGCGGCTAGCCGTAAGGTGACCGCCAGGCTGACCGCTGGAGAGCAAATCGAACTTAGCTCTCGGGAAAAGGAACTGTATTTGCGCGGTTGGCTTGCGGTTAACCGCGAGTGGGACTGGCGGTTAGCCGTGATCTGACCGCGGAGCTGACCGTGAACCACAATCGAAATGCCAGCTTCTGGAGAAGAAACAGCAGTCCACGGTTGGCTTGCGGTTAACCGCGAGCGAGACTGGCGGTTAGCCGTGAGCTGACCGTGGTGCTGACCGCTGATCCCAGATGAAAATGCTAGCTTCTGGAAAAGTAACCGCTGAGTTCGGTCAGCCTGCAGTTAGCCGCAGTGGACACAGACGGCTAGCCGCGAGCTGACCGTGGAGCTGACCGCCAATGCACGGGTGTGCGGTTCAGTGCAGATTTTCACATTTTTCCTTCATCATTTCCATTCATTCTCATTCCTCTTGTATTCCCTGAGCATATAGGCTCTTCAAGGGTAGAATACACATCCAAAACCAACAAAACACAATCATGAAGCTTGTAAACACATTCATATGCAAAGTTTCCAAAACAACAATGTAGCTTAAAATAACATGCACAATGATCCTATAGAGATTACTTGCCTTGCCCAAATGCTAAACACTCCTCCTCAAGCACTTCACACAAGCCTATCCCACACTACAAGCAAAAACCAAGAAAACACACAAAACTCACTCAAAAATGGAAACAAAGAACCCATTTTAACAAAAGGGTTTGTGAACAAGAAAAACACAATCTTAAGGAGCTAACAAGACTTTATGGAAAACATGGCTTGAAGCTCTTACCTAGAGAAACTCAAACAAGAGAGATGGAAGAGAATGGAGAGCTTTCCCAACTTGAAACCTTAAGGAAATTGTACCAATAGAAAGCTTAGGGCAAGAGGAAGAATTTGGTAGTCTTGAAATCTTCTTTGGAGTTCTCTAGCTAGATCAAGCAAGGTGTAAGTCCATGGGGATCCGAACCCTAGAGGGGGGGTGAATAGGGTGAGCTTCTTTTATGACCAATTTTAACAATTTTAACTTCTTTAAAACAAACTAGTCACAAGTGATGATTATCAAACAATATGCGGAAGCTAATATAAACAATCACCACAAAGCAAGCACCATCACACAAGGATTTATAGTGGTTCGGCCTCAATGCCTACATCCACTACCGGCTTGTGATCCAACACCCCACCGGATTTCCACTATTTATGCTTTTCAATAGGCTAAGCAATAACCTTTACAATATGCTTTCCAAGGCTAAGCAATAACCTTACAATGATGTTTTTCAAGGCTTAACATCAACCTATACACTATGCTTTTATAGGCTAAGCAATAACCTCTTCAACCAAAGCTTGGTTATCTCACTAATTTAGTGTCTAACATACACTTGATGGAGATTCTATTTAGCTCATTACAATGCCTCTTAAATAGGCGGATATGGAAGTGAAAATCTAATACACACTCACACTATGAATGCAAAGATGAAAACAAATGAAGTGTGTGTGTGTGATCCTCAATCATTTTGAAAATCAAAGTTCATAAATGTATGCCTAAGGCTTTTGAAAGTTTTAGCTCAAAAACATTTATGATTGAGGATATAATGCAATCACATGTTAAAAGTAACAACTTGTTAATGATATCAAAGTTACACAAGTTGTATGAAATGGATTAGCTCTAAACATGTGATGCATAGGGATGTCAATCAAATCACCAATGAAGCTCAAAACATAAAAATAGATTTGATTGAAAATAGGGGACAAATCATATGTAATTATAAGGACAACTTGAAAATGATTTACCAATCAAAGTAAGGCAAGTTGTGAAGCATTAAAACAATAATACACATATGATTTGTAATGATGTTGAATCCAAAACATAAGATACATTTGAAAGAGATTTTCTTATGATGGAAAAACAACACCCAAAGATTCAACAAAGTATAAGAATCATGTTACATCTTTCATTAACATGATCTACTTAGATTTACCAATAAAGTACTACTTTGATGAATCAATGGTGATGTATCCAAAACAATAGATCTAATCAAAATATAGAATATGCTAAGGATACAACATATCATATATTAACATGTTACAAAGATTTACCAATGATAAAACAAAACATGAAAACATATGATTTGTAAAGAAGTTGAGTCCAAAACATAAGTTAGTTTTGAGAGAGATGTTCTTATGATGGAAAACAACAACCAATGATTCAACCAAGTATATGGATCATGTTACATATGATTTACCAAGTTTCTTTCATTAACATGATCTACTTTGATTTACCAATTCAAGTACTACTTGGATTGAATCATATGGTGTTGTATCCAAAACAATAAATCAACTCAAAACATAAAATATGTTAAGGACACAACACAAACATAGTTTAACATGCTAGAAATGATTTACCAAAAATAAAACAAAAGCATGCAAACATATGATTAAGGAAGGAAGAGCCTACTTGGTGGTTTAACTTCATTAATCCAAGCTTTAGCTTTCCTAATCATCCCCTTCATCCCTTGGTTCTTTTCCCTTTTCATATGCCTCATATCCTCTCAAGGAGGGGTTAAAAATTCCCAACTTTTGGCAAGGGAAAGAACTCATATTTATAGGGAAAAGTGGCCAACGGCTAGTTCTCGGTCGACCGGCAAACAGGCCTCGGTCGACCGAGAACACACAACGGTCATATTTCTGACCGTTGGTGCTCCCAGGCAATTTTTGCCTGCAGTTGTCTCGGTCGACCGAGACCTGCCTCTCGGTCGACCGGCGACACTGCCGGGACAGCCCCCTTTTTGCAAAATTTCCAACTTTTGCACTTTTCAAAGTTATTTCTTTGGGGGACCTTTTGGCCACTAAATCAAGCTTGGAAAACATGTTTTAAAGATTTTAAAGGTTTTTAAAACATGACATAAAAAGCCTAAAAAGTTTCAAAACTTTTAAAACAAAGGCTTGCTTGATTTCTTGAAAACTCTTTTCTAAAACAAATGCATCCAAGATTTAAAAACAAATCATGCATAAAACAAGATCTTAAAAACAATGCATGAATAAATCAAGATTTCAAGTTTACTTTAAAACCAATGCAAGTGTGTAAATCAAATGATGCTAGAATGATATGCATCCATCAAATTGCAATCTAGAAAATTCCTAACAATCTCCCCCTTTGCAATTTGATGGCAAACACACTCACCACTGCAATTACACACTTCGTCTTCAGCTCCCCCTCAGCTGGACAAGGCTTGAAATCTTCTTGGATGCTTATCTTAGCTTGGGCTCTTTTCTTCTCTTCATTCTTCATGATGCTTGGTGCTTGATCATTCTTCAATCTTTCTTTCTTCTTTCTTTCTTTGGCCAAGCATCTTCTTTAGCTCCAAGCTTCTTTCTTCTATTAGCTCTCCCCCTTTGACCATGCCTCTTTCTCCCTTTGGCAAGGTGTGCATTCTCTCCCTTTGTAGAAGATCATACACAACTCTCCCCTTAGGAAGCTTGGACTTTCTCTTCACCCTTTTGAGAACATGCATAATTTCTCCCCCTTTGCCATTAAATTGCAAAGGTACCTACACACATGAAAGAAGGAAAATACCATTAGTAGCACCTGTTAACAAATGAAATCGAAAAAGAAGTACATAACAGGCTATCATGTGAGGTAGTAGTCTCTAAGGGCTCAAAGGCAATCCTAGGGTCAATTTGATCAAAACTAATACTTCCTATGAAGGTTTACACTCCCCCTCAATCCATTCTCTCCTTTTGTCAAACTTTTGACAAAGATTTAACTATTAGGTGCAAGAAGAAGATGGTTTTACCAATGAGGGTCAACTTCAAGGAAAGGATTAGATTCATTTAACTATAAAGCTCATATGATCAAATTACCAAAAGAGAGCTAGGTCAATGGGAAAGGCAATCATGGATATCAATTGGAAGAACAAAGAATACCAATTGAGATTTAGGATATGACTTAATAAATCAATCACTCTAAAATGGATTTAAAAGTATAACTAAAAAGAGAAATCCAAATTAGAGTTATCCATAATATGGGGTTTACTCAAACATAGCATCAATCAATATTACTTATGAAAATCATATGCTATGTAAGATTTTGAAAATCATTTCATTCAATCAATAAATATGACTTATTAAAGTGCAAATTGAGTGAAATGAAATTCAAACATGAAGCCAACCTCAACTATAACCAACCAATATTATGAACACATAAACATGGTGGTCATGAGATATACCTATGAGAGCAAAAGAGGTGGCAACATGAACATTATGATGCTAATGGTGTGTGACATGGAACAATCATATTACTTATCAAGTTCAATCCAATGCACACAAGATTTATCACATTCACAAGAAATCAAATCAATCAAACATTATACCAAATGAAACCAATTGAATTTGATAACATGATAAAGAGCAAGAATGTGACAAAATTCCATCAAGCATCATAAATGCATATTCATCACTTTTAAAGATATAACTATAGAGCATAGTGATGAACAAGAGAAATTGCAATGCAAAAAGATATGACTTGGTAAAGCATGCAATTTCCAAAGTGTCTAAATCATATGAATTCAACATCTAAGATATCCATCAAACATATAGAAATATGAGAAATGGGTTTCAAAGAGTTTCATATGATTAAGAACACTACTTATGAAGTTGAAACATGTATAAGAATGAAAACACTTAGAAAATACACATGAATCAACATCATAACCATCCAATAAAAATATGACTAGAAGGCAAAGAGGATGGATTTGGGTTCTAGTATGGTTTCAACAAATATTATAAATACCACAACCATACATAGAACACTATGACATTTGCATAGAGAGGATTAATCAACATTCAAGATCTAACTCATACCAATCATCCATAAAGAATATAACTATGTAAGCACAAGAAGGTATGAAGTTAGAGAGACATCATGGATCACATAAAGATGAAGATGGACCACATAAATGGATATACCTATTAAGAACAATGGTTTAATTCCAATTCATCTAAAATGATCCATTAAGCTATCATGTAACATCTCCACTCTTAGCAAATGTACTAAGCTTACAATGCAATGGAAAAGGATATGTGGTTTACACCAAATGAACTTAGCACATAAAATCACATATGTACTTAAAAAGCTCAAAAACAAGATTTTACTATAAAGCACATAAACAATCATCAAAATGCATTAATGAGAATATATACCAAGATAATCACAAAAATGCAAATCAATGAAACCATATCCAACCAAGCAATGTAAGACATCAAAATCAATTTGCATAAAGAAATATAACTAAATGAGCAAAGATGCAAATTGTTTGTAACAACTATTTCCTTTCAAAAGATACAATCATAATTAGGCACAAGGAAATAAATTCAAGGGAAAATGCTTCTATAAATATAACTAATAAAGTTTAGAACATTTTCCAAAGTTTTTCAAATCACTTCAATGTATGAAATTCCAACAAAGAATCATTTATAGAATTAAGAGCAAGTGAATTTGAAAAACAAGAAGTGTACTATTGTAAAGTTTTCAATTTGTAAAAACAATAGACACTTACAAATTTTCCATATCAAAAGATATAACTTGTAAATCAATGGAAAACTAAGGTTGCTTCAAATCATTTGATTTCCAAAAAGGATCTAACTATGACATTCATCAAATGATTTTCCAACATCAATTGATCATGAAAAATCTAGCTATGAAAGCATTTGTAATCATAATCAATTGATCATGAATAGATAAGCACTACAAGAGATATAACTTATATGAGCAAAATGCAAATCCATCATGAAAAATTTGCAATCAAGGGATTTTGAAAACCATGAGATATAACTATAAAAGTTCATGAATACAAAATCAAATGATCACAAAGAAACATTGCATTTTAAAAGATGTGACTATAAAGCAACAAAATGCAAATGTAACATGACCAACAAAAAGATATAACTAAAAGGAATAGGTTGGTCTAGTGGGATCAAGGCCTTAAGGTTACTCAAATAGACTACCTTTGAAAATTCACCTAAGGTCTTGAAAAGGTTGTCCATGAGAGAACACTTTGAGGACTCACCAACTCTAGAAGATATAACTTGGAAAAGTCTTAGAGTGGTGCAATGAGGCTAGGGAAATTTCAATTTCAATCATAGTGGAAATCTTTAAAAAGATATGCAATTAAAATCACAACACTAGGGTTCTAATCTAGCAAGGATCAACTCCGGGTTGTTAAGCCCTAAAATGGAGTAACCCGCTCTGATACCACTTGTAAGTCCATGGGGATCCGAACCCTAGAGGGGGGGTGAATAGGGTGAGCTTCTTTTATGACCAAATTTAACAATTTTAACTTCTTTAAAACAAACTAGTCACAAGTGATGATTATCAAACAATATGCGGAAGCTAATATAAACAATCACCACAAAGCAAGCACCATCACACAAGGATTTATAGTGGTTCGGCCTCAATGCCTACATCCACTACCGGCTTGTGATCCAACACCCCACCGGATTTCCACTATTTATGCTTTTCAATAGGCTAAGCAATAACCTTTACAATATGCTTTCCAAGGCTAAGCAATAACCTTACAATGATGTTTTTCAAGGCTTAACATCAACCTATACACTATGCTTTTATAGGCTAAGCAATAACCTCTTCAACCAAAGCTTGGTTATCTCACTAATTTAGTGTCTAACATACACTTGATGGAGATTCTATTTAGCTCATTACAATGCCTCTTAAATAGGCGGATATGGAAGTGAAAATCTAATACACACTCACACTATGAATGCAAAGATGAAAACAAATGAAGTGTGTGTGTGTGATCCTCAATCATTTTGAAAATCAAAGTTCATAAATGTATGCCTAAGGCTTTTGAAAGTTTTAGCTCAAAAACATTTATGATTGAGGATATAATGCAATCACATGTTAAAAGTAACAACTTGTTAATGATATCAAAGTTACACAAGTTGTATGAAATGGATTAGCTCTAAACATGTGATGCATAGGGATGTCAATCAAATCACCAATGAAGCTCAAAACATAAAAATAGATTTGATTGAAAATAGGGGACAAATCATATGTAATTATAAGGACAACTTGAAAATGATTTACCAATCAAAGTAAGGCAAGTTGTGAAGCATTAAAACAATAATACACATATGATTTGTAATGATGTTGAATCCAAAACATAAGATACATTTGAAAGAGATTTTCTTATGATGGAAAAACAACACCCAAAGATTCAACAAAGTATAAGAATCATGTTACATCTTTCATTAACATGATCTACTTAGATTTACCAATAAAGTACTACTTTGATGAATCAATGGTGATGTATCCAAAACAATAGATCTAATCAAAATATAGAATATGCTAAGGATACAACATATCATATATTAACATGTTACAAAGATTTACCAATGATAAAACAAAACATGAAAACATATGATTTGTAAAGAAGTTGAGTCCAAAACATAAGTTAGTTTTGAGAGAGATGTTCTTATGATGGAAAACAACAACCAATGATTCAACCAAGTATATGGATCATGTTACATATGATTTACCAAGTTTCTTTCATTAACATGATCTACTTTGATTTACCAATTCAAGTACTACTTGGATTGAATCATATGGTGTTGTATCCAAAACAATAAATCAACTCAAAACATAAAATATGTTAAGGACACAACACAAACATAGTTTAACATGCTAGAAATGATTTACCAAAAATAAAACAAAAGCATGCAAACATATGATTAAGGAAGGAAGAGCCTACTTGGTGGTTTAACTTCATTAATCCAAGCTTTAGCTTTCCTAATCATCCCCTTCATCCCTTGGTTCTTTTCCCTTTTCATATGCCTCATATCCTCTCAAGGAGGGGTTAAAAATTCCCAACTTTTGGCAAGGGAAAGAACTCATATTTATAGGGAAAAGTGGCCAACGGCTAGTTCTCGGTCGACCGGCAAACAGGCCTCGGTCGACCGAGAACACACAACGGTCATATTTCTGACCGTTGGTGCTCCCAGGCAATTTTTGCCTGCAGTTGTCTCGGTCGACCGAGACCTGCCTCTCGGTCGACCGGCGACACTGCCGGGACAGCCCCCTTTTTGCAAAATTTCCAACTTTTGCACTTTTCAAAGTTATTTCTTTGGGGGACCTTTTGGCCACTAAATCAAGCTTGGAAAACATGTTTTAAAGATTTTAAAGGTTTTTAAAACATGACATAAAAAGCCTAAAAAGTTTCAAAACTTTTAAAACAAAGGCTTGCTTGATTTCTTGAAAACTCTTTTCTAAAACAAATGCATCCAAGATTTAAAAACAAATCATGCATAAAACAAGATCTTAAAAACAATGCATGAATAAATCAAGATTTCAAGTTTACTTTAAAACCAATGCAAGTGTGTAAATCAAATGATGCTAGAATGATATGCATCCATCAAATTGCAATCTAGAAAATTCCTAACAATCTCCCCCTTTGCAATTTGATGGCAAACACACTCACCACTGCAATTACACACTTCGTCTTCAGCTCCCCCTCAGCTGGACAAGGCTTGAAATCTTCTTGGATGCTTATCTTAGCTTGGGCTCTTTTCTTCTCTTCATTCTTCATGATGCTTGGTGCTTTATCATTCTTCAATCTTTCTTTCTTCTTTCTTTCTTTGGCCAAGCATCTTCTTTAGCTCCAAGCTTCTTTCTTCTATTAGCTCTCCCCCTTTGACCATGCCTCTTTCTCCCTTTGGCAAGGTGTGCATTCTCTCCCTTTGTAGAAGATCATACACAACTCTCCCCTTAGGAAGCTTGGACTTTCTCTTCACCCTTTTGAGAACATGCATAATTTCTCCCCCTTTGCCATTAAATTGCAAAGGTACCTACACACATGAAAGAAGGAAAATACCATTAGTAGCACCTGTTAACAAATGAAATCGAAAAAGAAGTACATAACAGGCTATCATGTGAGGTAGTAGTCTCTAAGGGCTCAAAGGCAATCCTAGGGTCAATTTGATCAAAACTAATACTTCCTATGAAGGTTTACACTCCCCCTCAATCCATTCTCTCCTTTTGTCAAACTTTTGACAAAGATTTAACTATTAGGTGCAAGAAGAAGATGGTTTTACCAATGAGGGTCAACTTCAAGGAAAGGATTAGATTCATTTAACTATAAAGCTCATATGATCAAATTACCAAAAGAGAGCTAGGTCAATGGGAAAGGCAATCATGGATATCAATTGGAAGAACAAAGAATACCAATTGAGATTTAGGATATGACTTAATAAATCAATCACTCTAAAATGGATTTAAAAGTATAACTAAAAAGAGAAATCCAAATTAGAGTTATCCATGATATGGGGTTTACTCAAACATAGCATCAATCAATATTACTTATGAAAATCATATGCTATGTAAGATTTTGAAAATCATTTCATTCAATCAATAAATATGACTTATTAAAGTGCAAATTGAGTGAAATGAAATTCAAACATGAAGCCAACCTCAACTATAACCAACCAATATTATGAACACATAAACATGGTGGTCATGAGATATACCTATGAGAGCAAAAGAGGTGGCAACATGAACATTATGATGCTAATGGTGTGTGACATGGAACAATCATATTACTTATCAAGTTCAATCCAATGCACACAAGATTTATCACATTCACAAGAAATCAAATCAATCAAACATTATACCAAATGAAACCAATTGAATTTGATAACATGATAAAGAGCAAGAATGTGACAAAATTCCATCAAGCATCATAAATGCATATTCATCACTTTTAAAGATATAACTATAGAGCATAGTGATGAACAAGAGAAATTGCAATGCAAAAAGATATGACTTGGTAAAGCATGCAATTTCCAAAGTGTCTAAATCATATGAATTCAACATCTAAGATATCCATCAAACATATAGAAATATGAGAAATGGGTTTCAAAGAGTTTCATATGATTAAGAACACTACTTATGAAGTTGAAACATGTATAAGAATGAAAACACTTAGAAAATACACATGAATCAACATCATAACCATCCAATAAAAATATGACTAGAAGGCAAAGAGGATGGATTTGGGTTCTAGTATGGTTTCAACAAATATTATAAATACCACAACCATACATAGAACACTATGACATTTGCATAGAGAGGATTAATCAACATTCAAGATCTAACTCATACCAATCATCCATAAAGAATATAACTATGTAAGCACAAGAAGGTATGAAGTTAGAGAGACATCATGGATCACATAAAGATGAAGATGGACCACATAAATGGATATACCTATTAAGAACAATGGTTTAATTCCAATTCATCTAAAATGATCCATTAAGCTATCATGTAACATCTCCACTCTTAGCAAATGTACTAAGCTTACAATGCAATGGAAAAGGATATGTGGTTTACACCAAATGAACTTAGCACATAAAATCACATATGTACTTAAAAAGCTCAAAAACAAGATTTTACTATAAAGCACATAAACAATCATCAAAATGCATTAATGAGAATATATACCAAGATAATCACAAAAATGCAAATCAATGAAACCATATCCAACCAAGCAATGTAAGACATCAAAATCAATTTGCATAAAGAAATATAACTAAATGAGCAAAGATGCAAATTGTTTGTAACAACTATTTCCTTTCAAAAGATACAATCATAATTAGGCACAAGGAAATAAATTCAAGGGAAAATGCTTCTATAAATATAACTAATAAAGTTTAGAACATTTTCCAAAGTTTTTCAAATCACTTCAATGTATGAAATTCCAACAAAGAATCATTTATAGAATTAAGAGCAAGTGAATTTGAAAAACAAGAAGTGTACTATTGTAAAGTTTTCAATTTGTAAAAACAATAGACACTTACAAATTTTCCATATCAAAAGATATAACTTGTAAATCAATGGAAAACTAAGGTTGCTTCAAATCATTTGATTTCCAAAAAGGATCTAACTATGACATTCATCAAATGATTTTCCAACATCAATTGATCATGAAAAATCTAGCTATGAAAGCATTTGTAATCATAATCAATTGATCATGAATAGATAAGCACTACAAGAGATATAACTTATATGAGCAAAATGCAAATCCATCATGAAAAATTTGCAATCAAGGGATTTTGAAAACCATGAGATATAACTATAAAAGTTCATGAATACAAAATCAAATGATCACAAAGAAACATTGCATTTTAAAAGATGTGACTATAAAGCAACAAAATGCAAATGTAACATGACCAACAAAAAGATATAACTAAAAGGAATAGGTTGGTCTAGTGGGATCAAGGCCTTAAGGTTACTCAAATAGACTACCTTTGAAAATTCACCTAAGGTCTTGAAAAGGTTGTCCATGAGAGAACACTTTGAGGACTCACCAACTCTAGAAGATATAACTTGGAAAAGTCTTAGAGTGGTGCAATGAGGCTAGGGAAATTTCAATTTCAATCATAGTGGAAATCTTTAAAAAGATATGCAATTAAAATCACAACACTAGGGTTCTAATCTAGCAAGGATCAACTCCGGGTTGTTAAGCCCTAAAATGGAGTAACCCGCTCTGATACCACTTGTAAGTCCATGGGGATCCGAACCCTAGAGGGGGGGTGAATAGGGTGAGCTTCTTTTATGACCAAATTTAACAATTTTAACTTCTTTAAAACAAACTAGTCACAAGTGATGATTATCAAACAATATGCGGAAGCTAATATAAACAATCACCACAAAGCAAGCACCATCACACAAGGATTTATAGTGGTTCGGCCTCAATGCCTACATCCACTACCGGCTTGTGATCCAACACCCCACCGGATTTCCACTATTTATGCTTTTCAATAGGCTAAGCAATAACCTTTACAATATGCTTTCCAAGGCTAAGCAATAACCTTACAATGATGTTTTTCAAGGCTTAACATCAACCTATACACTATGCTTTTATAGGCTAAGCAATAACCTCTTCAACCAAAGGTTGGTTATCTCACTAATTTAGTGTCTAACATACACTTGATGGAGATTCTATTTAGCTCATTACAATGCCTCTTAAATAGGCGGATATGGAAGTGAAAATCTAATACACACTCACACTATGAATGCAAAGATGAAAACAAATGAAGTGTGTGTGTGTGATCCTCAATCATTTTGAAAATCAAAGTTCATAAATGTATGCCTAAGGCTTTTGAAAGTTTTAGCTCAAAAACATTTATGATTGAGGATATAATGCAATCACATGTTAAAAGTAACAACTTGTTAATGATATCAAAGTTACACAAGTTGTATGAAATGGATTAGCTCTAAACATGTGATGCATAGGGATGTCAATCAAATCACCAATGAAGCTCAAAACATAAAAATAGATTTGATTGAAAATAGGGGACAAATCATATGTAATTATAAGGACAACTTGAAAATGATTTACCAATCAAAGTAAGGCAAGTTGTGAAGCATTAAAACAATAATACACATATGATTTGTAATGATGTTGAATCCAAAACATAAGATACATTTGAAAGAGATTTTCTTATGATGGAAAAACAACACCCAAAGATTCAACAAAGTATAAGAATCATGTTACATCTTTCATTAACATGATCTACTTAGATTTACCAATAAAGTACTACTTTGATGAATCAATGGTGATGTATCCAAAACAATAGATCTAATCAAAATATAGAATATGCTAAGGATACAACATATCATATATTAACATGTTACAAAGATTTACCAATGATAAAACAAAACATGAAAACATATGATTTGTAAAGAAGTTGAGTCCAAAACATAAGTTAGTTTTGAGAGAGATGTTCTTATGATGGAAAACAACAACCAATGATTCAACCAAGTATATGGATCATGTTACATATGATTTACCAAGTTTCTTTCATTAACATGATCTACTTTGATTTACCAATTCAAGTACTACTTGGATTGAATCATATGGTGTTGTATCCAAAACAATAAATCAACTCAAAACATAAAATATGTTAAGGACACAACACAAACATAGTTTAACATGCTAGAAATGATTTACCAAAAATAAAACAAAAGCATGCAAACATATGATTAAGGAAGGAAGAGCCTACTTGGTGGTTTAACTTCATTAATCCAAGCTTTAGCTTTCCTAATCATCCCCTTCATCCCTTGGTTCTTTTCCCTTTTCATATGCCTCATATCCTCTCAAGGAGGGGTTAAAAATTCCCAACTTTTGGCAAGGGAAAGAACTCATATTTATAGGGAAAAGTGGCCAACGGCTAGTTCTCGGTCGACCGGCAAACAGGCCTCGGTCGACCGAGAACACACAACGGTCATATTTCTGACCGTTGGTGCTCCCAGGCAATTTTTGCCTGCAGTTGTCTCGGTCGACCGAGACCTGCCTCTCGGTCGACCGGCGACACTGCCGGGACAGCCCCCTTTTTGCAAAATTTCCAACTTTTGCACTTTTCAAAGTTATTTCTTTGGGGGACCTTTTGGCCACTAAATCAAGCTTGGAAAACATGTTTTAAAGATTTTAAAGGTTTTTAAAACATGACATAAAAAGCCTAAAAAGTTTCAAAACTTTTAAAACAAAGGCTTGCTTGATTTCTTGAAAACTCTTTTCTAAAACAAATGCATCCAAGATTTAAAAACAAATCATGCATAAAACAAGATCTTAAAAACAATGCATGAATAAATCAAGATTTCAAGTTTACTTTAAAACCAATGCAAGTGTGTAAATCAAATGATGCTAGAATGATATGCATCCATCAAATTGCAATCTAGAAAATTCCTAACAATCTCCCCCTTTGCAATTTGATGGCAAACACACTCACCACTGCAATTACATACTTCGTCTTCAGCTCCCCCTCAGCTGGACAAGGCTTGAAATCTTCTTGGATGCTTATCTTAGCTTGGGCTCTTTTCTTCTCTTCATTCTTCATGATGCTTGGTGCTTGATCATTCTTCAATCTTTCTTTCTTCTTTCTTTCTTTGGCCAAGCATCTTCTTTAGCTCCAAGCTTCTTTCTTCTATTAGCTCTCCCCCTTTGACCATGCCTCTTTCTCCCTTTGGCAAGGTGTGCATTCTCTCCCTTTGTAGAAGATCATACACAACTCTCCCCTTAGGAAGCTTGGACTTTCTCTTCACCCTTTTGAGAACATGCATAATTTCTCCCCCTTTGCCATTAAATTGCAAAGGTACCTACACACATGAAAGAAGGAAAATACCATTAGTAGCACCTGTTAACAAATGAAATCGAAAAAGAAGTACATAACAGGCTATCATGTGAGGTAGTAGTCTCTAAGGGCTCAAAGGCAATCCTAGGGTCAATTTGATCAAAACTAATACTTCCTATGAAGGTTTACACTCCCCCTCAATCCATTCTCTCCTTTTGTCAAACTTTTGACAAAGATTTAACTATTAGGTGCAAGAAGAAGATGGTTTTACCAATGAGGGTCAACTTCAAGGAAAGGATTAGATTCATTTAACTATAAAGCTCATATGATCAAATTACCAAAAGAGAGCTAGGTCAATGGGAAAGGCAATCATGGATATCAATTGGAAGAACAAAGAATACCAATTGAGATTTAGGATATGACTTAATAAATCAATCACTCTAAAATGGATTTAAAAGTATAACTAAAAAGAGAAATCCAAATTAGAGTTATCCATGATATGGGGTTTACTCAAACATAGCATCAATCAATATTACTTATGAAAATCATATGCTATGTAAGATTTTGAAAATCATTTCATTCAATCAATAAATATGACTTATTAAAGTGCAAATTGAGTGAAATGAAATTCAAACATGAAGCCAACCTCAACTATAACCAACCAATATTATGAACACATAAACATGGTGGTCATGAGATATACCTATGAGAGCAAAAGAGGTGGCAACATGAACATTATGATGCTAATGGTGTGTGACATGGAACAATCATATTACTTATCAAGTTCAATCCAATGCACACAAGATTTATCACATTCACAAGAAATCAAATCAATCAAACATTATACCAAATGAAACCAATTGAATTTGATAACATGATAAAGAGCAAGAATGTGACAAAATTCCATCAAGCATCATAAATGCATATTCATCACTTTTAAAGATATAACTATAGAGCATAGTGATGAACAAGAGAAATTGCAATGCAAAAAGATATGACTTGGTAAAGCATGCAATTTCCAAAGTGTCTAAATCATATGAATTCAACATCTAAGATATCCATCAAACATATAGAAATATGAGAAATGGGTTTCAAAGAGTTTCATATGATTAAGAACACTACTTATGAAGTTGAAACATGTATAAGAATGAAAACACTTAGAAAATACACATGAATCAACATCATAACCATCCAATAAAAATATGACTAGAAGGCAAAGAGGATGGATTTGGGTTCTAGTATGGTTTCAACAAATATTATAAATACCACAACCATACATAGAACACTATGACATTTGCATAGAGAGGATTAATCAACATTCAAGATCTAACTCATACCAATCATCCATAAAGAATATAACTATGTAAGCACAAGAAGGTATGAAGTTAGAGAGACATCATGGATCACATAAAGATGAAGATGGACCACATAAATGGATATACCTATTAAGAACAATGGTTTAATTCCAATTCATCTAAAATGATCCATTAAGCTATCATGTAACATCTCCACTCTTAGCAAATGTACTAAGCTTACAATGCAATGGAAAAGGATATGTGGTTTACACCAAATGAACTTAGCACATAAAATCACATATGTACTTAAAAAGCTCAAAAACAAGATTTTACTATAAAGCACATAAACAATCATCAAAATGCATTAATGAGAATATATACCAAGATAATCACAAAAATGCAAATCAATGAAACCATATCCAACCAAGCAATGTAAGACATCAAAATCAATTTGCATAAAGAAATATAACTAAATGAGCAAAGATGCAAATTGTTTGTAACAACTATTTCCTTTCAAAAGATACAATCATAATTAGGCACAAGGAAATAAATTCAAGGGAAAATGCTTCTATAAATATAACTAATAAAGTTTAGAACATTTTCCAAAGTTTTTCAAATCACTTCAATGTATGAAATTCCAACAAAGAATCATTTATAGAATTAAGAGCAAGTGAATTTGAAAAACAAGAAGTGTACTATTGTAAAGTTTTCAATTTGTAAAAACAATAGACACTTACAAATTTTCCATATCAAAAGATATAACTTGTAAATCAATGGAAAACTAAGGTTGCTTCAAATCATTTGATTTCCAAAAAGGATCTAACTATGACATTCATCAAATGATTTTCCAACATCAATTGATCATGAAAAATCTAGCTATGAAAGCATTTGTAATCATAATCAATTGATCATGAATAGATAAGCACTACAAGAGATATAACTTATATGAGCAAAATGCAAATCCATCATGAAAAATTTGCAATCAAGGGATTTTGAAAACCATGAGATATAACTATAAAAGTTCATGAATACAAAATCAAATGATCACAAAGAAACATTGCATTTTAAAAGATGTGACTATAAAGCAACAAAATGCAAATGTAACATGACCAACAAAAAGATATAACTAAAAGGAATAGGTTGGTCTAGTGGGATCAAGGCCTTAAGGTTACTCAAATAGACTACCTTTGAAAATTCACCTAAGGTCTTGAAAAGGTTGTCCATGAGAGAACACTTTGAGGACTCACCAACTCTAGAAGATATAACTTGGAAAAGTCTTAGAGTGGTGCAATGAGGCTAGGGAAATTTCAATTTCAATCATAGTGGAAATCTTTAAAAAGATATGCAATTAAAATCACAACACTAGGGTTCTAATCTAGCAAGGATCAACTCCGGGTTGTTAAGCCCTAAAATGGAGTAACCCGCTCTGATACCACTTGTAAGTCCATGGGGATCCGAACCCTAGAGGGGGGGTGAATAGGGTGAGCTTCTTTTATGACCAAATTTAACAATTTTAACTTCTTTAAAACAAACTAGTCACAAGTGATGATTATCAAACAATATGCGGAAGCTAATATAAACAATCACCACAAAGCAAGCACCATCACACAAGGATTTATAGTGGTTCGGCCTCAATGCCTACATCCACTACCGGCTTGTGATCCAACACCCCACCGGATTTCCACTATTTATGCTTTTCAATAGGCTAAGCAATAACCTTTACAATATGCTTTCCAAGGCTAAGCAATAACCTTACAATGATGTTTTTCAAGGCTTAACATCAACCTATACACTATGCTTTTATAGGCTAAGCAATAACCTCTTCAACCAAAGGTTGGTTATCTCACTAATTTAGTGTCTAACATACACTTGATGGAGATTCTATTTAGCTCATTACAATGCCTCTTAAATAGGCGGATATGGAAGTGAAAATCTAATACACACTCACACTATGAATGCAAAGATGAAAACAAATGAAGTGTGTGTGTGTGATCCTCAATCATTTTGAAAATCAAAGTTCATAAATGTATGCCTAAGGCTTTTGAAAGTTTTAGCTCAAAAACATTTATGATTGAGGATATAATGCAATCACATGTTAAAAGTAACAACTTGTTAATGATATCAAAGTTACACAAGTTGTATGAAATGGATTAGCTCTAAACATGTGATGCATAGGGATGTCAATCAAATCACCAATGAAGCTCAAAACATAAAAATAGATTTGATTGAAAATAGGGGACAAATCATATGTAATTATAAGGACAACTTGAAAATGATTTACCAATCAAAGTAAGGCAAGTTGTGAAGCATTAAAACAATAATACACATATGATTTGTAATGATGTTGAATCCAAAACATAAGATACATTTGAAAGAGATTTTCTTATGATGGAAAAACAACACCCAAAGATTCAACAAAGTATAAGAATCATGTTACATCTTTCATTAACATGATCTACTTAGATTTACCAATAAAGTACTACTTTGATGAATCAATGGTGATGTATCCAAAACAATAGATCTAATCAAAATATAGAATATGCTAAGGATACAACATATCATATATTAACATGTTACAAAGATTTACCAATGATAAAACAAAACATGAAAACATATGATTTGTAAAGAAGTTGAGTCCAAAACATAAGTTAGTTTTGAGAGAGATGTTCTTATGATGGAAAACAACAACCAATGATTCAACCAAGTATATGGATCATGTTACATATGATTTACCAAGTTTCTTTCATTAACATGATCTACTTTGATTTACCAATTCAAGTACTACTTGGATTGAATCATATGGTGTTGTATCCAAAACAATAAATCAACTCAAAACATAAAATATGTTAAGGACACAACACAAACATAGTTTAACATGCTAGAAATGATTTACCAAAAATAAAACAAAAGCATGCAAACATATGATTAAGGAAGGAAGAGCCTACTTGGTGGTTTAACTTCATTAATCCAAGCTTTAGCTTTCCTAATCATCCCCTTCATCCCTTGGTTCTTTTCCCTTTTGATATGCCTCATATCCTCTCAAGGAGGGGTTAAAAATTCCCAACTTTTGGCAAGGGAAAGAACTCATATTTATAGGGAAAAGTGGCCAACGGCTAGTTCTCGGTCGACCGGCAAACAGGCCTCGGTCGACCGAGAACACACAACGGTCATATTTCTGACCGTTGGTGCTCCCAGGCAATTTTTGCCTGCAGTTGTCTCGGTCGACCGAGACCTGCCTCTCGGTCGACCGGCGACACTGCCGGGACAGCCCCCTTTTTGCAAAATTTCCAACTTTTGCACTTTTCAAAGTTATTTCTTTGGGGGACCTTTTGGCCACTAAATCAAGCTTGGAAAACATGTTTTAAAGATTTTAAAGGTTTTTAAAACATGACATAAAAAGCCTAAAAAGTTTCAAAACTTTTAAAACAAAGGCTTGCTTGATTTCTTGAAAACTCTTTTCTAAAACAAATGCATCCAAGATTTAAAAACAAATCATGCATAAAACAAGATCTTAAAAACAATGCATGAATAAATCAAGATTTCAAGTTTACTTTAAAACCAATGCAAGTGTGTAAATCAAATGATGCTAGAATGATATGCATCCATCAAATTGCAATCTAGAAAATTCCTAACACAAGGTGGGGAAGATGGAGAGAAAAAGAGACTCTTCCTTGCCCTAGGTTAAGAAATTGCAGAGATTTGGTAAAGTGAGTGGAAGAAGAGGGAGAGGGAGGCTTAAGTGATGACTCATGGGCCCCATTTGGCTTGAACTTGAAATGACTAAAACATGGTCTTGTGGGCCTCGGATGACTTCGACGAAGAAGGATAAAACGATCGTCGAAATATCTACTTTCCAAAAAGTATAATTTTGACATGGTTTTGAGATTTCGAAAATTGTGTCCAGATTTATGCATAAAGGACAATTTTACCCTCTTTGGGCCAAAACATGGGTTTTTGGGCTTCAAACAAGAATGTGCTTAAAACGAAAGTTGCAACATGTCGAAACATCATTCAAATGAAATCAAAATCATACTCACACGGAAATCGATACGATCTTCCCAAGCTTACACGTGCACTCAGGCCTTCCTGAGTGTGTCTGACTAATACTAGACGTTCTCAAAATTCCCAAAGCTATGCCCAAAACTAACTCATTACTTCAAACCCAACAACAACTAAACCCACTTAGAACTAAACACATACTAATCGCACACTAATCGACTTGGTCTGGGTCGGGGTCTAACAACAAGAGACTGTATGAAGAACAACTTAAAGTTCCTCCATCTCTTCCTCACCCTGCAGAACTCGGTTCAGGTTTTATGCTGGGCCTTTCTTCTATTTTTAATCAAGTTTATGTAACCGTAACGTGACGAGGGCATTGTTTTTGTGCCCCCTCCATTGCCTTGCTGAATCAAAAACAGCTATAACATTTTCCTTCTGTTTGTGGAATCGAACCATGTTTGGAGTAAATGCTGCCGTTGCCATTATTATGCGAATGTTTGATGCTGTTCATAACAATTTCACCTTTCAACTCAATTTGGCACTTTTGCATAGGAAAATGATGCTGTTTATTGTGCACCGTGACAGTTTATCAAATGTCACAAGGGTTCATTTGGTTGCATTGCTTTTAAAAGGTCTCTCTTTTCTAACTTTTAGATGACCACGGTTGTCTTTCTTATGGCGTTTCTCTTGATATCTTTCCTGAATATGCTTTTGTTCCACGTTTATATGTTTCTAACTGCATGCAAATGGATATCTGAAGCTGCACGAAAAATTGCCACAAGAGATGGTCTTTTAGGCATGAATGATGCACATATTTTGCCTGGGTACTCATCTAGCGTTGCTGATTGTAAAAGTATTGTCCTTTGATGGCTTGCGAGTAGGATCGATCCACTTCCTGCAAAGCAAGTACTCAGAAGGATTTCTAATTGCAACTTGAATAAATGTAAGTTTGAAAACATCTCAAAATCTGCTTCTAAACTTACTTGTGAGAGGATTACTTTGTTCAAGTGATGGTGGCCTTCCACTGCTTGTTGATCATTTGGAAAGTATCATATTCCAGCAGTATATTATATTCTTGACAAAGCAAATGGATATGTAAGAATAAATACATTAGATATATAGTAGCATAGTAATGCTACTTCAGTACAGAAAGCTTCAATTAATGTCTTTTTTTCCTCCCCAAAGCCTGCGCCGGGCACAACTGTAAGGCATTATCCTATTTCCCAATGGATCCTGTGGTTGAGATCATGAAGTTTACTATTATCACCTAATATAGTGAACAAAAGCATTTATTGTCACAATTTGTCAGTGTGTCTAACAGCAGAAGAATTGGATTATATAGGATTCAACTATACTCCCAAATTAGCTGTTTTGTTTGAGTACTCCCAAATTTGCGTTTATTGCTTGTTTTAGTACACCAATATAATATAGTGAACAAAAGCATTTATTGCTTGTTTTGTTTTAGTACTCCCAAATTAGCTAGTGGTTTAGTCTTTATTCTGTAAGCTACAGTGGCTAGAATTGGATCTTCTCTCCCTGTCAGTATCTGGGAATTAGGGTAGGTTCTAATTAGTCAATGGAGTTTTATTTATATGCAGTGCTGTTTGCCTATAGTGATCTCGATTTACTGTTCAAAATTTTGAGGGAAAAAATGGCATAAAGTTGTGAAATTTTTCCTTTTGTGGGAAGCATATTGAGAAGTCCTTGTACAGACTTGTGAAGACTTCTTGGTGTGAGTGTAAACCTTTCTGTGCCATGCAAGAATTAGGTCCAAGTTTGGGATATCCGGCCACATCTCTCATAATACTTTTTTTTTTATCAATCTTCTTATATTATATATAATACTAAATTGATAAATAATAACAATTGTTTTTTGAATGTAGGAGGAGCTTAAGAGATTAGAGTCTCAGCCACTAGAGGAGGGCACTCCTCCCATGACTGAGGACCAGAGATTTGAGGCAGTGCTCGGACCAGAGTGATCAGGATATATACGTGGTCGTGGGGCTGGACCAAAGCCCAAGACCTCTACAGTTGGGCAGCGAATCCATGCGCAGCTAGAGAGAGAATGATGAGTTTAGGAGGCGTGCTGAGGCGGATACAAGGCACTTGGAGTTGTTGGAAAAGGAGAATAGTGAGATTGCTTCATGAATGGAGTCCTTAGAGTCCCAACTAGCCTCGCAGCAAACACAAGTGCAAGCTCAGGTGCAGGCAGCACTCCAGTCCTAAGTAGAATTGCAACAGACACAGGTGCATGCTCAGCAAGCTGTGTTACAGTCCCAGCTTAACATCCTCCTCCAGCAATTCAAGGAGTCAGGCCAAATTCCAATGTGATGCATAACTACTCAAAAGCCGGATGATAATGATTTTTTTTTATTTATATTTTTTCTATGCTGATGTAAATTTTACTCTTGCTACTCAAGTACCTTAGAACTTAATGTTTTTAAATTTGAGGTTATTTTCTAATACTTGATGGTGATGAAGTTTTTATTTTCTTATATTATATAAGCGGGTTCATGAAAATTTGAAAAGGAATCAATAAATTAATTTTATTCTTCCTTTTAATTAATTCTAACCTTTTAGTCACGGGAACAAGTCGTTGATAGAACTACTATACTTAATACTTTTAGTGATGACTTGTTGTTGTAGCTGAAAGTAAAACGTTTAGTTGCGATTGCAAGTCGCCGCTGAAACTACCACTAAAGGTGCTATACCTAGTACTTGTAGTGGCGATTTGCGTCGTAGCTAAAATTTAAAAATTTAGCCGTGATAACAAGTTGCCACTAAAATTACTATACACACTACTTTTAGTGGCGATTATAGTTGCCACTAAAATTAAACTTTTAGCCGCGATAACAAGTTGTCACTAAAATTACTATACACACTATTTTTAGTGGCGACTTATAGTTGCCGCTAAAATTAAACTTTTAGCCGCGACTTAAGATTGCCCCTAAAACCCTACTTTCATATATTTGTAATAAATTTTTAGCGGCGATTTTATACTTTTAGTGACAACAATTTTTTAAATAAGCGGCGATAAATCTTGCGGCTAATTATTAGACCTTTAGCTACAACTTTGGAGTTGTAGGTAAAAGTCCAACTTTTAGCCGCGATGTTTTAAAATCGCGGCTAAAACAATTAGTGACAGCACTTATAGCAACGACTCAGTGGCGATCAAAATATTATTGCTAAAACTTTTAGCCGCAACTTTGAGACCTTTAGCCGCGAAAATTTTCGCAGCTAAATGTCAAGTTTCTTGTAGTGCCTATTCACACCCCCCCCCCCCCCCCCCCCCCCCTCTAGGGTTAGGATCCCAGGACTTTCAACATTATCTCTACTTCTCTAGCTTTGTTTTGGCCAACCAAAGCTTTCATTTGTTCCCTGACTTCCCTTGGTACTTTGGTACAACTAGCAACATTGCTAGAAATGTGGCCCAAGTGGTGCTTGAATCTTGTAATGCCCCCATTGGTCACTTTCCCACAAAACTTGTATTTGATTTTTAACATATTATTCTCAATTGCCTCACAAAAGCTCCATGCGAGATCAACATCACGAGGTATTTTAACTTATCAATTGGCAAACACAAATAGATTGAATACCTGGCCATAAATATGAACTAGTAGTATGTTATTATTATTATTAAAAATTAAAAAAACAAAGAAATATGTTAGAGGAAACATATATCTAACGCTTAGGAATCATTCTCTTGACATTTAATTGGTATTTCATTACTTAAAGTATAGTTTTTTTTCAAAAATTTAAAAAATCCGAAAATAAAATAGAATTAGGAAAAGACAAAGATATGTTGGATTGATCTTTGCCTAACATAGATATAACTTTTAAGAGCATTTTTCAATACATTTGATTGGCATTCCATTATTAAAAATATTTTTTTTCCAAAAAATTACAAAAATCCAAAATTAAAAAAATTAAACAAGTAAAAAAGAAAGCAATATATGTTGGAATATATAGATCTATCATTTAGAATGCATTTCCAAGTGGTTTCATGGGTTGTCCATGAGTATTCACATTTTTTTTTCAAAACATAAATAAATCCGAAAATAAAAAATAGAGAAAAATCAATAAACATTCAAAATGTGATGGATTGATTACAAGCCATTTCCAAGTTTTTTCACTGGTTGTCCATGAGTTTTAAATTTTTTTTTTTTCAAAAATTAAATAAATCCGAAAATAAAAATTATAGAAAAATCAATAAACATTTAAAATGTGATGGATTGATCTATAGGAAACATGGATATATCATTTTCAAGTAATTTCCAAGTTTTTTCATTAGTTGTCAATGAGTATTCACATTTTTTTTTCAATAATAAATAAATCCGAAAATAAAAAATAGAGAAAAATCAATAAACATTCAAAATGTGATCTATGGGAAACATAGATCTATCATTTACAAGCAATTTTCAAGTTTTTTCATTGGTTGTCCATGACTATTCACATTTTTTTTCCAAAAGTTAATAAATCTGAAAATAAAAAATAGAGGAAAATCAATAAACATTTAAAATGTGATGGATTGATCTATGGGAAACATAGATCTATCATTTTCAAGCAATTTCCAAGTTTTTTCATTGGTTGTCCATGAGTATTCACATTTTTTTTAAATAAATAAATCCTATAATAAAAAAATAGAGAAAAATCAATGAACATTTAAAATGTGATGGATTGATTTATGGGAAACATAGATCTATCATTTACAAGCAATTTCCAAGTTTTTTCATTGGTTGTCCATGACTATTCACATTTTTTTTCAAAACATAAATAAATCCGAAAATAAAAAAATAAGAAAAATCAATAAACTTTCAAAATGTGATGGATTGATCTATGGGAAACATAGATCTACAATTTAGAATGCATTTTCAAGTGGTTTCATGGGTTGTCCATGAGTAATCAAATTTTTTTTTCAAAAAATAAAAAATTCCGAAAATGAAAAAGAGCAAAAATAAAATAAAAATAAAAATATGTGTGCATGATGAAAGGGAAACATGGATCTCATCATATTACAAGATAAGGAGGCATTTTATAGTACTTAGACTCTTAGAAAGAGATAAATAGATGATCTCAAAAGTTAAAAGACTAGAAAAAAATCCAAAAGAAAAACATACCTAGATGGAATGGAAGCTTGGGCCTTGGATCTTGTAGTTGTTTGTGTTTGATTCCTTCGAATTTGATGTTACTCACTTGTACAGTCTTGTTGTAAAATCTTGAAAATGAGTTGAAACTTGGGAGTTGGGAGGTTTTCACAGCAATGAAGGAGGAGTTACTGTGAGAAAAAGTGAAAAGGGAATGGGCTAGGGCCGGCTGGGGGGGCGGGGGGGCGGTGTGGTTGTTAAATACCCCACCCGCAACGTAAACGTGGTGGCCGCTACGGGGTACAATACCCGCTATTTTGCCCGTACTGTGGCGGACTCGCGTGCCGGCCGATATTTTCATCCATGCTAGCAATGACATGGCGTCGAACTTCATCATGTACTTGTTGCATGTGTTTGATGAGATTATCCGCTTCGGCAGTAAGTCGCACTTCAATAGATAATGGAACTAGATCAATAGGCAAGCACGGACGAACACCTTTGACTGATTTGATACCAAGTTGGCACAGCTCGGATCCTTCATCGAAAAATAGACTAACCTCCCAAGGGATTGATCGAATCCAAAGATAGATTCCAACATTAGGGAACACTCAAAATCATAAAACACACCATAGTTGAAGAAAAATCAGATAGATATTTGATTAATTGAAAATTGCATGAGCAACTTTCAATGGGGACTCTACTATATATAGAGGAATAAGATTGTTTCTTAGCAAACTAGACTTTTCTAAATAAAATAGGAAACTAAACTATCTAAACCTAATCAAACAAGAAGATTGGATTTAGAAATATTCTTCTGATCAAACTAGGAATGAAAATAGAAAGGATGCCACAGTAATCTCTCAGTCAAATGGGCCTATGGGCTGAACCCAATGGACTGGGTTGACCAATGGGTCAATAATGTGGCCCATATTACTTCTTGGGCCTAGTCTTGGTCAGCACTACATCATTGCGCCTATGTCCATGTCCTCTATGAGAAGACATATTGTCAATGGAGAATGGTAACAACAATCAATCAGGATGTTCGACTCTGATACCAACTGATGGAGCCAACAATGACCTTTTATTCTTGAATGGTATAGTGACCCTAATTGATTGGAATACTTTATTCCACTCCTTAGCCTAAATCAAGAGCAACTCAAGCAATCATAAGGATTGTGGGCCCACATGTTGTAGCAAAAGAACTAACCAACACCTACAAATTGTTTATCTGGCCTGGGTGTTCCGCTAGGGTCTGGTTGCAGTGGGCTCGGGCATGGTTTAAGTTGATTTCATGTAAGCCCAATTTTGACAATGTGCAATCCATTTATGGACTGTTTGGCTTGTTTGGGTTTGGCTGTGCCTGATTAGATGGTCCAATGGGGATTCATTAAGGTACTTTTTGATCCTTTATATATTATACAGTTTTAAAATTGATTTAGACCTATCTTGGCTACCAATCTAGGATTTAGCCCTTTTCTTTCGATCTTCCCCCGATCAACAAATATCTTGGGTCCCTTTGATCGACGAAGTCGATGTTACTTGTCGAGGGCTCGATCTGTTGCATAGCTATGATGTATGGAGTAGAATGTTGGCCAATTAGGAAACAACACATGAGAGTATAACAGGGAAAAAATGTTGAGATGCACCTGTGGTAAAACAAGGGAAGTTAGAATAAGAAATGAGCGCATTTGAGAGTATTTAGGGGTAGCATCAATAAGTGGTAGTTAAGAGAGACTCAGTTGAGATGATTTGGACATGTCTAAAGCAGGCCGACAACTATACCGGTGAGGAAAAGTTTTTCCTTGTAAGTTGATGGCCCCTTAAGTAAAAGGGTAAGGCCGACGAGGACATGAATGGAAGTAGTAAGGATAGTTGAAGAAGTGTAACCTACATGAGGATTTGGTCTAGAATAGACTGGAATGGTGAAACATAATTTGATGTAGCTGACCCCAACATTGTTAGGGTTAGGGCAATGCTTTAATTATGATGATTTCTAGGTAACGGAGCAATATTCCAAAAATAATATTCGGGATTAGCTTGGATAGGTTTATTTTGAACAGAAGCTTATTCCTAAGCAATCTCCACAAAAACGACATTACACAGGGAGGCCTATTAAGCTTCCACAAGCATCTGTAGGTTTGTTCCACAACCTTCTCTTGGCTTGGATAGGTATGTTTGATTTGTTTGTTTCACAAGCTTCCAATGAACACACACACACAAAAAAAAAAAAACAGAGACACAAAAGATCTACAGTTATATACCCTTGGCGAGGGCATATGAGCTCTTCTCTTAATCTACCATATACTAATGGCACTTCAGAGCAAGTGAGTCCTACAATTTAAGTAATTTCTTTGCACTTGAACCACACCAATCATGTGATACGGGATGACATGACAATACATGCATGTATGATGGAGCAATAACACTCAGACTACCTACCATGTATGTGAGAATTACAATAAAAACTACCCAGTTTTGGATGATACCCCAGATGAATAATGATGGGACTGCAGTAATGTTGATTTAACAGTCATTTTAAAAAAATAATAAAAAATTCTTGATTTAACAGCCAACTTCAGCGGCACAACTAACAATGTACCACTGAATAATAATAAAATAATTATTTTTATTTTTATTATTTATAAATGATTTCTAAGGTGGTTTAGCTGTAGATATATCTTCGAGACATGACAAAACCTTCTAGGGTCTTCAACCATGTAGATTTTTTAGTTTCATTTTATGAATTATCCAATTTTAGGCCCTAGATATTAGTTATTTATCTTTTGCACATTTAAACATCTATTTATAACAAATCTAGAAAAATGAATTACACATAAAAAATGCTATTTTAGATATATATATATATATATATATATATATATATTTTAACCAAGGGTATCTCCCTCCCAGCCCAGCCTAGGTGTCTTTGGCCTTGAGTTCAATGGACACTTGATTTTGGACAGCCGAGAACTAATTCTTAGGGGCACATGTCAACTCTCCTATCCACATGCACCCGTTAAAATATTGTTTTAGACAAATGTTGTAAAATGTTCGTATGTAAATTTTATCAACATCGATATGCAAAATTTAGATATGTAAATCTATCTCATGTGTTAAAAACAAGTGACCCTAGGAAATGTTGCGCACCCTGCTCACTTGATTAGAGTTATATCTATCTATATCTCTCTCTCTATATATATATATTAAGTTAATTACAATTGTACCATACTGAATGTTGTTCGTCCCTGAAATTCTTGTTTATATGTATGTATTGATTTAAATATGTTTGGCCTTTGACAAGTGTATTATGAATTTTACATGAGCTATGATTTTGCAGGAAGCACCTGCAATTGTGAAATCCTACTATGACAAAAGAATAGTTGGATGCCCTGGTGGTGAAGGCGATAATATATACAAATGAGTTTTGCTATATATGTTGACTTTGGTTAACCTATTGCCAGTTGTGAATAAGTGTTGTATTTCATCATTTGTTTGTAGAGGATGAGCATGATGTTGTATGGTTTTGGTTGGAGAAAGGCAAGCCGCATGAATGTCCTGTGTGTTCTCAATATTTCGTGGTGAGTAGAAATCACTTGATGTACCATCATTTTTACTTGTAAACCAAAGGAAAAAAGTACAAACTGATTAGTTTCAATTATTTTGCTCCCCTTCCAATGTAAGTTGTTAAATCTTAAATTCACTTGCACTCATTGAGGGCCCAGGCTATTCATATCCTTTTATTTGTTTGTTTTGAAATGGTGTCTTGATTCAAATCTTGTTCATGTTATTTTAGCTTATCATAATTATCCTAAAAAGATATGCATGAGGGAGTATTAACTAGTGTGGGAAATACATGTAGAGAGATAGATGAGTTTTCAATGACCATAGGTTTGCATTAGGGGTCAGCTTTAAGCTCTTTTCTTTTTGCACTAATTATGGATAGGTTTACTATACTCATATTGAAGAGGAGTTACTATGGTGGATAGTATTTACACGTAAGTTTTTAGTGACAATAGGTTTGCATTAGAGATCAACTTTAAGCCCTTATCTTTTTGCTCTAATTATGGATGTGTTAACTATACTCATATTCAAGAGGAGGCACTTCGATGAATGTTGTTTGCAGATGATGTAGTGTTGGTGGATGGATCAATAAATGACATGGATATGAAATTTGAGAGATGGGGGAGGCTTGAGAATCGAAAGGGCTTTAAAATAAGTCCTACAAAAACTAAATATATAAATTGCAGCTTTAGTGAAGATGTGCAAAGAGATGTAGTCTTGTGGGAATTTAACCTAAAGTGCACTACACCAAAAATCGAAAATTGGAACGGAAAAGCGTTCCTAATCCTCCCGTTCCTAATTCGTTAAACCGTTCCAATTTCCGTTCCAATTTGGTACCAACCGTTCCTAATCCAAATTGGAACGGAAATTGGAACGGTTTAACGGATTAGGAACGGGAGGATTAGGAACGCTTTTCCGTTCCAATTTCCGATTTTTGGTGTAGTGGTGATACCCCAAAGATATTCCTTCCAATACTTTGGATCTATAATTAGTAAGGACGGCGTGATCGAGGAGGATGTTGAACATTAGAAAGTGCTGGATGGTTGAGATGGAACCTTGCTGTTGGAGTGCTTTATTATTGGCACGTATCAACAAGATCTAAGGGAAAATTTTATAAGAGAACAATTAGACTAGCTATGACCTATGGAACAAAATGCTGACCAATCAGAAAACAACACATGCTAAAAAATGTGCTGCCAAGACAAGAATGTAGAGATGGATATACGGTAAAATTAGAAATGACTGTATTTGAGAGGATTTAGGAGTAGCATCAATAGGTGATAAATTAAGAAAGACTCATTTGAGATGTGGTTTGGACAATGTCCAAAGCAGGCTAACAATGGTGTCGGCGAGGAAAAGTTTTTCCATGTAGGTTTATGGCCTCTAGGAAAATAGGAGGCCGAAGAGGGATGGATGGAAAGTAGTAAGGTTAGATTTGCAGAAGTGCACCTATCAGAGCATTTAACCTATGATAGATTGAAATGTAGAAATAGGATTCATGTAGTTGACTCCAACATAGTTGGGACAAGGCTTTGATGATAATTTTTCGAAAAAAAAAATTCAAGAACTTTTTTCCCCTTTTAATATTAAAAGATGAGTGCCATATGTCAGTGGTAGAGTTCCACTCAATAGGTCCCCATGAAGCAGTCTAGAGATGCTTTTTTTAACTTGAGGATACATAGCTCTCGGTCTAGATGGTTTCTGGATGGCTTTTTTACAATGATTTTAGGATAATGTTAAGGAGGGTATTATGAACTTCATGATGGAGTTACATGCTAGAGGCATCTTGTTAAAGGGTGCTTCATTCCTAGCTCTAAACCCTAACGCTCCGTTTGGAAAGGGTGGAAAATGGGGGGGAGGAAAAAAAAGAGGGGAAAGTGGGGGGAAAAGTTTTTTGGAGGGTGTTTGGGAAGGGGGGGGGGGGGGAGGGGAAAATGGGTGCAAAAATCCCTCCCCCACACCCCCCCCCCCCCCCCCCCCCCCAAAAAAAAAAAACAGGGGGGAAATGGGGGAAAGGAGGGGAAAATGGACAAAATTACCAAATTGCCCTTTATATGTAAAAGATAATTTTGAACTTGTTACAAAAGTAAGGACAAAACGGTAATTTTCTCTCTATCTCACAAACAAACAAAACCCTACTTTTTCAATTTTCTTCCCCCTACTTTTTGACTTCCCAAACAAGAGGAGGTAAAATTAATTTTCCCTCCCCTCCCCTCCCCTTCATTTTCCTTCCCCCTCAAATTTTCCCTCCCCTCTCCTCTCCCCTTCCCAAACGGAGGGTAAGAAGGCAAATGCGAAAGGTATTTGGGACTTCGTCATATTTTTACGAAAGCGCAAGTGGAATTTGACAGTGACCATTCAAAAAAAGCGGCATTTTAAGTAGCATGGAAGGTCATTTCAAATGGGGGAAAATAAAAAACCATGGAAGGCAGATTCTAGATGGAGTATGAGTTGCTAATGAGTGTCTCTACTCTAGTCAAGCATGAAGCCAGAGCTGATTTATAAATTAGATCTAGAAAAGGCCTATTACAGGGCGATTGGGACTATCTGTTGTACATGCATTGTCGGATGCGTTTTGGTGTCAAATGTCATAGTTGGATTAAGGCTGTGTTTCTTGTTACACCCCAACCCAAATTAATCTTCATTAGTACTAATTAATGGGGATTAAGCTTAGTTAATTATGCTTATTTGTTAATCATCGAAATTAATACTTATTAGTCTTTTTAGACCGAGTTAGTTGAGTCTTGAGTCTTGACTAGGTGAGTGGAGTAGAGTTGACTCGGTGGGGGTAGAGTCAAGGCCTTTTTAGTAATTATAGATTTTCGCATTTTGCATCATTTTCACGTCATCCTGGCATCAACATGTGTAGTTTGATGACCACGTTGATTTTTGTATTGAGCTTTACTTCATTTGACTAACCATTGAATAATTAGACCCTCACTTGACTCAAAATAGAAATAAACAATTTTTGTGGGCTTTCTTGCAAAAATATCAACCTTATTCCTTATGTAAGACCTTACCCCTTCCTCTTTCATTTCCTTTTCATTCCCTTCCTCTCTACTCTTCTTCTCCTTCTCCTCTTCTCTCTTCCTCAATCATCAAAAGCTTGTGCATGTACTTTGAGAGTTAAAAAGAGAACTCATCATCATCATCCTCTTCTTCCTCTCACCCTTGTTGACAAGGTTGGCAAGAACCCACCTCTTTCATTCCCTATTCTTGTCAATTCGGACGTCTTGTTGAGGTAGGAGCCAAACCCCTTTTATTCCATGTTTTTGGGTTGCAATTGAGTCAAAAGACCCTTGTGATAGACATGCATACATATTCATGTGTTCTCCATGTGTATTTGTGTGATTGGGGTTGGATATTTGGGGATTTTAGGGTTCTTTAACCCAAGAGTGTAAAAGAGTTTTTGGAAAGCTACATTGAGGCAAGTATAAGCATGATATGGGTTTACATCTTGTTATGTCCATTGATTCAATGAAATTTTACTCCACTTCTCTTAGTGTTAACAAATGTAAGGTTGGAATCTTTTAATGTATTTAAAATTATGAAATGATTATATGTTGGGAATGGGAGCAAGGAGGCTCCATTGTTATAGGTTAAATGTGAGAAGAAGTGTGGAAATGGAGGGAAGAGAGAGAGCTTCAGATTTCGCAAAATGCTCAATTCAGAAAATAGTGCTGCAGGAACCCGCGGTTACCAGGCGATTACCTGGCGGTTAGCCGCGTGACCCCTGGCGGTTAGCCGCGTGACCCCTGGCGGCTAACCGAACTCCACGGTCACATTTCCAGTAACTGACATTTCTGTCAGGAAACCGCGGTCACCAGGCGGTCACCTGGAGCTTAGCCGCATGACCCTTGGCAGCTAGCCGAACTTCACGGTTACATTTTCAGTAACTGACATTTCTGTCAGGAAATCGCGGTCACCAGGCGGTTACCTGAACAGGCGGCTAGCCGCCAGGCCACCGCTAGCTGACCGACCTCCCATAATTTATAAATGTTTTTAAAGCCCTTTTATAGCCATGAATTGATACCCTAACCTCTTAGTTTCCTATTGAAGCCCTAGGCACTTGAGTAACCCTAAAAGTCAAGACTTTATCACCATGCCATGGACATTAATTTAATAAACCTTTTATTAAAAATGTGACACTATGTAAAAGTTCTTTAAATGTATGTTGAATTGGATGGTGAGGAAACAATAGAGGATTAGACTAGACTAGATTGGCTCGTAAATTCCTTGATTCCTTAAATTATTGCATTCCATATTGAATTATCCTTTCATTTGGTATATCAATCATTATTAATAGATTTATTGTATCATCCATATCCTTTGAGGTCTAATTACTCCATTTCTTCCGTCATTCTTCAAATATTGTATATCGATTCAGTATTTATTTGAAATGTGGAGTGAGTAAGTATACGGTGATATATGAATTGCATTGATTTTTATTATAGACAGTTTGAAATACAAACTCACTTGAATCCACTTATTATTTCGATTCGATTGAGTCGACACTACTTAGCTTCGACCTTGTGATACCCGACGGGGTTTGAACTTGGTTTAATTTATTAGAGACTACTGCAGTAAGTCGTCTGGAGTACCAGAACTCCAGAACCGGGTAGCCAGTTAGCCTTTGGCTGGGCAACTGGTGACATCCCAACTAGATTTGCTCTCTTTGAGAGGATGAGCTTAAGGTAGTAGCCAAATTAGTATGTTTTCTTATTAATTGATTCACCAGCATAATTATTCGATTTTTGCACAATTTGCGTAGTTGATACTTATCATTGATATCTACTGATTCAATTGTCTTAAATTCAATTTGCAACATTATGTGATCTCTTATTTTGCCTATACTTGCTAAATCGTCGTATTGAGATATTACATTTGGTGTCACAGACGCAGATGCAACTCCCGGTTCTGAAGAGGTCCCGGGGGGAGAGGAGGTTACCCATGAGGTACCTCCAAGTTTAGAAGAGTGGCCAAAACAAGGGCTAGCTTAGATTCTACTCTCTCGGAGTGCGTGCTACATTTTGAAGATATCATAGTCGTGTGACTAGCCCCTTTTTGTGTGGTCACATGCAATTCTTTTGAATATACTTTTGGTAATGGATGTATAGGGTTCTTTCATTGATCCCTCCTTTGTAACCTAATGTTTATACTTGTATAATTCTTTTGTATCAAACTTAAATGTTTAATTACATTGAATGGGAGATGATACCTTTTATAAATGAATTACGACTTCCGCTATATTTAAATGTCATTCGTTTGTGTTAGTGAGCTAGACTCATATGTGGAATAGTCATTTTTCTCTCCTTCGTGTGTTGTATTTGACTCGAGACAGGTACAACATTCGGGAGTACGTGTGCCACACCTCGGGGATTACCCTAGGCCAGGGTGATTTCGGGACCGGGATGTGACATTTCTTTGGCCTGCTTTTCCATTCTGAATCATCCAAGGGTTTCTTTTCGGCTTAGAGGGGCCTAAGGCAAGGAGATCCTCTCTCTCCACTCCTGTTTGTTCTTATTGGAGAAGTTTCTTGACTGATGCCCCGGGTACAATGAATATACTGTGGGATTATGTCTTTGCTAGGGGAGCTCCTGTTGTCAATCACTTACAATTCACAGTTGATACTTTGATTTCTGTGATGCAGCAGAAGAGAAGATTTTAAATCTGAAGTCTATGTTCCTATGTTTTGGGCCCGTATCAGGGTCAAAAGTAGACTTCTTAAGAGTGAATTAATAAGTGTGGGTTACAAAGAACCAACTTGGGGAGCTTGTGGATATCATGGGATGTACGGCCGATTCACAACCCACTTCCTTAGGATAGCCATCATGCTGTAGAGGTGCATCTAAATTTCTATGGAATCCAAAGATGAGAGAGTGGAAAAGAAATTAACTCTTTGGAATGCAAATTACTTATATGTGGGTGGTCATATTACTCATCGGATAGACATGACTTACTTCATGTCAGTCTTAAAATGTCTGCGATGGTTGCAAATCATATTAGGCATCGTTCTTGAAATTTTCTCTTCTCTGAAAAAGTCATGATGAGCTTGTTTGGCAATGTTCTGCAAGAGTTGTTCTAAATTAAAGAATGATGTTTGGTAACATTCTTGAATTTGAATTATTTTTTGAAATATTCATATATCTATGTTATTCATCAAAAAATGATAACAATTAGCAAGAAAAATAAACTGCAAATAACCAAGATGAACTTTGTAAGTGTCTAAAAACTACGGACTTGGTTTTGGAGAGGGTTAAGCTCTTGATTTGATGATCTGGAGAAGATGAGGAAAAAGGACCGGGCCTCCGATGACCTGAAAGAGGAAGATAAAAGTCAGAGCCCCTGGCTGTAGGCAGCCAATGGCACTCCAACGCTCAAGTCGGTGTGATAACTGAGAGAAATGGAGAATGAGAAGTCTGGGAGGGAGATCTGTCGCGTACCTCGTGTGGTTCTCCTTCATGCAATATATATAAACGTGAGAGTCATCATCGGGCTGGACCCGGGGGGAGATGGGAGTCCCATCAGTATGTACCTTCCTCTCCTGAGTGGGGGTAGGTAAAAAGGGAACGTCCCATTGGACCATCTCCCTATACCTATGGATGCGACCCTGAGATAAGGCGTGCCACTTATCTAGGTCCGGTACCCACTCTATTTGTCAGTTTTTCATCCCCGTCACGGCAGTGCATTTATGGCTAAGTGACAGGAGGCCGAGGTCGGGCTTATGGCCGAGGCCGAGGTGAATGCTTATGAATGTAACCACCGAAATGGGCTCCACGTTCCCCGAGATGGTGCAACGGCCGAACTTGGACAGTACCGAGACTAAGCATAGTCCGAAATCGGGGAGTGGCCCCACACAAATCCGTGATCACAAAACGACCCCACACAATTGCCCCTAGCTCTCGACCTCTTTGGTTTTCCCAAGGTCGGGAGCTAAGATTTGAATGGATGGGCTGGCCCTGTCTAATTACGTCTAGCTGTCGTGCGATCCTCATCATGACGCCCTTTCATTTGCCCTAGGAAATAAATACGGTATCATAATTGCTTTCGCCAGGGTGGGCACGCGGGTGCCGTTCCGTATGCCCGAGGTGATAGATGTCGTACTAGAGGCGTGGTGAGAGGTGGACCGTCGCTGCCACATGTAACCCTTCGTTTGGTTGTTCACCAGGATCAAAGCGACGCGTGGCGAGTCCGAAGCGCTGCTTCGCGTGCGCTACAATCAAGAGGGGCGTCCCTCTATAAAATGGGGATGCCCCATTCCCCTTCTTCTCTTATTTTTGCTTTCGTCTTGAAGAAGATTTTGCTGAAGAAGAGATCTGGCTGAGGCCATCCTGCTGAAGTCCAGCCAAAGACAGAACCTTACCAGACCTGGAGACTCATTTCCCTTTTCTTTTCACCTTCTGCTTTTCATTCTCAGCAAATAGTCACATCTTCTCTGTGAGTTTTCTTCTGTGTTACTCTTCTTTCGCCTCTTTTTCCTTTTGTTTCAGAGGGCTTCAGCCCCTCGGGTCCTTCTAGTTCTTGTTCCCTCTTCTCCGCCTTCTGCTCTGTTGTTTAGCCTTTAGAAAATGGGGATTTATAGTCATTGGTTGGAGGGTCCCGCAGCCCTGGAGGGGTTTAGGGGGGCGTTTAAAATTCCGGCCGACGTTCTATTGAAGCCCCAAGACTTCCAGGGCCTCTTTGATGGCTTCGCCACTTTCAAGGATTGGATGCCCTTCCCTCTGTTGTCGGTATGCGAAGGTGGGGTCAGGTTCCCTATCCACCCGCTTCTCCGATCCTGCCTCAGCTCGTGGCGGATCTGCCCCTTCCAGCTGATGCCAAATGGGTTTAAAATTGTAATGGGCGTGGCAGAGTTGAACTGGATCCTGGATATCAACCTCGGCATGCACGACATAGAAGATGTCTATGACATCTGCAAATCCGCGGGAGGCGAGGACTCCCACTATCTTCGGGTGAAGGCTAGGTGCCGACCCTTGATTAACGCCCTGGAGGACTCAAGCAAGTACGCTGGGGATGAATGCATTCTGGTCTCGGGGAACTGGGAGTTCGGGGAATCCGAGACCGAGGCTGCGTGGTGAATCCAGGTTCCGCGAAGGCCTGGGACCCCTCCGAGTAAATACTCGCCTCCCCGGGCTATTTGCATTTGTCTTAGATGTTGATTTGGCGATCTGATGTCCTCTGTTTTCTGCGCAAGTGTTCAGCGAAGGAGGAGAGAGGCTGGCTTCGATCACTGGAAGAGGAACGACAGTTGGCTAGAGAAGATCTATCGCTACCACGGTCATCACGATCGAGCCGCCTTCTCGCTGCTCGGGTACAAGCTGCTACCAGTCTTACACCAGGAAGACTGCTAAGATCCCCCTTGAGCCGATAGGGGGAGGTCGTGCTCCAGAAACCAGTGGCCAAGCCTCGGAGTCCCAGGGCCCGATCTTAGTTGCAGACAGCTCCCCCGACCGAGACCAAGCGAAAGACGAGATGGACGGGGCGCGCCCTCCTTTGAAGAATTTGGGGGCCGTGATTTTCGGGGGCCGAGTTCCTCCCACCCCGAAGTGTACCCCCGGCGGGCCTGGCGCTGCTCAAGGCTCTTCAGCCAGCGCCTCCTCCGGTTCTTCGGGCGCAGCAGGGACCTCCTCCTCCGCTAAATGTAAGAGCGCGAAAGGACCCCCGCAGGAGAAGAGGGGGAGGTCGAAAGAGCCTCCCAAGGATGCCCGGCCACCCAAAGACACCCGGCCGCTTAAGGAGTCTCGGCCGCGGGTAGTGGAGTCCGAGAAGGAGGCTCTGTCGCCAAGGGAGACCCGGCCTCGGGCCGCGGAGGCCGAGAAGGGAGGTGAGGGGCCCCCACCCGAGAAGAGGCCCCCACCCGAGAAGAGGACCCCACCCGAGAAGAGGCCCCGCGTGGGGGGCGAAGAGGAGCAGGTCCAGGAGGCGGATCCAGAGGCTCGACCTCACAAGCCGATGCCTTGGAAGCCTAATTTTGACATCAACCCCTGCGAGCCCATGACCGTGGAGGATCGGATGGGGACCTCTTCCCGGACGATCTCGGTTGTCGCCCGGGGATGTGCTCTCCCTTTGGACATGGAGAGGCATAATAAAACCGGGACGATGAGCCTGATCTACACGACGATGAGGGCGTCGCTTGAGGTGATTCCCGCTTCTTTTACTTTTGAATTTTATGCCTTGGTTTCCCGTTCTAACCTCCTGCCCCTTTTTGTCCTTCTGCAGAATGTACAGAGGCTCCAAATATTACTGGAGAGGATGGAGACGACGGCCAGGGAAGTTCTCGAGGTGGTCGCCTAAAAGAAAAAGATGGGGGACGCCCTGAAAGCCAGTGCGGCAGAAATAAAGAAGGCGGAGGAGAAGATTGCCGAGTTCGCTACGGTACAACAGGCGGTGAAGGCCGAGATAATAAAGTTGCGGGGCGAGAATAAACACCTAAAGGGCGCAGCCGAGGACAAGGCGAGGAGGGCGACTCAACTGAAGGCCGAGCTCGCCAAGAAGGAAACCGAATTGGCTGGGAAAGAGGCCGAGCTCGAGTCCTCCAGGAAGGAGCGGGCCGACGTCGAGTCCACTCTGCAAGCCCAGGTTGCCAAGGCTTATCAGGAAGGAGTGGACTGGGCGTCGGCGGAGTATGTGGCTCAAATCAAGGATTTGAGCCCGGTGCTGTACGAGATGGGATGCAGGGAGGCTCTTCGCGAGTATGGGGTCTATGAGGATGATCTCATATTCGCGAACCTTCCTCAATTCCAGTCTGTCATACCGAGCCTAGAGTCACAGCCTGACTCCAACCCTTCGGAGGCCCCTCTTGAAGTCCCAGGTCCTCCTCCTCCGCCCCCGACCCCTGTTGAGGGCGACAAGGCCCAGGCTTCCTCCAAAGCTACTCCGTCCGAGGCCTCAGGTGCCCCTGCTACATCCGTCCCTCCAGAGTCGAAGAATAAAGCTGTGGTGCCTGAGAAGTAGAGCAAATAGGAATCTGTATTTTTCTTTTCTTTTCTTTGATGTACCTCTTTTTCTTTCCCGAGTGTACAGAGCCTTGTAATTATCCTTCCTGATCAATGAAAAACATCTCTCTCAATTCTTCAGCTGTCTTTTCATTTCTATCTTCTTGCAATGGTGTGTGGATGTTCTGATGTTTAGACATGACCAAAACTCTCAAGTGGCTGAGGTCGGCGAAGAAACTAGGCTCTGACCTTCTAGTCTCGGGACATTGAGTGAGAGCGAGCCCCTTTTGTCTTTGAACTTTCCAAGTAGCTAAGGTCGGTGAGTCAGCAAGACTGGGTGATGACAAGGCTCGCTGTCTCTTGACCGATCTTCGAACCTTCATGTGGGCGAGATTGGTGAACATCTGGCCCTAAGGCTAGGTTTTACCAACTTGCATCCGAGGGAAACGCCTTAAAAGAACTTGTAGTTAGCTTTGGACCCACACCCTGGGGTGCGACCCGGTTGCTGGAGAGCTGGGGTCTTGCCATCAGCTTGGATGGCCTGACATCCAAACTCAATGAAGTCCTGTCCCTGTGGCCGATTTCAAGGAGGCTGGTGCGAGGACCGGGGCCTTGGGAGCTGGTCCTATGACCGAGCTCAAGGAGGCTGGTGCGAGGATCGGAGCCTTGGGAGATGGTCCTATGACCGAGCTCAAGGAGGCTGGTGCGAGTACCGGAGCCTTGGGAGCTGGTCCTATGACCGAGCTCAAGGAGGCTGGTGCGAGGACCGAAGCTTTGGGAGCTGGTCCTATGACCGAGCTCAAGGAGGCTGGTGCGGGGACCGGAGCCTTGAGTCACAACCTAGAAGGATGTAAAGGCACACTTTCTCCAAAAGATCCCACTTTCATTGATTTATCATTTGAGTACATTTAGAAGTAGTACTTCTTGAGCCGTGGCAATTCTCTTCCGTCCATGCTCTCGAGCCTATAAGCCGACCTCCCGGAAACCGAGACCACCTTGAAAGGCCCAAGCCAGTTTGGTGCGAGCTTGCCTTCGTTAGGATCTTTGTTTGCTGGAAGCGCTCTTTTTAAGACTAGTTCCCCGATCGAGAACTTCCTTTCTTTGACCTTTTGATTGTAGCCTCTGGACAGCTGCTGCTGGTAAGAGGCCAGGCGCACGGATGCCGCTTCTCTTCACTCCTCGGCCAAGTCGAGCTCTTTGGCGAAGTTCACTTCATTCTGCCCCTGGTTGACGAGATCCGACCTCAAGGTCGGGAGGCCGACCTCGAGAGGGATTACAGCTTCCATTCCGTATGCCAAGGAGAAAGGGGTTGCCGAGGTAAATCGTCTCGGGGTGGTCCGGTACGCCCAAAGGACACTTGGTAATTCTTCCACCCATCTGCCTTTGGCTTTGTCGAGTCTCTTTCTGAGCCCATCCAGTACCACCTTGTTCGAGATCTCTGCTTGTTCGTTGCTCTGTGGGTAGGCCGGGGTCGCATAGAGGTTCCTGATACCGAGCTCCAGGCAAAAGTTCTTGAAGAAGTTAGAGTCGAACTGAGTTCCGTTGTCCGAGACCAGAGCTCGGGGGATCCCGAACCTCGTGACAATGTTCTCCCATACAAAATTCTTTGTGTCCTGCTCGGTGATGGAGGATAAGGCCTCTGCCTCTATCCATTTGGTGAAGTAATCAGTACCCACTATCAGCCACCTTTTGTTTCCTGGAGTTCGGTGAAGAGGTCCCACGATGTCTAGCCCCCACTGAGCGAAGGGCCATGGGCTGGAGAGAGGACTCAGGTCTTGCGCTGGTTGGTGCAAGGAGTGGGATAACTTCTAACATTTTTCACACTTCCTGGCGTAGAGCTAGGCATCTTTTTGCATATAGGGCCACCAATAGCCCTGGCTGATGGCTCTGTACGCCAGTGATCTTCCTCCGATGTGGCTTCCGCAGATTCCCTCATGAATTTCAAAAAGGAAGTCCTCTACTTTGCTTGGGTGAACACATTGGAGATATGGTCCTATGAAGGACTTTCTGTAGAGCTTCTCATCTGGGGATAGCCAAAAATGAGCTGCTTTCATTTTGACCTTGTTATGCATTACAGATCTGAAAGGAGACTAACATGGCTGATTTGCGTTTTAAAACTTTTAAAATCAGCAGTCAGATCTAATTCTCCAGCCATGAAGACATGCATATAAGTCCATGAAATCATGATCAACATGTATCTAAATCAAGGAGAAGATAGAAGACTATTACCTTGATGATTTGTATACTTCAAAACTCTGAAAAGAAAGGCTTTAATGTTCTGAAATCAACCTGCAATCAGCAGCACAGGTGCAGAAATTTTGTGCAGGATTTTCTCCTCTTGATCTTCTCTCCTATTCCACTTCCAAATCTGATTGGTAGTGATGGTGGGATCAAACTATGGAATCCAAGATGGGATTTCTGAATCACTCTTTTTGGAAAACTTAGTTGCTGGTCTTCTCTCTCCAATGAAGAAGAAGAGGGCAGCAACAAAGGTGCTGGGCGTGAATAGTATCTCAACTTGCAATGGGCGGCCAATGGGAACTTATGGTGATTCACGCCCCCTTAGGGTATTCCTTCTCTCTTAGTAATTCTCTGTTGCACGCCCAAGGCTGGGATTGGATTTATAAAGATCACATTCCATTATTAAGAGATCTCTTTCTTGAAGGAAAGACTATCTCTAAATAATAGCAACCAGCCCCTAAAGATATGCAACACTTACTAATTAAGGATACTAAAATAGTAACCATTAATTATAGGAATCTTTACCCAAAGAGGACCCTTTCCTTCCAAGAAAAGAAACCTAATCAAACTTGGAAACCTCACACAAGTGTCCCCACTTATGGCTGGCCCACAAAGATAGCTAAACACACCATGGCCCACTAGTCAATAATTTAGCTAGAGTTAAATTCATGTATGCCCACAAGAGCCTATTAGAATTTAAACTCAAAATTATTCTTCCACAAAATTAATTCAACCACATATCATCTAATTAGGAAACCATGCCAATATAGGAAAGTGGCTAGAAGAGGGACCAAAAGACATATTTGCCCTTGGCTCCCAAAATGACCAAAATGTCCATGCTAACCCCATAGCAACATTAAGATCATTTTAACCCTAACTCATTCTACTAGAGAGTTATGGTTGCACTCCAGGGACAAATATTAAATTGCAAATAAAGCTCATCATAAATTGACGATTGTCTTTGACCTACCAAGTACAATGACCACAATGCCCCTCTATGTAACATCCATAATCAAGTAGGTTAACCGATGTACTATCTACCTTCTTGATTACATCTCAACCTTAGAACTTCATACCCTTGACCTAATCATCATCCGGATATCATTCTCTTGATCCAGGGAGCGACCCACAAGTTCAATATCCATATGGAACATCCATATACTAAGATCTTAGATTCTGATGATTAGTCGGATAATTCTAAGGGGACGATCATTCCATCACATGATGGCATAGATTCCATATTGCATTTGCACGTCCCAACTAATCAAGCCCGAGCACCCAAAACACAGAGCTATTGACCCATGAAAAAGAATCTCACCCATAGTGAATTAAAGCACTAGAACTCGACTTCGTCAGTTCATCCACAAATGCTCAAGATTAAGAGCACTGGTCACTCAGTAGCAAGAGGTGATTTGATCTCTCTCTGTGATAGTACTATTTTAGAGATCACACCTACAGGTGGTCCTGTTCAATGCATGACACATGCACTAATGAGATAAATCCGGAAAAGCCTCCCGTGACTTAGGTAAGTCACCCTGAATACAGGAGAGTATCTCATTATAACTTATACCAAGATGAAGTGCCCAACTCCATCTCTCAGTTATGAACAAGTTTATTGTTTCAAGTGTCCATGACTCAGACCTAACTGTGTGTAGCCACTACACACCTAAGTCATTACTAGAAAACAATGGGCCTTATACAACCATACATATACACAAGTAATAAGAGAAAGATGTCATTCTATTAAATAACCAATAAATATCCAGTTACAGAGATGAGAGTGCAGTCAGTGGGCTTTAGGGCATACACCAATCCCAACAGTTCTCCCATACAAAATTCTTTGTGTCCTGCTCGGTGATGGAGGATAAGGCCTCTGCCTCTATCCATTTGGTGAAGTAATCAGTACCCACTATCAGCCACCTTTTGTTTCCTGGAGTTCGGTGAAGAGGTCCCACGATGTCTAGCCCCCACTGAGCGAAGGGCCATGGGCTGGAGAGAGGACTCAGGTCTTGCGCTGGTTGGTGCAAGGAGTGGGAGAACTTCTAACATTTTTCACACTTCCTGGCGTAGAGCTAGGCATCTTTTTGCATATAGGGCCACCAATAGCCCTGGCTGATGGCTCTGTACGCCAGTGATCTTCCTCCGATGTGGCTTCCGCAGATTCCCTCATGAATTTCAAAAAGGAAGTCCTCTACTTTGCTTGGGTGAACACATTGGAGATATGGTCCTATGAAGGACTTTCTGTAGAGCTTCTCATCTGGAGATAGCCAAAAATGAGCTGCTTTCATTTTGACCTTGTGGGCTTCATTCTTGTCTTCTGGGAGCCTGTCTTCTTTGAGGAATGCTATGATTGGATCCATCCAGCTTGGACCGAGATCAACGCAGAGGACTTGCCGAGCTGGGAGGAGTTCTATGCTTGGTTTTTTCAATGTCCCCACATCGACTGTCCTTCTCTTTCCTGCTTCTATGGCCGAGGCCAAGTTGGTTAGGGCGTCTGCATGGCAGTTGGACTCTCTGCCGATCTGGTTGACTTCTGATTTCTCAAACTCGGAGAGGAGCTGCTTCGTGTGGGCTAAGTAGGCTGTCATCCTTTCATCTCGGGCTTGATAGTCTCCGCTTAGCTGGTTTGTTACCAACTAGGAGTCATTGAAGATTACAAGCCGACGTGCCCCCAGTATTCTCGCGCTACCGAGACCCGCAATCAGTGCTTCGTACTCCGCTTCATTGTTGGAGGCTTTGAAGTCAAGGGTCAGTGCTTGCTCGATGACGAGGCCCTCTGGAGATTGGAGGACTATGTCAGCGCCAGCCCTCCTGGATGTCGAGGACCCGTCGACGAAAACCTTCCAGGCCGTCTCAAGGAACTGTTTCCATGATCGGTCTTGCTCGGTCTCGGCTGTCTCACTATCCCTGTTGCGCCCCAGTTCGGTATCGAGTAAGGTCGGTGCCGAACTAGGAGAAGTGAATTCGATGATGAAATCTGCCAGGATTTGTGCTTTGATCGCCATTCTGGGTTGATACTGGATATCGAATTGCCCCAGTTCGACGTCCCACTTGGAGAATCTGCCGGAAAAGTCCGCCTTCTGGAAGAGGGATTTGAGTGGGTACTCCATGACAACCACCACCGTGTATGTCTGGAAGTAGTGGGATAGTTTGCGAGAGGCGTTGATGAGTGCCAGCGCTAGCTTCTCGAGCAGCAGGTACCTGGGCTCGGCGTCGAGCAGGATCTTGCTCGTGTAGTAAATCGGCTGTTGCTGCTTGTCGTTCTCCCGAACTAACACCGAGCTTTCTGCATGGTTTGAGACTACTAGGTAGAGATAGAGGAGGTCACCTTGTGATGGAGGACAACAGCGGTGGTGAAGAGAGGTACTCCTTGAGTTTCTCCAGTGCATGATCACACTCAGGGGTCCACTGGAATGTGGAACTCTTTTTCAGAAGTTGGAAGAAAGGACAACATTTGTCCGAAGATCGGCTGATGAAGCGGTTGAGCGCAGCAGCCATCCCTGTGAGTTTCTGGACTTGTTTGGCCGAGGTCGGGCTCTGAATTGCTTGGATAGCTGCGATTTGCTCTGGATTGGCCTCAATCCCTCTCCTGGTCACCAGGCTTCCCAGGAACTTGCCGGAGCCGACGCCAAATGCACACTTGGAGGCGTTTAGTTTGAGCTGGAACTTTCTGAGGACGGCGAATGTCTGTCATAGGTCCGCCAGATGGTTCTGCGACTTCTTGGACTTGACCACCATGTCATCGAAGTAGACCTCCATCATCTTCCCGAGTTAGGCTTGGAACATCTTCGTGACCAGCCTTTGGTATGTGGCCCCAGCGTTCTTTAACCCAAAGGGCATCACTTTGTAACAGTAGATGATGCCCCGAGGTGTTATGAATGCGGTTTTCTCTTCATCGGGTCCGTACCTGGGGATCTAGTGGTAACCTCGGTAGGCATCGAGGAAGCTCATCCTGTCGTGTCCCGAGGTGGCGTCGATCATCTGGTCGATCTTTGGGAGGGGGAAGCTGTCTTTGGAACAGGCTTTGTTGAGGTCGGTGAAGTCCACACAGACCCTCCAATTGCCATTCTTCTTCTTAACCACTACTGTGTTGGCCAACCACTTCGAATAGTGCACTTCACGGATTGCTCCGGCCTCGAGGAGTTTGTCCACCTCTTCCATTACTGCTTCTGCCTGCGGGACCCCTGTTCTACGGGCCTTTTGCACTATGGGCTTGTGCCCGAGGCCAACGTTTAGTTTGTGGCACATGACCTCAGGGTCGAACCCGGGCATCTCGTACGGAGTCCAGGCGAAGACGTCATTGTTCTGCAGTAGAAAGTCAAGCAGTTTGGATCTCTCGTTGTCGGAGAGCTGGTTCCCCAGCAGGAAATATCGCTCGGGGTCGTCGGAATTGATCCTGACCTCGGTGAGCTCTTCCACGCTCTTCTGTTCAGTCGGCCGACCGACGTCCTCGAGTTCGGCCTCCAGTTCGGCCATATGCACTTACTGTGGCTCCGTTTCGCCAGGCACTACGGCCGTGAGGCACTGTCGGGCCATCTGCTGATCTCCTCCCACAGTTACTATCTTGAACACCCCTCCTGCCTTTTCTAGCGGAAACTTGAGTTTCTGATGAAGGGTGGAGGGTACTGCCTTCATGGCGTGCAACCAACTTCGTCCCATTATCACATTGTAACGGGACGGCGCGTCCACTACTACAAAATCGGCCATCTTCGTGGCGCCTCGTATTCGGACTTCAAGCGAGACCCTCCCCTTGGGGTACACTGGCTTGGCACTGAAGCCTATTAAGGGGACGCGGGCTTCCTGCAGATCAGACTCAATCAGGCCGAGCTCTTTGAAGCAGTTGAAGTAGAGGATCTCGGACGAGCTCCCAGGATCGATAAGGACGCGCTTCACGGTGTAGTTGTTCAGCTGTAAGGTGAGGGTGAGTGCATCATTGTGGGGGAGATGGACCCCTCCTAGGTCCTCGTCTAAGAACCAGATCTTGGGCTTTTCCTTTCTGGCCCTCTTTGGTGCGGGCCCCAGTTCGGCCGACATCACTTGTTTTCCATGGGCAGTCCTCCTGGCCTCTGACCGATCTTGGCAACTTTCTTTATTGGGAGTGGGGGCTAGGTGGATAACATTGATGACTCCTATTGGCCCGTCGCTGTCCTGATCATCATTGGGTGGAGGTGGTGGAGCGCGCTGCTGAGCCCGGTTGACCCTCTCTCCCTCCTTGACGTACTCCCGGAGGTGCCCGTCCTTGACAAGCCTCTCAAGGTGGGATTTCAGAGCCATGCAATCCTCTGTCATGTGCCTGTGCTGCTTGTGATAGGAGCAGTTCTTACTTCGGTCTCGGGTGGATGGATCGTCCCTCATCGGCTGTGGCCACTGGAAGTAGGGTTCTGCCTTGATTTTGTTCAGGAGTCTGTAAATGGGCTCCTTGAAGATGACATTGATGGCCATGTAAGGATCTCCGGTCCGCCTGGTAGGATTGAGCTTTGGTCTCTTGCTGCTGCCCGAGATCGAGGTGGAGAAGGTTGCCGAACTGGCGGTGGTCCTCCTCTTATCTGGCCTTTGTTTGGGGATCGTCCCCTCCCCTTTGGAGGTTTGGCCCTTCTGCGAGAGGCCGAACCGCTCCTTGTCATGAGCTTCGTCCTCCTCCTGTTCAATGTTTTGGTTCACCATGGCCATCAGCGCCTTCATTGTGGTCACAGGAGTTCGGACTAGGTCCTTTCAGAGTTCGTTTCCTAGGAGCAAGGCCTGTCGGAAGCATATGATGGCGACTTTATCGTTGGCGTCGGTGATTTGGCTGTATATCGTCCAGAACCTTCTGGCGAAAGCAGTGATACTCTCACCGTCCTTCATCCTGATTGCCATGAGGTTGCCACCCGTCTTCGGGATGACACGGTGCGCCTGGAACTTCTCGATGAATGAGCTTCGGAGCTGCCGCCAATTCGCGACCGACCCGGAAGGGATTGCGCAGAACCATCGGAGTGGGAGATCGCCTAGGCTTGAGGAGAAGACCCTGCAATTCAGGTGGCCGACATCCCCCCAAACCGACATCCGCTGAGTGAAATGCCGCAAATGTGCATCTGGGTCCGAGGTCCCGTCATAGAGGACGAACCTTGGGACGCTGAATCTCTCAGGGAGAGAGAAATCCTTTATTTCCTGTGAGAAGGGGGACATGCCCTGGTCGTCATCTTTTTCGCGATCCTCCATTTGGCCTTGGGTGAAACCGACCTCGGCCAGCCGGGCTTGGACCTCTTGTTTGATGTATTGGTCCAGCAGTTCCCTCAGGCTCGTTGTGTCGTCTGGCCTCGGGGACCCTGGCTCGCGACGTGATCCCCCGAGGTTGCTAGGTAGGCGGCTGCTGCTCGAGCCTTCCTCTTCGTAGAGTCTCCTTCTATTGTTGAGGACCTGCCTTAAATCCCGGCTGCTCGGACGGTTCTGCTGTCGCCAGGGAGGCGGAACACGAGACCTTCTCTCATTTGCCTTGAGCCGTTCCTGGAGATGACGAATCAACTCCTCTTTTTCTTGGAGGACCTAATTCTGGGCATCTAGCTCTTTAAGCAGGGGGTCGTCCTCTCCTGCTTCATGGGCCTGGTGAAAAGACTGGCCGTCGTCCTGAGTGCGATGATGAGAGTGGTGGGATTTTGCCCCAACATGGGTCTTGCCCTGTCGTCAAGGACCTGACGAGGAGACATTCTGCTGTGGGCCCCTGGGTGGCTGGTCACCTAGGTGGCGAGGGGCCTCTTGATGGTTGTTGTCACGACGGGGAGGTGCCGTCAGAGGTCGGAACGAGGAGTCCGACTGGACAATACCTTCCACGTATGCGGGACCGGTTTTCCTCCGGACTTTCTCTGGCGGGGAATCCCCGACAGCCCCTGCGGGACAGGGGGGACTCCCGCTGGTCCCGGAGGGGGAAGGAGAGCAGAGCGAACGCCAGTGGGCAGCACTGGAGGTACTAGCTGGGGCGGCTGATGTTGCGACTCTGGTTGCGAAAAGGGTGGAAATGGGGGTTGTTCCGGGGAGGAAAGGATGACGCTCTTCGGGATTTTGATGATCCTTCACCGCCGTATTGGCTTTTGCTAGTTTGGTTTCGGTAGAGATCCTGTTCGCACAGAAGGCGCCAACTGTAAGTGCCTAAAAATTACGGACTTGGTTTTGGAGAGGGTTAAGCTCTTGATTTAATGATCTGGAGAAGATGAGGGAAAAGGATCGGGCCTCCGATGACCTGAAAGAGGAAGATAAAAGTCAGAGCCCCTGGCTGTAGGCAGCCAATGGCACTCCAACACTCAAGTCAGTGTGATAACTGTGAGAAATGGAGAAGGAGAAGTCTGGGAAGGAGATCTGTCGCGTACCTCGTGTGGTTCTCCTTCATGCAATATATATAGACGTGAGAGTCATCATCGGGCTAGACCCGGGGGGAGATGGGAGTCCAATCAGTATGTACCTTCCTCTCCTGAGTGTGGGTAGGTAAAAAGGGAACGTCCCATCGGACCATCTCCCCATACCTATGGACGCGACCCGGGAGATAAGGCATGCCACTTATCTAGGTCCGGCGCCCACTCTATTTGTCAGTTTGCCGTCCCCGTCACGGCAGTGCATTTATGGCTGAGTGACAGGAGGCCGAGGTCGGGCTTTTGGCCGAGGCCGAGGTGAATGCTTATGAATGTAACCACCGAAATGGGCTCCACGTTCCCCGAGATGGTGCAACGGCCGAACTTGGACAGTACCGAGACTAAGCATAGTCCGAAATCGGGGAGTGGCCCCACACAAATCCGTGATCACAAAACGACCCCACACAAACTTAAACATTAAACCTTTGTTCAGAAAAGGGGAAAGTATATGGAGATTCGTCAAACAAGCCTCAAATGTTTAAACCATGCCTCAGTACCATGGTATTTGACTTGATAAATACAATGGAAGGTCTGAGTTGAAGTGGAATGCTCAACCCATTGATGAGAATTGCTAAAAAGAATTGGCTTTACTATTTTTAAAAGCATCGTCTATATGGCCCACCTACATAATACAGTGGTAAGGAAATGAGAAAGGTATGGTGTAGACTAAGGTTTGGTAAAATTCGACTTTAATGAGACCGTCTTAGCCCTTGAATTTAGAGCATCAAGGTCCAATGATTTTATAATGATTCAACCCAATGGTTGAAAAGGGTGGGGCAGTTTCCAAATTGGTGTTCCATTTGTATGTGGAAGTGTTTGGATTGATAACAAGTGGGTCACAATGTACAAAAGCACAATGTATGTTCCGTGGTTACAATCCATGGTATGTGGGTGAGAATCACTAGATGCCCGAGGGGGAGTACAGTTGAAGGAGTGGGTGATGGTACTAATTTAAAAAGGAGTGGGTGGCCGTACTTTACGAAGATTCAATCAGGGGTTGTTTCTCCTAAATTTAAGGCCGGGACCTTATGCCCGTCAGGTCAAGGCCTTCTCTATAAAAAAAAAAAAAAAAAAAAACAACGATTTATTTTTGTTTCATATTTTCTCATCTCATATTGTAGGGGAAATGTTTTGTGTGGGGCAATCCTTAGTGCGCAAGTTATGTTAGGGCCAGCAGTGACACCCTCTCTTGTGCTCCATTTCGGCTGTGTGCGTCTCGGCATGAACACTGATGCATTGCCGAGACCAGCACACTCCCACGATCTCGGCCACATGCCTTGTCGAACAAGTAGTGCATCTCGGCTACAGCCGAGATGACGAGCTGCTATCCAAGACAGGTACTGACAGTCACGCCTTACTTAAAGACTGGTGGCAGGGTACAAGCACGCGCTGATGAGACAGATACACCATCCAAGCCGTCCGCCCTCATCAAATCCCTGACAGAGCCACATCCAGTGGCTGCAGCCATATCAGGATAGGGCCCAAGAAAGGATCCGATGGGACATTAGCTGCCAACAGATCGAGGCAAGACCAGGCTCAATATGACTAGCATTTAATGCACTATGGGATGATCGGACCCTCATTTAATACAATGTGAGCTATGATGGATCCTCATTAATTACTATATGGGTGATGAGACCCAAGCAGTCAAATCATTAGGCCCACTCGCAGGCATCTAGGAATTTTCTCATATAAGGTGATTTACCACCCAAAACCAGGTACGCATACATGCATACAACTTCCTAGTCGTTACTCTGCCTCTCTTCTTCTCCGACCTTTGTTCCTGCACTAACTTAGGCATCGGAGAGCCCTGTGCTGCCCACAGCCAGGGTCCTTTGACTGCTTCTTCTCCCCTTTCAGGTCCTGAAGCGGATAGCTCTCTCCAGTCATTTGGATAAGTCCTCAAAGGCTCCCCCTAATCTTGTGAGTTAATATTTTCAGCACTTACAATTGGTGTCGTCTGTGGGAAAAAGATCAACAAAGCCTTCCCTGACCCCATGACTAAGAGAGCTACGAAAGGCGGAGAAACATCTAAAACGCGACGAACAGGACCGTCCTCTGTCACCCTTCCTGCTAAGAAGAGGGCTAAGAAGAAAACTGTTGCAGACGACTACGATGAACGTGGTTTCGTCCCAATCGACGTCCAGGAGCATAATCTTCCCTCGGAGTCGCTTTCGAGGGGAGCAGCAGCGTCTCTCCAGCGAGGAGACCCTCGACAGCAACCTAGAGAAGATCCTCTGTCAGATCAGGCTCCCCTGCTGGAACAAGCTCCATGGGATAAGTCTCCAGTAGTGAACATGTTAGTTCTCTCCGACCATCATGAGGACGACGGAGATGACGTTGACGAAGACTTTGACCCTACCCTTGAGGAGATTCGAGCACAAAATGCCACCATTAGAGAAAAAGATGCTCTGATCCGCCAGCTCCAGCAGCAGCTGGAAAGAGTGACAAGCTCAGCCAGGCAGCAGCTGTCATGGCGACATGACGAGGGGAGAGTTTCTCGTAGCAGGCACACTTCACCCCTCGAGAGAGATCCGAGGACTCATCTGAACGAGAAGAGGCGTGATCGAGCTCGCGATGAAGGCTCGAGCACCAGTCGCAGCCATTCAAGGAGGGTGTCGGAAACCATTCCAGAGGTTAGATACGACAACCGGGAGTGGCTCGACAAGCGCATCAGGCGGACAGTCTAGCACAACCTGGAGGTGGCCGGTCTCACCCTAGACCAACGGGATGCCTGCGAGTCCATCGATCTCGGCCCATCCCCCTTCTTTCGCGACATCAGGAATTATCCCCTTCCGAGGAAGTTCAATGTCCCGAGGTTCGTCACTTATGACGGGACTTCGGATCCGACCGCGCACCTTCGACACTTCTCCTAGAGGATGTCTATTTGGGGGGACGAAGGTCACTTGAACTGTCAAGTCTTCTCCTCCAGTTTGGGTGACCTCCCCTTGAAATGATTATGTGCGCTCCCAGAGGGGTCCATCTCGAGTTGGCAACAACTTCAGCAATCCTTCATGAAGAAGTTTCAGGCTTACAGAGTCATGCCGAAGACGGATGCAGATATTTTGGCCTTGAAGATGAAGCGAAAGGAGAACATCACTGGGTTCGCCAAGTGATTATGGACAGTCTACAGCCAGATCGAGAACTCCAAGGACGAAGTAGCAATCTTCGCCTTCCAGAATGCCATGCTGCCAGACAGTGATCTTCGAAAAGATCTAGCCCGGAACCCTGTGTCATCCATAACAGCACTAATGGCCATAGTGAACCGCTACATTGCTCAAGAGGACGACCAATCCAGAGCTCGGGAGACCTTCAGGATCGCGTAGAGAGACCGAGATTGAAAACCCTCGAAGAAAGACAAGGGATCGTTCCGGAGGGACGAGCCGGACAGACGCTGGACACCGGCCAGTTCAGTAAAGGCTCCAGCATCCACCTCGGGAGGAATAAAGAAGCTTAGGCTGTCCGTCGACCCCTACAGAGCAGTAAACACCATCTTCAAGGAGCCCATTCATAAAATCATGAATAAAATCAAGTCAAAGCCATTCTTCAGCTGGCCACAACCCATGAGGGGAGACCCATCTTCCCGAGATCAGAGCAGGTTCTGTGCATATCACAAGCAGGGCGGGCATAAGACCGAAGAATGCAGGATACTGAGGTCACACTTGGAGAAGCTCGTCCAAGACGGACACCTGCAGGAATACATCAAGGCGGGCGCCAGGGATGACAACCAGGCTCCGCGCGAAGACGAGAGGGACCAAGATAGTGATGAGTCTGAGAAACTCATAAATGTCATCCATCTAGCTCCCCCTCCCAGAGGGAGTAACCGAGCTCGCGCCGAATCCAAGCAAGCCTCCCATAGTAAGCAGGTGATGGCGGTCGAACTCGGCTCAGCTCCCAAGAGGGCTCGGAGAGAGCGGCCCAAGAATTGGTTCTCAGATGCAGACTTGGAAGGGGTCCAGCTCCCCCACAACGACCCGCTCATTCTCACCCTGAAACTGAAGGATTGCACAGTGCAGAGGATCCTCGTCGACCCCGGCAGTTCGTATGAGGTCCTCTACTTCGATTGCTTCAAGAGGATGAGCCTGACGGAGAAGGACCTGCAAAAAGCCGGAACTCCCCTCATAAGCTTCAGTGCCAAGCCGGTATACCCGAAAGGGAAGATTACCCTCAAAGTCCAGGTCGGCGGAGCATCCGTGATGGCAGACTACCTGGTGGTTGGCGCGCCTAACCCCTACAATGCCATAATGGGCAGGACCTGGCTCAACAATATGGAAGCAATCCCCTCTACTCACCACCAGAAGCTGAAGTTCCCATTGGAAGGCGGAAATGGCAGGGTGGAGATTGTTACAGTTCGAGGAGACCAACCGACGGCCAAACTGTGCCTAATGGCCGTAGTGTCCGGGGAGACAGAGCCCAAGCAGGTCAACATGGCCGAGATGGAGAAGAAATTGGATGAGGTCGGCCAGGACCTAGAGACGAAGAGCGTAGAAGATCTGACCGAAGTCAGGATTGATCCAAACGATATGTAACGATTCTTCTTGCTCAGAAGCCAACTCGCACAGCCAGAAAAGTCGGACTTGGTCCAATTCCTGGTGCAGAACAGAGAAGTCTTCGCCTGAACGCCCCACGAGATGCCTGGCATTGACCCTGAGGTCATGTGCCACAAGTTGAACGTGGACCCTAACCATAAGCCGGTGATGCAGAGAGCTCGCAGGTCTAGGGTGCCGCAGACAGAGGCCGTGATCAAGGAGGTGGACAAGCTGCTTGAAGCCGGAGTGATCAGAGAAGTCCAGTACCCGGCCTGGTTAGCCAACACGGTGGTTGTCAAGAAGAAAACAGGCAAGTGGAGAGTGTGTGTCGACTTTACTGACCTCAACAAAGCTTGCCCCAAGGACAACTTTCCTCTCCCAAAGATTGACCAGATGATCGACACCACCACTGGACATGACAGAATGAGCTTCCTTGACGCGTACCGCGGCTATCACCGGATACCAATGTATGGGCCAGACGAGGAGAAGACCGCCTTCATAACGCCCAGGGGCACCTACTATTACAAGGTGATGCCGTTTGGGCTGAAGAACACGGGAGCCACTTACCAGCGACTCGTTACTAGGATGTTCCAGGCTCAGCTCGGCAAGACCGTCGAAGTCTACATTGACGATATGGTCGTCAAGTCCAAACAGGCGCAGAACCATTTGGAAGACCTGGCTTAAGTCTTCGACACTTTGAAGAGGTTCAAGCTCAAGCTCAATGCTTTTAACTGCGCCTTCGGTGTCAGTTCCGGCAAGTTCCTTGGAAGCTTGGTCACGCGCAGAGGGATCGAGGCGAATCCAGATCAGATCTCAGTCATTCTCAAAGTGCAGAGTCCTACCACTGCAAAGGAAGTCCAGAAGCTCACTGGCATGGCGGCAGCACTGAATCCCTTCATCAGCAGATCCTCAGATAAGTGCCGGCCTTTCTTTCAGCTTCTTAGAAAAAGTTTAAAATTTCAATGGACTCCAGAATGTGACCAAGCCTTGCAGGAACTCAATGCCTATCTCTCTTCACCCCCTTTGCTCTAAACTCTGATACATGGAGAAGTTTTGTACTTGTATTTGGCGGTCTCCGATCATGCGCTGAGCTCGGTCCTCGTCAGAGAAGAGGACAAGCTTCAAAAGCCAATTTATTATGCGAGCAAAACCCTCATTGATGCCAAGACCTGATATTTACCTTTAGAGAAGCTCGCGTTGGCACTCGTCAGTGCCTCGCGTAAGCTCTCCCACTATTTTCAAAATCACACCATAGTGGTTGTTACATAACATCCACTTAAATCTGTTTTCAAAAAGGCTGACTTTTCAGGAAGAATCTCCAAATGGGCTGTCGAACTAGGACAGTACGATATCCAGTATCAGCCTAGGACAGCGATTAAGGCCCAAGTGTTGGCAGATTTTTCTCGTGGAGTTCTCTCCGAGTTCGCGCACCAACCCAGCTCGACGCCGAACTGGGGGGCAGGGGGCATGAGGCGTCCGCGGACTTCGATGAACAATTACAAGGCCAAGCCCTCACCCCAGTTTGGAGAGTCTTCGTCGACGGATCCTCCACTTCAAGAAGAACTGGCGCCGGAGTTGTCCTCCAGTCTCCAAAAGGGCTAGTCATCGAGCAGGCTTTGACCCTGGATTTTAAGGCGTCAAACAACGAAGCTGAGTACGAAGCCCTAATAACAGGACTAAACAGCGCCAAAATCCTTGGAGCTCAACAGCTAGTGGTCTTCAGTGATTCACAGCTGGTGGCGAACCAGCTGACTGGGTACTACCAAGCTCGCGACGACAGGATAGTTGCTTACCTAGCCCTTGCAAAGAAGATGCTCTCTCAGTTCCAGACGGCCGAAATCAGGCATATAGGCAGAGAGTCAAATTCTCACACCAACGCCCTTGCTAACTTAGCCTATGTTGTCGAAGTAGGAAGGAGAAGAAATATTGAAGTAGGATCGTTGGTCATGCCCAGCATAGAGCTCCATCCACCTCGGGAAGTACTGTGCCTTGATCTCGGCCCGAGCTGGATGGACCCCATCATAGCTTACCTGAAGGACGACCAGCTTCCCGAAGAAAGAAGCGAGGCTCACCGAATCAAACTCAAGGCAGTCTGGTTCTGGTTGTCTCCTGAAGGCAAGCTCTACAGGAAGTCATTCACAGGCCCATACCTCCAGTGTGTTCATCCAAGCAGAGTCGAGGACTTCCTCTATGAAATACACGAAGGAATCTGCGGGAGCCACATTGAGAGAGATCTCTAGCATACCGAGCTATTAGCCAAGGCTATTGGCGGCCATATATGCAAAAGGACGTGCAGGTATACGCTAGAAAGTGTGAGAAGTGTCAAAAATTCTCTCACTCCCTCCATCAGCCAACACAAGATCTAAGTCCGCTCTCCAGCCCATGACCATTCGCCCAATGGGGGCTTGACATCGTGGGACCACTTCACCGAGCTCCGGGGAACAGGAGGTGGCTAATTATAGCCACCGACTATTTCACCAAAAGGATCAAGGCGGAACCGTTGTCTTCCATCACAGAGCAAGATTCCAAGAGTTTTGTGTGGAAGAACATCATCACGAGGTTCGGCATTCCTAGAGCTTTGGTCTCGGACAACAGGACCCAGTTCGATTCCAACCCCTTTAGGAGCTTCTGCCAAGAATTCGGCATTCAGAACCACTACTCCACCCCGACTTACCCGCAAAGCAATGGCCAAGAAAAAATTTCTAACAAGGTGGTACTCGATGGACTGAATAAGTGACTCGACGGAGCCAAGGGAAGATGGGTAGAAGAGCTTCCAAGCGTCCTGTCAGAACAACTCCAAGGCGCTCCACTTCGGCGACTCCTTTCTCCCTAGCCTATGGGATGGAGGCGGTCATTCCCTTAGAAGTCGGCTTCCCAACTCTGAGATCCGAACTCTTCGATCAAGGCCGGAATGAGGTGAACCTAGCTCTGGAGCTAGACTTAGCCGACAAGCGCAGGGAAGCAGCAGCAATCAGATTGGCCGCCTATCGGCAACAGCTGGCCAGAGGCTATAATCAGAAGGTTAGAGAGAGGAAATTCTCAGTTGGCGAGCTGGTTCTAAAGAAGACACTCCCAGGCGACAAGGATCCTAATTAGGGCAAGCTAGCACCGAATTGGCATAGACCAATCAAAGTAATTTCTACTGCCAGACAATCAGCCTATAGACTTGAAGATATGGAGGGCCGACAGCTACCACGCCCATGGAATGCGTCGCATCTCAAGAAGCTCTATTTCTAAACATGTACTCTTTACTTGGAAGATTTTCAAGATCAATGAAAGAAAATTTCTTGTTGCCCTATTCAGAGTCTATAGAACTTGGCGACCACTATCGGCAGCTCGGCGATAACGCCACTGATGAGATCGCCTTAGGGTCGGTATAAATACCACCTAGGCATGAAGCCATTACGGCCACTGATGAGATCGCCTTAGGGTCGGTATATATACCACCCAGGCGTGAAGCCGTTATGGCCACTAATGAGATTGTCTTTGGGTCGGAATGAGTTCCACCCCGGCATGAAGCCATTTCGGCCATCTAGACTGCCCTAAGATCACTACATCCCACTCGCACAAATCCATTTCGGCTAAAGACAACTCGGGTTGATATGAGTTTTTTCACTCATCGGTGCCCTAAAAGCAGGTGTATCACAAAATCAATTCGGGGTATGTGTCAATCGTGTTGTATATGGTACAAAACTTATTGTGCATCAGAGTCGTTACATGACGAAGCGGTGGAACCTTGAGCATGGGTGACAACAGAAAGTCACTACCTATTTCATAAGGTGTTCCAGCTTAGCCATGCCTCCAATTCGGATCATATCGAGCCGAACTCAAACACTTGTACAAAAAGTGAAATACAATAGAAACAAAACGCAAGAAGGAAATGTAAAAGCATAACAGAGAGAAAAAATGCACAGTTTGAGACAAAAATTCAATTGCATTGATTCACTAGGAATTACAATTGTTTCATTACATTAAAAAAAACAGAGAGAAGATACATCAAAAGTTTATTCAGTGGCGCCAGTGTTAGCTTCCTCAGCCAGAGGAACTTCGGTTGACGCAGCAGCAGCTTCGGTCGGAGTGGGGGTGGAGCTTGCTTCCAGATCCGAGCTTAGGAACTAAGCTGGATTCTGATAATTTGGGTCGTCCTCAGGAATGCCCACCTTGTCTAGCGCAACGAGCAAGCCAAGCTCCCATGCCTTATCTCGGACGGTCAAGACCTGCAGCTCGTACAAAGTGGTTGCCTCAACCAACCCCTCGTCGTAGGCTACCTTGGTCTCGGCCTCCAACTTAGCCTCGGTTTCCTCAGTCTACTCGGCCATCTTCTTTTTAAATGTTTCGATCTCGACCTTCGTAGCCTCCACCTCGGCAGTGAGACTTTGGATCGACTGTTCTTGCTCAGCTACTCTCTTCCCACTCGCCTCCACTGCGGCCTCCAGTGCCTTCCTCTGAGCCTCAGACTCAGCTCTCTCGGCGCCCTCCTGCCGAGCCCTCTCCAGCTGCACATGGGACCTCTGCACTAGCTGCAAGAAAAAAGAACACTATGAGAAAACCATGATAAAAGTCAAAATCCACAAAGAACTTGGGCTCCAAACACTTACCAGAAGCCCTGCCTGCATCGACGCCATCGCCATCGCCAGCGCCACATTATCATGGTCTCTGTGCCAGGCCATGTCTAGGGGCAGCGAGCAGGCGGCAGCGAGGGCCGCCATCACTAAAGGATTCCCGAGGACCTGGTCCTCCACTGAGACATGCCTCCCTGGACCAACCTGTAAAGAAGGTCTCCAGGGGGCAGGCCCGGGGGGTGGCACCACTGTGGTCTCCGGGGTGTCCTCGACCACAGCCTCTGTCCTCGGCCTCTTCCTAGGCCCAGCTTCTTCCTCAGCTGTGCCCCCCCCCCCCCAATTTGTTGTTGACCTTCCGAATGCGGGGGTGGCGAAGGGACCCTGTCGACGACCGACGTTGGAGTGGCCCTGGGAGTCCGCCTTGAGCCGCCGAACGCCAGCGAACTCAGGTCCTTCACGACGGGCTAGCGGCGGGGCGGCATCTCTTCAATTATTGGGGAGGGAGCAGGGCGGCGAGGTCGTCTGATGAGGGGGGTTCCGCTCGACTCTGCCTCGGAGGTGGAGGCCTTGGCGCCGGGCTCGACCTTGCTGGCGGTGACCTCGGGAGCTATCCGAGAAGTACCCGCCTCGGTCTCGGTCTCCCTCCTCTCCGAGCTTCTTTCCAGGGTTCTCTCTGGCGACTGCTAAGTAACCTCGACTCTCTTGTAGTAGCCTCGGTACTTAGGCTCGTAGCCGAGAAGAGCCCAGGCCGCCCTGTTGGAGAACTCAGTGCTCCTCGAGACTCGCTGATGCCAAGCCTCATTCCTCTCCAGCCGACCTGCCCGGCTTTCTTCTGTTGAGCGTCTGCATGATCAGGAAACGAATCAGTTCGGGAAAATGAAAGAAAGGACAGAGACAAAATCAAAACCAAAAGATCTCATCTTGGAACGACCCCGGGGCGACGAGGGATGCTGTACGCTCCGACTTCTTCGGCGCCGAACTCCCAGTTGCCAGAAACAGACAAGAGGTCGTCCGCCGCGTACTTATTGGAGTCCTCGAGCGCCGTCACAAAACTCTTTCGTTTCGACTTGACTCGGAGGTAATATGTGTCCTCCTTTGATTTACAAATATCATATACGTCCTCTATGTCGTGGACGCCTAGGTCTATGTGGAGGTGCCTATTGAGCGCAGCTGTGCCCATGATGATCTTGTAGGCGTTGGGCATCAGCTGGCAAGGGGTGAGGTTCCAGGTGCTGAGGCAAGCCCTAAGTAGTGGGTGTAACGGAAACCTAATACCTCCCTCTATAACCGCTATAAGCGGGATGGGCATCCAGCCGTCGGAGTACGACCGGCTTATATGATCTACGGGGTCTGCCCTCCGGACGAAGACATCGCCCAATATCCCATACGCCGACCTAAGTCGCTCTATGGCTTGTGGAGTATCTAACCAATGGCTGTAAACCCCCATGGCTGGTGAATGAAAAAGTAGAGAAGAAGGAAAAGAACCAGAAGGAAAACAATGAATGACGAAGGACTCGAGGAACTTACTAACACAAGGGAACCTAGAACAGAAACGGATGCGGGTGCGCTGTGTGTAGATGAAAGATCTGCTCTGGGTCTTGGCTCTGGTTCTTGGAAACGCTCTTTCGAAAATGAAAAGCAAGAAAGAGGAAGAAGGTGAAGATGCATCTATTTATAAAAAGGAAGCGCCCCGTAATGGCGCCGTTTCCGAAATTCAAAAAACGCCGCTTCAGAGACTGCACGAGTACCCTGTATGACAACGTGGCTAACTGGATGGCGACGCGTGTCATCGGCTGTTCATCTCCTGCAATGATTCAAGCATGGCATTTACTGCAATTAATTACCCCTGGTGTGCGAGGAGAAGTTGAATAAGCGCCACGTGTCAACTGCTGACGTCAGGGCGAAAATTTTCGGCGGTTTTTCGTAATTATAGCTCCCGACCCCATGGAATCCGACATCCCAAGAAGTCGGAAGCTAGGGGCAATTGTGTGGGGCAATCCTTAGTGCGCAAGTTATGCTAGGGCCAGCAGTGATGCCCTCTCTTGTGCTCCATTTCGACTGTGCGTCTCGGCACGAACGCTGATGCATTGCCGAGACCAGCACAGCTTGCCACGATCTCAGCCACATGCCTCGTCGAACAAGTAGTGCATCTCGGCTACAGCTGAGGTGACAAGCTGCTATCTGAGACAGGTACTGACAGCCACGCCTTACATAAGGACACGTGGCAGGGTACAGGCACGCGTTAATGGGACATATACACCATCCAAGCCGTCCGCCCTCATCAAATCCCTAACAGAGCCACATCCAGTGGCTGCAGCCATATCAGGACAGGGCCCAAGAAAGGATCTGATGGGACATTAGCTGCCAACAGATCGAGGCAAGACCAGGCTCAATATGACTAGCATTTAATGCAGTATGGGCTGATCGGACCCTCATTTAATGCAATGTGAGCTATGATGGGTCATCATTAATTACTCTATGGGCTGATGAGACCCTAGCAGTCAAATCATTAGGCCCACTCCCAGGCATTTAGGAACTTTCTCATATAAGGTGATTTACCACCCAAAACCAGGTACGCATACATGCATACAACTTCCTAGTCGTTACTCTGCCTCTCTTCTTCTCCGACCTTTGTTCCTGCACTAACTTAGGCATCGAAGAGCCCTGTGCTGCCCACAGCCAGGGTCCTTTGACTGCTTCTTCTTTCCTTTCAGGTCCCTGAAGCGGATAGCTCTCTCCAGTCATTTGGATAAGTCCTCAAAGGCTCCCCCTAATCTTGTGAGTTAATATTTTCAGCACTTACATGTTTCTTCTTCATTTTTTTTCCTTTGGAAATTTCAAGCTGTCAAGAACAAATGCATTTCTCTATTTCTTTTCAAAAAAATAGTGGAAAAATATTTCTTGGAAATGATGCCAAACATGCCAGCATGATTTTCTTTGGCGCGGTAGAAATTATGTCATGTGTTTGGGGACCTGTGTTGAGAAGAAACCTCTTGGAGATTGAGTAGGGTCACTTAATTGCTGTGATATCCTCTATAGTGTTTCAATTCCGGAGGAGGGAATGATAGGAGGGTTTAGATGGGTTCGATAATTGTAGGTTTTGCTGGAATTTGGAAGATTAATGTGTTGGACCTTTGTTTTAGTTTGTAATTGTTGTCAAACCTAGGATGTTGGCATGGTGTTTGAAGGCAGTATGGTGAAGGTTGCAGGCATTCAAAGTGAAATTGGGCAACTGCATATTCAAGTCATGTCAGTTAAGCATGTTGTTATGCTTATATCTTCTTATCTAACATCTGAATCAAAAAGTGGTCAACATGACTTTTGTGCATCAGTGAGAGAGATTGATTTTTGGTTTTGGAATCAGGTCGATCTGACTTCAGGTTTTAAAGTTATGGCCCGGACACCGGGATAACTCTGCTTCACTCAGGTTGCTGTTTTTCTGTGACCAGTCAGTTTCAAGGTAATTTTACACTACTTTCTAATCAATTTGGGTTAAATCTCAAAACATAAAAGTTGTAGCCCTCTGATAAATTTTTCATTTGAATCAAGAATCATGTTGTTTCGAGTTCAGAAGAGGAAGTTATGAATTTTCTACTGGAGACAACTCTGCTTCACTCAAGTTACTGTTTTTCTATGACCAGTCAGCTTCAAGGTGATTTTACACTACTTTCCATTCAATCTGGGTTAAATCCCAAAACATGAAAGTTGTAGCCCTCTGATAAATCTTTCATTTGGATCAATCATGTTGTTTCGAGTTCAGAAGAGGAACTTATGAATTTTCTACTGGAGAAAAATTCTGCAGTTTTTCTGCACTGCGAGATTAATTCTTCTTGGTACTATGTTGTGGGTCACATTATGTGTTGGAATGTAATCAAGATGGCCCATCAGATTCATCTGACTCAAATAGTAGGTCAGTCCAGTCCAAACAATGAATTTCTTGTTGGGTCTTTTGTTTGGCAAGAAAGTCAACAAAATATTCTTCCTATTCTTTTTAATTGTTAGCAACTTCTCTTATTGGCTAGAGATCCAACTTTTTAGGATCTGAGATATGTGCCTTGAAAACTGAATGTTAAGAAAAAGAAAAAAACAGGGAAGACGTGCTGTGAGTGAAGAAGAAAAATAAAAACAGAGAAGATGTGCAGCTGTGTGTTGAATGATTGGAGTTTTTCGCAACAATGGGCGCTGGTTGCTTTCTTCATGGATTGGCATACAGTTTATAAGGAATCCAGAACAACAACTGTTGTGTAGTGAGGGGCAATTTCTGAAATAGTAGTGTGCTGGTTTTGAGAAAATTGCAGAGTGTTGTTTTCAAAGAGAAGAACCTACAGTGAAGAACGGATTTAGGTTGGTTATTCGTGGATTTGTTGCATTGGAATTTAAATAAATTCCTGTTTCTGCATTAGATATGTCTTAGATCTCTACATAGTGCAGAATTATGAATAGTGGTGTGCAAGTTTCATTGTGGTTTCCTTGTTGGGTTCTACTGCATCTGAGATTGTGTTGAATTGTTTGGATCAGACGAATATTGCAGGTGTTTGTTTTGGCTGATTGAAAATATTGCACAGCATCTGCGTATGCTATATATCACTCAAATTGGGGCTTGAGTGTACGGGTTGGTGCTCCTGTTCGTTGTTGCAGGTGAAAATTGTAAAGGGGTTGGTGCTCCTAGCAGTGGGTGCTACTAAATAGTGGAAGTGTGCACTTTGCACACTGTGGACGTAGCCTGCGGGGGAACCACGTAAAATCCCTTGTGTTCTCTTGTGATTGTGTGATTGCCTGGTTGATTGCTTTTGAAAGTGCTCATCTAATTTGCAGAATTAAAATTGAGATAAATTCGTAGATAAAAGACAATCACTGATTCACACCCCCCCCCCCCCCCCGGTTGATTGTTTAAGAAAGTGCTCATCTAATTTGCAGAATTAAAATTGAGATAAATTCGTAGATAAAAGACAATCACTGATTCACCCCCCCCCCCCCCCCCCCCCCCCCCGGCAGGTATTATTTTGACAATGGAGAACCTTCAGAAGAGAGATTATTATAGTGGACAAGTGCCCTGTGTGCCTTAAAGATGCCGAGTCAGCGAACCACATACTGGTGGCTTGTCAATTGGGCTCAAGCCCTTGGATGGCTGTTTTGTGATGGTTTTGACTACAGTTGGGTTCTTTTGGACATTCTTTTAACTGATACCTGGAGGATAGGGTGGGATTTGCAATGGAAAGAGCTGTGGAGTGTTTTTTGTTGTCATTTGGTTCATGGAAAGAGATAAATAAGCTGTACTTTGAAGGCGTTCATAAAAGCGAGGAGTCATTGGTGAACAGAGTTAAAATTCTGGGAGCTTCTTATGTTTCTATGATTCCAGTTTTTCGAGGCATTCCGCCAGATTTCACCTGGACTTGGTCTGACGTTTCTCTCTTATCCTATCAGGTTTTAAGCTTGTCCTGGATGGTCTCCACCTGCACATATCATCCCTAATTTAGCTTCTCAATTTTGATGGCAGTATTTATGGTAATCGGGGTCAAGTTGGAATTGGGGGTGGGGGTGGTGGTTCTACAAGATAGTTCGGCTGCTCACATCCTTTATTTTTCAGTCCAGCTGGACAATGCTCTGTCAATGAGGCGGAAATGCTTGCTTTGAGAAAGGGCCTTTGTGAAGTGCTTTGTTTGGACTGCCGTAACATCATTGTGGAAGGTGTCTCTGTTTGTGTTATCTGATGGAAAGTGCCATGGTGGAAGAGTTGTAGACTTGGCAAGAAAGTTGGAGTCTCCATTCATGTGAAGTGGGGTGCTAAATCTATCACACAGATGGGTTGGCTAGCGAGGGTGTTCGGTGACTGACTTTGCTTGTTGATAATGTCTTTCCTCCATTTTAGGGAATCTTCAGGGAGTTCTGCTGTTTTGTTTTGTGGCTTCTCAGTATGTCTCTTATGCTGGATAGCTCTTTTTAATAAAATTCAGTTACCATTCAGGGAAAAAATGGCAATAAATTGGAGAGTTTTTTTTTTTTTTTACGAATAGATTGGAGAGTTGTAGGTGACGTGCTGTGCATTTAGTTAAACACTTACAACCACTAAGTATCACCTATTATTATGTAGAGGTATATATATCCACATGGAAATCAAATAGGTTTTCTTGCCTGTGGAAGTGCAACAAATCTCACTAATTTTGATGTCTCGTCCTTCAGTTTAGTTATCAAAGTGGTTTGTTTCACTAGTTCACCTGCTATGTTTTCTTAGATGTCAGTGCATGTGTATATGTCACGTCCCCAAAAATACAACCATGGGATAACGTGAAAAATAAAAATAAATATTCATTTTTCTGTGTTTAATACAACACGAGCTTCCAAAAGTGGACCCACATATTGCAAACCATGGTGGGTCAAAATAAATTTCATTAAATTCAACGGAAGCGTTATTCAATTGGTATCCAAGGTTCATAATTAAGATCCAACACCATCATCAGATGAAGAAATAATAATTAAAGTTGCAGAATAAATCAAATAATTACTAAATAAAAGTTTATCATTAAATAAAGTTCATCTAAAGAAATTCTAAGATGACGTTCTCTCTCAAGTAGGCTCAGATGACTCCGTAGCTATCTCCGGCTCTCCACCCAGGTTCTGCAACTGGTTCAAACGCTTCCACTCAGGTTCGTCAACTGGTTCAAACGTTTGAAACGTTTGACCACCCTCCGTCTCCACAGTAGGGTAGGGGTCGGTACCTATGCACCAATAAACAAAGTAAACAGCAAGTACGAAAGCATAATTCATAAATAAAATACAAGATCAATGAGAGTAAAGACAAGTAATGATCATAAGAGATTAACAATGGAACAATGATGAAAATAACGTATAACCTAAATTCAATCTACACAATAGAGCAATACAATAATCACACAGAAGCACTGTTATTGCTTTGGGTGGTCAGTCCTAACTTTCAAGCGGGAAAACACGTTCGAAGGCCGGCGGTCATTAACCGGTTCGTAATCGAAATCATAGGTCGGATAAACCGGTTCGAAATTCGGATATTAGAGTGTCCGTACGCATCGGTGATCAGCCGTCCACATACAACTGCAGTCATTCGAATATGACCAAATCAATATACATATATACATATCATAGTAGAATAGACCTAATGATCAGTAATGCTCTTGACACAGAAACCTAAGTTAAAGTGAAGGGCTGACTGCACAATAATTTATAATCGAATACCAAACGAATAATTCGAATAAACCTCTATAATATCTCAATCGATTGCCACGCCACATCACAGTGCATATCCAATCAATCATAAGGTATGCAACTAATAGACCAATATCAAATTCAATCATATATGCAAACCCGAATGTCAAGGAATAATCAGAAGTCAATCCTAAGGTCAAACATAAGGTATCATACCTGACAACCATAGGAACCTCTAATAGGTAAGAGATCAACACATCCCCGCTCAATCAATGGTGCATAGACCCAATTAAGGGTTTTCCAATAGAGATGGGTTGAGCCCGAATCCATTAGGATTTCCCCGAAGTCATACAAAGTACTAAATCTCATGTTGGTAAAATACCGTTTGCCCGGACGGTATTTACTCGGTCCAATGATCCAATTAATAAAGTACAAAAAAATATAATTTTAACATATTAAAAACCATATATATGATTTATTATTAATTTGCAAATAAAAATAATCTTAATTTATAACCTAAGAATTCCATCTATAATCTTTTTCCAAATTCATTTTTTTATAAAACGGGCCCAAGGTCTAATTGGTTTCATGAAAATTACAATGGGCTATTTTCTAAAATCTAATGGGCCAAGTGTTAAAAGTAAGTTGTCATAACATGACTCATCTCTTTCCCCCACCACGTCATCACCAATCTCTCTCTTATATACTCCCAAACCACATCAGGTTCTGTATTAACCTCACATGGGATAACATCATCAGGTCATCACCAACCTTTATTATCCTCACACATCACTAATCGAGATCCTCGCAAAAATCCCACACTTTTTCAATGCACTCACGGACCACCAATTCCCACTTCATGTCCAAGTTGTAAACGGCCACACAGAAACCCATCCTGGAACAGGCTTCACGTCAAACGCTGCAAGGGGTATTTGGATAGTGGCCCCCACCCGGGATTAACTTCACCACACTATCGCCCACCCATAGACGGCTGAATGCCCGGACCAGATCCATGATCGGATCGTCCAGTGGGTCACACAACCTGGTTAACTACAATTAAAATATTTTCAAGAAACTCACACCCCAAAATTTAGAATAAAAAGATAGTGTCTATATATGTGCAAGGTTTCATCCAAAAGAGAGAATCAAACATTTGAGGGCATAAAAGAAAAAAAAAAAGGGTTTCTACATGCATCCACATACGAATCAAAGAAGAATACAAGCATTAAATTTACAAATTATAATTAGGTACTTGTCTGAAATTTGCGGTTGGAAGAGACGGTTTAGAGATCCTACTGCCAAAACCCAAAGGTGCTAATACAGAGAAAAGTTGAAAGAGAGAGAGTTGTGTGTGGAAATAAAAGAGTGTGGTGGTCTATAAATAGGAAATAAAAATAAGAGTTGTAGTCTAACTTAGATTCTAAAAAAATAGAGTTTGGGTTTTTAAAAAAATATAAAGTTTGGATTAGAGAAGGATTAGAGTTTTGGTTTAAGAAAAATTGTTCCACTAAATTGGGCTCGGGTTAACTATGGGTAAAACACCTATCCAACAAGCCTACCTCACCAACCTAAGTCTAGCGTGGTCCCCACTTAGACTAATCGTGTATTTAATTAAAATACAATCAATTATATAATAATAATAAATAATATATAATATATATATATAATACCAAAACGTCACAGTATCCACATTTGCATTCCTTTAATCGGAAATAATTTCCTCACTAATATCAAAGGCTTGTCCTGGATTTTAGTTTGCAAAGCGGTCTGTTTCACTAGTTCACTTGCTGTGCTTTCTTACATGTCGGTGCATGTAGGTATATTCCACATATGTGGTCCTCCTTTAATTGAAATTTTTTTTTTTTGTGATGTAAAAAAACTAATATATATATATATGAGAAATATTCAAGTGAGGAGGTGAGAGACTCCTTTTTTTAGGGAGGTTTCAAGTACAAAAAGGCTTTTGTACTTAAAGGGAGTATACCCTTTTGTACTTGAAACCTCCAAAAAAAAGGAATCCCCCACCACACATGGTGAGGGAATCACTCACTTGAATACCCCTATATATATATTGATATTTTGCAGCTGGAAGTGGTTGGTGAGGTTGGACCACCTGATGGACATGGTGGTGATGATCACTGATGCAGGCGATGCAAATCTTTCCTTCCAGAATAAATATCGGTGAGACAATATGGTTTTATTATTCTGTATCACATTAAACCTATTTTCAGCGTCTTATTTTTCCCTTGTATTCTTGGCTCAATTTGGGGATTTTGTTGAGTTTTTCATTTTTAATTTCAATTGTTAGTTTGAATGCGGATAACCTTTAAAATCTTATTCCATTGTCAAAATAATTGATGGACACATTTCCTCACCAGCGAATCAATGAGAATTTTCTCACGCCTGTGCTGTGCTGTGATGAGCTTCCATGGTCTTGGGATCCTTTTATTTATTTAATTACTCTGTTCACAGGCTCTAACAGTGAGAGAACTGGCTGGGTGGAGTCAGAAGCAATCCAATTAGAAATGTATCGTCTTTCATTGAATAGTCTCAAGCTTTCCATGCTTAATATTTGTGTATGTTTTATTCATCAGTATTCTCCCCGTTGGTCATCTTTTGCTTCACTAAATGGCAGTCCAGAACATTCATTTTATGGAGAAACCATTTTGCAAACATGTCATTATGAGACGCATCATTTTCCATCCATAGACCTTGACCATGGTAGGATTACTAGATGGAGTCCGGTTTACATCTGGCATGAGTCACAAGGGGTGAACACTACTAGTGTTTCTTCTGTTGTCTTGGCATATACGTTTCATTCTTAATAATCAGTCATGATAGTTGTAAACATGATATTTTAACTTCAGGAGGGATCAGAAAAGACAAAATGCCTTGTGGAGCTTATTTCAATGCTTAAAAACATTGGAACCATCAGTGGTTCCTGAACCCCAACTCTATTTTAACCCCAAGCTCAAAAGGTAGGCTCTGAGACACCATGTCGATCCAAGTCCTTGAAGCTATTACAGAATGCCTTGCTCAAGTCCAATCAGAGTCCCATGAGATTCAACACAAGGCTCTCAGAACCCTCTCCTACCTCACCAAGGTCAGCCCACAGAACAGAAATTTACTTGCACAAATAGATGATGCCATACCCATGTTACTCTTCCTCTCGAAATCATCAACAACCCAGGGCCTCTCCCTATCTGTCCTCTTCAACCTCTCCCTCAACCCCAATCTCAGGCAAATCCTAGCAAAAATGGACACCATCCAGCACCTCAACTCTCTCATCCTTACTCCTAGTTCACCCGAATCTGGCATGTTCGCTGCGTCCTTGATCTGTAGTTTAGCCATGTTGGATAAGAACAAGGCCAGATTTGGGGTGGCAGGCACGGTTCAGGTGCTTGTGAAGGTCCTCAGTGGTGCTGTGCAGTTCTCAGCTGCCCACCACCTTCTTAGTTCTCTGGCTGAGCTCCTGCAGTTCCATGGTAACTGTACCCTTGCTGTCTGGGCAGGAGCTGTGCCGGTATTGTTTCAGGTTGTGGAGAGTACTGATGGTGTAGACCTTTCTGGTTCATCCCTTGCTAGTCTGGGCCTCCTGGCAAGGTTCAAAGAAGGGATTGAGGAGATAAGGGCAAGAGATGGAGTGGTGGGTTTGCTGGTTGATGTATTGAAGAGGAGGTGCATGTTGAGCAGGGAGGGCTCTGCTGAGCTCCTACTCCGGCTATTCGACGAAAGTGAGGAGCATGTGAGGGAGGCCGTGGGCCTGTCTGAATTCTCGTCTCTGGTCGCCGATCTCTCGGTGCGTGGCTCAGCTAAGGCCCGAGAAAAGGCTTGTATGTTGATGAGGAAGATGATGGAGGTGAACTTAGATTGCTATATGGAAGGGAACCCCATGGTTCTCCAGTGGTACTAGAATATGAAGACGAGCTGGTCTGGTTTCGACTTTGATATTACGTGGCTGATTTAATTTTGATTTTGGAGAAAGGATGATCAGAGATTCTTTTCCTTTCTCCCGTGCTAAGTGACTATACATTCCAATGGACTTATAATCATTAACGTGTGTGCGTGTTATGTTCCATTTCCCAACTGATTTGCACTCGGATTAAAGAGCTAGGGACTCAGAATTGACTTGACCATTCCTATGAGTCCAACTCAGGTGAGTTGAAGACAATGGCCTGAGAGTGACCCAACACGATTAGCTTTTTTTTTCTTTTTTCTTTTTTTAAACGATTGAATTATTTTATATACAATGTATATACATAAATTAATGTATAATATGTGAATTCTTTATGCATATGGCATAACAGCTGTGCTGAACTGCCGGAGCAGTTTACAGCCTGCCGCCCTACTGGACTTACCTGGCCCCTTGTCTAATCTATTCTGTTAACACTCACTACCCCTGTGAATTAGATCTCACACCAACTTCACACTCATCCCAAGTTTTGTACCCGATTTGATCGATCACATGGGGAACATGTGAACTGGCACTTCATCAAACAGCTAAAAAATTGTTCAAATTTTAGGCCTTTCTACCCTCTATCCCCATATTTGACATGCATCCGGGTGGGCTCCACAGGCTGGGCGATGATTTGCTCTAGACTATGGATTTAGACTCTGGGTTTAACCTCCTCTTGCATATAAAAAAAGAGAACACAATTGCAAAGATGGTACACAAATAGATAAAAAAATATAGTGCTTGAAAGCTGAGACAATATCCAACTGTGTGCCTTTAAAGTTCTTGGCTCCATATGGCATCTAGTCCTCATTCCCCCGTAATACAAGCCATCCAGGTCATAAACTCTCAATTGCAAGGTTGAAAAGGGAAATGGGGTATGGTCCAAATTTGATGTGATTAATGGCCACTCGTGGAAGAAATCTGCCAACTAGTATTTTTAGGTGAAAACCCCTTGGTAAATTGAAATATTCACCAAATTATGACTGTTGTCTATCCTTGGACTATGTTGTGGTTCATGGCTTCTCTTGGTTTTATGGTTTATTGGTGGTGAAATTGAGCTTCAAGATTTAAGCTGCCAATTAGTATATTTAGGTGACATGCCTTTGTTAAAGCTGAAATATTCACCAAATCATGAGTGTTGTCTATCCTTGGATTATGTTATGGTTCATGGTTTCTCTTGGTTATATGGTTCATTGGAGAAATTGAGCTTCAAGATTTAAGGGCCTGGTTGTTTCATGTAATTGAATACATAGGGTTAGGATTGAAGAAACAAACATGAATTTTCAAAAATGACATGGGGAAGTGGGGCATGAATACCCAGGCCACCACCCTAGTAATTCAAATCCTAGGAAAGTAGAGCTCTTAGCTACATCTCTACCCCATGTCCTTTACCCTCCACGTCTTTAATAATCATGTGGAGCTCATTTGATCAAGAATTCTTATATGAGTTGCAAACAACTAGGTCCTAAATGTTCTTATCTGAGTTGAAAAAATTTTCATTGTGCTTTATCCATCATTACTTGGGTTTGAGCATTCTCTGGCTTCCTCTCATTAATGGACTCCTGGTGTATATTTAGTTGGACAAATTGCTGCCCCTAAATCTATCTTACATATACTTTAATTTAAAAAAAAAAAAAAAACTTTATAGCATGTAAAGAAATGCAATTACACTCGATTACTACTGCCAAAAATTATTTTTTATTTTTTTGTTCAAATAACAACCATAGTGAAGACAGTTACGGACAAGAAAGATTTTTACTATAAACAGATTCATTTTGTAACGTTCTAATTTTGGGTAGTTTCTACTGAGATTTGGACTAATTGTTAGATTGTGTGGTCTCAATTCATCAGTTGATATAATAAATTGATTAATTTATTTATTTATCAATAAAATCATGCTTTCCTTTCATGAGATGAATGATGTTTTATTACTTAGTGCACATGACCAATATATATATCACTACAAGAAAAAGGCCCAACAGCGACCAAATGTTTCAGCGATCGCAATTTTCGGTAGCTATTGCGGGTAATAGCGACCGCTATTAGCGACCGAAAATAAATCCCGTCGCAATTATTATCAGCGACTGGTCGCTGATCAGTCGCTGATTCACAGTTCCCACCATTAAAATTGGCGCAATGGCATCAGCGACCGCATTCGGTCGCAGAAATCGGTCGCTGATCCTTTCACCCTTCTTTTTTCCCCTTTGCCGCCACCAAAATCCCTTTTTCCCTTTGCCGCCACCAAAAACCCTCTTTCTCTCGCTCTCGGTCTCTCACGCTCTCTCGGTGTCTCTCTGCTCTCCCGGTCTCTCTCAAGCTCTCTCGGTGTCTCTCTGCTCTCTCTCTCTCTCTCTCTCTCTCTCTCTCTCGCTCTAGGTCTCTCTCTGCTCTCTGTCTCTCGCTCTCTAGGTCTCTCTCTGCTCTGTCTCTCGCTCTCTCGGTCTCTCTCTGCTCTCTCTCTCCCTCTCAGTCTCCCTCTGCGTCTCTCTGCTCTCTCTCTCTCTCTCGCTCTCTCGGTTTCTCTCTGCTCTCTCTCTCCCTCTCAGTCTCCCTCTGCGTCTCTCTGCTCTCTTTCTCTCGCTCTCGGTCTCTCTCTGCTCTCTGTCTCTCGCTCTCTCGGTCTCTCTCTGCTCTCTCTCTCCCTCTCAGTCTCCATCTGCTCTCTGTCTCTCGGTCTCTCTCTTTCTCTCAGTCTCCCTCTGCGTCTCTCTGCTCTATGTCTCTCGCTCTCTCTCTGCTCTCTCTCTCTCCCTCTCAGTCTCCCTCTGCTCTGTCTCTCGGTCTCTCTCTCCCTCTCAGTCTCCCTCTACGTCTCTCTGCTCTCTCTCTCTCGCTCTCGGTCTCTCTCTGCTCTCTGTCTCTCGCTCTCTCGGTCTCTCTCTGCTCTCTTTCTCTCCCTCTCAGTCTCCCTCTACTCTCTGTCTCTCGGTCTCTCTCTCCCTCTCAGTCTCCCTCTGCTCTGTCTCTCGGTCTCTCTCTCCCTCTCAGTCTCCCTCTGCTCTATCTCTCGGTCTCTCCCTCCCTCTCAGTCTCCCTCTGCTCTCTGTCTCTCGGTCTCTCTCTCCCTCTAAGTCTCACTCTGCTCTCTGTCTCTCTCTCTCTGTCTCCAAAAAAACCCATCTCTGTTATCAGGCGCAGACCGATCCCACTGAAGAAACATTGCAGCCCCTTTTCTGGTCGTCTTCTCCAAAGCCAGCACGAGTTTGACCCCTTCTCCAAACCCCATCGTCTCCAACTTTTCAAAGTCTTTCTCGAACAACATCAACAAGAAGTCGAAGAAGAAGAAGAAGCAGCAAAAGTCGAAGAAGGAGAAGAAGCAAACGTCGAAGAAGAAGAAGATCCTGATCCAAGCATCCACTTTCCCAGCCCCCACTTTCTCGTCTGGATCTGATCTCTACACCATCAGAAGCATTCGACATACACTTGATATAAAGCTAACTTGATCTCTTCGTCAAATCTCTTCGGGAATTGAGGTAAAGATTCTGAATTTTTGGTGAAGATCATGTAAGATCTGCTGCCTTAACTTATAGTAAGCTAGATCTTCTAATGCTCTGATTTATCTGGCGATTTCTAGTCTAATTTTTTGGTTTTTTGTTCTAGATCTATTTGTTTAACGTTGAAAAAGGTTGAGATTTCTGTTTATTTATGTCGATTTCTATTTGTTTCGATCTGCATCGATTGAAGTAGCAAGTTCTCGATTGCTTGTTGATGAGCGAATCTGTTGGCCTCTAGGTCTCTGATTCAATTTCTTTGTAGCATGATTTTGATCGACTACCACAAGTTCACATGCATGTAGGATCGATCCATTTTAGTCAGTTGGAATATCACTGAATTTCTCTGTGTTGATAGAAATTAATGAATTTCTTCTTATTATTATATATGTTGCTTTGAGAGTTTCTAATCACTTGTTGCAACTGTTTTCATGCATTTGCTTGCATTCCATCCATGTGATGTTTGATTGATTTTCATTGATATAGTTTGTGTTCTATGTAATATGAAATTTAAATATGCATATCAAGTGTATGTTATAATGCTTGTAAGAAATTTAAACATACAATACACACACACATACATTTTTTCTACAAGCATATGTATTTTTGTCATACATGGTTGTCACTATAAAGGAATTAGTTATTTGGGGGCAGTTGGTAAGGAAATTAAGGATCGTCCATCGAGGGTCTCCTGCCCTACAAACCCCAGTGAGTCTCACTACCAAGCACCAATTGCTTGGGTTTTGCTTTCATATGTTGATCACAAAATAAGAGAATCCATGTTCTGTGGCTGCTGTATTGTTCAGTTCGGTGAACTTTCAAGTGTTGTTTCATCTTGGAATTTAGTATAACAAGAACTTCTTTTACAAAATTTCATGTTCTGTTCTTTTTAATTATTTTTTTGTGACATCACTCTTTTACACAGTTGGATTCTGCATTCCTTTTTGGAACTATTGCAAATGAGCATGATAAAACATGTGTGTTTGCCCTTGATAGTTTGAATGATTTACTAATGGCACTTCTAGTTTGAATGGAGTGAGGTCCAAACTCATTCTGAAAGTGTCTTGTTGTTATAAGATGTAACTGTTAGTTCTTTGGCTCAACCATCATCATCGTAGTCATCATCATCATCATAGTTTTTATAAGTTAAAATATGTGGATTTCTTTGGTTGGCCTATGTGGAAGGTTACTGTTAAAAAAAATAGGCCACACACGATCGTACGAAGGTGGATAGAATGTCAAACATTGGATGGACAATGAAGAACAAAATCTTGGGCAGCTTTCTGAAGAACTGGGGAATTCAACAAAGAACCCACTGCATAAATTTATAATCCAAGTATAAAAACTCCTCCTGAGTTCTGACTTGCCAAGTTGCCATGACTTGTGCCAGTTGACTGATCTGGATAGATGACTAGGGGTGTTCATATCCCAACCTGAGGCATATCCAGGCCCATCCTGATTTTAGAAACAAGCCTCATATCCAGCCCAAGTCTTACATCGCCGTAGGTGCTTGTCCCAAGCCTGCCCCACCCGAAACATGTGAGGCCCAAACCCGCTCATTTAGACGGTCAGACTGGGCCAGCCAGACATTCCCACTTCTGGCACCCAACTTAGAGCCTAAATAGTACCAGATTTATCTAAAAATATATGTATGTAAAATTTTCAATTCATCAGATGGCCCACCTGGACCCATCGCAACAAACGTCTGAGTGTTCAGAATGTTCCTATAAAACATTCCTAGTTTCTTTCTTCTGTTTTATTTATCTAAGCAAGTTCTTTTGTTAGGAGACTATACTCTGGTTTCTGAGCAATGAATAAATGTGTAGGGCTATCAAGAATTTTATGCTCAATCCATGTGTATTCCTTAGTAAGCAATGAATAATATCTTTATTGTTCATCCAATACAGCTACATATGTGCCAAAAAATTTGGATCGACTTGTGGGCTACCAGGCTGAGTCATTTTTTGGTGCCCGGCAAAGATCGAACACAACCATGAATTATTTCAAACAACAAAACTGAGATTAATTTATAGCAATTCCTTGCATTTTGACTTCATCATCCTAAACTTAATTAGGATATATGAATATAATCTCCCTTTGAGTTAGCAATATAATTTCCCATTGATTTAGCAATATAATCTCCCTTTGATTACACCTTAAAAAACCCTAATACAATTAGCAAAATACCCCCGAACCATCCAGTTGACCAAAAATGCAAAATATAAACCCCAACACATTAGCACCTTTGTGAATGTGAAAGGCCCACTGAACCTTATGCCAAATCTCTAACCGTTTAATAGTGATAATGAAATCAATCGTGCAACCCAACAAGAAAAGGGACGGGCACTAATTCGTTCGAGATTGCCCGAGCTCAAACCGTTAGAATGAGGTCTCTGTCAATGATATAATTTAAAACAATAGGACATGTTCAGTTTAGAAACCCGTTCAAAATTCACTTATTAGGAGTGAATTTTGAATAGTCCCCAGTTTGGGACTGTTCTTGTATGTCATGCTCCCACTTAGGCTGGTGTCAACTACTGAAGCAAATGTATCTGTTTGTTATAAAGAAATTTTGGTTTCTTTATCCTCTATTGTTCTCCGGGTGCATACTTAGACTGTATAAATTATAGTCTACTTCGTGTACTTGGAGACCGATGGGAGATGCTGCCGAAATTTCTTTTGAACAACAGATGCACTTGTTTGAGTCGTTGACATTAGTGGGACGTCGCATACAAGAATGGGATAGAAGCCTGACCGGTGTAATAAGGGTAGAGACATATTTAGATAGGAACCATGCATTAATTATACCTAAAGACGGCATAGTTTAATATAATATCTCTTGTCAAAATAGGTATCGTAGTATCATGGATTACTATTCAGACCGTAGTTGGATGAGATGGCGAAAGTCAAGTGCCCAGATAGGTGCTACAGCTGAATTTAGAACTGGTTGCCAAGTGTTTTTGGATTATGCGTATAGTCACCCGGAATGTGTCAATGGCCAGAACAAGATAAGATGTCCTTGTTTGAAGTGTAAGAATGTAAATTATATGGACGGAGACATGGTCGCCTATCATTTACTTGTTAAGGGGTTCATGAATAATTACGAAGACTGCTGGTGGGCACATGGGCAGAGAAGAGACAGTGGCATCACCCAAGTACATAATCCCGGCAACAGTACCCATCGTATGAATGACATGGTCCATGATATTGCAGGGCCTGATTTTGATTGGGAACAAGACAGAGAGCAAGTTATGAATTTTGATGCCAAAGCGTTCTTTAAGTTATTAGACGAGGGTAGCGAACCGTTGTGGCCTGGTTGCACCAAACAAACTACGTTGTCTGCAGTGGCGACATTACTTAACATCAAGGCTGATCACAACATGAGCCACGAGTGTTTTGAGTCGCTCTTGAAGGCGATTAAGAGTATGTTGCCTGACGGTGAAAAATTGCCGAATAACTACTACTTTTGTAAGAAAATGGTGAAAAAGTTGGGTCTTGGATACCAAAAGATCGATGCATGTCCGAACAATTGTATGTTATTTTATAAGGAAAATGAACATAAGACAAAGTGCACGTTGTGCAGTCATGATCGGTTCAAGCCTAATAAAGAGGGTGTGACTACAAAAAAGACAAATATACCTTTTAAGATTTTAAGGTATTTTCCAATTACACATCGACTAAAAAGACTGTACATGTCTTCCAGAACAGCTGAACATATGACTTGGCATGCGAGATCTCCAGCTAAAGATGGGGAACTTAGCCATCCTGCAGATGGGAAGGCTTGGAAAGATTTCAACTTAGCACATCCTGGGTTTGCAATGGAACCCAGAAATGTGAGGCTTGGATTGTCCATTGATGGTTTCAACCCTTTTGGCCACTCAGTTGTTCCGTACTCCTGCTGGCCTGTGATTGTTACTCCGTACAACTTGCCTCCTTGGATGTGTATGAAACAGCCATACTTGTTTCTTTCACTCGTGATTCCTGGTCCCAAGAGTCCTGGAAAGAATCTTGATGTTTACTTGAGACCTCTTATAGACGAGTTGAAGGTACTGTGGGAGGATGGAGTACAGACTTGGGATGTTTCCACGAAAACAAATTTCAACCTTAGGGCAGCTGTTATGTGGACTATCAGTGACTTTCCTGCTTATGGTATGTTATCTGGATGGAGTACACACGGAAAGATGGCTTGTCCATATTGTATGGAGCATACAAAGTCTTTCAATCTATCGCATGGTCGAAAGCCTTGCTGGTTTGACTGTCATCGTCGTTTCTTGCCGGTAGATCACCCGTTTCGAAGAAATAGAGAAAATTTCAGGGAAGGGAAAGTAGATAATGATATGCCTGCACCACGACTGTCTGGGACAGAGATGCTTGATCGTGTGATGCGATTGCCGGTCATTCAATTCGGTAAGATTGCTGCCTCAGAAATAATAAATGGGTTTGGCGATTCTCATAATTGGGTTCGGAGAAGCATCTTTTGGGAACTGCCCTATTGGTCTACAAATTTGATTCGTCATAATCTGGATGTGATGCATATTGAGAAGAATGTGTTCGACAATGTATTTAGTATCGTGATGGGTGTTCCGGGCAAGACGAAAGATAATGATAAGGCACGGTTGGACATGAAAGACATCTGTAAGCGTCCTGGATTAGAACTAAACTCCTAATGGTAAGATAGTCAAACCGCATGCGAAGCACACATTGTCCAAAAAACAGGTTGAAGATGTGTGCACATGGATTAAGTCTCTGAAACTACCAGATGGATATGCGTCAAATATTGCAAGGTGTGTTACAGGTGGGAAATTGCAAGGGCTGAAGAGTCATGACTGTCATGTGTTCATGGAGAGACTCATGCCTATAGCATTCCGGGACTTGCTTGATAAACCAATATGGGATGCTTTGACTGATCTTAGTCGTTTCTTCAAAGACATATGTTCAAAAACGTTAAATGAAAAGGACATGTCTATACTTGAGAAGAACATCATTGAGAGCACGTGTAAGCTTGAAAAAATATTCCCACCTAGTTTTTTTTACTCCATGGAGCATTTACAAATCCATCTACCCTATGAAGCTCGTGTTGGTGGTCTAGTTCAATATAGATGGATGTATCCTTTTGAGAGGGTGATGGGAAACCTTAAGAGGAAGGTGAAAAATAGAGCTTACGTCGAGGGGTCTATATGTGAGGCATACAGTTTCGATGAGATATCTATGTTTGTCTCAGACTATTTTCCCGACGAAGTGTTGACAAAGGCCAATCGAGTCCCAAGACATGATGATGGGGGCAATGTTGAACTAAATGGTCGGCTTTCTGTATTTGGTCTACCGGGTCGCGCTTATGGAAAAGGGAAGCGCATATTCCTCTCTGAACAAGAACTACATGCTGTACATACTTACATTCTTTTCAACTGCCAGGAGATTGACGACTTTGTCAGGTATACATGATAAATAAAGATTTAACTTTATGTTTTATCCTGCAATCTCATATATTTAGCTGTTAATTGTTATAATATATGTATAGATCATACGATGACGAGTTAAAAGCAAATCAAATCGGCATCACTGATAAAGATATTCAACTCAGTTGTGATAAAAAAAATTCACTATGGCTAAAGGACAAAGTAAATTAGTTAAGTTAATTTATGAATTCATTTAATTTAATTGAATTTTTTAAGTGATAATTCAGAAGTTAACAAATTTTGTGTAGGCTCTTAATGACGTTTCGATTCCTTCAAATGTACATGTCCTAACTATGGGCCCAGACAGAGACCAAGTCTGCCGCAATGGTTATAAAGTAAATGGCTATGACTTTCATACAAAGACATATGCCCGCGGAAAAAGAACAACTAACACTGGAGTGTGTGTTCAAGGAGATTGTTACAATGAGCTTGGTCGTGCCTTTTACGGAGAGTTGGAGTAAGTCATTGAGTTGTCATACAAGGGTACTTATGGGGGTCAGATTAATTTGTTCAAGTGTCGTTGGTTTGATTCAGAAAAAGGGATACGTGTCGATCGACATGGAATCGTCGATATTGACGTCCATAGGTCCACGTACGTCAATGCACCATTTGTGTTGCCAACTCAAACACTACAAGTATACTACACTCCTAGTCCTATTAGGAAAAGGGATAGACCGCCTGCAGATTGGCAAGTTGTAATTCATACTATTGCGCGCACTCGTGTCCAATTAGTAAACGGGGAGTTCTACCAAGAGGAGATGTTACATAGACCTCCTGTAATAACTGTGGATGACAATGATGAACTGACATAGTTAGTGGGTGGAGATGAATATGATGAATTGGATCCTGAGTCAGTACCTGTGCCAGTTGACAGTGACACTGAGGAAGAAGAGTTATTGACTGAAACTGGTACTGAAACTGAATCTGAAGAAGATGATGGTTATGAATCTCCACATGATGTTCAAGATGATTCTGAATCAGACAACGATTGTCATTAAACTGTATGTTTAGTTTTATTTGCATTACGTATAGTTACATATATACATGTTCTCTATATATTTGTCATATTCATGTGCCTCTCGTCTATAGTTGTTGTAGTTAACTATTGCAAACAATTACATGTTATTATTGTCATTTTATTTGTGTATGTATAGATCAAATAAGTCATAATAACATCATGAAATTTTTATTTATGTAGATGGCTTCTTCATCAGCGCCAAGAAAGCGCGGCTTGGGTCGGGGTCCGAATCAGATCCCGAAGGCCCCGGCTAATCCGGATGAGCGGATTCTCATTCAGATGCGACCTCATCCGGACAGCACGTAAGTTATCTACCTCATCCCGTTTAAAATAAGATTGCTTATCTTTAATGTAAATTGTTGTATATTTCAGTGACTTTGCAGATAGCAAGATTGTGAAATGCATTTCACAGCTTTGTTTGCAGAACTGGCCTACGCCAGCGACTACGTGGGCGAGCACACCTCTCACCCACAAGGATGCATTTTGGACGGAATTTCAGGTATTTTTAATTAATTCCATAAGATAATATCATTACTGAACTAATATTGTTTAATAGTGTTGGACTGCATTATCACGGTTTTAATATTAATGGTTATTGTATTTTTATTTGCAAAAAAGGTATAGATGGGACGACGCGCACGCAGCCACGATACAGACACTTTTCTGGCAAAAGTGCGCCGTCCGAACAAAAGATAACTTGAGTAAAGAACGGCAAAAAGCTTTGTAGAATGCTCAGATCTACCATCCAGGGCAGGCCGAGGAGTACATGCACGAGTACAGCCCCTGGTGGTGTGCCCCCACCATATGGGCTGGCATCTGTGAGCAATGGAAAGCTGAAAGCTGGGTTAAGAGATGTAGGACTGCCGCCGTGAATAGAGCCTCAAGTGCATCTGAAGGCAACAAGGCACCAGGCACGTATAAAGGCGGCAGTATATCCCAGCTGCAGCATGTTGCTGCTACGTATTTTCCAAAGTTTTTGTTTTTTTTTTTTATGTTTACAATCATGGTATTAGTATGAGAGCATGTGATTAATATATATACATATGTGTGGATCCCGATTTATATTTGTAGGAGGCTAGTTCCCAGGGTCAGCCTATCCATTGGCTAGATGTCTACGTGGCGACCCGCGATGGTCTGCCTGAGGCTGTCCGGATAGTAGTAAGTTTTTATAACTTGTATATGTTGTTTATAAATTTTAATGTCATTCTTTAGGGTAACTATTTATTTATATTATATATATGCATATTTTTAACCTGATGACAGGAGACTTATAAGACATTGATGGACGAGCGCTATCCTGAGGGCATCCCGCGGCCGCCGATAGATCAAGAGTTGTGGGAGAGGGCATCGGTTGTCAAGAAGAACTACGTTAAAGACCAAGGACAACGACGACGACCGACAGCGAGTGGCACAGGCAGCTCTAGTAGCCAGTCTACGTAGTCATCATGCCATCCGATGCCACATACTGCTGCTGACTGTGTGAGAGCGATCTGTCAAGATCGTGATCTCCTTCGTACACTGCGTGTGCATCTGCAGTCCCTGGATCCTGATGAGCTAGCAGAGGCAGTGGCGACAGCAGCACAGCAGGAGACTGATGACCAGGTAATCTTACTATTTAGTACAATCAACTTAATCACTTAATTATATATTATATACTATATGTTTAACATGTTTTATTCTTTTGTTCCAGGCACGTTTGGGCGATAATGCGTGAGATCTATTCATGTATTCTCTTCATCTTGTTCTACCTTTGTACTTATCTACCTTCGACTTTGATAAGTGCTAACATTACTAAACTAATTATTTTCTTTCTGAGTACTGCTATGTTTGTCTAATCCCAAGTATTTGGCATCAATAAATCTTTGTGCATTGTTTTTTCATTTTTAGCTTTGCTGTGTTAATCATAGCTACAATGGTTAGAACTTTGTGGTCTTTTTTTCATTTATTATTTGTGGATATGCTGACAACCTATTCTTGTTCTGGTTTCACCATTTCAAACATTTCAATTTATAAGGACTTGAACTTGGGACCATATGTTAGTAGACAAGGAATCAGGTTTCAATCTCAAAGTGTTAATTTTTTCAATGTTATTGTAATTCAATCTCAAAGGACTAGAACTTGGGACTTCCCCACTTGTTCTTTCCAAGGGTGTTATTGCGTCTTTTTTGCTATTGTAACAACATTTTATTCATTTTCATAAAACAATAACATGTTTAAAGAACAATAAAAGTTATTCTTCTTAAAGGAAAGTTATGAAATGAAATATCTGAGCTTAACTTTGGAGAATGTTTTTAAGAATAGGCTGAACAGGGTAGGTTGCCATCTATGTTGTTGTTTTTTGTTGATTTTGTTATCATTGCTATCATTGTTGTTGTTGTTATTGGAGTTGCCCTTCAATATATTATTTTAGTTTTGCTGACCACCTTCATCTTATTCTTTCATAGGATGAACGTGAACTAAAGAGACAGAGGAGGAAGCAGTCGAATAGGGAGTCAGCAAGGAGGTCAAGATTACGCAAACAGGTCTGCATATCATTTCATCCTTCTAATCAATGTCTTTCTCTTTCTTTGGAATCTCTGCAGATAACTCCTTTTAAAATAGCCTGAAGATGGTCTGCAACATAATCCCATTGGATAACACCAAAAGCAATCTTTAGCATTAAAAATATGCTGTAGTTTTCTGAATTTTCTTTTATTCATGCACAACCATTTCGTCTACGTTACCCACACATGCAAGTATTATATGTGATTTGATTTTGTTTTGTAGCTGCATTTTATTTTAATTGTATATATGTTATCTTCTAAAAAAACATGCCAATTTAGAAAACATATTGAAACAGTAAACAACCATGTCCACACTGCTTTTGCAAATTCACAGAACCCCACCTACAGATGTTTATCAACAGTGGCCATTGAGAAAATATTTTAAGAAAATCACAAAAAAAAATAAAAATAAAAATAAGATTGGTGTGGATCCTAATGTAGATCCTGAGCTAGCTATTACTCTTCGAGTTTCAATGGAAAAGGAGAGGGCAAGGCAAGAAGCTGCTGCTAAAAAGGCTGCAGAAGATGCTGCTAGGCAAGAAAAAGAAGGGGAACAAGCTTCAAGTTCTCAAGATGCTCCCATGGCTGAACCTGTGAATAGCAGTTCGGGTCCTGGGGCTGACAACAAAAGATCTGATCTAACGGTTAGTCGCATCCTTTTTATTAACGAATAGCTTTTTTTTCCCCTTTTTGGGAGGCAAGTCAATATATTAATAAAAAAAGGTTGGGCGGAACCCACCATACAACAAAGAGTCAGCTCTATTATGACAATCTAGTAAGGTGACCAGCTATGCAGAACATACAGTGACTAACAGCAGGTGAGCAACATAAGAAGACATCCAAAAGAAAGGTGAGGAGATCAAAAACAGATAGAGCTCATAAGTTGGGCCAGCTGAATAAATTAATAAAGAATATGATACCCCTGGGTAGTGCAGGAACTCACATTCAGAAAAAAGCATAACATCACAGCATAAATAAAATCAAGAGATGACAAAGAACAAACTGAGTTCAATGAAATTAGAAAACCATGCAAATATGATTTAAAAAATTGGGCTAACCCAAAACAAGTTGAATCTGAGCCCAGATCAGCTCAACTCAACTCAAATATGCTTTTCACTAGGGTGGTGCAAGAGTGTGGTGCAAGAGTGTCATGCATCACAGGGCGGTGGTGGTAGTAGCTGTTCACTAGGGTGGTTTTTCAACATGTCAGCTCGGCAAATGAGGGGGTGTCGCGACCCCGGACCGGGAATCCTAATCCGGGATCGGGACATTATCTGAATAATGATTAATGATGATTACCTACATCCAGAAGATACAACTTATTAAATTTCCCACAGGTGTCCGCGGTGAGGATATCGCAACCATCAATGAATGTTTCTTTAAAGTGCGGAAGCGTATGGCAAATCAAATAGTCAATCCATCCTTGGTCATCAAGGCAATAACACAAGTCTAAACACTGTATCAGAATGAGCAATGATCTATAGCATGTTACCCAAGTAAGTTAAAGTTTATACAATTAACATTTAATTACATTTCCCCAAAAATAGAGGCCAACAAAGGCCAATATACAAAATACCAATTCCAAAGAATGGTTAAACAGTTCCCCAAAATGGTAAGTCTCTTAAAACCATCAAACGTCTACATGACGTCATCGGCACGCCACTCAACCAACTGCTGCGGTTCTACGACCGCCTCCTCGGGATAACCGACGGCGGGACCTGAGTAACAAAGAGTAGGTCAAACACGACGGTTTGGCAAATGGAGGAAATATAATGACAATAAGGGAATACATGAATTTCTCTTCAAAACATGAAAACCTATTTAAACGACAATTTCTCTAAACGAGATAAAGCATTTATTCAAATACAAGGATGCAATGTAAAAACATGTACGGTGACCAAGGGAACGGGGAACAAGCAAGATGGCGACCACACGAAGCTAAGTCCTCTATCACTACGGTGATAGAGCAATAACTAGGCCCTGATCTCAGTCACTCGAGGCGAGGAGAAACAGGAGATCTCATATAAATACATATACAATACTATACATGACCACGGTAGCGAGCCGGGCATCGGGGACCACAGTAGCAATCTGCGGCATCGGGATAAGACCACGGTAATGACCGGGTAGCGGGATCCAAACTGCAGCTGGCGGGACAAGAGGGGGATCTCCAAGTCGATGGATCAGACCAACAGGGTTATCCAAGCTTAGTGGTGCCGACTCATAGGTCAAATACAATCGAGACATATGCAATGAAATCAAGTACAAGTACATAAACAAGCGGGCAAGGCGGGGGGTGCTCAAGGGCACACTATCATATCAAGTGGTGCAATGCACTTCGGGTCAAGTAACCATTTCAAGTGTACAACCATGCTTTCGGGAAACAAGACAAGTAGTGCAAATCTTGGGATCAGTAAAGTACTATAAACAATTGACATTTCGGGAAAACATCTATTTGAAAATGGATAGCGACCCCGTATGTCGATCACATAGCAATTTGGTACTCTTTGAGTTTGGGGACATTCCGGGCTCCTTATACACTTAAATCTTTTCAAAACTATGAATGAAAACCTTGTGATATGGTTTCTTCCTCAAATGGCCTCATACAATGCCTAACAAATCTCCATGATATGGAGGGGTTCCCAAAGAGTAGTCCCAATGCGTTGAAACAGTCAAACGTTGTCCAAAACATAACCTAAGCCAGACGACCCGCATCGCTCGAGCGAACTGTAGGGTTCGCTCGAGCGAGTCGCTCGCTGGGAAGGTTGTCTGGGTGAGTTCGCTCGAGAGAACTCATTGGGTCGAGCGGTTATTTAAATGCGTTCGAGCGAACAACTCACTGGAATTAGTTCTGGGATTACCGCTCGAACGACCAAGGGTCCGCTCGAGCGACCCAGCTATTGGAATGCTCCGAACCATTTCTGGACAGGTCGCTCGAGCGAAGTGTCATGGTCGCTCGAGCGAACTGTCCAGGAACAGATTCCGGACCAGTTCAGCTCCTCTCTATTTCTCCTTTTTACAACCTCCTTTTAGCCCTTCTTACACATCAAGTGAGGAGTCTAAAAACCCCTTTCCAACAACCTCAAATCTCAAATAACCTCCATCCCATTCTTCTCCATCACAATACATTCAATACAAGGGAGAAGGGAGAAGGAAAACATTTCACAACATAAACTTTTGAAACAAAACAAGAAGACATTCAATGCTATGAGCTACCTCCTCTCTATGATCATAATTATGCCATTAATACTCTAGCATGAGCATTCATTTCAACACAAAACAATAAATATGCATTAATGGAAAGTAACCAAAATCCATGAAAGCTTTGTAAAATCATTCATCCACTTGCCTCAAGTCTTCTAACAATAGAAATCAAGCTCTAACAATCTCCAAAGACAATGGTCCAAGCTACAAGGCAAAAATCCCCAAAATAAAGCCCTAAAATGGTCAAACAATGAGATAATAATGAAACCTTCCAATAATAAAGGTGGGGCTTCTCTATGGCCAAAGGAATACAAATCTAGAAGATGAAGGGTAATACTTACTTGCAAGGTCCTCTAATGGCAATGGTAAGCTCAAAGGAAATCTTGAAATGGATGGTTTGCTCCACAAAACTATTGAAGGAAAGCTCTCAAGGAGATGAAGAAGGTGATGGCCTCCAATCCCCTCTTGGTGCAAGTTTGGGAGTGGATTGAGTGATGGAAAGCAAGAAGAAGAAGGAGTTGCTCACAAAGCCCTAGTTCTCTCTCTTGTGCTGGAAAATGACAATGGAAGGGAAGGGTCTCCTATGGTAGCAAGTGAGGAGTGGGCTCGACCACTAACAATCTACTTAGGCTGAAATCATCTCTCTCGGGACCTCGGATGAATTCGACGAAGAAGGAAGAAATGTTCGTCGAAATATCTAGTTTCCAAAAAGTATAGGTTTCGCGGGCTTCGGGAATATCAAGTTTTGGGTACAGATTTGGTGCACAATGACTGTTTTGCCCCCAAGGTCAAAATTCGGGTTTCGGGATCTCAAACGGAGTCGGGATCAACCTGAAAGTTGTAGAGCTTAACAATACCGATAAAACAAGATTAAAACAATGAATGCGAAATCTCCGATAAACCTCAATCATATGCAATGTCATGAAAAGGAAACCCCCGAAGGGTCCCACTAAGCACCAAGCAATCAAAAATCCCCCAAAACTAATTCGAAAGCTATTCCAAACCCAACTTAGTCAAGATCACTAATCAAGCTTAGCACTAGCACGCAACTTAATTAGCACTAATCGGGCTCACTCGGGTCGGGGTCTTACAGGGGGCAGATATGTTAGCTAAGGACAGAGCAGTTACTAATGTTTTTTAGAGCGTTTCTTCTATACAGTGCGTTTTTGAAGAGCCTACCACTTAAATACCCTTGGAAGGGGATAGGTCTAAGTGGAGTGGAAAGTGTTTTTCCATGAGAACTATTAGCCCCACACGCGATATGTGAAATGAATAAGTAATTATTTGATAATGAGCAAGTAATATACTTCTATTTGGTTGGGCATTTAAAGTTACATAAGCTCTTTGCGTATGCATGATTTCTATTTCAATGGTACTGCTTGATCTTCTGACTGTTAATATGCTTAATTGAATCTGGGAGGACCTGCTCCAGCTCTCATCAAGGCTGAAGTGCCATGGTCTACCCGGAGAAGCAACCTCTCTGAAAAGGAACGTGTTTTGAAGACTGTGAAAGGGAAATGAAGTTTAGATGTGTTTGTACTTTAATGGGTGACTTCAGACATGTCTTTTTTTCATGTATATAATTCTTGATGATTGGAAAACTATGTTGCATGGAGTCTTTAAAATTAGAAACCTACCTGTGTATGTCACATTTAGGACATGAACTATGTGTTAATGATTTCTTTAATTAGATGAAGTTTAGCTATGTTTGTACTTTAATGGTTAGCTTCGGACATGTCTAAAGTGCCATGGTCTGCCCGGAGAAGCAACCTCTCTGAAAAGGAACGTGTTTCGAAGACTGTGAAAGGGTAAGGAAGTTTAGATGTGTTTGTACTTTAATGGTTAGCTTCAGACATGTCTTTTTTTCATGTATATAATTCTTGAAGATTGGAAAACTATGTTGCATGGAGTCTCTAAAATTAGCAACCCACCTGTGTAGGTCACATCTAGGACAAGAAACTGTGTGTTAATGATTTCTTTCATTATTAACTTTAACATCATTTGTAGCTGATAAAATGTTATTATTTGTTTTTTTTTAATTCGAGTAATATTTTTACTCGATTATTTAGAGTAAGATTTGGGCACATATTTTTATGGGATACCGATAAATAAGTCTTATACTTCAATTGAATGCAGAGTATATATCCCGCAGTTCATAACTTTCACTTGTTTTACTTTAAATGCAGAGTCTTATACTTCATTTGTTTTACTTTCACTTCGAGGCTCTAGTTTCCGTACATACTTTTTCCTTTCCGTATCGTAACTTCTCTCACTCTCCCTCCCCTGCGCAGGTAGCAACCCTCCATCTGTCTCGCTCTCCCTCCATTCGAAAACCCCCAAATCATCGAAAACCCTCAAACTCTCTCGACTCTTTCTCGGTTTCCAGGCAGCATAAAACAGAGGAAGGGAACGAAGAAGAGGAGGAAAAGAGGAAGAAAAAAAGAGAGAGGAAGAGGAAAAGAAATGCCTTGAAAACTCAGGTATAAGGTATGGGTTTTTTCTTATCAGATTACATGTTCTGATGTCCAAACACTATAAGGCCAGACTTGGACTCGGGCCTTCATCATGCAGTAGACTTTTATGTACTGGACTGAGATATCCCCTTATGGCGCCTTACAGAAAACTTCTCAAAGCTAGATTCAAAATCAGCCAAATCAGATCTAGTTGGAGGCCACAGTTCCATCAATGAGTATGACACATCTTTTAGGCTGCCACCTTCAAGCCCATACGACAGATTCTTGAAAGCTGCTGGCTGTTGACGAGATAGAAACATTGCGGTGCGTGTAATTACTATCTACTACAATTTGTAATATCAGGTAACAATTTTTGGGAAAGTGGCGGGTTATTTTTTTCATTCTTTTTGTAGCAGCAAATTATATATATATCAATAGTTTAAGAGGAAATGGCAGCCTGATCTTTCATTGCATTCTTTGGCCTGTGCTAACATCATGAATATGTATAGATTTTCAAATATGGTATGTTGTACATTTGAGTTATGTATATCAATTTCAAGTTTAGAAAATTTGGAACAATTTGATAATCGTACATTTGAGTTATGTAAATCGGTTTCAATTCTAGAAAATTTGAACCATTTGATGTTTCATTTCTATAATTTGAACCATTTCAACTACTATGTGTTGGGATATAAAGCAGGTGCAGGTACAATTTTTGGGAAATGCAGAAAACAGGCAATTTTTTTTTATTTGTTCACTATCAGCGACCGTATTTGGTCGCTAAAAGGTTTCTGCGACCAAAAAAGAATTTTTAAAATTTTTCTTAATTAATTAATTTTTAATTATCAGCGACCGAATGGGGTCGCTAATATGTATGTGCGACCGCACATATCAGCGACCGAATGCGGTCGCTAAAAAGTTTCTGCGACCGCAAACGAAATTTTTTTAATTTTTTTAAATTAATTAATTTTTAATTATCAGCGACCGATTGCTGTCGCTAAAAGAAGTTTCGGCGACCGAAAAGTAATTTTTTTTAATTTTTATTTGAACTATTAGCGACCGAATACGGTCGCAGATAGCGGTCGCTGATACTTTTCAGCGACCACATCGGTCGCTATTGGCGGTCGCTGATAATTCGGTCGCTGATGTCGGTCGCCGGAGTCCACCTAGCGACCAGATAAGCTGCGACTAAGAGTAGCGACCGGATGCGGTCGCTGATACGTTTTAGCGACCATATGCGGTCGCTGATAGGCGGTCGCTGATAGGCTGTTTTCTTGTAGTGTATATATATATATATCTGTCATAATGGTTTCATGAGATGAATCTGGTCTCATTAGTATATTAGATGTGATATATGTATATGGATGAGATCCTCATACATGAGACATGTGTCACAAATCTTATACTTAAAAATATCTTCACAACCAGTGATGAGACTGGGCATCTCATCTGATAAGGTTGCAGCACTTTGATCACTATGAGATAGTGTAATTTGCCTCGATCATCAGAATGGAAGATTCTGGATCACGGCGCTGGTACATTGGATGTATTGAAGAACCATAAGAAGCACCTTATGAATAATGTCTCGATTTTGAGGTCTGCTCTCATAATTTCCTAGCAATAAGCTCTCAATCCTGAGATATTGATGAACTCAAATTTCTGTCTATTCATTTGCTTTGAGTCACCAATGAGTGAGGCCAACTGTAAGTCAACACCTCGGTGTCTTGGGTACGTGGTAGTAGGATTGTGGGAACATCCAATGGTCAAGATGAAATCTATCTATATTATCTCCTTGTACCAATTAATGGATTTATCATTAGTAAGTGCGCACTCATCTCGATTAAGAGTTAATTGGATGGTATTGATGATCACTGTGATTAATTGGGGCTCAAGGATAATAAGATGTGGATCTAAGATTGAATGAGACAGATTTATTCCAATTGATTCATGGATATTGATAGAGGGGCATACTTGTGGTAATGTGAAAGTTTAGAGTCTTCATTGTAATTTATTCGTAAGACTGGAGTGCAATTGCATTTATATAGTGGTATTATTTTCAATTAACTGTGGGCCCGGATTACACATGGGATGTGGGGTCGCGGTGTCCCAGTTGGAGTCAGCTTTCTAAGAAATTCCTAGTGGTCTCCACGCTAGCCCAAGTTATTAGATACTAATCTCACTTGAACTCCAAAAGGAAGGAATTAAGAAGTTACTATTTCTATTTGAAGTGGGACTTCTAATAGTGGTAATAGTAAGCTACTAATTTGTGTGGAAGTGAGACTTCTAATTTAATTAGTGAGAGAGGTAGAGAGGAGATTGTTTTAGTGCTATAAATAAGGGATGCATCCCCTTGGACGTCCTACACACATTGATTCACGCCCAGCCCTCTTTATTTGTGCAAGTGTTGCACAATTTTCTCATCTTCTCTCTCTTCTACTTCTCTTCTAGTTCCTTGTAGTTTCTAGTAGGGTTTTCTCTTGGAGATCCCACCCATCTTCTTGAGAAAGGAGATCTGATAAACGGGTCATAGCGTGGAAGATCAAAAGGTCTTGGAGATTCTTGTTTGATACGTGAAAGAATTTCATCATCAAAGAAAGACGTAACTTCTCCATTAGAGCATAACCAGGCTCCTAAGATATAATCTACTTCAGTGCATGATGTAGATTTTTATGGATGCTTGTTGGCTACTGTTCTATCTTATAGATAGTTTTATTTACTGATCATGATGGCTGAGATTGAGGACATGGATCCTAGATTGAGTTTTACAGCCTTCTGGACAGTTGATCCCTGAGTCAAGTGGGTCAAAAGTTTTAAAAACTTATCCACGAGGGCCACCTATTTTCAACACTAATGACATATTTAGTACTTGAACTATCAATGCAACTGTAGAGAGTTGGTTCTCATCCTTCAAACATGAAGAGCGTGATAATACCATCTGTCGAACAAGGATCACCTTATGATGATATGATATCATCAGTGGAGAAAGAATAAGAAATCATATGAAATAAATGATTGTGTCGTCTTCCTTTTAGATTCATGTACTAGTTTACTCTTCGGCCTGATTGGGTCTTTTTTAGTCAAAAGTGTAGTTAACTCAGTTTACACATAAATTAGGGTCCATGCTTTTGGATAAGCTGAGTTTGTAGCAACGGTTGTTCTGTTCTATGCCATGACTAATTGGATTTATGTGAAAATTAAGTTACTGAGTCTTAAACCCAAAAAAAAAAAAAAAACTGAAAAAGAAAATAAAAAGAGTTTCGCAGATCCAAACAAGATCAGGCTCCATTTGCGATTTTATGGTCCATTTGGAAGGAAAGGAATGATAGGATCTTTAGAGCCTCTTCTTCTACAACAACAAAGGCGATTTCCAAGGTATCCTGAGGATTGTTGAGTGGGCTTTAAGTAGGAAGGAGTTTTCAATGTTCAGATTAAATGATATTCTTCACAATTGGAAAGGATGTATGGGTTGTGGTCCTTTTAAGGTGAGGAGAATAGTTGCTTGGTCTCCCCCTTCCTTTGGGGTGTTTAAATTCAACGTTGATGGAGCTTTGAGGGGTAAGCCGGGGCCAGCGGGAATTGGGAGAGTGCTACAGAATTGGAAAGGAGATGTGCTAATTATGTTCTGTAAAAATGTAGGCGTTTGTGACTCTAATGAAGTAGAGGTGTTAGCTATTTTGGAAGGTCTTAGATTGTTCTCTACAAGAAATGAAGGCACCTTTCTTATTGAAAGTGATTCTTCTAATGCGATAGCTTGGGTATTAAATCGGAAGGTGAGACCATGGAAATTTTAATTTCTTTTCAATGAAATCAGGGAGCTTTTGGCTAGAATCGTTATTTCCTTTCATCATGATGTTAGATCCGCAAAGTCTACATCAGATGTGTTAGCTAAGCAAGGGGTAATGAGATTGTCTCCTTGGGTGGGTGTGGTAATGTAATTGGGGTTGCATGATATACAATGCTCTTGTAGCATCCCCCTATTTCTCTTCCTTTGCCTTTTGTCCTTGTATTTGGCTTTTCTCTTAATAAATTTTGTTACCGTTTCAAAAAATTAAAAAAAGACCAGGATTTCTTTTCTTTTACTTATTTTCACCCATCTCTGTCTAGAGTGAGAAAATAAAAAAATGGGCCTGCCCATTTTAATGATAAATGTGATGGACCCTGAAAGGGAAAGTTCATCTTTTTTGACGTGTCACAACAGAGACCATGGATAGAAGGGCCTGAATTGGTCTTTAGACTCAATATAAGAAGAAAAGATGTCAACCCTTGAAATATCAAGAGACTAGTTCAGTGATTTCATTAACAATTCTCTTTTAAGTACCTAATTCAAAGTCGTGTATGCTAACCAAATTAATTAAAAACATATATAGAAGGCAAGTTGATGCAGGAATTTTACCGAGTCCGACACCATATGTATTATATCCAACTCTCCTGATCCAGTTGAAGTGGGGTCCACATTTATGCTGATCAAGTCCGTCGATCAAGACTATCTATTATGCCCCCCAATGCCTCTGTTTCTAATGTTCAATTTCGTGCTGATTTCAGCCTGTTTCTGCATGAGAAGTTAGAAAGATAGGACATACGACCACAGCTTGTTCATCTTCCATGAATAAAATTAAGTCCTTTTGGTTGTCTAAGAAAGGGATAGTTAACAAATGAATATGATAGCGCTCAAATTCTAAATTAAAGGGGCTGAGAGGTTATCTCCATGGGAGGGTGTGATCATGTAATTGGGCTGGGGGTTGGTATAATACTCTTGTACCTTCTCCCTAACTTTTCTCCCACTTTGTATTTGTTTCCTCTTTTTAATAAAGTTTTGTTAGTGTTTCAAAAAAAAAAATCTAAACTAAGAACACAGATAAGAGTTTTCTGCCGTCCTCCTGACTGTGCCCATCAAATCAATGGTCAGGATCACCAGCCCATTGGCCCAACTTGTGATGGATTTTCCACCCTTTCTACCATGTTCCCCACCTGTCTGAAAGCCACAGGTTATATGGCTAGAGTTATCATTGACCATCTGTTGGACCGATGATGTAGATTCCTTGACAACAGGTATAAACTTGACCCCAAATCTAGTAATTAAGAGATCAGTACTTGGAAAGAATTTAAGTACAAACATTTGCAGATAATACAGAATGTAGGTGTTGTTTAGATGCACATTTCCTTCTCAAGTACATTTCCAGCCAAGAGAAGTAGAGTGACATCAGCTGAAGAGATGACTTTCTCAATTTTACTTACTTTTTTTTTATTTTTTATATATGAAAATGTGCTGTGTTTTCAGATAATAAAAGATACATTTCCATGAAGATCCAAGCATTCAAACCAGTCTCAAGTTTGGGTTGGGTTGGCAGGATGAGGAGGATGGTCTCTAAACTGCCCCTGACCCGATCGTTGATTGGGTTGGAAATGACAACCTGAGCCCAGTATTATAGGTTGAATTTTGGGTTAGGTTGATGGTTCAGATCAGATATTTCTATACTCTTATCACAGCAGGGCCTACAATCAGATCAGTTTGGATAGTGGATTTCCAAACTGATCATGGCAAAGTAGACAAGTCAGCCATGAAGATCGTTTTGTAAAACCGACGAACAATGGAATGGAGCCAACAAGAAGGGAGAACCAATGACCAGGTCAACTAATCACATCTTAATTAATTCAAAATGACCACCAAGTCTTAAACCCAATTAGATTATAAACGTGAAAATTTTGACTGTTGGCCCCCCGGGTAGTTTAAATATTCAGATGAAGATGACACCTTTCCCTCCCTTTCCTTTAGAAAAAAGAAAAACCAAGTGCAAAAGTCTTCAGAGACCCCCAAAATCCTACCAAATTTCTTACCAGCAAAAAGGCCATGGGAGCAAGAAAACCCCTTCCCTTTCCTTTCAATTCAACAATCAGGAAACTCTAATATGGAGCCAAAGAGAGTGAAAATCATCGCCTCTGCAGCGGTGATCTCGCTTCTCATCCTGATCATCATCTTCCGCATCGCCCTTGGCTGCTCCACGGCCTTCTACCTCTTCACTGGAGCCGACTGTGCTGTAATTCTTGCTGTTGTTATATGGGCGTCATTCCAATACGCCACAGTTTACAGTCGAACCAAGGCATTGACAAATCGAACGGCTTTGGAAGGCGAACAGCTCCGCCTCGAATACAGCTTCCTAAGGAAGGTTGCCGGGTTGCCAGCAAAATTCCGGTATGAGGAGCTTGAGGCAGCAACAGACAACTTCAAGGCCTTGCTTGGACGGGGTTCCTCTGCATCTGTTTTTAAAGGGATCCTTGATGATGGCACACCTACTGCAGTGAAGCGGATTGAGGGGGCAGAGCATGGGGAGAGGGAGTTTCATTCTGAGGTTGCGGCGATTGCGAGTGTCCAACATGTCAACCTTGTGCGCCTACTTGGATACTGCTGTGTCCCCGGAGGCGGGTTTAAGTACCTGGTCTATGAATTCATCCACAATGGATCTCTAGATTCTTGGATCTTTCCGAGGAGAGGTGGTTCTTTCAATGGTGAAGGCGCCTGCTTGCCATGGTCACTGAGGTATAAGATTGCAATCGATGTAGCTAAGGCCCTCGCATACCTTCACCATGACTGCCGGTCACGGATCCTACACCTCGACGTGAAGCCTGAAAACATACTCCTTGATGAGAGCTTCCGAGCACGCATGTCGGACTTTGGCCTGTCAAAATTGATGGGGAGAGATGAGAGTAGAGTAGTCACCACAGTAAGAGGGACTAGAGGGTACTTAGCCCCTGAATGGCTCTTAGAGAATGGGATTTCTGAGAAATCTGACATCTACAGCTATGGCATGGTTCTTCTTGAGATCTTTGGTGGCCGTAGAAATGTCTGTTTGGTTGGCGATGGCAACAATTCACAGCGGAAATGGTCATATTTTCCTAGGATTGTGTCTGAGAAGGTAAAAGAAGGGAAGCTCATGGAGGTGCTTGATGAGAAGCTCAAGGGTGGAGGTGTTGAAGAGAGGGAAGTGAGGGCGTTGGTGAATGTGGCTCTGTGGTGCATACAGGAGAAGGCTAAGCTTAGGCCCAGCATGGCGCGGGTGGTCGACATGCTTGAAGGGCGCCTGCTCGTTGACAAGCCACCGGAGACTGAAATGATCATTGTCGATCTTTTGTCCATTGATGATGACAACTTAACTGGAGCGGGGGGCTCACGCCAAATGCAGAGCCAGCCCCCCACCATGTCAACCTACTCGTGCGGCATGTCGGTGCTGTCGGGCAGGTAGGACTGAGTCTTTACATTTTAATGTGACCAAGGGAGAGCCCAAACCTTCGGCTCAACTTGGTGCATGGACAGAAAGTTCTTCTGTTTTCTTATATTAAGTTCGGGTCATAAGATTTGTTGTACATTTTAAAAGGGGTATAAACTCCCTCGTCGATTAGATAAATTTTCTTTTCAGATCTCACCCTTGAGCAATCATTTTATGTTTTGGTCATCACATTTTTTTTTTTTTTTTTGTACATTAATCAATTTGTTGTTCCCTTATCAATTTAGTTGGATGAAAGAAAAACTCATCTACTGTTTTCTTCTTTGCCATCTTCTTAAAAACTGCCTTCTTTCTAGCCTCCCACACCCTTGGATGTTCTATCCAACAAACTCAAACACAGTAAAGGCCATAAGAACTTGCTGGACTAAATTGAGTCTACTTAATAGGTATTAGGAAATGATGACGACGAAGAAAATCATGAGAGAGAGAGAGAGAGTGTGTGTCAAGGACAAGGACAAGCAACAACAGCTGATCAAGAGAAGTTGCCATATATATGTGAAATTTCTTCTGACTCATTTACACAAAAGTATTCTATATAATTGGAGATGAGTGTTACAAGATCAATACCTCAATTTCAGAGCCCCTGAATCCCCTTTTAGAACAGATTGGAGGGCGGATATTGCAGTCTAGATGATAAAAAGTTTTGATTGTGGGTTCGGCAAAACTGGTTGGGATGAAATAATTATTAACATCTAAATGAAAGAGAAGTTTGCACCTGTATTAAAAAAAGATGAGTTGAAGCACCACATCGAGTCTTTGAAAAAGTCAAATGACCTCATGAGAGAGGGTCTAAACTTAGCGGGTTTGGATGGGATGCAAATATGAAAAATGGTTAGTGCAGATCTTGCAGTATGGAATGATTATATGAAGGTAAATTGTAACTTAAGAGTAATTACTATACAATTCTTGCTTGTTATTTGAAATCTTGAAGCATTATTGCGACAATGGAAGTTGCTGTGGAGCCTTTATAGGCAATTTGAAGTAACAGACTATAGAACAAATTATGCTCCAGAGTCTCCAGATTATGAATCCATGTTCATTATATTTGGAGATACAATCTCTGATAGTACCTTAGGTTAGAAGGTTAGGCTAGTTGAAGGCCGAAATAGGAAGCCTAGACTAAGCTATCCATGTTGTTAGAATTGATATAAGAGTTTTGCACTAAACTAGTGGTACTTTAGAGTTACAGAAAAGATTTGGATTCTATCATCCTTCCTTTAGACCAGCGAGAGAAAGGTCTTCAAACTCTTGGGAAACTCATTTTCAATGCATTCATCTGGCATATATGGGCTGAAAGAAATGGAAGGATTTTCAGAGGTAAAACACACTCAAGTAAGGCTGTGGAGAGGAAAATTGAGCAAACCGGTGGCAGCAGGCTTCTATATCTTGGGCTGTCCTTACCAAATGAAATCGCCCATCATTGGAACATCCCACCATTTACTTCAGGGATTTGGTCCAAATCGAATTTCATTCTGATTCAAGGATGGAGGATATCCATTTATCCAACAAATAATCAAGTGGTAGGAATTCTTTGGAGTAATGTTCATAGGCCGGTGGCATCTCATATTACCCAGGATGTGACTTATCTCATAGCGGTGTATCAAATATTACAGATTATCCCAGAAGATATCACACACATCACTATTGAGGCTGATTCAATTATACATCAAATTCTTCACAACCCTCAAAATTCGGATTGGAAGATGCGCTTTCAGGCAAGAAGATTACATGCTTTTGTTCAAAAATATGAGCAAATTCAGTTTTTGACTCTACATCCACGTCCTGTTCGTTTCAGTAAAGTGCTAAGCAGAAATTCAAGTAATCCTCTTGAAAATACTAATGCTCTTTGTTAGGTATTTTGTTTTTGCAATTTGATGGATGCATTTGCATATTGGCATCTTTTGAATTCACACACATGCATTGATTTAAAATATCTTGAAATCTAGTTTTACCCATGCATAGCTTTTAAGATTTGGAAAAGCTTTTGTTTTATGCATGTTTTGGTTTTAAACTTGGATGCATTGGTTTTAGAACCCAAAACTCTTTTGAAAACCTATTTCCTTGTGCACTACATTTGGAAAATCATCTTGTGTATTTAGGTTTAAGTCTTGCATACATTCTTCACAAAAAGAATCATTTTGTATGCAATTTCATTTGAAAAGAGTTGTATTCAAATCAAGCTAGCCTTTGGTTTTAAACCTTTGAATCATTTTAGGCTTTGTGTGTTTCATGTTTTTAAATATTTTAAAACATGTTTTTAAGCTTGGTTTAGTGACCCACAAAATTCCACAAAGAAAATCTTCAAAATGCAAAAGTTGGAATTTTTGGGGGTGTCCCGGCAGTGTCGCCGGTCGACCGAGACCTCGACCGAGAACACTGCAGGGCAAATGGACTGTTTTTTTTGAACTGAAGCCCCAACGGTCAGAAATATGACCGTTGTGCTTTCTCGGTCGACCGAGACCTCCTTGCCGGTCGACCGAGAACTAGCCGTTGGCAACTTTTTGGCTATAAAGTCCATTCATTTCCAACCTTTTTCAAGGCTTAAAACTTGAACTTTTGAGAGCATTTTGGAGCCAAAGAAAGGGGAAGAAGTTGGAAAGGCTAGAGGGCCATTTGGAAATCAAATGCTTGAGATTTAAAAAGGTAGACCTTACTTATCATTTTGATTTCCATTAAAATTAGAATCCATGCATGACAAATCTTTGTATTTCCTTTTATGCATGATTACTAGTTTTTAAAGAGTTGTTTTGCAAACTCATTTTCATCATTGGTATATTAGATTGGTTTGCAATCACTCTTATCAAATCACATGCTTTCTTATACTTTATTTTTCATACAACTTGTGATTCTTTGAAATTCATGTCATTAACAAGTTGTTTCTCATACATGTGATTTGCATTAGACTTCAATCCAATATTTCATGAGCTTTGAACTTTGAAATGCTTCAAGCATATAATTGATTAAGCTTTCTTTTTAAACTTGATTGAAGTCATCACACACACACATCATAATCATACACTTTTGCATACATAGAGTGTTAGTGTGAGTTTGTATTAAACTTTCATATACGCCTATTTAAGAGGCAATTTCATTGAGCTAAAATTGTAATCTCTTAGAGTGTTGAGTAAACACTTTCTTTGAGAAATCTTGAATTGTGTAAGGTTATTGCTTAGCCTAAGAAAAGCATTTTGTAAAGGTTATTGCTTAGCCTCTAAAAGCACATTGATAGGTTATTGCTTAGCCTTGAAAAGCATCTTGTAAAGGTTGTTGTTGAGCCTTAGAAAAACAACATTGTTAGGGTTATTGCTTAGCCTTTGAAAAAGCATACTTAGTGGAAATCCGGTGGGGTGATTGGATCACAAGCCGGTAGTGGATGTAGGCACGTTGGCCGAACCACTATAAACATTGGTGTTGTGGTGCATGCTATGTGGTGATTGTATTTGTATTAGCTTCCGCATTTTGTTTGTTAATCATCACATGTGACTAGTTTATGCTAAGAAATTAAAATTGGTTTAAATTGGTCATAGTTGTAGCACACCCTATTCACCCCCCCCTCTAGGGTTAGGATCCATAGCGGACTTTCATTTGGTATCAGAGCCTCGTGCTCTATCCCTTAGGATCAAGTGTTTGGAACTCTTGATTAGGTGTAAAAACCTAGAGTTAAAACCCTAGAGTTGTGCTTATTTGAAAATCATTAGAATGGACTCCACTAGCCTAGACTTTGTAGATTCTTCTAGACCTCTCACTCTTCCTTCTATTAGAGATTCAAACCATCAATTAAATGAATATCAATTTGACTCAAAAGAGGAAGAAAATGAGTATGATGAAGATGATCTTCAACAAGCCTATAATGAATTATATACATTATCTACAAAGCTTGATAAAAGAAACAAAAGCTTAAGAGAAGAATCTATGAATCTAACCAAAGAGCTAGCCTCTTCAAAAGATGAACTTAGAGAGAAAGAAGAAGTAATAAAATGTCTAGACTCTAAGTTCATGATCTCTTTAAATAATCTATCTAACATTCAAGATGAACTAAAAGAATTAAAGATGGATTATGATAATGTCAATAAGGAAAATTTAATTCTAAGAGATCAAATTACAAGACAAGATAAAGACTTTAACAACTTAGAAGCCAAGTTAATTAAAAGTAAGTTAAAAACTCAAGAACTTGGATCTAAAGTTGTTAATGAATTAAAACTTGCCAATGAAGAGCTAATCAAATATAAGGAAATTGAAAATGAACTTTCAAAAGTCAAATATGAAAATTCAATCCTTATAACCAAAGTCACTCAACTTGAAAACTATAAACAAAAGTATGAGTGCAAGGTTACCCAAAGTGAAGATAGACTTGAAAAATTATTTAAAATGGGTAAACCTCATGGAGATAGGACGGGTATTGGATTCAATAGGAATATGTCTTATGACCCTAAATTCACCAACACTTTTGTGAAAGGTGAGTCCTCATTCTCTAGCACTCACACTTCTTTGCCCATGTCTAAATGTAATTATTGTGGCATTGAAGGACACTTTAGGTTTGAGTGCAAACTAAGAAAGAGAAGCCATGTGTCTAAACCCATCTTTGAACTCAAAAATGGAAAATCAAACTTGAAGGGTAAGACACTAAAAATCAAGGAAAACTCCAAAAAGACTAAACAAGTTAAATCCTTTAAAATGGAGTCTCCTAAAATAGATTCTAAAAAGCTTAAACAAGTTAAATCAAGCTTGAAAGAATCTAAGAACAAAAAGCTTCTCAATCTATCTCCCTTATATGAACCAATGAAAGAACTTTTGAAGAAAGTTGCTAAGTTAAATCTAAAATTCAAAAGTCAAGTAAAGGGAGAAAGTAAGAAGAAAAGAAAAGTGAAACAATCCCCAAAGAAACAAACTCACCAACATCAAAAGACTATTCACCATTCTAAGCCAAATTTAGTAAAATCTAAATATCATGGTGATAAGTTTAAATTGAAAATTTATCAAGTTAAATCTCCTATAGTTGGTGAGAATTCCAAGATAGATCTCAAAGTTCAACCCTCCCAAGACCTTAGGTGGATTCCTAAAGTTATTTACCTAGACAAACCTTAAGGCCTTGATCTCATTGACCAACCTATTCTTTTTAAGTTAAATCACTTTGTTGGTCATGTTGCTTTGCATTTTGTTTCTATATAGTTACATTTATTAAAATGCATTGCTTCTTTATGATCATTTGATTTTGGTTTCATGCACCATTCTAAGTTACATGTCATGGTTTTCAAAATCATTTGATTATAATTTCTTCATGTTTGATTTGTCTTTTGCACACATATGTCTTGCATTGCATTTCTTTACATGATCAATTGATTGTGATTTCAAAAGCTTTCATAGCTAGACTCTTCATGATCAATTGTTGAATCATTTGTGTTTATGTCATAGTAAGATTATTTGAACAAATGATTTGAATCAATTCAAGTTTTCCATGGATTTATAAGTTATACTTTTATATGGAGAACATTGTTTTGAAAAAATCAACTTGTATGTGTTTTAATGAAGTTATATCTTTTCAAATACAATGTTGATAATTGATCTTCAAAATCATTCCTTTATGCTCATTGTTGGATTTTGTTTTTCAAAATGATTTGAAGATTGTTTTGAATGGAAATGCTTTTTAATCTCATTAGTTATATTCATCTAAGCATGTTCCATTATTCTCATTTCCTTTTTCTTTTGGTTGTATTATCTTTAGAAATGGAAATGTATGTTGTTTGCATCTTTGCTTATTTAGCTATTCTTTTTTTATGCAAATGACAATTGGTTCCATGTATGGTTGTGATATTGGTAGTATTTGTAAAAACCATACTAGAACCCAAATCCATCCTCTATGCCTAATAGTCATTTCTTTGTGGATGGTTATGATGTTGATTCATGTGTATTCTCTTGATATCATCCTTATACATGTTTCAACCTCATATTAGTGTTCTTGATCATATGAACCTTTTTGAAATCCATTACTTGTATTTCATAGTTATATCTCTTGTTTGATGGATTTCTTAGTGTTGAATTCATATGATCTAGACACTTTGGAAATTGCATGCATTACAAAGCTTTATCCTTTTGCATTGCAATTTGCCTTGTTCATCACTATGCTCTTTAGGAATATCATTAAAAGTGATGAATATGCATTTATGATGCTTGATGGAAGTGTATCACATCCTTGCTTTTACTCATGTTATCATATTCAATTGGTTTCATTTGGTATAATGTTCCATTGATTTCATATCCAATTGATATCTTATCTTGTGTATGTGATAGACCTTGTGTGCTTTGGACTAATCTTCATAGTTATATAATTGTTCCACGTCACACACCATTAGCATCATAATGCTCATGATTGCCACCTCTTTTTGCTCTCATAGGTAAATCTCATGACCACCATGTTTTAATCATATTGGTTGGTTATTATTTGAGGTTGGCTTCATGATTGAATTTCATTTCACTCTTTCATGCACTTTAATAGTCATATTTATTGATTGATTGAAATGAGTTCAAAACTTACATAGCATATGATTTTCATAAGTAATATTGATTGATGCTATGTTTGAGTAAACCCCATATCTTGGATAGCTCTAATTTGGATTTCTCATAATAGTTATTCTTTTAAATCCATTTTAGAGTGATTGAGTTTATAGTCATATCCTTTAATCTCAATTGATATGTTTGTTTCAATTGATATCCATGATTGCTTCTCCCATTAGACCTAGCTCTCTTTTGGTAATTTGATCATATTGTGCTTAATAGTTAAATGAATCTAATCCTTTCCTTGAAGTTAACCCTCACTTGGTTAAACCATCTTCTTCTTGCATTTAATAGTTATATCTTGTCAAAGTTTGACAAAAGAAGAGAATGGATTGAGGGGGAGTGTAAACCTTCATAGGAAGAATTAGTTTTGATCAAATTCACCCTTGGAATGCTAATGAGCCCTTAGAGTTAACTTACATACATGATAGCCTGTTATGTTTTTCATTTTCGATTACATTTGTTAACAGGTGCTACTAAAGGTATTCTTCTTGTCTCATGTGTGTAGGTACCTTTGCAATTTAATGTCAAAGGGGGAGAGAGAGTTCAAGTGTGACTCAAAGATCTCCTACTCATCAAAGGGGGAGAGATTTCGAGAGTTCAAGTACTCGAAGATCTCCTATCCATCAAAGGGGGAGAAAGCTTTCAAGTTCTCAAGAGGAGAAAGAAGCATGGTCAAAGGGGGAGAGCAATTAGAAGAAAGAAAGCTTGGAGCTAAAGAAGATGCTTGGCCATAGAGAGGAAGATGATAAGAAAGCTTGAAGAATGATCAAGCACCAAGCATCAAGAAGATTGAAGAAAAGAGCCCAAGAGCCCAAGCTAAGAGAAGGAGCATCCAAGAAGAAGATTTCAAGACTTGTCCAGCTGAGGGGGAGCTGAAGACAGAGTGTGTAATTTCAATGATGAGTAAGTTGCCATCAAATTGCAAAGGGGGAGATTGTTAGGTATTTTGTTTTTGCAATTTGATGGATGCATTTGCATATTGGCATCTTTTGAATTCACACACATGCATTGATTTAAAATATCTTGAAATCTAGTTTTACCCATGCATAGCTTTTAAGATTTGGAAAAGCTTTTGTTTTATGCATGTTTTGGTTTTAAACTTGGATGCATTGGTTTTAGAACCCAAAACTCTTTTGAAAACCTATTTCCTTGTGCACTACATTTGGAAAATCATCTTGTGTATTTAGGTTTAAGTCTTGCATACATTCTTCACAAAAAGAATCATTTTGTATGCAATTTCATTTGAAAAGAGTTGTATTCAAATCAAGCTAGCCTTTGGTTTTAAACCTTTGAATCATTTTAGGCTTTGTGTGTTTCATGTTTTTAAATATTTTAAAACATGTTTTTAAGCTTGGTTTAGTGACCCACAAAATTCCACAAAGAAAATCTTCAAAATGCAAAAGTTGGAATTTTTGGGGGTGTCCCGGCAGTGTCGCCGGTCGACCGAGACCTCGACCGAGAACACTGCAGGGCAAATGGACTGTTTTTTTTGAACTGAAGCCCCAACGGTCAGAAATATGACCGTTGTGCTTTCTCGGTCGACCGAGACCTCCTTGCCGGTCGACCGAGAACTAGCCGTTGGCAACTTTTTGGCTATAAAGTCCATTCATTTCCAACCTTTTTCAAGGCTTAAAACTTGAACTTTTGAGAGCATTTTGGAGCCAAAGAAAGGGGAAGAAGTTGGAAAGGCTAGAGGGCCATTTGGAAATCAAATGCTTGAGATTTAAAAAGGTAGACCTTACTTATCATTTTGATTTCCATTAAAATTAGAATCCATGCATGACAAATCTTTGTATTTCCTTTTATGCATGATTACTAGTTTTTAAAGAGTTGTTTTGCAAACTCATTTTCATCATTGGTATATTAGATTGGTTTGCAATCACTCTTATCAAATCACATGCTTTCTTATACTTTATTTTTCATACAACTTGTGATTCTTTGAAATTCATGTCATTAACAAGTTGTTTCTCATACATGTGATTTGCATTAGACTTCAATCCAATATTTCATGAGCTTTGAACTTTGAAATGCTTCAAGCATATAATTGATTAAGCTTTCTTTTTAAACTTGATTGAAGTCATCACACACACACATCATAATCATACACTTTTGCATACATAGAGTGTTAGTGTGAGTTTGTATTAAACTTTCATATACGCCTATTTAAGAGGCAATTTCATTGAGCTAAAATTGTAATCTCTTAGAGTGTTGAGTAAACACTTTCTTTGAGAAATCTTGAATTGTGTAAGGTTATTGCTTAGCCTAAGAAAAGCATTTTGTAAAGGTTATTGCTTAGCCTCTAAAAGCACATTGATAGGTTATTGCTTAGCCTTGAAAAGCATCTTGTAAAGGTTGTTGTTGAGCCTTAGAAAAACAACATTGTTAGGGTTATTGCTTAGCCTTTGAAAAAGCATACTTAGTGGAAATCCGGTGGGGTGATTGGATCACAAGCCGGTAGTGGATGTAGGCACGTTGGCCGAACCACTATAAACATTGGTGTTGTGGTGCATGCTATGTGGTGATTGTATTTGTATTAGCTTCCGCATTTTGTTTGTTAATCATCACATGTGACTAGTTTATGCTAAGAAATTAAAATTGGTTTAAATTGGTCATAGTTGTAGCACACCCTATTCACCCCCCCCCCCCCCTCTAGGGTTAGGATCCATAGCGGACTTTCACTCTTCATTATTTATATAGACAAAATTTAGAGGATATTGCATAGCTATGGAAATTGTTCTTTATTCCATTGATTTATTCAGATTGTTTTTCTTTTTTTCATTATGTGAATAGAGGGGTATGCCCCTTTGGAAGCATCTTCCATATGGAAGACTTCCTTTTCTGTAAATTATTCTTTGAGAAATAAAAGAGCTAACTTATCATTCAAAAAAAAAAAAAAAAGATAACCTGTGTGTAAAAAACCTTTCAGTTTGTTATATAGTTCTTAGAAATGGCCATTAAGGGGCATTTAGGAAACTCTGCTATAATTAGTAAGAGCTAATTACATTAAGGTCTTAAGTAACAAGCTCTAATTTTAACTTCTGATTTACAATTAGTTTGTTTGGTAAAACTACAGGCTCTTATTTCACAAGGTAATTGGGGCTCACCTTTTGGAATTGTGATAATTGGAGTCCACCTTTTAAAAATTACAATATAGAACCCACAGTTTACATTATTTTAAAATTTTATCTAGTCATTTTCGTCTAATTAAAACACTTGTAAATTTTGTGTTGTCCACTTTGATTTGCTTTAGCTAAAAAAGATAAAAAAAAAAAAATAGCCCCCTTAGCTTATTATTTTAAGAGGCAAAAGCTCTAACTTATAAATAAGCTTTGAAAATAAAAAATACAATTAGAGGATACCAAACGCTCTATATATGTGAATAAGCTCTAAATAATGAAATAAAAGCTTATTTTTAGAGTTTTCAAACGTCTCCTTAACTTTTCTTGTCATGAATTGATGATGATCGAATGTTTATCCGAGATGTTTATAACTTGTAATGATTTCAAAGTTTAAAGTCTAATATTATTGTTGTGGTGATTGTTAATGCGACTCAGAGGTGAATTGAATGCTTCTGTTTGCCTCACGCGTAGTGAGTCTTGTATGATTCATTTAACTTATTCATTATCATTTAACTTGGGTCCCGGCCAAAGTGGCTGGGGTATAAAAAAAAAAAATCATTTTAACTCCATCAAAATTTAGATGTAGATGGGAGTAGAAAATGACATGGACTTTCTGATAATTGCTTCATCATCAATAGCAATAACATCTGATATATTATTACTATGGAACCAAACCAAAAATTTTGCTTCATCATCAATAGCAATAATATCTGATATGCTATTACCATGGAACTAAAAATTCATGAGAAGTACAATGTGGGTGAGGGACAGAAATCTTGAATCTTTCAAGCGAATGCGACACGGGTCTATTTATGGAGTTTACATTAGCAAAAGGGTCAGGGATGGATCGACAAGGATCACCCAAAGGCGTAATAAGGGTAGGGGTCATTGAGAGGGATGAGAGATATGGGAAAAATTTGGAAATCTTGAATCCTCGACCATAGTTCCAATATTGCATCTCTTAATTCGGATGACGTAGTAATGCATTCGAAATCAATTAAAAAAAAAGTCCCATATCTGAATATGTAGGCGACATTGTGGACAGAACTGTTGAGTTCCCCGACTTTTTGTTAGGACAGGAGACATGAAATACAAGATGAATCCGGGAAGAGTGGCAATTCCAATTTTTATGCAATTGACCATTTGACCTGATTCTGTGCAATATGCTATAAATAAATTCACAGTAGAATTCATTGACATCTAAACTCCTTAATTTATACAAGAGCGATACACCGGTTAGATAATAAATTTAAATTCAAATTCTTTATCTATCCCTAAAATTTCAAACAACCTAAATTTAATCTCTAACATTCCACCTCAATTAGATGATCCTTTCTAAAAAAGGATCTCTAATTGTTAATAAAAATAAATTAAAACCATATATATGAGAACTTTTAATAGAAATGATCTTTAAGTCTTCATGGGGATCGCCGTCTGTCGCAACCTGCTCCTCTGGAGTCTGTCGGTGCCGATGGTCCAGTAGATCAGATCTAACATGACCCCAGAAGCTTTGATCGATGAAGATTTAATGAAGATAACGAGATCATAAGGCTTGAATGCTTGAATGCTTGAATGGATGGAGGAAAGAGAGGGCATTTGATTGATTTTATTGAAAACAAAAAAATTGACGGTGACTATTGCGGAATATAGGATTGTACCCAGTTTGATCGTAAGATCATCATTGAGCCCAGCTTTCATACATAAAGACTTTTAGATAAATTCACCGTAGAATTCATTGACATCTAAACTCCTCAATTTATACAAGATGAGATAATAAGTGTAAATTCAAATTCTTAATTTATCCGTAGAATTTCTAACAACCTAAACCTAATCTCTAACATGTGAAGCCAATTTAGTGGAATGATGAATAGCAATTGAAGACTGCCAAAGGGCTGCAGCTGTTGAATACTTCAAAGTTCAAATGATCATAATGTATGATGTTTGTCCACTTCAATAGGGCTGACAGCTTGATCAACCCATAGATTTTTATACAACCTCAAATGGTGTCATCTTGATGGATTCATGTTAAGGAAGTGTTCAGCCTTCTATCCATCGATTAGGGTTGATTTTAATTATATTCATACACACATGGGAGGGCTGAAGTGGACCCCATCAAGTTATTGTGAAATTCATGGATTAAAGGCTAATTTAGTTGGAAATGAGACCTAAGCCACCTAGCCACATGGGTTAACCATAATGGACCAAACTCATCAAGCGCTGAATGTGATGGTATAGGGGTCGGCCAAAATAGGCCCCACATATCGTCTATCATTTAGAACATAAAAAACCATGCAAGATGGCATGTAAAATGGACCAAATTAAACTCAACCATGGAAATGGGACCTAGCCATTAAGCCCACATGGGTTAATCATGATAAACCAACCCTCACGAAGGGATGGTTGTGATAATATGGGGGCGGAAAAAGTGGGCCCCAATATTAATCACTTAAAACATGAAAAACATGCAAGATGACATGTAAAATAGGGCCAAATTAAAGTCACCCATGGAAATGGGACCTAGTCATGATCTAACCCAAATGGGTTAACCATGATGGCCTAGCCCTTACCAAGGGCTGGTTGTGATGATAAAGGGGGTTGACAAAGTGGACCCCACCTATTTATCACTCTTTTTTGTATGACACCCAGTTATCAATTAAAATATGAAAAAACATGCATATATAGTGACTTGGAAAATGGGCCTTACAAGGGTCGACCATGGAAATGGGACCCACCCATTTGATTTCTCATGGGCTAAACATGGTGGACCAGCCCTTATAAAGTGCTGGTTTGGATGGTGTAGGATAGGCCATGGGATGGTCCGAAAGATCATAAGATGATATGGGTTTATTCCACAATTCTAAGTCAAATTGATCCAAATTTGGCCCTTAAAACTCAAAATCAGCTTGATCCAAACCATTGATAGAGCCCCATAACCAACCACAAAACAAATTGGGTGGGCTATAAATCGACACATCCTGAATTAAATAGAAATCAAAGTAACTTAACCCAATGTACAGTAACCTTAAATTTAGTCTTTGAGATTGACTTTGTCAGTAACCTTTTGGTGAGATCTACTCGAACACTTTAAGAGGCTAGGGGCATTTGTTTGATCATTCTTGGTGTTCAGATGTGTGTCACGTGGACTTCTTTCGGTTGTAACAGCTGAATTGTCTTGTTAAAAGCCTCCCAGGGCCACTCGCAACCCGACGAACACAATCTCAAGGTCTCCCGCTGCCATGCAAATCCGAAACTACGACCTTGTAAAGCTAATGGTCCATGTATAATCAAACGAGCTCATATTGGGCCCAAATTTGGATGGATGGCCTAATTAATCAAAATAGGACCCAAGTTGCCGAAAACACTTTGGGGGCTCAGGCTCATTTGGATTAATGGGCTTTCTTGGGCCCAATTCCGGAAAGTGCCCGAAATGACATTAGCTTGGGCTCAAATTTGGCAAGGGTCTTCTCATAAGCTTTAATTTGAATGTCTGGCCCAGGGGGGTCGGGGGCCGCCTCGGGTTCTGAGTTTTAGGACTAATTTGGCTTAATGGTCCTTATCGGCCCATTTCCCCAAAACATCAGAAACAACATCAAAATGATCCTAACATGAGTAAGTAAGAGCTCCCTTGTGAGTTAAGTGGCCAACTGAGATGCTCATACAGGGATGATCTGTAACCTTTAGGTGATTAAATATAAATAGAAGCAAGTTTATAGGATGAATTGATAGGAAGGTGTTTACTTCTTTCTGCACCAGGAGATGATCACAAATCCAGTTACATGAAGTTCGTAAGTTAAGAAAAAGAGTGTTGCATATGGTTATACAGGACTCCTTATTGTAGCCTAGAAAGGAGAGTTTTCAACACATTGTAGTTTATACACAACTGTCATTATGAAGGATAATTGTAACACCCCAACCCAAATTAACATTGATTAGTGCAAATTAAATGTGTTTTAGCCAAATTAATTGTATTTAATCACTAATTATGATAATTTGTGTCAATTAACCCCTTTAGTCTGAGTTAGTTGAGTCTTGAACCTTGGATAGGTGAGTTGGAACCGAATGGACTCGGGTGGGTAGAGTCAAAGACTTTTTCGTAATAATAGATTTTCACATTTGCATCATTTGCACATCATTTTTGCGTCATCACTTGTATTTCAACGAGTACGTCGATTTTCATATTGGACTCTACTTCATTTGACCAACCATTGAACTAGTGGACTCCCATTTGACTCAAAATGGAATTATGAAATTTAGTGGGCTTTCTCGTAAACAAGAGAACCTTACCTCTTATAATCCCTTCAATGAGCCCATCCCTTTCATTTCTTTTCATTCCTTTCCTCTCTAATCTCCTTCTTCTTCTTCACTTCGTTTCTCTTTCTTTCTTTCTCCAAGCACTTCAACGAGTGAGTGCATGTACCTTGGAAGCTAGGAGGATAACTTATCTTCATCATCTTCATCTTCTTCTTCCTATCACCATTGTTGACAAGAACCCCTCTCCTTCACACATTACTCTTGCCAAACTTGGATTACGTGTCAAGGTAAGAGCCAAAACCCCTTTTCTTTTGTGTTTGAGGAGTTGTATTAGAGTCAAGGGACTCTTGGACAATCATTCAAGTAGGTTTATTCCTTTTTCCATGCACATTGTGTCTAGGGTTTGGATAATTGGGAGGTTTTGGGTACTTTGAGCCAAAAGTGTCAAGAGAGGTCTTTGAAAGCTCATTTGAGGCAAGTATAAGCTTAATATTGGATTTACATCATGTTAATTTCATTGATTCAATGAGACTCTTACTCAATATTTTTTATTTCTTAATAAATGAATGAAATGAATTGTTTTTAGGGTTTGTAAATGATGGAATTGGATGGAGGGTTTATATGTTGTAAATTGGAGCATGAAGGCTCTATTTTTGTGTAGGTTTGGTGTTAGAAGAAGTATAGGAAGGGAAGGAAAGGAAGCACCATCAGAAATTCCAAAAATTGGAATTCTGGAGTGAGCGCTCGAGCGCGCAAAGGGCCGCTTGAGCGGACCCACTCACTGGAAATTCCGAAAGTGAAAATCTGAAGCGAGCGTTCGAGCGCGCCAGGGGACGTTCGAGCACGCTACCCCTCTAGACACCTCCGCTCGAGCGGATATGGACCCGCTCGAGCGGACCTGAAGCCATCTATTTGGGCTTTTTGGGCCCAATTAAAGGGAGTATTAACACTCCGAGCCTATATTAACCCTCCTTATCCTCCATTAAGTGGATTATAGAGAAACCTTGTTTTCATAGGGAATTAGGACTCCTTAAGGCCCTTATGACTTTAAAATGGAGCCCTTAACCCCTCATTTGGTCTAATGGGAGATTTTAGTCCAACACTATGTCATGAAGGTTGGTTAGAAATTCAACGTACCTCGTATAATAAGTGACACCCAATCAAAGTAGTAGTACGTTGACTTCCAAACCCATCTTGTATTGGAAGGTGAAGGACTAAGAATATAGGTTAGGGTTGGATAATAATATACCTCGGATTCCTTAAAATTATTTGCATTTCATACTGAAACCCAATTTCCTCATTGATATCAAATCTTAATTGATTAGAGTGGTTGCATTCTTAGTATTAATTATAGTCATACTTTCAAATTTCAATTCGTAGCATTGCTTATTGTACGGCTGTTCCAATATTCGTTGAAATTGTGGATTGAGTAAGTATTTGTGATATGTGAATATTATTCGAATTTATTATGGACAAATAAAATACAAACTTACTCAAATCCAATTATTATTTCGATTGTTATTGATTCGATTGAGTCGGCACTACTTAGCTTTGACCCGACGGGGTTGAACTTGGTCTATTTATTCGAGACTACTGCAGTAAGTCATCTGGAGTACCGGAACTCCAGACCTGGGTAGCCAGTTAGCCTTTGGTCGGGCCGCTGGTGACATCCCAACTAGATTTGCTCTATTTTGAGAGGATGAGCTTAAGGTAATAGCCAAATTAGTATGTTTTCTTGTTACTTGATTCACAAGCATAATTATTCAAATTTTAGCACAATTTGCTTAGTCATTACGTACCATTGACTTCTATGAATATAATCGTCTTTTAATTCGATTTTGGAGCATTATGTATTTCCTTATTAATGTCTATACTTGCTAGATAGTCGTATTAAGATATTACTCTTTGTGTCACAGTTGCAGGTGCAGCTCCCGGCCTGAAGAGGCCAGAACAAGGGCCAACTTAGATTCTTCTTCCTCAAAGCATGAGTTATACATTTTGAAGATGTTACAGTCAGTGTGACTAGCCCATTTTTGTGTGGGTCATACATATTATTCTTTTGATTATACTTTTGGTAGTATTGTATAGGGTTCTTTCATTACACCCACTTTTGTAATTATGTATACACTTGTAAAATTCTTTTGTATTAAATTTGAACAATTGTTTGGACTGAATGAAAAATGATACTCTTATGTATGAATTACAACTTCCGCTATGAATTAATTGCTATTGATATGCTAAGTGAGCTTGACTCATGTGTGGAAAAGTTGTATTTCTCTCATTCGTGTGTTGTATTTGGCTCGAGACAGGCACAACATTACGGGAGTACGTGTGTCTCACCTCGGGATTTACCCTAGGCCAGGGTGATTTGGGACCGAGATGTGACAATAATTTCAATGGTTTCTATTATTGTGGTTGTGAACGTAGGTTTAAAGTGTTGGAATTAGTAGATATATATAAAGTAAAGTTGTCAGATCAAAGGATAGTTCTAAGTTCTAAATTTTGAATGATAGACATTTTACACTTGGTTATATTGGTATTCATAGTATGGACCCATTTATCCTATTGACCTAAAACAACAAGTTATATCCAAATCTTAGGGTTTGGTCCTTCTAGTAATTGGGCAATCGTGGTTTCATTGACATCCCTAGGTCCATGTGTGCGAATTGGTGCTTCATTTTATCATGATAAATTTACTTACTCAGAGGACCCATTAGGCCCTTGCCCCTCATACTTTTTGTGTGGGTCACACATATTATTCTTTTGATTATACGTTTGGTAGTGTTGTATAGGGTTCTTTCATTACACCCACTTTTGTAATTATGCATACACTTGTAAAATCCTTTTGTATTAAACTTGAACAATTATTTGGACTGAATGGAAAATGATACTCTTATGTATGAATTACAACTTCCGCTATGAATTAATTGCTATTGATATGCTCAGTGAGCTTGACTCACGTGTGGAAAAGTTGTATTTCTCTCATTCGTGTGTTGTATTTGGCTCGAGACAGGCACAACATTACGGGAGTACGTGTGTCTCACCTCGGGAATTACCCTAGGCCAGGGTGATTCGGGATCGGGATGTGACAATAATTTCAATGGTTTCTATTATTGTGGTTGTGAACGTAGGTTTAAAGTGCTGGAATTAGTAGATATATATAAAGTAAAGTTGACAGATCAAAGGATAGTTCTAAGTTCTAAATGTTGAATGATAGACATTTTACACTTGGTTATATTGGTATTCATAGTATGGACTCAATTATCCCATCGACCTAAAAAAACAAGTTATATCCAAATCCTTCTGGTAATTGGGCAATCGTGGTTTCATTGACATCCCTAGGTCCATGTGTGCGAATTGGTGCTTCATTTTATCATGATAAATTTACTTACTCAGAGGACCCATTAGGCCCTTGCCCCTCATCCTTATACATGATAATTAGTGTGAGGGACATGTGCCCAACATGGGCTAAAAAAAGAAAAGAAAAGATAAAGATTTATTATTTTTGAAACTAATATTATGAATAAAATAAATAGATATATTATTTAACTTTTTGAAATTTTCTATTTCAAAGAACAGAAGTTGTAATTATGATTTTTTTTAAATGAGATGCTTTGCTGATGATTGGATGCATTGAATTGTATGCATTTCCTTTTCATTACTTTTGGGATAGGTGATCTAATGGTCGTATGTAGATTTGATGTATTTGTAGTATGATCAATGATTGATGGTAAGATACTTGTAAAAGTCTCCTTATAGATAAGGGTCATCATGAAAAGAAAAATAATAATTAGATGAGGACTTCTTAGACTAATAGTGCAAGAGTCTGGATTATCTTGAACTCTCATGTAATATTCTACTCGATCAGATAGGGCCCACAAAAATGGCATAACCACAATGATTTTTAGCCATTGCAATTGTCCCATTATTGTAGTCATCTGATATGCACCATTGTAGCTTTGATTTGGAATTGGGTTCTAAATGACAAGGTTTAAAGAATTTTAAGGTTTAGGAAATATTTAAAAGATTTTAGAAATTTTTGATAATGTCAAATGATTATTTTCCTTTTACAAATGATAACAATGTGATTTTCCTAATTAATAAGGGATAAGTATTATGAAAACTCGTTTGAGAGATATGAGATGAAAGTGGAGAATCTTTTAGGATATGTTGATATGGAGTTAAATTAGGAGATAATAAATAACCAACATTAGAGGAGATTTGGGGAATATATCTATTTGAATTCTAATAAAGCTTTGCTAAAATTCTTGGAAATGATGGTTAGCTAAAACTTTCGGGGATGCGCCACGTGTTGCTCTCTCATGAAGGGGCTAATGCTTTAATATATATAATTCCTTCATTTTCAACCCCATCTTTATTCCAAAACCAAACATTGACAAAAATTCCCCCAATCATTTCAACATCTGAAACTGAAAAATGACAAAGCTATCACCCCACCTGTCTCTAATAAGACATCCTTTAATTCTCTATCATTTTCTTGTCTCCATTATCTCCTAAGTGGCAAATAAAGTCAGTGAGGGGTTAAATCATCTAAAGTTCTCATTCTCACACACCAAACTAAGTGGCAACAGCATTTGTTTTTGCTCATTAGAATACGGAAAGAAATCTCAATTAACATGTTCTCTTCTCCCCATTTGGCTACTTTAATGAAAATGCTTTTTAGAACTAGTAAGAACTAAAGAAGTAAAGGGAATTTCTCATAGTTGTGATTCTCTAATGAGAGAGTTGACAAACTGCTTGGATGCTCTGAATCTATTTGGCGCTAGTTGTACTTGTGTTCTCAATTATATATGCTATTATATCCATTTGGGTGTGACCTTTATTTTAATTAACGTGTTTCCAATTAATGAATAGTTGTTTTGGTGTGACCTAGAACTCTTCAAAAAGTTGCATAAAAGGCTAATAAAAAGGCTAAGTTGCCAAAAGGATCCCCCTTCTTGCAAATGGAAAAATTCTTAATAGAAAAGTTCGAATGTAATGTGCTAGAGAAAATAATGAAACTACCCTTTTGTAGATAGATATGCCTTCATTGCACTTAGTGCCTAATTGTTTGCATGGAATTGACTTCCTATGAATTTATATTAAAATGGGCTCCAATGAAGGAATGTTAAAGATGTTAAGGCGAAGGATAGAACCCTAAATTTCATGGAACTTGATTTACCTAGGTAAAGCACAAAAATAATTTTTCGGAGAGATTATTTGATCGTCATTTGTGGATCTTTACTTTTGTTTATTAAAATTTAGGCACTTTGATAGGACTAAATTTCTTAATTATCATAAAATTCAATTTCATGCAAACAAGCAACCACTTATTATAGAAGACTAGATTTAAGGTTGACCTAATGTATAGAAGTGTTTGACACAATTATATTATATTAAAGCGAAGCCTTTCCATTATGATTTTTACAATTTGATGTGATTTTGACTGCAACTATATTCAGACTTTAATCTAATTTGTACTTCTCTTCTTCCTTTTTATCTCTGGTAACTGCCACTTCTGTTTTTGAAAGATATTTTTTTGGTAACTACCCACTTTTTATAACTACGCACGTCAGTTCCCGATCTTTTTTTTTAGTTTATGTAAAACTGTCTTTCTTCCCACATATCCTATTCCATTTTTGTGTATTCTCCAATTTTCTTTTACCTCACTACTTCTCGTATTCCCTTTCTAATCTACCTACTCTCTTTTGCGAAAATAGGTACGGTGATATATATATATCTAATTTTTTTTTTATAATTTAGGGTATCTCCCACCTAGCTCAATCGTCAATTGCGAAATAGGTATGGTCATTTTTTTTTCGTGTATTTTCTTTCTAAAAATTCTACCGTTGTGCATGAATATTTGATTTGCATTATATGAATATGCTTGTGCTTAGCACGGGTTACCGTCATAGTATAAGATTAATGGGATAAGGCTAAGATTATAGTGATCATAATGATTCTGTATGAAAATTTTGTAGTTTGCCTTGCTAACTGAATTTGTAGTCCCGAGAGCCTTAGTTGCACGGGTTACTGTGCCAGTATAAGATTAATGGGATAAGGCTAAGTTGTAAGAGTTTTAGTTGGCTAATTCATTGGGTTATGGACAAAATCGGGACACTTAAAGTTGTAAATTTTATTTAGAAAGGACTGCTCAAGATCAACTTGCAAAGAAGCATAGTCATTCTGGGAACTGACAGAGTTCGCTCGAGCGATGCTCCATCCGCTCAAGCGAACCCCTCACAAAAACTTCATCGCTCGACCCAACATGTTTCTCCACTCGAGCCAATTTACTTCTGAAGTGATCGTCTGAGACAGAGACGAGTTCGCTCGAGCGAACTCCCTATCCGCTCGAGCGAACCTAGGAAAGTTGTATTGCATCCGGAAACACCTTCCTAATTTCACCCAAGACAATCTTCCCATCCTAATTGCATCGCAAGTCTTGAGACACGAGTTTAGGCTTATTTATAGCCGTTCTCTCTCTCTTCCAAAGGACTTCTGATCAAGATTAAATCCCCGGAGAAGATTTTGAGAGATCCATTCATCCCCCCTAAACCTTCAAGTTCGTGTGTTGAAGATCAAGTGTTGGGATTAATTTCGTTCTGCTCTCCTGAAGTAGAGACACCTTGAAGACGAATTCAAGGTGGTTTGCTCAAACACGGTTGAAGGTGAACGACGAGTAGTCTACAAGATCAAAGCAGTCCTTAGGTTGAGTCACCAACTGGGAAAGGGTTGTAAGTCCTCTTGTAACTTTCGTTTCAAATGGTGCTTGGTTGTCTGTTGGCCCAAACGGTAAGGCCCGTGGTTTTTCCCGAGTAGGGTTTTCCATATACAAATCTTGTGTCCTTCTCATAGTGTGGTTTGATTGCTTTTAATCTGATTTAGGACTAATTACTAGTTTAATCACGAGTGGATTGATATTTAATAGAGATCTGGTTATTGGGACCTCCACCTGTGTTAAGGCAGGAATTTCATAAGTTAATAGTGATGATAATGATCCTGTATGAATAATTTGTAGTTTGCCTGGCTAAGTGAATTTGTGGTCCCAACAGCCTTAGATGTAACTCGAACAATGTTAAAGATTGGATTGTTTTCCACCAGCAATGTTCTCCTACGGGTAGATTGTATATTGCTTATATGCAATCTAGCACGGAGAGCCCACCTAGATGCCTTCTTATTAGTGAGGAGTGGGGTACATGGAAAGTCTTCCTATGGATAAGGGTCAATAGAAAAAATGAGTCATGTCTTAGCCCTTGATTTAAAGGGTGTGGTCTTTAATTATACAATAGATTTTTTTGAAGTTGAATCCAATTTTGTTTACATGCTAATTAACAATGCCATGAGTAGGTAGGTATGTACGTACCTTTGTAGTTTCTCATTGCTTGGGCCTTTGGATGTTTCTTGTCTCTGGTTATGTTCTGTTTCCCCTTTTAATACGATAGCCTCTTGTACGAACGAACAGTTGGTGGCTATTGGGCTAGCCCAAGCCTGACCTGAATTAGTTCATGTGGTTTGCTTGAGCTCACCCCTAAGACCAAATGAAGCCTTTATTTTTGTGCCCAACCTGGAGTTAAAAATCTGAACTCGTGGAATATATTTTGGCTGGTTGTAGCTATGGATTTTGGCCATTTTATGAATATATCTCCAAAAATATGTAGTAATTCAATTTCATGAAACAAACAAGCTGTTATGAAGTCTAAGCAAAGTACTCTTATTTAAATGAAAAGAAATTAGAAAATAAAGATAAAGTTCCAAAAAATGGCCATCACATATTCAAAGAGTTCTCATCTACATCAAATCCTAAGAAAGTTAGGTCTCATAATTACATCTCAACTTACGTCCTCTACCCGACCTCTAATAGTTCGCTTTGTTGAATCTGTTTTATCATAAATTTCATGCAAATGGTGGCAACTTTTAGTATCAACTTGACAGACACACACACATAAAAAAAAAAGACCTTGCCATGCCCAAACGCAAAGGGCCCAATACTATCATCCATGGAGAAACAAATACCTCATTTGTGTTTGAGATGATTGGACCCAACCTCAGATATCACTCTCTACATATCAAGAGACAAACAAACTAGCAAGGGAATGAATCTGAATCCTCTGAGTGGCCCTGCACATGGTGACCATGAGTGGACTACTCAGGGTTTGCCACGTCACCACGAGCAGCCCATGCTCAGATGCATGACAGGCTACCTGCGATGACGTGGCGGACCGTGAATGGTCCACTCACGTCACCATGGGACTTTCCCTCACCGGATCCAGACTTACAATGGAATACGAAATCATCGCTACTCTTCAAGTGTACAAGATTCTCTACACAATAGCATATTGTGGTCAATGGTAATGCAATAAAGATAAGAGAAAAGAAAATAAAAATAAAAATTGCCACATGTCACAACAACAGTGGCTCACCATCAACTAGGATCCTCCATGAGGGGTTGTCATGATGTATGTTTCACCCCTTCTCCTAGGACGACTCGAGACAATTTGAGGCCTAAAGCGACAATCATAAATGAGGCATTTTTTATATTTTCATATTATTATAAATATTTTACTTAAAATTTATTTTTCTAGCTTTTTTATGATGCAAAATTACTAATTAAGTTTTGAGTTTTTTTGTAAATACCCCCCTAAGGTTTATATAATTTGTAAATAGGTCGTTGTGGTTTAAGTATTTGTAAATAGGCCCTTGGTGTCATTTCAATACCTTCCATGTCCCCAAAATCATTATTCCTAATGAGATTGGATAACCACAATGTGATTTGTGTTAAACTTTTATAAAAATGACACCTTTGCCTTTACACCCATTAAACAAAAGTGAGCACATTATTATTTATAAAAATACCATCATTTTATCCCAACTCCCAACGATCTCTCTCAATAACTCTTTAATGCACATGAAGCCTAATCATATATTTTGAAACTTTCATCAATTTAACGATGGGTCAAGCATGGATTGAATCAATTATAACCAATTACAGGCACAGCGTTAATTGTCTTTGTGATCGATTTAGATTTAATGAAACATGCCTTGTATTGATAAAAATAGATTTACGTGCGGTCATGAACTTACGTGTGGTCATTCTCTCTAACAAAATGCAATTAGTAATGTTACAAGTTTTAGAGAAAAATAAGTCCAAGCTTTTGATACATATAGAGATAAAGAGATGGGTAAGACTATCATTTCACCCTAAAAACTTTTGGTGGTTAGAAGGTTACTAGTTTTGGAGACACAAAAGGTATTAAAATGAAAAGACAAGGGCCTATTTACTAATACTAAAATCATAGGAAGCTATTTACAAATTCTAGAAACCTTAAGGGGGTATATGCAAAAAGCTCTTAAGTTTTTATATTCAAGTTTTTCTAATCTCTCTTAAGTCCACCTCCAAAACCCACATGAAATTCTGGGTCCATCCCCAAAACTCACATGGAAAATTTGGTTCACAAAATCCAACTACCTATTTGGTTCCACCCCCACAAACAAAAATCTTGAGTCTGCCACTCATGGGGCTCAGAGCATTTTCACTTGCGCATAGCGCGCATATGCACCATGAGTTAGGACCATCCAAGTTGGACTTCAAAAGTGTGCCCCATGTATTGGATGTTCCAGATGCACGATGCTCATTTGCACTGTGGGCAAGTGAATAAATTCCAACGGGGCCCATTGTTTATCTTAAATTTTAAGATCTATTATTAGAGCTGAAATCCCAAGCTATGGATTTGTTACAACCACATCATGAATCAAATATCAATGGGCCCCTATTGAAATAGGATACACAAAAATAATGAGAAGGGCTTGTGAAGCATGTTAATGACTGAATGTATGGTGGAGATTTGATACACATAGACTGCTAGAAATATAATGGTGTGTGAAATCAATTGCACTCCTAGCAATAAAAATATAAGGGCAGATTTGGAAATATAATAGGCCCCATGAAAATTTTAATAGTATCTTCTCAAGAGAGAGTTATTATGGGGCTTATATTTTGGGGAGAAAAAGGGTTGGCACTTCTACAAGTTTGTTTTTTGAAGTTTCAAAAGATGTCAGTTGCTATTGTGGGGCCCTTTTTTTTTTTAGGTTTTATTCTTTTGGGCCTAAAGCAATGACTTTGTTGGCTTTATGGCAAAGTCGGCCTATCCTAGTGAATAAAATCAAATGAAAATTGCACAGGCCTACTTAGTGATCGTGTTATACTACCAGATCATATTACACTGACGATAACAACAGCAACAATTATGATCATGATGGAGTGGTGGTGGGGAAATATGATGATGGAATAAATGATTTATATTGTCGTATAAGTACCGTATTAATGGAAACTATATGAACATTATTATATGTTAATGGTTATATTAAATTCAAGCACTTACACGAGTATCTAGGCTAAGAATATGGATAAAATACAAATGTAACTACATATTATTTGAAATTGAAAACGAAGACAATGATGTATCTAATTGGAGGAGAATGTTTTTTTATGGGGCCTACTTGGGCCCACCTTTGATCCATGCAACCCATTTGATACTTTTATCATCCTATGATCTAATATCAAGACTTACACTCATTGAACCTTCGCTAACCAATGCATTGAATTCTTTTATAAAAAAAGAAAATCTTTGATTAAGGACAATCAAACTTTCAGGCGGTTAAGTCAAGTGCTAGTATAATTTGGCATGATTGATCATTTTAATATTTCTTATCCATAGGACGACCTTTCCATTCATCTCTTACCATTAATATACATGTATCTAGTGGCGGACCCAGGATTTTCGTTTGACGGGTGCGGACCTTAATAGGTAGTTAGGTTTTGCGGGGAAACTGAGGATTTTTATGTGGATCTTGAGGGTGGACCCATGATTTTTATTGGATTCTTTGAAGCGTACTGCAGTTTAATGGGTACGGCCGCACCCACATGCTCGTGCTTGGATTCGCCCTGCATGTATCTAAGTAGGCCCCACAAGCTTGATTGCATATTAGCAATATGGAGTTTGCTCACAGGATAACATTGACCCTCATTACATACTTTAATCTCCCCATAAGATGCAATTTCACAATTATAAGAAGAGGGACAAAATCCCAAAAAATCCTCCTTTCAAGGGTTACTATTCCAAATTAAGGACTCTCAGCCGAAGCAAATAAGAGTTTTTTTATATACTCCCCTAAGGTTTCTATGATTTGTAAATAGGCCCCTTGTGGTTTAAATATTTGTAAATGGGCTCCTACCTTTTCATTTCAATACCTTTCATATCTCCAAAACCAGTATTTCTAACGAGAATGGGTAACCATCATGAGATTTGTGTTGAACTTTTATAAAAATGACATACTTACCCTTGCATCCATTAAACGAAAATGAGTATATTATTATTTACAAAAATACCATTATTTTATCCAAGTCCCAATGGTCTCTTCAATAACTCTTAAATGCACATAAAGCCTAGTCATGAATTTTGAAACTTTAACCAATCTAATAGTGGGTTGTGCATGGATTAGGTCAATTATAACTAAGGGAAAATTTTAAAATAGCCCTTAACTTTGGGGTGATTTCACTACAACAATTTGCACTATTACCGGCATTTTTTCCCAGCGCAAGCATTAAACGCCGGGAAAAGTATAACTTTTACCGGCGAAAAAGTTGTTTTTGCCGGGAAAAAACTGATTTTTCCCGGCGTCATATTATCGCCGGCAAAAGGCCGCTTTTTTCCGGCGATTTATTTTTTTCGCCGGCAAAGGTAATTGCTCTTTCACACAAAGGTTAGTTTTTTGCCCGCGCATTTATTTTTTCGCCGGCAAAGTTATTATTTTTTTCGGCGTTCTACCCACTTCGCCGGCAAATGTCACCCCGCCACACTCCAATCCCTCCGTTCGCGCCTTCATTTGGGGCATCGTGCGTTTATTTGGGAATTAGTTTTGCCGGCGCAAATATTGTTATCGTAAAACCCACCTTCAGCCGTTGTGCTTATACCCAAACGAAAACAAAAAATGAGCCTTTCTGCATCTCCCTCCTCTCTCTGCATCTCCCTCCCAACAAAAAAAACCCAACAAAAATCGCATCTCCCTCATTTCAAACCCATTCTGCAGCTCCCTCCTCTCTCTGCATCTCCCTCCCCTTCGGTTGGTGGCCAATCTCGCAGCGCCCATTTCCCTCATCTCTCTGCATCTCCCTCCCTCTCGGTCCCTGGCCCATCTCGCCTATTCCATCTCCCTCATCTCTCTGCATCTCCCTCCCCTTCGGTTGGTGGCCTATCTCTCCCCGTCCAGCCCATCTCGCAGCGCCCATCTCCCTCATCTCTCTGCATCTCCCTCCCTGGCCCATCTCGCCTCTTCCATCTCCCTCATCTCTCTGCATCTCCCTCCCTCTCAGTCCCTGGACCATCTCGCCTCTTCCAGCGCCCTCATCTCTCTGCATCTCCCTCCCTCTCGGTCCCTGGCCCATCTCGCCTCTTCCAGCGCCCATCTCCCCATCTCTCTGCATCTCCTTCCCTCTCGGTCCCCGGCCCATCTCGCCTCGTCTAGCGCCCATCTCTGTCTCGTCCAGCCATCTCTCTGACCCATCTCTCTCGTCCGGAAATGCTGTTCCCTATGGATCGTCGCAGACCTCCCCTCATGCTGGAGGAAATGCTGTTTCCCATGGAATGTCACAGACCCCCACTCGTGCTGGAGGAGGAAATGCAGTTCCCTATGGATCGTCACAGACCCCCACTCATGCTGGAGGAAATCCAGTTCCCTATGGATCATCGCAGACCACTGCTTCTCATCCTGGAGGAGGATATCAATTCGCACAGACAGGTGCAAGTGCTGCTCGTAGAGGTGCTTAAATTGTTTGCATTTGCTAATTTGAACCACATTGAATAAATATTTCTTTGAGGGCCCTCACATAGTGTAACGCCCCAATTCCGGATACCGATATACTCGTCCGAATACCCGAAATTGGCGCGCTACTTCCCGGAAAATTCGAGAACTTCCAAAATCGTAGGCCGCAGTGAGGTCCAATTTAAAACTTTTTGACCAATATAGTTATAACATTTAAATTGCGGAAGCATAACGATTTAAACAATGCGGAAGCAATAGGTATCGATATATATAAAATGAGTGAGCAGAACTACAGTCTATTTAAAATGTGTCGAATGTAAATTAAAGTTAATACATTTGAGATCTACCCCCAACTCACTACAAAAATGTCACTCCAAGACCCAAAACAAAAGAGTCTCTCAAAACCCGTGTAGATACTCCTCGCCCTCCGGCTCGACATCCGTGTCGGCCGGGCCCCACGCGTACTCTCCTGCAACGGGTGCCTCGACTACAGCTAGTGCGTCGTCAGGGATCTCTGGGTCAAGGCCTAAGCACCAATGAATGGGTCAGATCTAAACGATCTGGCAAGATACAGCATACTACTAACATAGAACATATATATCAAAGGAAGTAAAGACGAGTACATAAATTAAATGAGTAGCAAGGGAAATGAACTAGGCAGTTGTGCATTTAAATCATAAGGAATCAGTATAAATAGAAACATCTAAACTACTATAAACAAGGTGGCACATTCACACGAGCTGGAATACCGCGGGATATTATGCCGCGGCCCTCCCATACTGAACACAGTCGCGATGGGGAATCTCACCAGGGAATAACTAATCCCGAATCTCACTCATCAACTCATCATCTCAACACTCCAGATCGGCACGGTATCGCACCGTCCGTCTCAACCACACAGCTCATCATGATAGCTCCTCAACACTCAACTAGCTCCTACCGGGGATGATCAGTCCACAGGCTGAGCTTAAATCAACCGAGTGAATGTTCATGCCGACTCGAGAATAACTCTAAGGTCTGTGTCTGTCTAGGCTTTGCCTTGCGTGAACAAGGTCCTAACAATATCTCTAAGAGGTCTACATATCTCAATACAGTCTCTGGATCTCATTCAAGGTCCACGCCCACTCGTTGGATCCATACCAAGGCCCATCAGTACATGGCCTGGTCTAAACCGTCCAAACGAGGCAACTAATCCATCTATTACTGATAACAGTTCCATTACAATCCATAACAGCTTAATAGTCCAATAAGAACTACCTCTTCCAGCTAAAGGGTTCACATCTCCACACTTAGGCCCATTAAGGGCCCGCCTAGACACAGACACGGGTCAATGATCTCCGAAACCACACTATCGGGTCACCTCTAGATACCCTAGGTTCAGGTCTTCCATTTATGTTCAATTAATAGTAAACAGCTATTCTAAAGATCTAAGAATGACAATAAATGATAACAGTGAAGTATAAACTTCAATCAGAGAATCAACGGGAAATCCAACGGTCCAATCCTAGGTAATGGGCCACGTTAGGTTCAGGTCCATCTCCGGTAATTCGATCTCTAAACGATGTCATTAGTGCCGTAAAATATTGTATTTGGTGCTTAGTTAGTTAATGGCATCTATGACAACTCTTAGAGGTCGAATCATCTTAGATTATCAACCAAAACACTAAACAGTGGTCCCCGCGAGTCAAGGTTGAGCCACACCGTTGACTCGGGCTTAGGACACTGATAAATACTCATTTGGATGGTCAATGGGCCCCACAACTGATCGTATCTCCTAAATGTTGAAAACTGGAAAAATAAGGGTTTTCCAGGTGAACCTGATGTGTTGTGAGCTCGGTTGATTTCCTGGCCTGGAAGATCAACCGAGTGCACTAACTAATCTAAATCAGGCTTCCTGGACAACTCAATTCGTTCCCAAAGGTTTCCAGCGTGTTCGGTCAAACCCCTGGCCTGGGTGATTGATCGAATACTCCAAAAACCCTAGAAAGGATTGATGTCCCAGTTTTAAACATTATCTAAAGTAAAATCCTAAGTATCGAGTTGATTTGGATGTAAGGAGTCTGAATTTCGATTGAAGAACCAACCTTCAGTCACTTTTTGCACAAACAGTGAGTATCGGGTCAACCGGTGCGAGACCAGGTCAACCCGACTATTTGAAATGAAATTTGTGCAAGAAATGGCTAAGGGCCAGTTTTCCAAGAAATCCCAGTGTGGCCGGTTAACCTGGGTAGGGCCCGGGTTAACCGGCTGAACATAATCTCAGCCTGCAGAAGAATTAGCTGGGAGCAACATTTTTGCAGAGTAGCAGTTTGGCCGGTTAACCGGCCTGCACAGCCCGGTTAACCGGCTGCACTGCAGCAGGCCCCTGCAGGAACTTAACTGGGAGCTATCATTTCTGAAGTTTCAGTGTGGCCGGTTAACCTGCCTGTACAGTCCGGTTAACCGGCTGCACTGCAGGTTAACCCCACGGTTAACCGGGTACACAAGTCCGGGAAATTCCCAGCTTCTGCAACTTTTCTGTTATGCCTCCTTTTACATCCAAACCACAACCAAGTCTCTCCAAACATCACCAAACCATCTCCAAACATAACTTAACACAATTAACCATCCATTAATCACCTTATGGCCCACTGATCTTCCAAATGGGGGGTGAAAACCCCCATCCATCAGTGACCTTCCATCCAAAAACACAAAAACAGAGCTCATATGTAACTAGACTTAACTGAACAAATATGAACTGAAAACTAATGGAAATCACAGAATAAAACACACATCCTAAGTTAGTAGTTTGATGCACTTGCCTCTTGTGGAATGGGTTGTAGAGAAATAACTTAAGGAGGGAGAAAAACAGAATTCCAGCAGTGAAGTGAAGAAGCCCAGCAGAGAAGAAGATGATGCACAGCAGAAATCAGTATCAGCAGTAGCAGTAGCAAGGCTTCCAATGATTTTCCAGCTCAGCAACAATAGTCCAGGTGGAGAAATAAGAGGGGAAACAGGGAGAAGGAAGAACGGGATATGAAGAGAGGCAGCTGCAGCTCCTTAAGGAAGAATTCCAGCACAAGCAGTAGCTGGGAATGGTTCTCCCAGCAGTGAATCAGTGGCTCCCAGCACCTCAGTCCACACTCAGAGGTGAAGGGGAAGAATAAGAAGAAGAAGAACAGCAGCAGGGTGGGTGTAGCAGCTCCAGAGGATGATTTCCAGCACAGATTCAGCACTGTAGCAGGGGCTGAAATGAAGATGTAGAAGGAGAAGGAGATGACACAGCAGCAGTAGAATGGTAGCAGCTCCAAGTATCCTCCAGCAGAAAATCAGTAGCTCCAGTGAGGAGGGAGAATGAAAGAAGAAGAAAAAGAGGGAGTAGCAGCTCTGCTGTAGCTTCAAGGTGGAATTCCAGCAGAGTCACAGATGAGAGAAATGAAGAGAGGAAGAAGGAAGGTGGTGTGGTGGCTGCTGTAGCTGAAATGAAACAGAAGGAGAACCCAGCAACAGATTCAGCACAGTAGCTGGATGCACTTCTCAGCTCATACGTAGGAGGAAGAATTGAGAGATGAAGGAGGAGAAGAGAGTTGTAATGGGAAGGAGGCAGTTGCTGCTGGGGGTTTTCTTGGGATTGGGGCTGAGGGTAGTTTTCTTGGGATTAGGGTTTTGGGTTTGCAAGAGTTAAGAGACATTAAATAGGTTTAAGGGGGGTGACTAATGACTAGTTTAGCCTTAGGGTTTAGTGGGATTAGGGTTAGGGTTTGTCCTTTGGTTAGGAAGCTTCTAGAGAGAGAGGGCACCTTTCTTAGCACTAAACCCACACTAATTAACTTAATTAAACTTAACTAAGGACCCATCTACACTAATAGCCTAGGATTAACTCATACACCCAACTAATTAAAAATCAACCCAACTAACCTAGTCTAACCAAAAATCTTAGGAGATCTAACTAGACAATCTAATTAGCCCCTAATTAGCCCAAATAAATCAGTAATTAACAATAATAAACAAAGATTAGCAAAGATTAGCAATAATTAGCGAAGATTAGTAGTAATTAGCAAAGATTAGCAATAATTAGCGAAGATTAGTAATAATTAGCAAAGATTAGCATAATTAACCAATAATTAGCATAAATTAGAGTTAATTAGTCTATAAAATAGTAATTAGAGGGCCCACCAAGGGCGGGACCTCACACATAGGTTCTCTTCCTATGCATCCTATTTCTCCAGTCTTGTGTAATATGATGAGATCTCCCATTTGGTTGGTATTATATCCTTAAGATCCTGCAAAATCTTATTTTCTCTTTAATTGAAACTGAAGTGTTGACTTGGTTAATGGAGACAATAAAATTGATCAATGGGAGTTCCATTTTATGTTTGTATCCTCCATTTATGACTGGATTCCATTACAAAGAAGAAAAAAAAGAAACAAAAAAGGTGTTTAGTTGACATGGATCATGGCCTCACTGAGTGTAAATACCGAGCTGTTGGGCCATGTCCTTTCCCTGTTCTATATTATTTCATCATTTGTTCTTAATGCAAATGCAGTGAGGTACTAGTTTTTTTAATTGTCAGCCACTGCTGGTAGCTAAGCTTTCCATGTAGTAATGTTGCATCAACAGTTACTCAGGGCCTGTCCCCAGTTTGCATCAACAGTTACTCAGGTATTTTGCGAAGTTTCAGCTTGCAACCCTGTTTTATATCTTTTACAGGTAGAGTTCTTTGTTTCTTACATTAACTTTGCTGCACTCATCATCCTCAATGAATTAATTTTAGTACCTCCAGCTCTAATCTTCTTTTTCTTCCCAGCATGCCAAAAGATGAGGCTCAACTTTATGCTGCTATTGAACTGTAAGTGCTTTTTTCACTCTCTCATATCCCCCATGTCTGTTGACCATGAATTTTGTTTAAAAGTCTGTTAGCACTAATGAAAAATGCTAAGCAGGTTTCTAAATGCCTGTTAGCTTATTCCCATTTTTGTTTTGTAACCATGTTAAATATGAAGTTGCGGTTATATCATATCATGAGGCCTTTAGTTTGTTTCAAGTATCAAAATTATCATAAATGGAGACTGAATCAGCCGCAGAAGTTAATCTCTGTTATCATAACAGTAATTTAAAACATACATGTAACAGAGGTAAGAGAATCAAAATCTCTTTATAAATACATATAAGTTACAATATACCTTTCAATACGCACATCTCTCTAGTCCCAAACTTGCTCACAGAGTTAAAGGAGAGTTAGATATTGTAGTTCCCTGTTGTGGGTTTTGGAGGAAATGTCTCAGACAACCCCAAACCACACTCAGACAGTTGCAGGGTGGGCAGCCCTTGGCTCTTCTGGAAAGGTCACACCCTTTGTTTTCAAAAGAAGGTATGAATCACTTAAAACTCCAATCAATCATATCAGGAAACTCTCCTTTACTTTTTCATACTAGCACTTTTTATTTTGGAGGATTTAGGCTTAACTTCCTGCCCTTTCAAATTCACATACAACCACATATACTTTCCAGACAATGCCAGTTAACTACCTGATTGATTGGTAGACATGTTTTTCCTCCATTGTTGACCAAATCTAATTTACATTTTTTTAAGGAAAACATCATCTTTACTTTACACTAGTTTTTAGTGAAATTAGTTTTTGACCCTTTTTCTATTCATTTAAATTAAAACATCAAACTACCATCTTCTCCTGATCTAACTCAACTTATTTTATTTTATTAAACAAAAAACTAGGTCTAAATTTTACTTTTGTTTAACAGTGTAAAACCTCAAAGATTGAAAATCTCCTGTCAATTATCATGATGTTTGTTACAATAGTCTCAAGGACTACAATAATTAGGGCCCCACAAGACTTTCATAGCTTGAAAATGGAGACAGGTGGGGCCGATGGATTTAACAACGGTTTCCCGGTCTATGTTTAGTGCTGAAAATGAAATTCAGTTGAATTTCTGGCCTCCCATTTTCTCAAATCTCAACTCCTCTCCAGGCAATGTTAGTCTACAGTCTGTGGACTAGAGAGCTCCTTGATCACACCTGTCTCTTTATTGAGCTTGCCACCAAAATTTGATCTTGATGTAACACCTCAAAAATCCTGCTGATAATTAAGCTGGCATGATCAATTACATGGGTTCTTGGAGTTGATTGAAATTGACACTCATTTCATGCCAATTCCTTGTCTTTCCAGTCAAATTGTGACTGTGTTGTTTTTGACTTACTACCACCTTCTGTTGCTTTTTCACACCTGCCACATATTTCAATTGCCAATGAATGATGTTAGAATTTCATGAGATTTGGCACTGCCCAGCTGAACAGGGAATTCTATTCTGGGGATGGGTGTTGGAGGTTTGCTTTTTGGTGTGGAGGCTAGACAATCATTCTATGAATTGGTGGTGAGTTGAAGGGAGAATTCTCCATGATAGAGGCTCACAGTTAGGGAGAAAGAATAAGATTAGAGATGAAGTTTATGAAGCTTGGAACAAGGCCTGATACTTTCTACACTTTGGAGTCTGTAAGGTAAGATGACTGGTTTCAGTTTCAGTTTCTTTCATTCCTTTTTTTTTTGGGGTGATTGGTTTTAGTTGTTTGGTCTATGGAATTAGTACCTGTTACTTGATCTTTTGTTTGAGATCTGTGGTTTTTTTTTCTATTTATTCATCAGTCCTGAGTAGCTGGTTTTCATCTGATCTAATACCTCTCTACATCTCAGTTTATTACAGTACCTCTGTTTTAGTCTCAGTCCTACCAAATGAATTCTTCCTTTGCTTCTCTCTCTCTCTCTCTCTCTCTCTCTCTGCTCTATTTAGGATGTGGGTTGACATCTGGGCTTGGAATCTGTTATCATCTGAGAGGACAGGGAATTCTCTTAATTCCAAGCATTGTAAAACCATCAAAGGAAGCAACTTTGGGATCCAAAATGGTAGAAATCTATGGCCCACTTTGTTTTATTTGGGCTGATTTTTATCCCCATAAGAGCAATTGTCACTGTCGATTGATCATATGTAAAGAGTTGATTTTAGTCATTTCATTTTATTATAATTTTAGTCATGTGTTTCTTGCTTAATGATGATGTGACTATCAAGATCCTCTACTGTGGGATGTGCCACACTGATCTCCACCACATAAAGAATGACTGGGGCATCACCATGTATCCTCTAGTGCCTGGGTAATCTTTCTTATTTCTACTAATGACTTTAATTCGGACCATGTTGTGCACATGTGAAAGCTCTGGACCCTTAGTGAAATGGGTCCTAGAATTGAGTACCCCATTGTTTTAGGATGTAGAGTTAGCCATCGGCTTCTTGTTGGTATCTTTTGATTTTTCAAGATGTTATGCTGCAATCATTTTTATTCATCCTCTTACCTTCTGTAGCCATCGGCACTTGAATATCTTGCGAAGGATCTTGGGATTGCTGAAAACACTGTTCTACAAGGCAAGTGTAATGTGATGCTTGTTTGGGCATTCAAAAATAAGAATTCCCTGATCATGATGCAAATAAAGCATTTATTATTGATTTATACTGAATTAACATATATTAAGCTACTTGATTCTGCCTTCATTTTTATAAACTGACATGCTACTAAAGTGAACCTCACCAATCTATTACAAATTCCTTCTTTCTCCTAACTTACCTTCTATCAAGGTTTTTATTTTCTTTCGTTACATTTTCGACCTTTTGGCTTTACATGCATCTAGTTACATTACATGTTTAGATCTTGTGCGATTTGTGAATGCTTCTGTAGTACATGGAGAGCCAAATGAGTCTGTGATTGGAGAAGCAACTACAATTGGCAAGCTTTTTTCAATCCACTCTTGGGTGGGTTGTTCCTATTTCCTATAAGGCCACCCTATCGAAGAAAGCATCAGCACACATGAAAGCAAGAGGAATCCAGGCCTTGTAATTTTATGCAAGGTTACTTGATAATTTGTGAACAGGTTGCCTGCGGTGTTTTAATGTCCAATAGCATTAAAATATACATGTATTGATAAGTTCATAGGTTCTCTGATTTACAATCAGAGGCCAATTGTGGTTTTTTCTTCAAAATGTCAACAATTAAATTGTTAGCTTTCTCTATTGTCTTCTTCAATTCAAATAGAGTCTAAGGGCAATTTAGTCATTTCATCACTCCATCCTCACTTTCCCCTCATTTTCCCCCCTGTTTTGGGGGGGAAATTTTTGAGAGAAAAAGTACCCTTTTTCCCTCCATTTCCCCCTCCCCCATTTTCCCTCCCCCCTTCCCAAACACCCCCCAAAATCACTTTCCCTCCACTTTCCCCCCATTTTCTTCCCCCTAGGTTCTCTGATTTACAATCAGAGGCCAATTGTGGTTTTATCTTCAAAATGTCAACAATTAAATTGTTAGCTTTCTCCATTGTCTTCTTCAATTCAAATAGAGTCTAAGGGCAATTTAGTCATTTCATCACTCCATCCTCACTTTCCCCTCATTGTCCCCCCTGTTTTGGGGGGAAATTTTTTGAGAGAAAAAGTACCCATATTCCCTCCATTTCCCCCTCCCCCCTTCCCAAACACCCCCCAAAATCACTTTCCCCCCAATTTCTTCCCACCCCCCCCCCCCCCCCCCCCCCCCCCCCTTCCCAAACAGACCCTTAGTAACTATGGTGAACAGATAGGACATGAATATAGTAAAACAACGCTACACTACACCAAAAATCGGAAATTGGAACGGAAAAGCGTTCCTAATCCTTCCGTTCCTAATCCGTTAAAGTGTTCCAATTTCCGTTCCAATTTGGTACCAACCGTTCCTAATCCAAATTGGAACGGAAATTGGAACACTTTAACGGATTAGGAACGGAAGGATTAGGAACGCTTTTCCGTTCCAATTTCCGATTTTTGGTGTAGTGCTATAAATATGGCACGGACACGGTCCTCATACAAAAAATAAAGTATTAATATAATTATCCACTTTGACGTATCCAGGTATTACAGTACGTGCCTTTATTACTAGCATTAGTGATTAAAACATAAATTACTACTCAAATCAATAAGGTATGCACTATTGGATTGAGTAGATTTTGGACGCATGATGAATTTACTCTAGTTGTCTCTTGTTGGAGGTAGAAGTGGAAGGAGTTCCTGGTGTGTGATTAATCTAATATTAACAGGCACACTGGTATCATACAATACAATGAAAAATAAAATAAAATGGTTGGTAAGGCTGATTTTGAAAGGGCGTGCTGCACGCGGAGCTCCTGTGAGTTGCATCACCGGTCATCAAGCATGGCTACAGATTGTCAGCTTTAACCTTTATCTGAAAATCAATCCTCATTAGATCATTTAGATCATCCAAACCCAAATGCATATGGTGAAAATCTGCAAAAATGTTTGACCCAATGGCTTCAACTGATGCACCTAAGCATCCACCCACTTTGCCTTCTGTACAGTCATTTTCTCCTCAAAAGATATCCAGTGGTTCTATCCTAGATGGAAAGAGAAGTATAGAAGGACCAAAATGAAAAGGTAGACGCATGCATTGGAAAATGACATATGAGCAGCAGAGCAGGAAAGGCCTTCTGTTCCATTGAGCAAGACATTTGGCTTTGGAGTATGAACAGAAATTGTTATATTCTCTCCAAGGGTCTAGGGCTATGGAGTCTGGTATATATCCTTTTCAAATGTTTTTTTTTTATATATTGCCAAGTATCCTCTATTTTCTACCTTTCTTTTCAAGCTTTGTCTGAAGTGTTGACGAAAAGGAGTATCTCCAAATGGTCACATCCCCATAGCTCTTCCCCAGAGCTCTTCCATAGCGTATGGGAAACAACCCTATGGAAAAAAACAAGCAGATAAAGGACCATAACACGTGATTCGTGTCTCATGCTCCTGCTTTCTTTTAGAAGAAGAAAACATCAAAAGGTCCCCTACACACCTCATGAGAGGGTCTTGGACTCTTGGTAGTCTTGGACAATTGCTAATTGTGGGAATTGTGGATCGAACATTGGTTGGCTTTTCACTGCTACCAAGAAGTTACAGCCAAAATCATTTTGGGGAATTCAGAGTATTAAAGTTGCTTATGACATGCCTGAATGAGATACAAGGTCCTGCAGGTTTTAACTCTTCTTCCCCCCTGCTGTAACTATGTGAATAGACATGATAATTTACTAATTAGTTATGGAACGAGCGGCATTGCCTCTTTATATGTAATTCTCGGATTTTAATGTTTACAGAATATATGTGAGCCTGTGTTCTGCTTGAGAGCTTTTTTTTTTTTTGTAGACTTTATTGCTCCAGTGAAAAGAACATCAAAACAGTACTAAACAAAAACAGCCCAAAACCAGGAGTGTCTCACTGAATCAAGGTAGCTGTCTCTATGCTACCATTCCAGTAAATTTTATCCATTCCAGTCAATGTAGGATGGATAGAAGTCTCCGTGCCTACTGTGTGGACTCCTCTCCACATCCACAACTAAGTAGAATCATGGGGGAGGTGGGGGAACAGAATAGCTGGACATTACCTACCACCTGTTTGCAAATTTTCAAGTCTGTTAGATAATTCTAACCCATCATCCATGGCCGTAAAATTTTAAAGGTTTTAGTAGGCACATTTTTTTTTTAATCGAAGGGTGATTCCATCTGGATTGATGCCAAAACTGTGGGCCACCTAAGTACGTCTCTAAAGACAGAGTGGGTGGACCTCTTTTTCGTTGATCATTTAGGATCATCTCATCTATGGTCAATCTAGCCGCCTCACATTCTTTAACCTCCTGGTTACTGTTGGATTAGTAGTTAAAAAAAAAAAGATGTCTAAAATCATTTTTTTTCCCTTTGCTTTTATGATTCTGTATTTATCATGAAGCTAATGGATATGGATTTTGGTTTTCTTTTTGAAATTGTAATGATGGATGTGGTCATCAAGAAGACAGAACAATTTTTTAGTTTTTGAACTTGGAGAAGCCTTTGTTATTCTTTTGTATGAGAGTAATGCCTGATAGAATCATGCATCTGCTCTATGACTACTTGTAGTTTGTGTCTTTCTTCTGAACTGTTCATGTAATTGTCATCAGGAACATGTTATACAGACTAGACATGGTTCTGTTTCTGTTGCTGTGTTTGGAGACCAAGACAAACCGGCACTTGTTACTCATCCTGATCTAGCTCTAAATCGTAAGTGCTTTGCAGCTTGTTCAATCAGGCTATTGCATTGAATTGGGTATTGTTTACTTTTTTTAGTGAGACATTTTTTAGTCTGAATTGCTGATAGGAAGAAGTTATGGGTCTGAATGCTGTTGGCTGTAGTTAGAGATACAAAGTTTTGCTGATGAAAATTGTGCTACTGATATGACAATAGCTATGGAAGGACCTGATGTTTTTATAATTGCTTCAATTCCATTTGATGTTTTTCAGGTTGATCTAGTAGGAGGGTACTATGATGCAGGGGACAATGTGAAATTTGGGTTAGTTTTCTTATGAACTTGTCCAAGTGGACACAAGTCAGTGGAATGTTGTGTGATCATCTTTAGGCCTGTCTGCTGCATGTTTTGGTTATCTGAGATTCAGGGAATTTTTAGATCATTTGTTATTTAGCATAAATGGTAATGGATGGCAGCTTTCCATCTGGAAAGTAGTTGCTAGTTGGCTTCATATTTTGTGACAACAGTTCTTTTTGTTCTTTTTGTGGTAGATGAACTGCATAGATTCATTTATTCCATCCTTATTTATAGCCATGAATGTAATAATCATCAAACAAGTAAGGTACTTGAAATGCCATGAGATTGTCTAGAGCAGTTGTGGTTAGCTAAATAAAATTAGTGGGTTTTTGCACTGGAACAAAATATATTCCAGTTGTGCCCTCTAGGGAAGCTTGCATCAACAAACCAGGCCTCATTCATTTATATTTACATTTTTTATTTTTCATTTTAACTCCCTTTTAAGCTCTATATTATGCTTTTATAATTCATAAAAGAAATCCATTTTGTATGACTTTCAGTTGTAATTTTTCTACGGACTTGATTTAATGGAATCTCTCTGTTCTAGGGAAGAATTGTACTGTTTTCATAATTGATTTCAGTTGCTTTGTTTATATATAGTTTCACTAAAAGTTGTGCATATGACATTCTTAATCATATGTTAATCTTGCTATTTTTTTTTATGCAGATTGAATCAAAATTGAAAAACAAATTTGTTAAAAGAGTCCATGCAGTTAGGATGCAGCCAACATGAAGGCCAAGTATGCAGAGTAACACATTGCTATATCTCAAAATGACGTTCATGAAGTTTTTTAAAACAATGGTGCAGGTATTGGAATTGTGCAACAAGGAAATGATCATATATGAACATGTAAATTTTCATTGGCATTTGAATGTTGGTATAGAGTAGAATGTTACCAATTGTTTTAATTTTGTAATGGTAATGGTAAAGTTCTTTCAATGTTGAAAGGATGTTTGAATATTAATATGAAGTGGAATGAATTTTCTTGTTTTATTTTTTGATGATTTTGGAATGGAAATGGACGTTGGGTGTAGTAGATTTGGTCTTGGACAATGGAATTAGCAATTTTAATTTATTTATGTGACACAGGTTGGAAGTTGACATAAATTGATATATATACAAGAAAAGAAAATTAAAAATTAAATAAATAAGTAAATTATAATTAAAAAAACAATTATTCTCGACGAGATAAAACGCCGGCAAAAAAATTTTAAAAAGGAATTTTCATAAATTGTAAATCTTTTCCCGGCGCAAAATTAACGCCAGCAAAAGTTTTTTGAAATTTATATTTTAAAAAATAAACTTCTTTTCCCGGCGAAAAAAAAACGCCGGCAAAAGTTTTTCTATCTATTTATTATTGAAAAATAAACTTCTTTTCCCGGCGCAAAAAAACGCCGGCAAAAGTTTTTTCTAAATTTATTATTGAAAAAATAAACATCTTTGCCCGGCGAATAAAAAATCTTCACCGGCGAAATAAAACGCCGGCAATGTATACTTTTTCCCGGCGCTACCTATTTTTCGCCGGCAATGGGTATTACTGGTGTATTTTTTTCGGCGGATTGCCGGCGCAAGAAGAATCGCCGGTAATAGTTTGTCACGGCGTTTTCTGGGCCTTTACCGGTGCTTATTTAGCGCCGGCAAAAATGTAGATTGTTGTAGTGTTTTCAAAAAAGGGTCAAAAGAATTCAATATTTTAAAAACGTATGAGAGTTTGCAAAACTTATTTCACTCAAGTCCAATCCGGCAATCCATACCCACCGCCGGTAATTTTGTATAAACAAAATCTCAAAAGGAGAAAAGTGCCCCTAGTGAGTAGTAAGTAGGTAAAAAGGAAATTTTCAAAACAGTCCTAAACTGTTTAGGTGGGCACTCTATTTATTAACCTGGTCAATAGTTAATTTCACTTTTCACATCATGATCAATCCAATATTTGGGCACACTAATTATTAAGGTAAATTTCAGTGCAATCAATGCATTGTGTTATATAAGTGACTTGGAACAAACAAAAGTGATCTTATAGTTGGTCCAACATTTTGGAAAAGGAATGAAATCAAATGGATTTTTTTCATTTTGAATTAAAAAGAAAACTGCCAATAGTGGATGGAGATCTCTCAATAGGACCTAAATGAAAGAAGTCCTGAAAAATTTCATACCCTTTTGAAATATTCAATTCCTTGGTCCTTTTTGAAAACCACCTAAAAAGTTTAGGAATATTTTGAAAATTTCCTTTTTACCTACTTACTAATCACTAAGGGCACTTTTGTCCTTTTGAATTTTTATTTATACAAAGTTGCCGGTGGTGGGTATAGATTGCTAGATTGGACCTGATTGAAATAAATCTTGAAAATTTTCATCTGTTGTTGAAATATTGAATTCTTTTTTGAAAATCACCCAAAATTTAAGGAATTTTTTGGAAGTTTCCCTATAACTAATTATAAACATATGCGTTGACTGTCATTATGATCATTTCAGATTTAATGAAACGGGCCATGTATTGGTAAAAATAGATTTACATATGGTTATTCTCTCCCACTAAATGCAATTAATAATGTTACAAGATTTAGAGAAAATAAGCCCAAGCTTTTGAATTTATGCATATAAGGATAAAGAGATGTGCAACAATGTCATTTCACTTTAAAAACTTTTGGTGGTTGGAAGACCACTAATTTTGGGACCCAAAAGGTATTAAAATAAAAAAGCTGGGGCCTATTTATAAATACTAAAACCATACGAGCCTATTTACATATCCTAAACACCTTAGGGTGGTATATGCAAAGAGCTCAACAAATAAGCATTCCTCCATATGGAAACAGGGTAGCCACTAATGTAATTTGTATTGGGCTGATCTCCGGTTTATTCAACCTCCTCATATCATATGCCTAGTGTAGGAAATGTCATAAATTTTGTTTCAATCAAAGGGTTAAACTAAATCTTGTTGGAAATTGCTTTACAAAAAAGCTCACCGCAAGGGAGAGCGTTTGTTTTGAGCTTTTCTAGATATTCAATGGGCGAGCCCTACTATGGAGTGGACCACACCCCTCGTGTGCAGTGTGAGCGAGACACTTTCGACGATCTGGACTCTTTAACTTTTCACGATAATCAATATCATTTATACCTTCACTGTTCACCTTGAATGACTTTCAAATGATGTCCTATCAACCATTCACTCCTAAATTAGCGTTGTGACTCAACAAACTATCACAACTAACCTATCAAAGAATTTCCTCTAATTAATTGAGGTGGATTGGTTTACATGTCATCAATGCATAATTAAGTTTTAGTTTGTTTGGAGAGAGATACAATTTTCTGTGTTAAAATAAGTAGAAAATAATTAGTTTGAGTGGCTTGGATTCATTATGGTAAGCACTAGTATTTCTATATGTTAATGCTCACAAAGTTTTGAGAAATTATGTTTTGGAAAATGATTGGGGGAAAATACAAATTTAGCATTTTTCTTTGGATACTATTGAAAAAAACTTGCAAAAACACATATAACTTAGTTTTCAAATGATTAGCAAAAAATCAACATATACCATATGGCGAGGGACGCTTATATATATAATTGGAAATACTCACGTGCAAAAAAGAAAAAGTTGTATATGGTCATATACAAAAGAAGAATGTTCATGAGGGACAACCACGTAAGTAATTGTAAATATTTGTGTGTAAAAGAGGAAAGGTCATATATGGTCATTTGCAGAAGAAGAATGTTTATGTGCCCCCATCCTATTGTGAGGGGGGATGAATCCACATGAATATTTCTCACACACACATATATGGAAATTCTCAAAAACACCCTTTTTTCGCCCCTCTTATTTTTGGCCATGGGGCCCTTGTTGAGTCAATCTAAACTTTTCACACAGTACCACGCTTGAATAGTCATGAGTCCAAATTTGACATTCATTCAACTTTTCCTAGCCATTGGATTGAAATCATGATAAAATGATGCATCTAAATCATTAATTCTTAGGGCTATGGATCAAAAGGTTAGGATGATCTTATGGACTCAAGATTTTGCATATAGGTAGGCCTCATATGGATCTTTCCATCTAATGGACTTCCATGATCATCATGCATTTCAGTGGGCCCAACTTAGAGGGGCATTTTTTTCTAAAAAATGTCCGAACACTGTGTAGTGCTCCCCAATATATATATATATATATATATATATATATATATATTCGACCATCACTTGCACCTTTCCAAGAGAAATTCCAGGCTCCACCACTTATGCCTGTTCTTGGAAACCCATCATAATGCACAAGGGAAAATAGGCTATGTTTAGGAAATATTCTTGGACCGATGTTGGTACCTTTTTACCCCACTCCCAACGGGCATAGATTCTTGGCACTCAAATCCAAATCTTTTTTCCCATGGTTGGTATGCTATGCATGGTTGTATTGTTGCTGAGCTTTGGTAAGATTCTCTCCTTAAAAGTTTCTATGCTTTTGTTCTTTCTTTTATCGTTCCTTTTTGGGTGCCGTTCTTTTTTCATTTCTCTAAGTTTCTAATAGCAATAGCTTGTAGTTATGTAAGGAAAGTAGCATGATTCAGATTCACATGTTTTATTCCATCTCTCCCCTTCATGTGTATAAATAGTAGTCAATCTGGTGTTTCTTCATTGCAAGAGCTGTGTTTAGTCATTACAGGAGGAGGAGTGCCTGGGGAAGTGACCAAGGCAACCAAGATGAGCACTTTTGGTACTATTTGAGCTTGTGAATGATTCATATTGTCCTCTCTCTCTATTTGGTTTTCAAATGAATATAGGGGAAGTTTCTAGTGCATCTATCCCTCACCATAGGGTGAGGGACACTTCCCTTTTTGCACGTGAAGACAAGAAAGTGTACCTCACCCTATGTACTTGAAAAGTAACTTTTGTACTTGAAAATTCTCAATTATGGAAGTGTCCATCACCCTATAGATGCACTTGAAACTTCCCCATATATATATATATTTATCAGCATTTGATTACAAGTAGTATTAACCTGTGTTGCTGTTTGGAGTTAAAAGGCTTTTATTTGGCCTTCTAGTTACAGGTTTTCGTGAATTGTAAATTAATATCAACTTGAAGATATATTTCTTTGGGCAGTAAATTTGCAACTCATTTTAGAGTGGTTTTTTTTTTTTTTTTTTTTTTTGTTGTCGGTCTCCTAGTGAGCTATTGAATGGTGTTAGGAATAGGTGAATGGTGCAACTTTTTTGAGTTATTATTAGGTTCCATGGGTTATACTTACTAGAATTCTTTATTATTTTAATATGTTGTATATTGGAATGGGGATCCTCCGAGTGAGTCTGTGCACAGTGACCATGAGTGGACCACTCAGGGTCTGCCATGTTACCACAGGCAGCTCCTTGCCCGGATAAATAGGAGGCTGCCCGTGGTGACGTAATGGACAGTCAATGGTCCACTCACGGTCACCATGAGATTTTACCTCACCAGATTCGAACTCTAAATACTGACATTACATACATATAAGTGGTGCCCACATGCACCCCTCAACCTAACTCGATCATTTATGTGTTTTGTGTTAGTGGGTAAATGGGTTATATGTTGGGAACTATATTGAGTAATGTAAAAATGCAGGTAATTGGTCAGGTAGAAGAATTTCTGAGTATGGAAGGACCTATGTGGTTAGGCCTAAAGGAAGACACCAAGCCACAATTGTTTGGCTTCATGGCCTTGGAGAAAATGGGTCCAGGTATTTCTTGCTAGTTTTCAAATCGACCTTAACTTAGATTCTTGGTTATATTGTTTGCTGTACATATGTGTTTTTTTTTTATTGTTCATTTCTTTTAAATCTCACTTTCATTTATATCTTACAAAAGAATTATTCTATTATAATATTTTCTAATGACTTGGTTAATATATACAATGTGTCAACTAGTATTTCTTTTCTTTTCTTTTTCTTTTAAATCCAAATAAAGAATCAGTCCAAGGTTGCATGAATTCTTTCATTTACTTGGTTATGCACATGTATCCCAATACTTCTCATCGAGTAGTAATTATTACAATGCAGTAAATAAATGTGATAGACATTGGCACATTGGAAGGTAATAAGTACGGTTTGCAGTCTTGAGATTGTAGGTTCAAATCAAATTATATATATAACAAAGCTAGAAATAAATAGACAAACAAGAATATGTACAACAAACTTGCATGGTTCCACAAGGGTGTCGATCATAGTAATGAGAGACAATATTCACTATCACTAAAAATCAGTAATAACTGTTTGTCTTATCATTGTTATTTTTTTTTTTGTTAATTTATCACCAGTGACCAGTAGGGTTATGATTCTTTTCACTTTTTGTTAAGCACATACAATGTATGGAATGGTGGACTTTTACAGCACAAATCATTTAGACTGGGTTAGAGAATGTCAATCTCATTTTGTGTCTTTACAGAGAATAATTTTATTTTAGTTTAGCCATACAGGAACCCTATCCTTTAAGTAGAGATTCTCACGCAACCCTCGAGTCTGGATTCTCTAAATCCTGTGCCTAGGGATTCCCTTAGTTCGTCTTTATAAATCCACTAGTAGGTTACACATGTGAAATACAAACCGTTGTACACATAGTGTCACCTTGAACTATTGCTGCATTAGTTTTACTCCAATCGAACTTATACATACTGTCAGATTGATCACGTAAAAAATACATGACTAAATTAAGGAACCTATTACTAAAGAAGTTTGTTGAAGTGCCTAAATATAGCGGACTTGATTAGGTGAGTATGAAACTTATAATAATACTGTTAAGCTTCTTTGGGAAGGATGGACTGCCTCATAACCTGAAAGAGAAAAAGAAAAGAGATCAGAGACCCTGACTGCAGTCAGCTGAAAGCTCTCTGATGCCTGAGTTAGTACTATCACTGAACAAAGGATGGAGAAGAAATGCAATAATGCTAGTGTAGTAATGCATTGTATGGCGTAGCATAGCATTGCGTTGCGCTGCGTACCTCTTTGGGATTTTTACCCTTATATGTATATAGGTGGAAGTTTCACCTGGCGCTCCCTTAGTGGGGGTAGGTGGAGATACTGTGTAGTCAGATCATGAGATGACTTCCCGTATCATTGCGAATGTAATCATCTGATAAAGACAACCCTTATCAATATCCGGCGCCTATCTTGTCTGTCAGTATGTTCTGCAACGTAGCCGCAACTTTATGGGAGTACAATCATGGTTTAGTACTCATCTCTGTGGATGTACTGAGCTAAAGATGATACCGAGATTAGATTTGGAACCATCCTGGCACTGTTGCCAAGGTGCCTTATACTGAGACCGAGGTGAGCCTAGCCGGTACTCTTACTGAGGCTAGCTCAAGCTTGGTGTCAGCTGACACTATTGCCGAGCTGGATGTGTTTTGGCACTATTGCCGAGCTTGGACACCGAGATCGAGATAAACTGTCGGTACTGTTACCGAGATTAGCTTAATCCTGCTATTAGGGAATCGTGCCACACAATTGCCTCCTAGCTCGTGACCTCTTAGAGTTCTCCAACTCTTTGAGGTTGGGAGCTAAGCATTATGTCGGGAGAGTCTTGGATATCAATTTGAATTTTATCTCGGTGTTGGCTGATGAAGTCTGATCTTTATCATGAAGTCTATTCGTCTGTCCGAGATAATAAATATCATGTTGGTGTCGCTTCGTCTGCCCGAGGCGATAAATAACACGTTGTTGTTGCTTTGCCTGCCCAAGGCAATAAATAGAGCGTCTTAATCATAGCGGGAGATGAACTGGCAATACCACGTGTCTCCATTTGATTGGTCGTCCAGAGAATTCGAAGCGATGTGTGCGGCGCCCGAGGGGATGCCTCGCACGCATGTTGAAAGGGCATCATTCTTTCTATAAATAAGGTTTTTCTTTCTTCGTTCCTTCACTTTGGCATTCATCGGAGAGAGTCCTTGCTGCAAGAGAGAAGAAGCCCTGTCGGAGTTCTGTCCTTAGCGTCTGAGTCTGAAGTTGTCCTCCTTTTCACTTTGTGAGTCTTCTTCCTTATCTTTTTCTTTTGCGCACCTTCCATCTTTGCTAGGGTTTCTGCCTTAGGGTTTAGGGTTTCTGTCCCTTGTTCTTTTCCAGTTTCTTCATTCTTAGGAAAATGGGATCTTATAGGAATTGGGTGGACACGCCTGAGGTCATGGTTGGGTTCAAGGAGATGTATGAGATCCCAGAAAACGTCCATACTAAGTTAGACAACCCAAAGAACCCTTTCGAGGGTTACTCTTTTCGCGATGGCTGGATGCCATTCCCTTTAGTCTCAATAATCAAAGGAGGGGTTAGGTTTCCGGTCCACCCCCTTCTCAGAGCTTGCCTGGCGACATGGCACCTTGGCCCCTGTCAGCTGATGCTTAACAACTACAAAGTAATAATGGGTGTCGCCGAGCTCAATAAGATTTTGGGCATTAACCTTGGTGTCCATGATATCGAGGACGTGTATGATCTTTGCAAGTCTGTGGGAGACGGTCATAGCAACTACCTCCGGGGGAAGCAAAAAATGGAACCTTTTGTCTATGATATGGAGGATTCAAATAGACATGCCGGTCCCGATCGTCTGCTCGTCTCCGGTAATTGGGAGTCTGGTGATGCAGAGACCGAGGTGGAGAGGTCATACAAGATTCCTCGTCACTTTGGAGTTCCTCCAAGTAAATACCGAGCTCCTTAGAATGCTCTTGTTTTCTTTTCTTCTTTTGTCGAGCTGACGCTTTTTCTCGTCGTGTAGAGGTAAGCCAGAGGAAGCAGGGGGCCGAGCGCGCCGGCTGGAAGAGAAACGACAGCTGGTTGAAAGCGATGCGCGACTACCAGGGCCACCACTGGCGAGCTGCTTGGTCTTTGCTCGGGTAGCGAGGTACCACACATACATCAAGAGGAAGGAGCCCGCGCTCGCCTTGACCGACGCTGAGGGCCGAAGAGCTTCAGGCACCGAGGCATCCAAATCACCCTCTAGCGCGGAGACCGCCGATTTGTCCCAGCTCGTTGAAGCCTACTCATCCCCCTCCAATCGAGAAGAAGAAAGGGGAGAGGAAATGGAGCGACGATGCCCTGCACTGAAGGTTAAAGACCCGAGGGCTAAACTTTTTGGAGGCCAGGCTCCCTCCACCTCCACACCTGTTGCTGCCGACCCCACTCCCACCTCTGTAGCCTCAGGTAGTGCCGGGGCTACTTTTTTTATTGCTTTGGGAGCAGCGCTCCGTCGAGACTGCAAGGGAAGGAGGCCGGGTGGAGAAAAGGTCGGGGTCCGATGGCCAAGGCATGAGAGCTCGGCAACGCTCTGCCGAAGAGGCGAGGGAGAGAGCTCCGAAGGAAAAAAGGCCTCGGGCCAAGGGCTCGGCAGAGAAGGGCCTTGGGCAAGCTTCTGCTCCTCAGCCTGCGGGGCCGACCTCGTGGAGGCCAAGCCTCCAGCTCAGGCCTGGGAGGCCCATGAAGGTGGAAGACCATCTATCTAGCAGCCCCTTAGTCGTCGCTGCTATTGCGAATGCATGTGCTCTTCCACTCGACATGCAGAGGCACAAGGGAGCAGACGATGCGTCACTGCTGATCTCATCTCTGCAGTCGGTGTCCTTGGTAAGTCTTCATCATAGACATGTGGTGACTTGTTCTCATTTGCCTTTTTTTTTTTTACATTTGTTTCTTTTCTCAGATTCCGCAGAGGGTTTAGGTGGTCCTAGACTAGACCCGTGAAAGCAGTTCCAAAGTCGAAAAGCTGGAAGCAGAGAAGACAAAACTTGTGACGACCTTAGAGGGGAGTAGCCAGGAGCTAAAAGCGGCGGAAGAGAAGATCAGTAGCCAAGGGGCAGAGCTCGAGTTTGCGCTTAACGAGATCTGCAAGCTGAAGGTCGAGACCCATGAGCTGAGGGGTGCGGCTGAGGTTAAAGCGAAGAGGGCACTCGAACTTGAGGCCGAGCTAACAAAACGGAATGCCGGGCTCGATTGGCGCACAAGGAGAAGGCCAGACTCCAAGCCTCAGTCCAAGCTGAAGTTGACACATCTTTCCAGGACGGGGTGGATGCGGCGACAAAGGAATATGAGGCCTAAGTCGAGAAGATAAGCTCGACTCTATTCGAGCTCAGGTGTCAAGCTGCCCTGAAGAAGGCAGGGATCCCCGATGATCACCTTGTCTATTAGGATCTGCCCAAATTTTCTAGCCCTGAGCCGAGTTCTGCCCTTACTCCTGAGGTTGCTCCAGAAACTATTGCGACTCCTCTGCCTGAGGTTACTCCCCAAGCTACTACGACTGACCCTCCAGATGCTAATGCAGAGGCCACTGCTTCTTGAAGCCCTTTGGATGTATTTTTTTCTTTTTTTCCCTTTGGTAATGGAAAAGTGTAAAGAATTTGCAACCTTTCTCCAATCAATGAATATAATTTGTTTTCCATAATTGCCTTTGATCTTTTCTTCTAAAAATAACATTCTTGCATCTGACCTTTGTTCCATAACTAGGCCTTTAGCACAAACGCATGATTATTTGACCAAGTAGTTGATTTCGGTTCAGTAACCGGAACTGAGTGACCATTAGGCAAATGACTTTGGTTCCACAACCAGAAGTGTCTTAGCCTAATCGAATTCGGTTCAACAACAGGAGTTCGATCTGTTCTTAAGTTCTGTAACTCAAGAAGTACCTTGATGATAGAAAAACCTTAGTTGGTTTTGTAACCGAACTTCGTTTTCAGGAGTAGCCAACGAGTTCTTTAACTGCATAGTTGGTTCTACAACCGAACTAGGATAGCTGCCGAGTTTCACAACCTGGCGCGTTGTACGTTTGGTCCCGTGACCAAGCTGGTTGGTTCTGTAACCGAGCCGAGTTTTTGGCCGAGTTCCATAACTTGGCGCTTTGTATAGCCGGTTCTGTAACCGAGCTGAAGCTTCTACCAAGCTGGTGTTGTCATCGAGCTGGGACTTCAGCTGAGTTCTGTAACTTGGTGTTTTGTATAGTTGGTTCTGTAACCGAGCTGCAGCCACCAAGTTCCATAACAAGGTGTGCCTTAACTGTTTAAGGTCTTCATCTTTCTAATGCTCTGCAGCAGTTAGGCAGGTAGGCAATTGTCAAGTTCCACAACTTGGTAAGAATTGGAGTTGTCATGAATGATGCTGCCCGAGCCGTGGCTGGTGTTATCACCGAGACCACTGCTTGAGTTGTCACGACTGGAACACCGAGCCGGGACTTGATGACGAAGACTTAGTATGGTGAGTCAAGGAACTGCTTCCAAGATTACTGTTTCTTTTCTGGAGGATTTATCCTGTTAAGGACTGAGGCTCTCCTGAGCTCGAGCCCGAGCCTCGTCTCCTTGTTCGATAAACTGGTTCTCCTTGGCGATCAGTGCCTTCACTGTGACCATGGGGAACTAAGCTAGGTCCTTTCGAAGCTCGTTGCCTGGCGGGAGAGCTTGTTTGAAGGATGTGAGGGCCGTTTTGTCAGTGGCGTCCTCTACTTGGCTGTAGACGATGTAGAACATCATGGCAAACTGAGTAGTGTTTTCAGTTTGCCTCATTCTAATTGCCATGAGGTCGTCATCTGTATCTGGGATGACCCTGTGCACCTGTAACTTTTCCACGAAGGAGTTTCGGAGCTACCGCTAGCTCAAAATTGATCCTTCTGGGAGCGCGCAGAACCTCCTTAGGAGTAGGTCATCCGAACTGGAAGAGAAGACTCTATAGTTTGGGTAACGAACGTCGCCCCATACTGACACCTGCTGGGCGAAATGCCTGATTTGTGCCGCAGGGTCCGAGTTTCCGTCATAAAGGATGAAACCCGGGTGAACATTTAAGTCAGTGGATCAACTCATCTCATTCCTAGATGACAAGGTTTCGGGCCCTGGTATCCACAAGGAACGGATCTTCGTTATCATCGCTGTCGCGGTCCACCTGGTGGAGGAAATGACGATACCTGGTTGCTGTTGGGGCTTTGCTCCGCAGGAGAGGCTTTAACAGGGTAACATTGCTGGGGGTGCTCCAAACAGAAGAAGATTTTGCTGGGGAGGTGCTGTCACCCCTCTTAATGATGAACTTGACTGAGTTACAGGTCCTTCTACGCCCGCCGCACCAAACTTTCCCTGGATCTCTTTTGGCGAGGAATCGTTGGTGATAGTGATGGGGCTTTGATGATCCTTCGCCGTTTTTGGAGGCATGACATTTTTTATCTTTTTCCCACAGACGACGCCAATTGTAAGTGCCTAAATATTACGGACTTGATTAGGTGAGTATGAAACTCATAATAATGTTGTTAAGCTTCTTTGGGAAGGATGGACTGCCTCAAAACCTGAAATGGAAAGAGAAAAGAGATCAGAAACCCTGACTGCAGTCAGCCGAAAGCTCTCCTATGCCTAAGTTAGTGCTATCACTGAACATAGGATGGAGAAAAAAGACAAGAATGCTAGTGTAGTAATGCATTGTATGGCGTAGGATAGCGTTGCGTTCCGTTGCATACCTCTTTGTGATCTTTATCCTTGTATGTATATAGGTGGAAGTTTCACCTGGCACTCCCTTAGTGGGGGTAGGTGGAGATGCTGTGTAGTCAGATCATGAGATGACTTCTCGTATCATTGCGAATGTGATCATCTGATAAAGACGACCCTTATCAATATCCGGCGCCCATCTTGTCTGTCAGTATGTTTTGCAACGTAGCCACAACTTTATGGGAGTACAATCATGGTTTAGTACTCATTTCTGTGGACGTACTGAGCTGAAGATAATACCGAGACCAGATTTGGAAGCATCCTGGCACTGTTGCCGAGGTGCCTTATACCCAGACCGAGGTGAGCCTGGCCAGTACTCTTATCGAGGCTAGCTCAAGCTTGGTGCCAGCTGGCACTGTTGCCGAGTTGGATGTGTTTTGGCACTATTGCCGAGCTTGGACACCGAGATCGAGATAAACTAAGTCGGTACTGTTACTGAGATTAGCTTAATCCTGCTATTAAGGAATCGTGCCACACAGTTACCATATGCTCCTAGCCTTTAGTTTTAAGAATTTTCTTAAAGCTCCTTTTGTGTTGCCAATATGTGGATTTAGATGGTTAAACTCACATAATCATGGCACTATTTATATATGTACACAACCCAAGTGGATATTTTATGAAGACACACCACAAATGGATTTTCTACAGCTGGAATTTTTTTCTTTTTTTTTTTAAACACTTGCTGCACTGAAGGTTCTAGCCTTTATCATCTAAATGCTTTTGCTACTTTATCTTAAAGAAACGTTGATACAGCCAACATATTGAGAACATATGAAGAACCCCATGAATACTATGACAATCGTTAATTTGTTTTCATTATTTTTCATTATCACCAGAACACTGAATCATCAAATATACCTTCCAAGAAGGAATTTCCTCATTTGTTTTTTCTTGGTTTTGCAGCTGGTCCCAACTCTTGGAGGCTCTTCCTCTTCCTAATGTAAAACACACTGAATCCATTTATTTTTCGGATTTGGGAACTTTTAATGACATAACCTTTAATTCTCTATCCCTTTCAATTGGAGAAATGGATTTCCGGTCCAAATACTCTCATTATTTTAGTTTTATTGCAGTATAATTCACTGCTTATTTTTGCTGTTTCTTGAGAATACAGATCAAATGGATATGCCCAACAGCTCCTACTCGGCCAGTTACAGCTTTTGGTGGATTTACTTGTACTGCATGTGAGTTCTTTGATTTGGTTGAACTTGATTATATACTTGAAATAGCCATTAGCAAATGTAGCAAACCACTAATTATTGTTTTATTATTATTATTATTATTATTATTATTATTATTTATTTGTGGTAGGGTTTGATGTGGGAGAACTTTCGGCGGATGGTCCTGATGATATAGAGGGTTTGGATACTACAGCAGCACATGTAGCAAACCTGCTGTCAACTGAACCAGCTAATAGTAAGTTTCCCAGAAATTGGATGGATATCTCAATCTCATCATATAGGATCCGTCATCAGTGTGTTTGATACTTTGATCCGTATTTCTGTGTAGATGTATATGTATATACATGCATACATATATACATATATGTACTCTGTACACATGCACCCACATATTTAAGAAATATTCAAATGACAGGGCCCATCTATAATCAATCCAAAACCCCTCACACTCACTAAACTCCCATGAACTAGAATACACCCTAATTCAACATTTACATAAATTATACTCACCATTGGAATCATAAAAATGTAGCCTAAGATTGGGGGGGATCTCATCCCGTGCCAATGTGCAAGAGTGCACATAAAAACCAAGTAGACAGTTCTCAACTAAGAACTACCCACATGTATCTTATGTGAGATCTAGGGCCACGTAGCCCACCTATGATCCCCCATTGAATTGTCACAGGCTCAAACTTGACACTCATCCAACCATTGCCTTCGTATTGAAATTCAATATGTCTTTCAAAACCAATAAACTCGAGGGCCATACATACATCAAGTAGTTATGATCAAACAAAGGGCAAGGATCATTTGATCTGAATTGAAGTTTAAACAAATTTTATCTTTAAAACCAATAGACTTAGGGCCATACATCAAGGTGTTATGATGATCTAACAAATTGTTAGGATCATTTGATCTAGGTGATATCTCATAGTCCCCTCATCAATATCCAAACCTTTCCATCCATTGGCCTTCCTTGATTGTCATGAATCTAGGTTGGTCCCACTTAAGAAAAATGTCTGTGTGCTTTGTAGTCAAGGCCCACATATTTTTTTTTGAATTTTAATCCAACAGTAAGTACAATTCAGTTAAGTGTAAAGATCAGTAAAGGTCCAGTTAGGGAATGGATTATTTATCCCATGGTAAGGAAATGCACAACTTGTATGCCAAGTTTGGTACCAAGCTATTTATCCCCCACACCCGGGTGAGGGAAGTAGACCTCCAGTGAAGTGACAAAGCCCTCTGGTGAGAGTAGATGACATGTGCGGGCTATGATTCGAACCCTGGGTAGTTTGGTGAGAACTGCCACCTCTTTACCACTAAAGTAAGAGGCTTCTCGAAAAGACGGGATTGAAAGATCTTTGTGCTAAAATGAGAAGCATCTAATCATGGGCAAGATGTAAGAGTTTTGCAATTGTCATTAGCTATAGTTAGATAAGTGCTTATTTAAAGGAGTAGTGACTCCCGGCTCTGGACTGGACCAAGCTGATCATAGGATGCTATCACAGGATTGGTCGTGACTAAAAATTCATAAGCATCTTTTAATTCATGTACATATTAGTGTATGAAAATCCTGTTTCTAAATGGTAAGACTGTATCCAAAAAAATCCATGTCTCCTAAAATGTTCCTGAAGTTCAATCACCTATTCCATTACAGTTAAACTTGGTGTTGGAGGCTTCAGCATTGGTGCTGCAACTGCCGTTTACTCTGCCACTTGCTTTGCTACTGGCAGATACAACAATGGAAATCCATACCCAATTAACTTGAGTGCAGTTGTTGGTCTGAGTACCTGGCTTCCATGTTCAAGGTCTGCCTTCTGTATATCTCAGTCAATCTTTAAGCATATTCCATAGGCATGGGCATTAAAATCCCCGTTACAAACCAAAATTTCTTTCTGCAGGAACTTGAAAAACAAGATACAAGGGTCGCAAGAGTCTACAAGACGTGCTGCATCTTTTCCTCTTTTGCTCTCCCATGGCAAAGGTAGTATTTATAGACGTGGGTTAGTTCATAAGAAATATGTTATTAGCTTATATATAATCTTTCATCACATGATTTGGGCTATTTTCTTAATTGTATCGATTTGAAGCGCAAAAGCCAATTGTTGAAAGTTTCTTCTGATGACACTAAGATAGGTTTAAGTTTGGTGCTGAAGAACTATCACAATCTGGTCCCGAATCACCTTGGCCTAGGGTAATCCCCAAGGTGAGACACACGTACTCCCGTGATATTGTACCTGTCTCGAGCCAAATACATCACACGAAAGAGAAAAACAACCTTTTACACACGTCAGTCAAGCTCACTAAAATCTGTCAATAACATTTAATTCATAGCGAAAGCTGCAATTTATACATATGAAGGTATCAATTCTCATTCAGTCCAATTAAACATTCAAATTTATACAAAAGAATTATATAAGTATATACATTGACTTACAAAAGAGGGATTATAAAAATACCCTGCACTACTATACCAAAAGTATAATAAAAAGAATAACTAAACCTAGGTGTGACCCACACAAAAAGGGGCTAGCCACACGAACTGCGACATCTCCAAAAAGTACAACACGCGCTCCGAGGAATGTATCTAAGCTGGCCCTGGTTCTGGCCACTCTTCTAATCTTGGAGGAACCTCCTGGGCAACCTCCTCTCCCTCCGAGGACTTTTCAAGGCCGGTAGCTACACCTACAACTGTGACACAAAGAGTAGTATCTCAATACGACAATCTAGCAAGTATAGGCATCAATAAGGAAGTACATAATGTTACAAATTGAATTGAAACGACAATTAAATTAATAGATGTCAATGATAGGTATCAACTAAGCAAATTGTGCGAAAATCGAATAATTTATACTTGTGAGTCAAGGGAAATAAAAACATACTAATTGGCTACTACATTGAGCTCATCCTCTCAAAAGAGAGCGAATCTAGTAGGGATGTCACCAGCGGCCCGGCCAAAGGCTAGCTGGCTACTCGGGTTTGGAGTTCCGGTGCTCCAGATAATTTACTGCAGTAGTCTCGAATAACTAAATCAAGTTCAACCCCGTCGGGTATCATAGGGTTGAAGCTAAGTAGTGTCGACTCAATCGAATCAAATAATAATCGAATTTGAGTAAGTTCCTATTCACTTGTTCATAATCGAATTGAATATCACCCTTATTCATACGGATACTTACTCAATTCATACTTTCAACGAAATTGAAACAATTGTACGATAATCAAGCTACGAATTGAAATTGGGAAATCTGACCACAATTTATACTACTAATGCAACTAATTACTTACTTAGGATTTGATATCAATAAGAAAGATTTGACTTCAATATGACATGCAATAATTTAAAGGAATCAAGACATATGTTACTAACCAATACTAGGCTATTGCTTTTAGTCTCTCACCATCCAATACAGGGTAATTTCAGAATGTCAACGCACTACTACCTTGTCAGGTGTCACTATTTATGAGAAATACGTTGAATTTCCAAACTAACCCTCATGTCATATTGATAGACCAATGATTGCCCAGTGGACCAATTGGTGAGGTTAATGGTTCCATCATATGGTCATTAGGGTATAAACGATCCTAAATTCCAATGGAAACAAGGTGTGCACCATAATTACCTATTAGAGATGATTAGGGTGGGTTATGATAGGTTAACGGCGATAATTCACCCTAAAATTGGGCCAAAAGAAGCCCAGTCTTCAGCTTCAGGTTCGCTCGAGCGGACCCCTGTTCGCTCGAGTGGACCCATCCAGAGGCTTGATCTCTCAAGCGACCCATTTCGTTCGCTTGAACGATGGGCTCAGAAGGGTGTTCGCTCGAGCGGACCCAATCCAGAAAGGTGATCGCTCATGCGACCCTTTTTGATCGCTCGAACTTGTGTTCAGGAGGGAGGTTCGCTCGAGCGAATGCTCTAGAATTCTTGATTTTGGAATTTCCAAGTTTCTTCTCCCATTCATTTTCCAACTCCCTTTCCACCACAAATCCTGCACAATGGAGCCTCCTTGCTCCCATTTACATAGTATACAACCCCTCCATCTAATTTCATCAATTAAAATCATAAACAATTCCACCCATTCATTCGTTAAGAAATTAAAATAATTAAGAAGGAGTCTCACTTGAATCAAAGGTAAGTAAACATAATGTAAATCCAAATTTAAGCTTATACTTGCCTCACTAAAGCTTTCCATAGCTCTTTTCATTCACTAGCTCAAAAGGAACCAAAAAACCCCAAATTTCCAAACCCTAATCATAAATAAACATGGAAACATGGAAATGAATATGCATGTATGATTAACCATGAGTCCCTTGACTTTTTTTCAACTCAAAATCACAACAAGAAGGTTTTGGCTCATACCTTGAGAAGGAAATCCAAGTTTGGAAGAAGTAGGAAATGAAAAATATGGTTTCTTGGTCACCAAGGTGAGAGGACGATGAAGAAAATGGAGAAGATGAAGAAGATGAAGGAGATCTCCGCTCCTTGCCTCCAATTGCACCAAGAATCACCCTCAATTTGATGATGAAGAAGGAAAAGAAGAAGGAGAAGAGGAAATGAAAAGGAATGAAAAGAAAGGATAAGTTATATATAAAGGGATAAGGATACCCATTTTATAAGAAAGCGCCCCCCCCCCCCCCCCCCCTCCCCTCCCTCCTAGTATTTTCATAAAGAGTCAAATGGGGGTTCACTTAATCACTGGTTGGCCAAATGAAGTAGAGTCTAGTACGAAAATTGACATGCTCGATGAGATACACGCATTGACGGCAAGATGACGTGCAATGATGCAAAATATGAAAATCTATAATTACAAAAAAGCCTTTGACTCTACTCCGCCGAGTCAAATCGGTTCCAACTCACCTGTCTAAGGTTCAAGACTCAACTAACTCAGTCTATAAGAACCAAATAACACTAATGACCGTAATTAGCAACTAAGCACAATTAATTTAACTAAAACACACTTAATTTGCACTAATCAAGGTTAAATTGGGTCGGGGCGTAACATTTCTCCCCCTCTTGGATTCATTCGGTCCTCCGAATGATCATACCTGAGCGAATAGTTTGGGGTAGTGTTGTGCAACTTGCTCCTTGAGCTCCTACGTGGCTTCCTCTAGTCCATGGTGATTCTAAAGAAGTTTCACCCAATGAATGGTCTGTTGGAAGCAGGTGGGCCTCGTGGATAGGTTTTCAAAACTTTTGTCCCACTTGACTCAGGGATCAAGTATCCATAATGCCATGAACCACATCCAGGATGCAATCCCTCAATCTCATCAATCAAGTACAGCAATAAGACCTATCTAAAAGATAGAAATCAGCAGCACCATGCAACCAAAATAATCCACAATAAAAGGAGAAGCAGATTATACCTTTGGAGCCCGGTAGTGCTCTAATGGAGGAGAAGACAATTAACTTGATCAAGAACTCTTCTTGAAGCAATTAGGATCTCCAAGACCTTGTTGTCTTCTACGCTATGACTCACTATTAGATCTCTTTTCTTAAGAAGATTGGTGGAAACTTCAAGAGAAAACCCCATTAGAAACTCCAAGGAACTATAAGAGAACTAGAGAGAGAAAGAGTAGTGCAACTCTTGCACTTTTAGGGCTTGGGCGTGCACTCCTTAGGGTTGGACATCCAAGGGGGGCTTTCTCCTCTATATATAGCTTTTGCAAACCTCCTCTTACTAATTAATTAAAAGTCTCACTTCCACACTAATTAGTAACATACTATTACCACTATTAGAAGTCTCACTTCGAGTCGAAATAGTAACTTTCTAATTCCTTCCTTTTAGAGATCAAGTAAGATTAGTAACTTTCTAATATCTTGGGCTAGCGTGGGGACCACTAGGGATTCCTTAGAAAGCTGGCTCCAACTGGGACACGCGACCCCACATCTCATGTGCAATCCGGGCCCACAGTTAGTTGTAAATAACACCACTATATAAATGCAATTACGCTCCAGTCTTAGGAATAAATTACAATTAAGACTCTAAACTTCCAAATTGCCACAAGTAGGCCCCTCTATCAATATCCATGGATCAAGTGGAATAAATCTGTCCCATCCAATCTTAGATCCACATCTTATTATCCTTGAGCCCCAATTAACTACAATGATCATCAGTACCATGCAATTAACTCTTAATCGAGATGAGTGCGCACTTACTAATGACAAATCCATTAATTGGTACAAGGGGATAATGTAGATAGATTCCATCTCGATCATTGTTTACTCTTACAGTCCTACTATCACGTACCCAAGACACCGAGGTGTTGACCTACAGTTAGCCTCACTCATTGGTGACTCAAAGCAAATGAATAGATAGAAACTTGAGTTCATCAATGTCTCAGGATTGAGAGCCTATTGCTAGGGAATTATGACAGCAATCATTAAATCGAGACAGTATTTCATAAGGTGCTTCTCATGGTCCTTCAATACATCCAATGTACTAGCACTATGATCCAGAATCTTACATTCTGATGATCGAGACAAATCACACTATCTCATAGTGATCAAAGTACTGCAACTTTATCAGATGAGATGCATAGTCTCATCACTGGTTGGGAAGATACTTTTAAGTATAAGATTTGTGACACATGTCTCCCGTATGTGGATTTCATCCATATACATATATCACATCTAATATACTAATGGGGCCCGATTCAACTCATGAACCATCATGTCATATGCATTGGTCATATGTATAAAGTAATAAAAACACCATTCATCTCATGAAAGGAAAGCATGATTTTATTGATAAATAAAGAAATTAATCAATTTATTACATCAACTGATGGATTGAGTCCATACAATCTAACACGGTCCTCGTTCGCAACAGTTGCTCCTTCTCGTCAATGATATGGAGTGAACGCTCAACGTACGTGGAGTCAGGCTTGATCTGGACCTCATCGTATTGGATAACATGAGCTGGATTGCAGACATACTTAGGGAGCATTGAAGCATGGAATACATCATGTACTCTTGCGAATTTGGGCGGAAGCTTCAATCTATAAGCGACGTCGCCTATTCGGCTCTTAATATCGAACAGTCCCACATATCTAGGTGAGAGTTTCCCCTTTTTCCTGAATCGAATCGTGCCTTTCATCAGAGACGTCTTTAGAAACACCCAATCTCTAACTTGGAATCCGAGTTTCCTTCTTCTGTTGTCAGTGTAGCTTTTCTACCTAGACTGTGCAGTCTTCAATCTCTCCTTGACTTGAAGAATTTTCTCGGCTGTGTATGCGATGATGGTTGGTCCATGGAAATTTCTAGTGCTGACCTCTTCCCAACAAACCGGAGTTTTGCAACTACGACCGTAAAGTGCTTCGAAGGGCAACATCCCAATAGTCGAATGAAAGCTATTGCTGCTGTACTCAAACTCGCATAAGGCCAAATGCTCGTCCCATTCACAACCAAAATCAAGAACGCTAGCTCAAAGCATGTCTTCTAAGGTTTGAATGGTGCGTTCGGACTATCCATCTGTCTGCGGATGGTAGGCGGCGCTGAAGCTAAGTTTGGTGCCCATGGACTACTAAAATGATTACCTAAACGAAGAGACAAATCTTGTATCTCTATAGAAAACTATCGAGGCTGAGGTACCATGCAATCGAACTATCTCCTTCACAAAAAGCTTTGTCATTTCATTAAACTTCATACCCTTCTTAAAGGGAAGAAAATGGGCTGATTTCATCAATCGATCCACTATCATCCAAATCACGTTATTCTTCCTACTAGTCAGCGGTAGACCTGAAATGAAGTCCATCGATATATGTTCCCATTTCCATTGAGAAATAGACAAGGGGTGTAATAAACCCGGAGGCTTCCTATGCTCAAACTTCACTCCCTAACAAGTATAACACTTGGATACAAATTCTGCGACTTCCCTTTTCATATTATTCCACCAAAACCCCCTCTTGAGATCTCGATACATCTTTGTACTCCCAGGGTGCATCTCATATTCGGCATTATGTGCCTCTATCAAAATTGGGATTATTAGCTGGTCAGTCTTCGATACACACAATCGATTTCTGAAATACAAGATTTCGTCCACCAATTGGAAATTGGGCTTCTCTGCAATATGATCTCTTATTTTAGCCAAATTAGGGTCCTCGAATTGCTCAATCTTAATTCGGTTCATTAACTCTGGTTCGTACACCGACATGGCTGCCAACTTCACTGAGTCACTAAGCAATTGGGCATCTACATCTAGTTCCTTGAAGGCATCTAACTTGAACCACTGTGTACTCATGGCTTTAACTAAGGAAGGCTTCCTACTCAAAGCATCAGCCACAATGTTTCCTTTTCACGGAATGTATTTAATTGGAAAATCATAGTCCTTTATAAATTCTAGCCACCGTCTTTGCCTCATGTTGAGATCTTGTTGGGAGAACAGGAATTGTAAACTACGATGATCCGAATGCACTTCAAATTGTTCTCCATACAAATAATGTCTGCAAAGATTTAGTGCAAATACAATAGCGGCTAACTCAAGATTGTAGGTGGTGTAATTCCTCTCGTGGTTCTTCAACCGCCTTCATCCGTAGGCTATAACTTTACCATTTTGCATAAGGACACACCCCAAACCGACTCTGGATGCATCTGAATAAATCACAAAACCTCCAGTATCTTTGGGTAGCGACAAAATTGGGGCGGTCGTCAGCTTCTCCTTCAAAGTTTGGAAACCGAACTCACATTCCTTGGTCCATATGAACGGTACATCCTTCCTGGTCAACTTGGTTAATGGGGTTGAGATCTTGGAAAAATCCTTAACAAATCTACGGTAATATCCTGCAAGGCCTAAAAAGCTCCGTATCTCAGTCACCGTCCTCGGACGCAATTGGGCATCTACATCTAGTTCCTTGAAGGCATCTAACTTGAACCACTGTGTACTCATGGCTTTAACTAAGGAAGGCTTCCTACTCAAAGCATCAGCCACAATGTCTCCTTTTCATGGAATGTATTTAATTGGAAAATCATAGTCCTTTATAAATTCTAGCCACTGTCTTTGCCTCATGTTGAGATCTTGTTGGGAGAACAGGAATTGTAAACTACGATGATCCGAATGCACTTCAAATTGTTCTCCATACAAATAATGTCTGCAAAGATTTAGTGCAAATACAATAGCGGCTAACTCAAGATTGTAGGTGGTGTAATTCCTCTCGTGGTTCTTCAACCGCCTTCATCCGTAGGCTATAACTTTACCATTTTGCATAAGGACACACCCCAAACCGACTCTGGATGCATCTGAATAAATCACAAAACCTCCAGTATCTTTGGGTAGCGACAAAATTGGGGCGGTCGTCAGCTTCTCCTTCAAAGTTTGGAAACCGAACTCACATTCCTTGGTCCATATGAACGGTACATCCTTCCTGGTCAACTTGGTTAATGGGGTTGAGATCTTGGAAAAATCCTTAACAAATCTACGGTAATATCCTGCAAGGCCTAGAAAGCTCTGTATCTCAGTCACCGTCCTCGGACTTTGCCAATTTATAACGGCTTCTATCTTAGCTGGATCCACCCTTAGGCCATCTTGAATAATGATATTGTCGCGACCCCGGGCCGGGTTACCGTGGTCCTAATCCGGGATCGGGACTAATTCTGTGTAATGTAAACATTTATTTAATTTCCCACAGGTGTCCGCGGTGAGGATATCATAACAACATAGTACATTTCTTTTAATGCGGAAGCGTGTAGCAAATCAAATTGATGATTCAAGTGAGAAGATAAAATCATATATATAAACCAAGTATCAGAATGAGCAATGATCATTAGTGCTTTCCCAAAAGAAAAGTTAAAGTTTATACAAAAGATCATTTAGATACATTCCCAAAAGTAGAGGCCAACAAAGGTCAATATAAACAAAATACCAATCCCCAAAAAAATGGTTAAAAGTTCCCAAGATGTTACGTCTCTCAAAGCAATCAAATGTCTAAATGACATCGTCAGCATACCACTCAACTAGGCGTTGCGGTTCACCGACCGCGTCCTCAAGCTCCACCTCGGGGTAGACAACGTCCGGACCTGAGTACCAAAGAGTGTGTCAAACACGACGGTTTGACAAACGGGTGAAAAGACATAACAATATAATAATAAATGAATTTACCTTCAAAAGAATTTAAAACCTGTTTAAATAACAATTTTCATAAAAGGAGATAAATCATTTATTTAAATACAAGTATGCATTGTAAAACATATAAAGGTAACCAAGGAAACGGGAAACGAGCAAGATGGTGACCACTCGAAGCTAAGTCCTCTATCATCGAAGTGACAGAGCAATATCAAGGGGTTGATCTCAGTCACACGAGGTGAGGAGAAACAACGAAATATATACATATACATATAATATACGGGACATGACCACGGTAGCGAGCTGGGCATCGGGAACCATGGTAGCAATCCGGGGTATCGAGACAAGACCACGATAATAACCGGGTAGCGGGATCCAAACTGCAGCTGGCGGGACAAGAGGGGGACATGGTTATCCAAGCTTAGTGGTGCCGACTCATAGGTTAAATGACAAGATCAAAATATGTATGAAATACATCAAGTGCAACTATATAAATAAACGGAACGGGGGTGCTCAAAGGTACAACTGTCATATCAATCGGGGTATACTTATCGGGATTAGCAAAATGCTACAATTTCAATTTCAATATTTTTGGGAATGCATAAGAAATTCGGGAATAATGAAATACAAATGAACTTTTGAAATCTCATGACAAGTATCGAGGTTCAAGATTTGTTTAAGGTGAATAGGGTTCCCGTATGTCGATTTAATAACAACTTGGTACTCTTTGAGTTTGGGGACATTCTGGGCTCCTTATTAACCTTAGGATTCTCAAAACTTCAAATGAAATCTTCGTGAAGTGGTTTCTTTCTCAAATGACCTCATACATTGCTTAGTAAATCTCCTTGGCATAGAGGGGTTCTCAATGAATAGTCCTCAAAACGTTTAAACAACTCATCATTGTCCCAAACATAGCCCTTGACCGACAGAGCACATCGCTTGAGCGAATTGGAGTTCGCTCGAGCGAGGTGGTCTCTGGAATGGTCTTCTGGGAGGGTTCGCTCGAGCGAAATCGTGTTTGCTCGAGCGAACTCGTCTAGTTTGGGCTGGCTCGAGCGAACAATCCGTGCGCTCGAGCTAACCACTTACTAGAATGAGTTCTGGGAGGGTTTGCTCGAGTGAAGTCAGGTTCGCTCGGGGGAACTGTCCTCTGGAATGGTTCGAACCCTTTTCTGGACACTTCGCTCGAGCGACCTGTCAAGTTCGCTTTAGCGAACTGTCCAGAAACTGGTTCCGGGACATTTCTGCTCTTCCCCTTTTCCTCTTCTTACAATACCTTTTGAGCCTCATTTCTACATCAAAATGGGAGGCTCAAAATTCCCTTCAAACATCATCTAAAACACCGTAGAAACATCCATAAACATACATCAAATCTCCATCTTCTTCACCTCATTCCACCATAAGAGAAAGAGAAAAGGAAACTACCATACATAAGGATTCATTTGCTAAAATCAAGACATAAATGAAAGACTATAAATCAGTTTTCCATTGCAATAAATGAGTTAGCAAAACTCTTTAATGAGCGTTTATTTCAAATCAATGCAAGCTAATAAATATGAACATGAATAACAAAACCAACCACATTTTTCACAAAACCATTAAATGCTCAAACTATAATTTCATCCACTTGCCTTAGAGTCTCTAATAAGCAATCCAAGCCCTAAACAAGCCTTCCAAGCCAAAGGTCCAAGCTACAAGAAAAAACCCCCAAAACAAAACCCTAAAAGAGTCAAAACGTAGAATGGGGAGGAAGAAGCTTCCATAATGGAAATGGAGATTCCCTTAGGCTAGGAGAACACAATATCAAAAGAGGGGAAGGATTACTTACATGAAAGTTCTTCAAAATGCTAGGTTAGTTCAAAAGGAGGTCTTGGAATGGGTATCTTCTTTTACAAATAGTATCAATGGATAGTTCTCAAGGAGAGGAAGAAAGTGAAGACAAGCATTTCTCCATTTGTGCAAGGTTTGGTAGGGATTTGGCGATGGAAAAGCTAGAAGAAAAGAAAAAGGGAAAACCCTAGCTTAGGATTGGAGTTTGCTAGAAAAGGGGAAAGGGAGAAGATAGTTCTCTTTTTATAGAAGAGTGGAGTTGGGTCCCACCACTAGAATCCTTCATGGGCTAAAATCATGTTTATCGAGACTTCGGATGAATTCGACGAAGAAGAGAAAAGTGATCGTCGAAATATCTAGTTTCCAAAAAGTATATGTTTCGCAAGTTTCGGGAATATCAATTTTTAGGTACAGATTTAGTGTAAAATGACTCTTTTGCCCTCAATGCTAGGAAGTCGGGTTTCGGGGTCTCGAATGGGTACGGGATCAACATAAAAGTTGTAGGGATTAACGAGACAAGTAAAATAGAATTAAAATAATAAACACAAGAATCTCAGATAATCCCCCAAGTAAACGCAAAGTCATAAAAAGAACCCCCAAATGGCCCCACTAGTCACAAAGGCGCTTAAAATTCCCTAAAGCTATATCAAAAGCTATTCTAATCCCCACTTACCCAAAACACACTAAACACGCTAGAACTAAAACACCACTTAATTAACACTAATCGATGTCACTCGGGACGGGGTCTTATAGATATGCCCCAAAAATGCACTTGTTTAAGCAAAAAATCGCACTTCTCGAGTTTACCATACAATTAATGAATCCTCAAAAAGTTGAAGCGATGATCTGAGATGATCCGCATGCTCTTCCATAGACTTGGAGCACACCAAAATGTCATCAATGAAAACTACAATAAACTGATCGAGGTAGGAGTGAAGATCCTATTCATTAACGTCATAAACACTGCCAGCGTATTGGTCAAGCCAAAGAGCATCACAAGAAATTCGTAGTGATCGTATCTCGTCCTAAACGCTGTCTTTTCAATGTCTTGCTCACGGACTCTCAACTGGTGGTATTCAAATCTAAGGTCGATCTTCAAAAAGTACATTGCTCCTTGAAGTTGGTCAAATAGTTTGTCGATTCGAGGCAATGGGTACTTGTTCTTTATCATCACTTGATTGATCTGCCTGTAGTCTATGCACATTCGAAGAGTACCATCCTTCTTCCTCACGAACAACACCGGGGCTCCCCATGGCGATACGCTAGGACATATAAGTCCTTTGTCCAACAAGTCTTGTAATTGTTCCTTCAATTCTTGAGTTCTGCTGGAGCCATTTTGTACGGCGCCTTAGAAATTGGAGTGGTGCCCGGTACCAAATCAATAGGAAAGTCCACCTCCCGAGGTGGAGGTAATCCTGGAACCTTGTCTGAAAATACATCTAGGAATTCACACGCCACTGGAATCTCTTCTAACTTCACGAGCGGTTTCTTCTTCGAAATAAAAGCAAAGTAGCATTCACAACCACTCTCTAGAAGCTTCACAGCATCCAACGCTGACACAAGCCCGGTACTGGATTTCTCTCTACACACACCCTCGAATATCACATTCGACTCGGGCTCCTCCACCTTAAAGGTGATAGTCTCGCGAGCCAATCCATCTTGAGGATTAGGGCTGTCAATCATGTCGTGTTAACGAATTCGGGTTACGGGTTAACGAATTCGGGTTAAAATTACCTCAACCCATACCTGACCTGTTAACTTAACGGGTCAAAAAATCTAACCCGAACACGACCCGTTAATTTAACGGGTTACCCGACCCAACCCGTTCACCCATTAAGTAATTAAGTCATTTCGAAATTAAAAAAAATTATACAAAAATAGAAGGAGAAACATATATAAGCCACATGAAACTGTAAGTGAGGATCTCGAGTGGATCCCACCTAAAAACCCACTATAAAACAATAAATCTCAATTTCTTCTTTATGAATATAAATTAATTTATTTACATATAGGGAGTAAAAAAAATGTAATGAGTTAAGCGGATTGTTAACGGGTTACTGGTTTAATTCGTACACGACTCATTAACTTAACGTGTTAACGGGCTTGACCCGTTTACGACCCAATCCCATTAAGAGCCAACCCAAACCCATTAATATTGTGTGGGTTCATGTCGTGTTAACGGGTCGTGTGACATTTTGATAACCCAATTGAGGATGACATCAAAGTCTTGCATCGTTAGGATTATCAAATCTGCTGGCATTAGCAGATCCCCGTCTGAACGCTGCGCTTGGGGTGGTAGTTATCACAAGCTACACGTTTACCCATCATGGTAGTCACCATCAACACGAATGGGAGCAACTTAGGCGGTTGCTGAAGTCCACAAGCAAAATGGGGCGCCACAAATGAATGTGTAGACCCCAAATCGAACAAAGTCTTTACATCTCTAGCACATATCAACACGGTACCTTCTACTACATTGCCAGCTGCTACTGCTTGCTCAAGATTCGTTGCAAAAAGTCTCCCCGCTTGTTGTGGTAGCTGTCAGGCCTGTTGACGTTGTTGTTCTGGCCTTCCTTGCTGTTGTCGTTGTTGTTGCTGAGGTCTTAGAGGTGGTGCTGGTAATGCCAACTGCTGAGGTGGGTTTGGAAGTGCTAGCTTGACTTGCTGCTGAGGAGGCTGCTGCTGTGGTGCCCTATAACCCCCTCTATCTCTGGGACAGGCTGCTACGCGGTGTTCCATAGATCCACATATAATGCACGTTCCAGTGTTTCTCCAACATCTCTCAGCATGGTGTCCTTTTCCACAAGTCCTACACTTTAGCGCATTAAGGCCAATTACTACACCTTTCTGTCTCTTATGCTGAAAATTCTTTCCAGAGTAAGACATACTCCTCTTAGGGTCAGCATTCATCTTCTTAACAACCATTTTTTCCTATAGTGTAACCTCTGTCTACTACATCCTGAAAAGTCTCAGGCCTCTTGTACATCACCACATGCTCCGCATACATAGGGTGAAGCCCACCAATGAATCTCTTCACTTTCTTTTCTTCAGTATCAACTAGGTCCTTGGCAAACTTGGACAATTGAAGGAAAGTATGTACATATGTTGCCACCGTCATCTAGTTCTGCTTGAGGGAGATGAATTCTTCTTATTTTCTCCGGTACACATGGTCCGGTATGAATTTGTGGTGGAACTGTTCTTGGAAGGTTTCCCAAATTGTGGCGTTGGGGATGACTTTATAGGCTTCCTTCACACTCTTCCACCAATCTTTGGCGACGCCTCAAAACATCGAGGTAGCGAGCACTACACATTGCTGCTTGTCGTAGATAACTGTCTCGAACACGTCACCTATATGTTCTAGCCGCTCATCAGCTTGAATGACATCCTCTTTCCCGGGAACTCCATAGCTCCTCGCTTTCGAAACTTTTCGTACAAGGCATTTGGGTTATGGTCTCTGGACTAGATGACTACTTGAGTTCCTGGATTTAGCGGTGCTTGACCATGTCTGGCCATCAACATTGCTAGGTTCTCATTGGTCTTGGCCATCTGCTCCATTAGCATCATCATGCGAGCTTCCATAGATGGGGGATCATTTTCAAGTAACACGAACGAGTCATCATTATGAGACTCATTGTTTCCACCATTATGTCCACTTCCGGAGCCGGATGCCATTGACCTGTAAAATAATGGTAAGAGTTAAGTTTATACTCTACTCACTCCACACAATTCTAACTATAGACACAAAATACTAAAAATAAGCTCTCAACTAACAATAACTAGCCCTGACAATTCTAAACTCTTAATCAATTCTAACACGTCCTCACAACGTTTCTAGTTAGTTTTTAGGTCTCTTAGGAAGACTTTCAGGTCTCTGATACCATACTTATGTATGTCACATCTCGGTCCCGAATCACCCTAGCCTAGGGTAATCCCCGAGATGAGACACACGTACTCTCGTGATGTTGTACCTGTCTCGAGCCAACTACAACACACGAAGGAGAAAAACAACCTTTTCCACATGTGAGTCAAGCTCACTAAAACCTGTCAATAACATTTAATTCATAGCGGAAGTTGTAATTTATACATATGAATGTATCAATTCTCATTCAGTCCAATTAAACATTCAAGTTTAAACAAAAGAATTATACAAGTATATACATTGACTTACAAAAGAGGGATTATAAAAATACCCTGCACTACTATACCAAAAGTATAATCAAAAGAATAACTAAACCTAGGTGTGACCCACACAAAAAGGGGCTAGCCACATGAACTACGACATCTCCAAAAAGTACAACATGCGCTCAGAGGAATGTATCTAAGCTGGCCCTAGTTCTGGTCACTCCTCTAATCCTGGAGGAACCTCCTGGGTAACCTCCTCTCCCTCCGATGCCTTATCAAGGCCGAAAGCTGCACCTGCGACTGTGACACCAACAGTAGTATCTTAATATGACGATCTATCAAGTATAGGCATCAATAAGGAAGTACATAATGTTACAAATTGAATTGAAACGACAATTAAATTAATAGATGTCAATGATAGGTATCAACTAAGCAAATTGTGCGAAAATCGAATAATTTATACTTGTGAGTCAAGGGAAATAAAAACATACTAATTGGCTACTACATTGAGCTCATCCTCTCAAAAAAGAGCGAATCTAGTAGGGATGTCACCAGCGGCCCGGCCAAAGGCTAGCTGGCTACCCGGGTTTGGAGTTCCGGTGCTCCAGATGATTTACTGCAGTAGTCTCGAATAACTAAATCAAGTTCAACCCCGTCGGGTATCATAGGGTCGAAGCTAAGTAGTGTCGACTCAATCGAATCAAATAATAATCGAATTTGAGTAAGTTCATGTTCACTTGTTCATAATCGAATCGAATATCACCCTTATTCATACGGATACTTACTCAATTCATACTTTTAACGAATACTGAAACAATTGTATGATAATCTAGCTACGAATTGAAATTGGGAAACCTGACCACAATTTATACTACTAATGCAACTAATTACTTACTTAGGATTTGATATCAATAAGAAAGATTTGACTTCAATAGGACATGCAATAATTTAAAGGAATCAAGACATATGTTACTAACCAATACTAGGCTATTGTTTATAGTCTCTCACCGTCCATTACAGGGTAATTTCGGAATGTTAACGCACTACTACCTTGTTAGGTGTCACTATTTATGAGAAACACGTTGAATTTCCAAACTAACCCTCATGGCATAGTGCTAGACCAATGATTGCCCAGCGGACCAATTGGTGAGGTTAATGGTTCCATCATACGGTCATAAGAGTCTTAAGGATCCTAAATTCCTATCGAAACAAGGTGTGCACCATAATTACCTATTAGAGATGATTAGGGTGGGTTATGTTAGGTTAAAGGCGATAATTCACCCTAAAATTGGGCCAAAAGAAGTCCGGTCTTCAACTTCAGGTTCGCTCGAGAGGAACTCTGTTCGCTCAAGTGGACCCATCCAGAGGGTTGATCGCTCGCGTGACCCATTTCATTCGCTTGAGCGAATGGTTCAGAAAGGTGTTCGCTCGAGCGGACCCCATCGAGAGAGGTGATCGCTCGCGCGACCTTTTTGATCACTTGAACGTGTGTTCAGGAGGGAGGTTCGCTCGAGCGAATGCTCCAGAATTCCTGATTTTGGAATTTCTAAGCTTCTTCTCCCATTCATTTTCCAACTCCCTTTCCACTACAAAACCTGCACAATGGAGCCTCCTTGCTCCCATTTACATAGTATACAACCCTCCATCTAATTTCATCAATTAAAATCATAAACAATTCCACCCATTCATTCATTAAAAAAATTTAATTAATTAAGGAGTCTCACTTGAATCAAAGGTAAGTAAACATAATGTAAATCCACATTTAAGCTTATACTTACCTCACTAAAGCTTTCCCAAGCACTCTTCACTCACTAGCTCAAAAGGAACCAAAAAAACCCCCAAATTTCCAAACCCTAATCACAAATAAACATGGAAACATGGAAATGAATATGCATGTATGATTAACCTTGAGTCCCTTGACTCCTTTTCAACTCAAAATCACAACAAGAAGGTTTTGGCTCTTAACTTGACAAGGAAATCCAAGTTTGGAAGAAGTAAGGAATGAAAAAGATGGTTTCTTGGTCACCAAGGTGAGAGGAAGCTGGAGAAGATGGTGAAGATGAAGAAGATGAAGGAGATCTCCACTCCTTGCCTCCAATTGCACTAAGAATCACCCTCAATTTGATGATGAAGAAGGAAAAGAAGACGAAGAATAGTAGAGAGAAGAAGAAATGAAAAGGAATGAAAATAAAGGGTAAGTTATATATAAAGGGATAAGGATGCCCATTTTATAAGAAAGCCCTCCACTTCCTAGTATTTTCATAAAAAGTCAAATGGGAGTTCACTTAATCACTAGTTTGCCAAATGAAGTAGAGTCTAATATGAAAATTGACGTGCTCGACGAGATACACGCATTGACGCCAAGATGACGTGCATTGATGTAAAATATGAAAATCGATAATTACGAGAAAACCCTCGACTCTACCCCGCCAAGTCAAATTGGTTTCAACTCACCTGTCTAAGGTTCAAGACTCAACTAACTCAGTCTATAAGAACCAAATAACACTAATCTCCATAATTAGCAACTAAGCACAATTAATTTAACTAAAACACACTTAATTAGCACTAATGATAAGAGTGGAGTCCCTTTTCAATTTGAAGCTTCTTTTTTGTGTCTTTAGTTATAGCCTATGATACTAGGATACTTAAAAATTGGCAATTTTATCATTTAGAGAACTTCATTTTTTACATAAAATCTCTGTTCCTTTTGTGTCCATGCCATATCCAAGCATCGCAGTTCATAGCTTAGCCTTATTACATTTAAGTTGGTAGTTGTAAATTGTAACAATGATATATGCAATTAGTAGTTACTACAATGGATTTGTAGATGTTGATACGTATAATTACACATGAAAATTGTCTAATTTGTTAAAATAATTTTTCTGTAACTATAATATTTCAAGATTCTATGTACCAATCCAAAAGGTTAAGCTCAAAAGTGGAAGGCCAAAAAAAGCATATGAAGTCTTATTAAACCCATTACTTGGGCGATGTGGGATGTAGAACTTTCCCAACACAGAACATGAGTTGAGTTACGGGTTACCTTCCCGTGACATACCCAATATTACTCTGTCTGGAGTCAAGTCCTCACTATCATCCCGTGATTGTATCATAGCTGTTTAAATACTGTTTGGAGTCAAGTCCTCACTATCATCCCTGTTTCAATGTGTGAATTGAAAGTTCGGGTTTTTTTTTTTGGATCACTAGATCTATTAAATTTCAATGCTGTTGCTCTTTCACTCTGTCAGGTGATGATGTGGTGCTTTACAAACATGGACATAAATCTGCAGAGATTTTATCTTCAACCGGATTTCGGAATCTTTCTTTCAGAACCTACAATGGGTACTTGATAACTTGCTTATTCATTTATAAGACCATTTAGCTTTCAATTGTGAGAATAATCTGCATTATAGTTAGCATAAGCAACCTATTAAAACAGAATCTGGCATTGTGCAGGCTCGGACACTATACGGTCCCTGAGGAGATGGAGGATGTTTGTAGATGGCTCACTGCGAAGCTAGGTCTTGATAGGTCTCGCTCGTAATCGCTAAATCATTTTTAAACATGTTAACTATGTCTGTTATAGATGTGGTCATGCACAATAGTGTCACTGGCTTATCTATTTCTTGGGATCATCTTGCCTATGTTAGTAGAAATCTTTTGAATGTGGTTTTCATTTAATTAGGCATGTTGGGATCTTGATGGGAATGTTACTTGGTGAATCTACAAATACTAGATTTTAGCTATTTATTGGTGTGCTTTTCTAGTGGATTGGGCCTTTCCAAACTGGTTAGGTAGGGTGCTCATGATGCTTTATTTCCTATGGTTGTTTATTCTATTTGACTCACTGTTAAATACTTGTATGGTTGTAATTTATGCTTCTGTGACTTAAGACCATTGTGTTACATTTTTATTTGATGGATTAGGCCAACTCCAGGTTGAGGAGATAAAGATAAGGATGCTGATGCTAATGTTGGTGCATTAATGCACATGTGAATTATACGGTAGATCTTTTTCTATTTGGAAATTTTGTGACCATGTGGAAGTGCAATCTGTGAACTTCTTTTCTTACGGTTTTGTTTAATTCATTAAATCATTACTCCATTGAACACCTGTTGCTGGTCCCAAAAATCAAGCTGGACCAAAGAACCCCTCCAATTAGAAATTAATGACAAAGACATAATATATTTTCAAAAAATAATTACTAAACCTTAGATAAATTTTTTATGAATATTCTCATAGATCACAATATTGCAACCCATATTTGATTCCATATTTGCCCAACACTGGCATATTCTTCAATGAAAAAGGAGATGAAGTTGTCATTGATTAGACTCATTTTCACTTGTAAACTATTGAATTTTGAGAGTTTAGAAGGATGACTATCAATATCATTATTGAGTGGGGTTAAACTTCAGCTTGTAGCCATTGATCGATGCCAATTTTCTTATCCCCTTTCTTCCTTGACTGTTGTTTCATTCAAGTGGACCTCATATATGGAGTTAAAGTCTGTGACTCCGAACTATGTTCACATGCATCAAATCTTCTTCACCGAGGATTATAAAATCCAATGGTGATGTTTCAAAGAAAAGTTTGGGTTAATGCAATTTAAGAGTGGTCTAATATCTGTTTGAACCACATATACTAGTATTTTATTTTGAAAACATCTAATGCCTATTTGAAGTAAATCTATTTGAATTAGATGAGACTTGTCAAATAGGCATTGTTGGTAATAGCTCGACGACAAAAAGAACATGGCACATTATTTAAACTATGTAATTGTTTCGAGTGTGCTAAGGTCTTTAATATAGTCTTTTATATCCTAATTTTATGCCACAATACTATCAAATTAGCTTACTTAATTTTATCCCAAATAATATTTTTATATTAGGACAAAGTAACTTGTTTTTTACATTTTTTTAGAAGTGGCACAAAAAGATTGGCTTTTGCATTGCACCAGTTCTTAACTGGAATAAAGGATAGTTAGCATTGTGGTCTAGAAAAGTTATTATATATAATAATATTAAAAAATTATTTCTTTCTACCCTGGCAGACCCTGGGCCTTTAGGGTAGGGTAAGGGCTTCGGCATTGTAGGCCGACCGAGGGTGGCTTCACTGAGCTGGTTTGAGAGGGCCTAGCCTGGCCCTTTATCTGATAGTATATAAAATAAATAACAAATATGGGTTTTTACTAAGAAAATTATAAAGAAAGCCTCTAATTGGCAATTAACGACAAAGACTTAATATTTTGTCAAGCAATAATAACTAAATCATAGGTACATTTTTTATGGATATCCCCATAGATCACAATAATGCAACCCATATTTGATTCTATATTTGCCCAACAATGAAATATTCTATACTTGTTTTGTACATTCTTTTAGAAGTGGCACAAAAAGATTGGCTTTTGCAATGTACCCAGGGGCGGCTCCAGGAATTCAAGTCAGTGGGGTCAACAAAAGACATACCCTCCGTAAATAGAATAAATTTATTTTCTCCTTTATCAACATCCGTCATCTACTTTTGATAATTGGACAAACAAAATATAAAATTCTCAAATAATCTATTTTCGAGAATCCGACAAAGATAATATTGAATTCTCAAACAAAAATAAATATAAATTTTAGTTCATTATTACTAATAGTTCTTAATCCAAAAAGAAATTTCAAATACATAAACTCCTACAGCTACCCTCGATGGGTTTTCATGTATTGAAATCGTTGCATAATAGCTTCATTATCAACACTAGCAAACACATCATTTTCAATATATGTGACCAAACAGTTATTCATCCATTGATCTCCCATTCGATTACGTAATCTGTTCTTTACGTACTTCATTGCTGAAAAAGTTCTTTCTACAGTTGCAGTCGCTACTGGTAAAATCTATTGGAAGTAGGTGGGCCTCGTGGATAGGTTTTCAAAACTTTTTGACCAACTTGACTCAGGAATCAACTATCCAGAAGGCTATAACCCAATCCAGGATGCAATCCCTCCTTCTCATCAAGCATGTATAGCAATATAACCTATCTAGAATATAGAAATCAATAACTACATGCAACAAAATAATCTAACACAAGAGGAGAACCAGATTATACCTTTGGAGCCCGGTAGTGCTCTAATGGAGGAGAAGACAATCAATTTGATCAAGAACTCTTCTTGAAGCAATTAGAGATCTCCAAGACCTTGTTGTCTTCCACGCTATGACCCTCTATCAGATATCTTTTCTCAAGAAGATGGGTGGGATCTCCAAGAGAAAACCCTACTAGAAACTCTAAGGAAACTAGAAGAGAGAGAGGAAGAGAAGAGATGTGCAACTCTTGCACTTGAGGAGTTTTGGACGTGAATAATAGAGTGGGACGTCCAAGGGGTTTTCTTCCCTTATTTATAGCCCTCAAATCCCCTCTTAAGACTCTCTTACTAATTGCATTAGAAGTCACACTTCCACACAAATTAGTAGCTTACTATTACCACTATTAGAAGTCCTACTTCAAACAGAAATAGTAACTTTCTAATTCCTTCCTTTTAGAGTTCAAGTAAGATTAGTAACTTTTTAATATCTTGGGCTAACGTGGGGACCACTAGGGATTTCTTAGAAAGCTGGCTCCAACTGGGACACGCGACCCCACATCTCATGTGCAATCCGGGCCCACAGTTAATTGCAAATAACACCACTATATAAATGCAATTTCACTCTAGTCTTAGGAATAAATTACAATGAAGACCCTAAACTTCCCAATTACCACAAGTAGACCCCTCTATCAATATTCATGGATCAATTGGATTAAATCTGTCCCATCCAATCCTATATCCACATCTTATTATCCTTGAGCCCCAATTAATCATAGTGATCATCAATACCATCCAATTAACTCTTAATCAAGATGGGTGCGCACTTACTAATGATAAATTCATTAATTGGCACAAGGGGATAATGTAGATAGATTCCATCTCGATCATTGTTTGCTCTTACAGTCCTACTATCACGTACCCAAGACACCGAGGTGTTGACCTACAGTTAGCCTCACTCATTGGTGACTCAAAGCAAATGAATAGATAGAAACTTGAGTTCATCAATGTCTCAGGATTGAGAGCCTATTGCTAGGGAATTATGAGAGCAATCATTAAATCGAGACAATATTTCATAAGGTGCTTCTCATGGTCATTCAATACATCCAATGAACCAGCACTATGATCCAGAATCTTACATTCTGATGATTGAGACAAATCACATTATCTCATAGTGATCAAAGTGTTGCAACTTTATCAGATGAGATGCCCAGTCTCATCACTGGTTGTGAAGATATTTTAAGTATAAGATTTGTGACACATGTCTCCCATATGTGGATCTCATCCATATACATATATCATATCTAATATACTAATGGGACCCGATTCATCTCATGAACCGTTATGTTATATGTATTGGTCATGTGCATTAAGTAATAAACATCATTCATCTCATGAAAGGAAAGCATGATTTTATTGATAAATAAAGAAATTAATCAATTTATTACATCAACTAATAGATTGAGACCACACAGTCTAACAATCTCCTGTTAGGGATTTTGTAGATTGCAATTTGATGTATGCATTATCATTCTAGCATCATTTGATTTACACACATATGCATTGATTCAGAAAATATTGAAATCTTGATTTATACATGCATTGGTTTTTAGACTTGAAGAAATATTGATTTATGCATGTTTTGTTTTTTATCTTGGATGCATTTGTTTTTGAAAAATGAGTTTTAGAAATCAAGCTAGCCTATGGTTTAAATCTTTCAAAACGTTTTAGGCTCTTTTATGTTTCATGTTTTTAACCCTCTAAGTGTGATTTAAAACACGATTCCCTGCTTGGTATAGTGGCCCAAAAATACCCCCAAAGATATACTTTGAAAAATGTTTTTTAGGGAAGTTTTGGCCCCAGGCCCGGTCGACCTGCAGTGGGCGCGGTCGATCGGCCTCCGGGTAAAGAGCCGTTGAGCTCTTTTCAAATGGTCTGTTTTATGACCGCTGTGTGTACCAGGTCGACCGGGGAGGCGCAGAAACCCACTTTTTGGGTATAAAACCAAGTTGGAGAATTTTAAGCCATCTTTGAGGAGTTTGGAGACAAGACAAAGGGGATGAACTAAGAGAGACCAAAGAGTCATTTGGAGAGCTAAAGCTTGGATTAATGAAGTTAAGTCTCTAAGTAAGTTCTACCTCTCTTAATCATATGTTATATGCTTTGTTTAAATTATTGGTAAATGATTTTTAGCATGATAACTATGATGTGTTGAATCCATTCTTCTCTTAATCTTTGATCTAATTAAGATTGGATTCTTCACTTTGTTTTCAAACCAAGTTTTGTTTTAAAATCTTCATTAATCATGCTTAGCCTAAATCTTTGATTTCTTTTAGCATGATTCATTTTCTTGGTTGAAACTCTATTTGTTGTTTTCATTCATTTAAACCTTAGTCAAATTAATTTGGTTTTGAAAACAACATTGCACATGCATCACATGTTCTAAGTTAACAAATTTCATACAACTTGTGAGCTCTTGATTTTCATGTCATTAACAAGTTGATATTCATACATGTGATTTGCATCAAACTTCAATCAAATCTTTTATGTGCCTTAAACTTTTAAATGCTTTGAGCATATATTGAATGAGCCTTCTTTTTAAACTTGATTGAAGTTATCACACACACACACACACACACACACACACATCATGAGCATACACATTTGCATTCATATAGTGTTTGTGTGAGTTTGTTTTTCACTTTCATATTAGCCTATTTAAGAGGCAATTCCATTGAGCTTAAATTGTATCTCTTAGAGTGTTCTTTTGTGAAGACACCTTCTTTGAGAAATCCTTCATTTGTAAAGGTTATTGCTTAGCCTAAGAAAAGCATTGTGTAAAGGTTATTGCTTAGCCTAGAAAAGCATCTTGTAAAGGTTGTTGTTTAGCCTAAAAAAATAACTTTGTAAGGGTTATTGCTTAGCCTATTGAAAAGCATAAATAGTGGAAATCCGGTGGGGTGATTAGATCACAAGCCGGTAGTGGATGTAGGCATTGAGGCCGAACCACTATAAATCTTTGTGTGGTGGTTAATGCGTTGTGGTGATTCTTTTTAGCTTCCGCATATTGTTTGTTTATCATCACTTGTGACTAGTTTATTTTTAAGAAGTTAAAATTTGTCATAATTGGTCACAATTTGTAGCTCACCCTATTCACCCCCCCCCTCTAGGGTTAGGATCCCCGGACTTTCATCTCCCACTTGGGCTCAATGCCAGTCAGGGTTGCATCTCATGCCCATCCCTTCTACATGTTGCTCAAAGACTTTGGTAGTCAAAGGCTTAGTAAAGGGATCTGCTAGATTGTCCGCAGAGGCTATCTTGGTAATAGCAATATCCCCTCTCTGCACAATCTCTCTGACTAAATGATATTTCCTTTGTACATGCTTTTGGCTTTTATGGCTTTTGGGCTCCTTAGACTGAGCGACTGCCCTGCGGCTGTTGTGCCAAAGGTACCACCCCAAGTTCCATAAGGAATCTCTTGAGCCATACTACTTCCTTAGCTGCTTCACAAGCCGCTACATATTCAGCCTCCGAGGTGGAATCAGTGGTACATTCCTGTTTTATACTCCTCCAGCTGATAGCTCCACCACCAAGCATAAATACATAACCAGAGGTGGATTTTCTGGAATCCTTTTCTGACATGAAGTCAGAATTCGTGTATCCAACTGGAATCAGCTCATCACTGCCATAAATTAACATCTAATCTCTAGTCCTACTCAAGTATTTGAGAATACACTTTACAGCAGTCCAATGTTCAGGTCCTGGGTTAGACTGATATCTGCTGACTAGGCCCACTGCATGACAGATATTCGGTCTAGTACATAGCATAGCATACATGAGGCTACCAACAGCCGAAGGGTATGGTGTCGACCTCATCTGTTCCTTTTCCTCATGTGTCTTAGGACATTGATCCTTGGAAAGGTGCACTCCATACCTGAAAGGTGTAATACCCTTCTTGGAGTCTTGCATAGCAAACCGTACCAGTACCTTATCTATGTATGCAACTTGGGATAAGCCAATCATCCTATTTTTTCGGTCTCAATGGAGTTTGATCTCTAGGATGTAGCTAGCTTCTCCCAAGTCCTTCATATCAAAAGTCTTGGCCAACCAAACTTTTACCGTTGATAACATTCTCACGTCTTTCCCAAGGAGTAGGATGTCATCGACATATAAAATTAGAAATACTGCCCTATCACCTTCACTTTTCGTGTACACACATGACTCATCCGGATTTTGACAAAAACCAAATGACTTGATTGCCTGGTCAAAACGGATGTTCCAGCTTCGGGATGCCTGCTTTAGTCCATAAATAGACTTCTGCAGCTTACAAACTTTTTGCTCTTGGTTTTTAGATACAAAACCGTCTGGCTGCACCATATAGTGAAAGTCGTGGGATCCTAACCCTAGAGGGGGGGGGTGAATAGGGTGAGCTACAAATTGTGACCAATTATGACAAATTTTAACTTCTTAAAAATAAACTAGTCACAAGTGATGATAAACATACAAAATGCGGAAGCTAAAAAGAATCACCACAACGCATTCACCACCACACAATGATTTATAGTGGTTCGGCCTCAATGCCTACATCCACTACCGGCTTGTGATCTAATCACCCCACTGGATTTCCACTATCTATGCTTTTCAATAGGCTAAGCAATAACCTTTATAATGTTGTTTTTCTAGGCTAAACAACAACCTTTACAAGATGCTTTTCTAGGCTAAGCAATAACCTTTACACAATGCTTTTCTTAGGGTAAGCAATAACCTTTACAAGAAAAAGATTTCTCTTAAAGAAGTGTCAACAAAAACACTCAAAGAGATACAATTTAAGCTCAATATATTTGCCTCTAAAATAGGCGGATATGAAAGTGAAAAACTAACTCACACAAACACTAAATGAATGCAAAGATGTATGCTCATGATGTGTGTGTGTGTGTGTGTGTGTGATAACTTCAATCAAGTTAAAAACAAAGCTCAATTAATATATGCTGAAAGTATTTCAAAGTTTAAGGCACATAAAAGATTTGATTGAAGTTTAATGCAAATCACATGTATGAATATCAACTTGTTAATGATATGAAAATCAAAGACTCACAAGTTGTATGAAAATGACTAACTTAAAACATGTGATGCATATACAATGTTGTTTTCAAAACTAAACAAATTTGACTAAGGTTTAAATGAATGAAAACAACAAATAAAGTTTCAACCAAGTAAATGAATCATGCTATAAAAGAAATCAAAGATTTAGGCTAAGCATGATTAATGAAGATTTTAAAACAAAACTTGGTTTGAAATCAAAGTGAAGAATCCAATCCAACTTAGATCAAAGATTAAAATAAGAATGGATTCAACACATCATAGTTATCATGCTAAAAGTCATTTACCAATAATTTAAACAAAGCATATAACATATGATAAATAAAAGTAAAGCTTATTTAGAGATTTAACTTCATTAATCCAAGCTTTAGCTTCACTAATGACCCCTTGGTCTCTGTTAGTTCATCCCCTTTATCTTATCTCCAAACACCTTAAGGATGGCTTAAAAATCTCTAACTTTGGCAAAGGAATAAACTTCATTTTATAGCCACAAAATGCCCAACGGCTAGTCCCCGGTCAATCGGGTACTCAACGGTCATAAATATAGCCGTTTGAAAATCTGCTTTTAACGGGGGCCAGAGACCGCCGGTAAAAGTGGTTTTGGCCGCCGGTATAAGTCCTGTTTTCCCAAAATTGTGTTTTTTAAAGTAATTTTGGTAGGGAATTTTTGGGCCATTAAATTAAGCTTGAAAACATGTTTTAAATAATTCTAAGGGTTTTAAAACATGAAACATAAAAAGCCAAAAAAGATTCGAAACTTTAAAACCAATGGCTTGCTTGATTAAAAAAAATTTCTTTTCAAATTTAAATGCATCCAAGTTTAAAATCAAAACATGCGTAAATCAACATTTTTACAAGTCTTAAAAACAATGCATGTATAAATCAAGATTTCAAGTTTTTCTAAATCAATGCATGTGTGTAAATTCAAATGATGCTAGAATGATAATGCATCCATCAAATTGCAATACACAAAATTCCTAACATATAGAGGTCTTCCTTAAGATGGCCGTTGAGAAACGCCGTCTTGACATCCATTTGCCAAATCTCGTAATCGATATGAGCCACAATGGATAAGAGTATCCTGATGGACTTGGGCATGACTACCGGCGAGAAGATTTCCTCATAATCGATACCCTCTTTCTGAGTATACCCTTTCGCAACAAGCCTGGCCTTAAAGGTTTCCACTCTACCATCTGGTCCTCTCTTTCTCTTGTAGACCCACTTGCACCCAATAGGTTTAATATTGGCAGGTAAGTCCACAAGTGTCCATGTGAGAACCCGACCCCTAATCTCTTGGATTAGTGTTGTTTTATTTGTGGATTAGTTTCTTTTAGTGGGATTAGTATTTGTTGGGTTGAGTTTGTGAGCTAGAATGGTTTTTCTTCTAGTTTTGGGCTTTTGAGTGCTTTGGTAGCTCCCCTTTGGGGGTTCCCTTTTCGGCTTTGCATTTACTTGTGAGATTTTCTCGATTTGTTTCGTATTGCGTTTTTGGCCCGTTGCATTCATCTTGAGGAATCCTACAACTTTCATGTTGATCCCGTATCCATTTGAGAACCCGAAACCCGATTTCTTGGCCTTGAGGGCAAAACAGTCATTGCACACCAAATCTGTATCCAAAACTTGATATTCCCGAAACCCACGAAACATATACTTTTTGGAAACTAGATATTTCGACGATCATTTCTTCCTTCTTCGTCGAATCCATCCGAGGTCCCGAATTAGATGATTTCAGCCAAACTAGTCCCTTAAGTTGTGGGACCCAACCTCCTTTGTTAACATAAGAGAACCCACCCCCTTCATCGCATCCCATTCTCCATTTTTCCAGCACAGCCAGCTGAACCTAGGGTTTTCCCTTGTGTTTCTCTTCTTCTTCTTGCTTCTCAATCTCCAAGCCACACCAATAGTTCATCAATCAAGAAATGGAGACCATCTTCTTCTTCCTCTTCACCATGGCTCCCTATTGATACCATTCTTGGAGAAATCTTCCCATATTGAGACCTTCCTTGAGCTTGTTCTTCTCATTTGAAGGTCATCCAAGTAAGTGTTCTTCTTCATCTTCTAGATTTGTAATCTTCTAGCCTTAGAGAAGCTCCACCTTGATTATTGAAAGGTTTCCTTGTCATTTCTTGGTTTAACCCATTTTAGGGTTTGTTTTGGGGGTTTTTGTAGAGATTGTGGATCTTGAGCTTGAGAGGTGATTAGGAGCTTGATTTGCTAGATTGGAACCCAAGGCAAGTGGATGAATGGATGGTTTTAATGTTATCAAAGTTTTATGAGAAAACCCTAAGTTTATTTCTTGTTCTTGATCATTGGATACATGTTTGCACCTATGCTCCTTGTCACTTATATATGGATTTCGAGATTTGCATATTAATGGTTGTTTCTATCTTGTTAATCTCTTGGAGAAGTATGCATTTCATTTGGTCAAGTTTGCTCATATGGTTTTATAAGGAATAGGATTGGTTTGGCCATCCATGGTTATGTTTATTAGTTACATTGACTTGAAGTTGATACTCATTTAATGAGTTTTGTTAAATCATCCATGGTGATGGAAATGTGATCAATAGACTTTGTTTATCCATAGATTTTTGGCTCAATTGGACCTTTGTATACATTGGAGATTCTTTCCTTTGGTTTGGTTTTTTGTTAAATGGGAAGAAAGAGGTGTTTAAAGTTAATTTTTCATTGGAGTTTTAATGAGGATTTTAAGTGAATATGGAATAAAAATGTTAGTGGTTTATGTGTTGGAAGGAAAGGAAGAAGAGGAGGAAAAAATTCAGTTTCCCGGACCTGCTACACGCCCAGGTCCGATCGATCGGACCTACAGGCCGATCGATCGGCCTGTCTTTAACTGTAAGGCTTTTTGAGCCGATCGATCGGACTCTGTGCATAACTGGGACAGAAATTTCGATATTATATTTTTTTGTGGACCTTGGCTACCCTCCTTGGACTCACTTGACCATATGTGAGAGCGTCTTGAGCCGATGCTCTTCACGGTTGGTTCAGAATGCATCGAAGTTCAATCTATTCAATCTTGAACGGGATGGAACGACACGATATCTTCTTCATACCTAAATGCAAAGTCTATTTCCTTGGGTATCGCGAATTCTATTCCTTTCGGTGACTGAGTAGGTTGCTCGATGGTTCCGAGTTGACATCATACTTAGGATGGACCGTTTATAGTCTTGATTTTTCTATCATAGCATCTAGTACTACCCATAAGCTCATTTTAAGTTTTGAAAATCGTAAAAGTGCATAAGGAGCCCGGAATGTCCTCAGACTCAAGGAGTACCAAATGATGACTATAATTGACATACGGGACCCCTATTCACTTAAATAGATCTTGAAATCAATATTTTACACGAAATTGTTATAGTTCATTGTTTCACCTCATTTCCCGAGATTTGCATCACATGACTTGTTTTCCCGAAAGCATTGAAGTTACACTAGTAACAGTTATTTGTCCCGAGATGTATTGCCCGATATGAAGTGACAGTGTGCCCTTGAGCACCCCCGTTTTACCCGTTTATTTATTGTACTTGATTTACTTGCATATGTCCCGATTTGTTATTTGACCTATGAGTCAGCATCACTAAGCTTGGATACCTTGTCGGTTTGATCCACCGACTTGGAAATCCCTCTCCCGTCCCGCCAGCTGCAGTTTGGATCCCGATACCTGGTTATTGTCGTGGTCCCGTCCCGATACCCGGTTCGCTACCGTGGTCCCATTCCCGTATATTTATATTGTATATATGATTTGCGTTGAGTCTCCTCACCTTGTGTGACTGAGACCAACGTCCCGTTATACTCTTGTCACTTCGGTGATAGAGGACTTAGCTTCTTATGATTGCTATCTTGCAAGTTCCCGATTCCTTGGATACCCGACACGTTTTATATTGCTTACTTGCTTTCCGGTAAATGATTCGTTTCCTTTATGAAAGTTGTTATTTAAACAAGTGTTCATATTCTCCAATGTAAATTTAGTTATTATTATATTGTTTCTGTTCTTTGTACACGCACATGTTTTAAATGAATGCCGGTTGGGTGGATGCCCATGCTTTTACATATGTTTCAAACAATCCATGATTTTGCTAGATTTACATGATTACACATGTTTTAAAGGAATACCCGAATTGTTAAATATCCGTGCTTGGTTTTAAATGACATTTGGTTTGTCAGATCCCTAGGTTTACCCACGTTTTAAATGAATACCCGAATTGTGAAATATCCATGCTTTGAAATATGTTTAAGTGAACGTTCGTTTTGCCAGATTCCTATGTTTATACCTGTTCTAACTGAATACCCGAATTGTTGGATATCCGTGCTTTTAAATATGTTTTAAATGATATTTGTTTTGTTAGATCCCTAAGTTTACACATGGTTTAAATGAATGCCCGATTTGTTAAATATCCGTACTTTCACATATGTTTCAAATGGACTTTGGTTTTGCCAGACTGCTATGAATACTCGGTTTGTTAAATACTTATGTTTTTACCTAAGTCTCAAATGAACGTTTGTTTTGCCCGGCCACTATATTTATAAATGTTTTAGACGAACACCCGATTGATAAATATCTATGCTTTTACGGATGATGTAAATGAATATATGTTTTATTAGATCTTCATGTTTTACCCATGCTTGAAACGAATACATGTTTTGTCAGAGATCCACGATTTTACAACTGTTTAATTATATGCAGCATTTGATCGAGTATCATGATTTATCTTATGTTTTATTCTTCAGTATATTTGTTATCTTTTCATCCACCTGCCAGACCGTCGTGTCTGACCCACTACTTTTGGTACTCAGGTTCAGATTTCTTCGCCCCGAGTTGAGAGCTTTGTTGGCTGTGGAGCCATGTTTTGGCAGGTTGTTTTGTCGGCTATGTCATGTAGACATTGAGCTTGACATAGGAGCTACGTCATATTTGGGGTAGTGATTATAGCTTATTGTTGTATGGCTTTTATTAGCCTTTTCTTGGGATTCTTAATTAATGTACATTGATAATTGTAACTTGAACATATTTGGGAATGTAATATCCTGTTACTATCAGCTCTGTAATTTATTGTGATGGTTACTCCAGTCTGATATGATTCTTGATATATTAGCTATATGCTAAAGGTTGAGTGCGACGCGGAATCCGATGGCCAAGGACTCCGGGTCGCAACGCCACGAAAGCTTCCGCAAAATATTCAGAATGTGTTGGAATGTGTTGTCTTCACACACGCGGATCTTGGGAGAAAAATATATTTATGCTAAATCCCATTCCTGCCCCCGAGGTTCCGGTTCGGGGGCGTGACAGTCCAGACCTGATTGGAGTACATAGACTCCATCTCAGCTTTCATAGCATCTTCCCAACGCCCCGAATCTATGTCATTAATTGCTTCATCATAGTTACAGGGATCTTGTTCCGGTTCTTCCGGGCCTGCCTCGTAAGACTCTCCCAAGAACGAGAACCTATCAGGGGGTCTGACAATCCTCCCACAAGGACGAGGCACTGGTGTAACTACTGGGTCCAGTAAGGGCGCTTCTTCCTCAAGTTCGGTCATACTTGGACTTGGAATTGTTTGCTCTTGAATTTCTTCCAAGATCACCTTTTCTAAAGATTTCTGGTCCATCATATAATCTTCCTCCAGAAAAACCGCATTAGTGCGGACCAACACTTTCTGCTCTCTGGGATTATAGAATAACCAACCTTTAGTTCCTTTAGGATATCCTACAAACGTGCATACTTCCAACTTCGCTTCCAACTTATCCGTCTTAACCTTTAGCACATGTGCCAGACAACCCCAGATGTGTAAATGTTGTAGACTGGGCTTTCGCTCGGACCACAACTCCCGGGGAGTTTTAGGTACAGACTTAGATGGTACGAGGTTTAGTATGTACACTGCAGTATCCAAGGTGTATCCCCAAAAGGATATAGGTAATCCTGAGAAACTTAGCATAGACTTAATCATATCTAAAAGAGTCCGGTTCCTTCTTTCCGCTACTCCATTCTGTTGAGGCATACCAGGAGCAGACAACTGGGATAGAATCTCATTTTCTGATAAGTATCCCATAAAATCAGCAGAGAGATATTCCCCTCCTCGATCTGATCAAAGAGTCTTGATACTCTTACCTAATTGCTTTTCCGCTTCCGCTCGAAACTCTTTGAACTTTTCAAAGGCCTCGGACTTGTGGTGCATAAGGTATATGTATCCATATCTTGAGTAATCATCTGTGAAAGTGGTGAAATACTCATATCCTCCTCTGGCCCTGACATTAATGGGTCCACACACATCAGTATGCACTAATTCCAATAAACCTTTGACCCTATTGCCCTTAGATGAAAAGGGTCTTTTGGTCATTTGCCTTCCAGACAGGACTGGCAGACAGGCATTGGTTCTACAACCAATGAAGGCAAGATACCATCTTTCACTAGCCTGTCAATCCTGTTTAGGTTTATATGACCTAGCCTCAAGTGCCAAAGTTTTGTTGGATTAGATGAAGGTGACTTCCTCTTTAATGATAGTCTATTAATTATTTTAGTATCATGTATCTCATACATTGTAGGAGTTAACAAATAAAGCACATTGGTTACCTTGCCAGAACATATAAAAGTATCATTCTTCTTTATAACAACTTCAGTACCAAAAGTAATGGAATAACTTTTATTGACCAAACTAGAAACTGAAATTAAATTCCGCCGTAAAGACGGTACATATAACGTGTCTGACAAAACCAACTTATTATTTGAAAAACATAATGAGTCCATCATTTTCAACATGTGTTTCTGTACTGATGTACCTTCAGCCATCTTGGTGCTAATGAGCACCCTCATAGCTGCCTGCCTAGCAGGCCTACCCTGTTCCGCAAACATCTCCTTTAAGTTCGATATAATATCGTATGCAGTCTTATAGGATTGATGTTGGTGTTGCAAAACACTAGACATGGATGCCAGAATGTAGCATCTGGCCATCTCATCGTCTTTGGCCCATTTGGTGTAAAGTTCATTTTCTTCTTCCGGTGCATCCGGGCCAGGCTCATCAAGGGGGGTTTTGGTAAGGACATATTTATAACCTGAGGCGGTCAAGACAATATCCAGGTTCCGTTTCCAATCTACATAGTTGGATCCCACCAACTTATTCTGGTTGATGATGGTCGCAAGCGGATTGAAAGTATTTGAATTCATGCTTGAAAAACTGTAGCACATAACCATACATTCAATTAATGAATTTAAATAACATTAGGGTTTAGTATTCTACCAAATTTGTGTGGGAATCCTCATAACCACTAAATTTAGAATACATCGGAATCTCAATCCCCGGGGTATGCCTCCTTAGGGAGTGCGAATACCACCTAGATTGGTGCGGATCAAAGTTGGTCAAAATTAGGATTAAGACTAACTATCCATGATCCCCTTCATTCATTATTATCTAGGTATCTCATACCAAATAATGAATGACTCCCGAATAGCTTTGATTTCTAAAATATATGAGGCAAATCCTTGGGGATACTATATCATTATTTTAGTTAAGTGTGACCCATCAACTAGCATTGTATGACAAACGTTGCGGGCAGCTCCTCCTTAGGGAGTGGGCCCCCGCCCTGTCTCACCAACACTATCCATAGGAGATCCATATCTAGTAACCGGAGAAATAAAAGCCCTCCGTGGGGAACGGTCATTCTCAAGATGGTGCGAGGCTAATACTTTCTTTACAATGGACCTATGGTGGAAAACCATGAGGATTTCTCAATTTAAATGCCCCGCTCCCACTTAATATTTTATAATTGAGGATTTCCTTGTAAGGTATTAGGGCCCACATGTATATTTATGAACATCAAATCATCTCATGATATGATCAAAGATTGGTTCTAAGTCAAGTTATTTTAAGGAAAGTTCAGTTTCTTAAATTAGTGTTACCAATGTGTCCATCTCATGGGTCATCAACACTAATTAGAACTCTTTCAAAAAATTAATTTGATTTGACCAATTTTAGTAACTTGCTATGTTTGGATCAGATTTGGAAATATTCTAAATTAAGCATTCATCCATAAATAGAAAGTGCTAAAATTAGAAACTAGTCCTCTCCTCCACGTGGCCCAAGCGGAATAGACTTCTTGGACTTCTAGACTTTCCAAAACTTTGGGATTCCTCAAACTCTTTGGGCATCACCAGAAGGCTTTTGGTAATCTTCAAACTCTTTGATTAGGAGTCCAACTTTACTTTCCTTCCTCGTCTCGGACATCGCCAAAATTTACAAATTTAGAAAAATTACATAAATTCCTATGCCTCAATTATGAGACTTACATGGAAATAAAATGGCTATAGGGAAATTCACCATGCCTTGCCCTTTCACAGGAAACCAAGGAAACCATGATGCCCTTTACACTTAGCCACAAATAAACCAATAACCATAAAAAGAAAGTAAAAGACTTGTGGGCCATATGGAGAGGACATTATCACCTGCAAGTTAGTATCTCATACAACAAAGCATCTCACAAAACCAAGTTACCAAACCACAATGGAAAAACAAGATGCCAAAGGTTGCCACCCTTTTAATACATGCACTTCGCAGAGGGGATCTTGTGTTCCCAGTCAACCGCCCAGATGGCTCGGTCCACCGACTCTACAGGCACCCGGTCGACCGAGCGCGGGGCCAGGCCGACCCGCCTGACGAAGGCAGAAAATTGGATTTTTTCAATTCGAGTCCAAACACCTCCAAAACACTTTTAAATGCTCTCAATGGCATCTTACCATCCTTCCATCATAATTAAACCCTTTTGTGACTATCCAAACATGGATTTACTACATAAAGTAAACAAACCTAATCATAACTGATCCTTACATATCCCTAGGTCTATCCTCTTCGCATCTCATGCAAACATTAGATCTAGATCGCTGATCTAACATGATTAGAGATGAGGTATGGCTCTGATACTAATTGTTGGAAGTAGGTGGGTGCAAAAATATACTCACAAGTTTGAAGGGGTGCCTCAAGGGACTTATCCAAAAGACCAGAGGTGGAACTGCTTGATCTGGAAACCTGAAAGGGGAGAAAAAGAAGAAGAAGAAGACGTCAAAGGACCCTGGCTGTGGGCAGCGCAGGGCTCTCCGATGCCTGAGTGAGTGCAGGTTGGAGAAGAGTAGAGGAACGTTTAGGGAGTATTTTGCATGTAAGTGTGCATACCTTTTTTTTGGGTGGTTCCTTACCTTATATGAGAAAGTTCCTTACTGCCTGTGTGAATGGGCCCAGTGATCTGACTGTTGGGGTCCTATCAGCCCATAGAGTCATTAATGAGGATCCATCATAGCCCACATTGTATTTAATGAAGGTCCGATCAATCCATACAACATTGAATGCTAGTCACATTGGGCCTGATCTCCCTCTGATTTGTTGGCGGCTGAGATCCTATCGGATCCTGTCTCGGGTCCTGCCCAAGTAAGGCTGCAACCGCTGGATATGGCTGTGCCAGGGATTTGGTGAGGATGGATGGCTGGGATGATGTGACTATCCTGTCAGCACGTGCTTACATCCCGCCATGTGTCCTGCATGGGACGTGGTTGTCAAGCAGGCCCTGCCTTGGTGGGGCGGCTTGTGGCGCTACTATTGGCGCACAACCGAGACCGAAACGGACGTGTCATTGGTAAAGCCGAAGTGAGATCGGACGACTATTACCGAGACCAGAATAAAGAGGCGCTAAAGCCGAAGTGGGTCGGTCCTGGCCGTGGCCGAGACCCTGGCAGATGCTCTTGCCGAAACCAGGCTAGATCTTTTTATTGTTCGGGGACGTCCCCACACAATAGCCCTCTAGCTTCTGACTCCTCGGGATCCCGGATCTCCTGGGGTCAGGAGCTATAATTACGAAAAACCGCTGCAGGCATCCACTTTGACGTCGGCCATCTGACGCGTGGCGCCCATTCATCTTCCCTTGCACGCCAGGGGCGGTTTAGCCGTAATAAATCGCAATAAATGCCATGCTCTAATCATTACGGGAGGCGAGCCATCGATGACACGCGTCGACAATCAATTGGCCACGTTGTCGAGCGAGGCACGCTCGGTCTCCGAAGAGACGTTTTTGAATTTCCGGAAACGGCGCTGACAAGGAGGCATCCTTGCCCTACAGGTAGGCGCGCCTTCGTCTTCCTTCCCTTTCTTATTTCTCTCTTTCCAACGGGCGATATTGAGAACCCTAAGAACCAGAGCCAAACACTCTCTGCAGAGCTTTTGCTTCCTCTCGGTGCTCTCTTGCCCACTTCCGTCTTAGGATCCTGTGCTAGTAAGTGTCCTGCGTCTTTCATCTTCCTGTGCTTTCACTAGTCCTTTTCCCTTTTTCTCCTTTCTGTCTTTCCTGTCAGCCATGGGGATTTACAGTCACTGGGTTGACTCCCCCCAATCTTTAGAGACCTTTAGGACCGTCTTTGACATTCCAGGCGACGTCCTCGTCCGGAAGGGTGATGCCGCGGACCACGTCCGCCGTTGCTGCGTCGAGGGCTGGATGCCCTTCCCACTCATAGCGGTGGTTGAGGGAGGGGTCAGGTTCCCGTTGCACCCACTGCTTCGGGCCTGTCTCTGTTCCTAGAACCTCACTCCTTGCCAATTGATGCCAAATGCTTTCAAAGTCATCATGGGCACGACGGCATTGAACAAGCATCTCCAAATGGGTCTAGATGTCCGCGACATAGAGGACATGTACGACCTTTGTAAAACTAAGGAGGACACCTATTACCTCCGCGTCAAACCGAAATGAAGGGCCTTCGTCACGGCACTGGAAGATTCCAGCAAGTATGCAGGGGACGAGCTCATCTCCGTTTCGGGGAATTGGGAGTTTGGCCCAGAGGAGGGAGTTAGAGCGTACAGCATCCCCCGCCGCCCCTGGGTTGCCCCAAGTACGAAATCCTTCGTTCTTCAATACTAACTTATTCTTGATGCTTTTCTCCACATCCCCGAACTGACGCTTCTCCGATTTGCAGGTGCTCGGCAAAGAAAAGCCAGGCTTAGAGGTTGGGTGAGGAACGATTCTTGGCACAACCGGGTTGCCAAGTGCACCGATTTCTCCAATCGGGCTGCGTGGACACTGCTGAAATACGAACCCAAGTACAGGGGCTATATCAAGAGATCGGAAGTCGGTCCGGAGGGAGCCGAGGTCACATCCGAGCCGCAAAGGGGGAGCCCGGAGAGAAGGGAGGCCGAGACCCAACCTGAGACGGTCGCCGAGGCGAGCAGGCGAGCATCCGGTGCCGAAGCCTCAACTTCCGAAGCCGAATCGAGCGAGAGTCCGCTCATCAGGCAACCCCGCCTCCCGGTCGTGACTGAGGAACCAGGGGAGGAAGAGATGGCCCCCCGTCGCCAGCCCCTGGTGAAGGACTTGACTCTGCTGGCATTTGGCGGCTCTGGCAGCGCCAGGAGGATCCCGCAGCGAACCTCTTCTCCGGCAGCCGACCGGGCCCTCACACCACCACCTCCTCGTCCGGAAGGTAATCAACAAACTGAGGGGGCCGCGGCGGAGGAGGAGGTCGGGCCGAGGAAAAGGGCCCGGACCGAGCCCGTGGTCGAGAACACCTCGGGACCCGTCATGGTTCCTCCGCCCGGGCCAGCTCCCTGGAGACCTTCATTACTCGTTGGTCCTGGGAAGCCCGTGTCGGTGGAGGACCAGGTTCCGGGGAACGCCCCGGTGATGGCGGCTCTGGCCGCGGCTTGCTCTCTCCCCCGGGACATGGTCCGGCACCGGGAGCATGACAACGTTGCGCTGGCTGGGGCGTCGATGCAGGCCAGGCTGCTGGTAAGTTCAGCCTACTTTGGCCCTCTACGTACTGCTTTCTTTGCTACAGTTTTCATAATCATGCCTCGTTCATTTTGCAGCTGGTGCAGAGGTCTCTCGTCCAGCTAGAAAGGGCGAGACAGAGCAGCGCCGAAAGGGCCGCTGAAAGGGCCGAAGCGGAGGCGCAGAAGAAAACGCAGGAGGCCGCAATGGAGGAGATGGGGAAGAAGGCATCCGATTACGAGACGTCTGTCCAGAACCTCACGGCTGAGGTGGAGGCTGCGAAGGCCAAAATAGAGATATACAAGAAGAAGATTGCCGAGCAGACCAAGGAGGCCAGCGTTGTTGACACCAAAAATGTCACTTTGCCTCTTCACACCAAAAGCTACATGGAGCCGCATCCTACCAAAAATAGGCAGGCGCCACTTCAAGCATCAGATCTTGTCAGAATCAAACAAAAACTGCAAGGTCATTCAAAACAGCCAAAAGAGAGGTACACATGAAGTTTCGGGCCATTCCGACATCATTTGGCCTAGCTTCACTTCTCCAACAGCTAAGCAGCAGCTCCCGGCGGCGACAGTGTCGAAGACCCCAAATCTTCGATCAGAGCCTACGGATGGTCTCAAAATACCTCCGAAAGTCTACACGTCAAGTTTCAAGTCAAACCGACACCGTTTGACCCTCCATCAACTCTCGAGCAGCAAAATCAAGCCCTTAGGTAGCAAGAACTACTGAGGTCGTCACTCATTAAACAGAGCACATGGGCGGCTTCTACATACCTTCAAAGGGCTGCACAACAAATTTCAGGTCATTCCGATGACGTTTGACCTAGTTTCGATGCTCGGAAACAAAATCAAGCCTACCGGCGGCGGAGCACCCCGGGACCATGGCACCCAATTCGGAGCTTGTGGATCATCTCAAAATGACTCCAGTAGGCTCCCCGTCGAATTTCAGGTCAATCGGACATCGTTTGACCGAAAGTCAAAGCTCGGCATTTCCCTCGCGGTGAAACAAAGGCAAGCATTTGCATAACCCCAAACAGCTTCAAAACTCAAACGAAAGCCTATGGTTGGTCCTATCTACTGATGAGGAAGCTATCCATCAAATTTCAGGTCAATCGGACTTCGTTTGACCAAAAGTCAAAGCTCGGCATTTCCCTCGCGGTGAAATCAAGTCAAGCATTTGTGGGCCCCCAAACGGCTTCAAAACTCAAGCAAAAGCCTATGGTTGGTCTTGTCTATTGCTCAAGAAGCTACACGTCGAATTTCAGGTCATTCCGACATCGTTTGACCTAGTTTCGACGCTTGACAAAAAATCGGCAGTTCTCCACAGCAAAGTCTTCGGCTTTTCAGAAAATGGGAAACTTTGTGATCCGATTTGCATGGCTTCTCATCAGGTTTTCTTGAGGGAAATCCAGCCAATAAATGAGAGGAAATTCCAAGAAAAATGCAGAAGAAAACAGAAGCGAAAACGGACGAAAAACGACCGAGAAATGGCGACAGAAAGGCGGCCAAAAAAATGGGCCAAGGCCCATGGTCGCCGGCGACCATGGAGGTCCGGGTCGCCGGATTTCGCCCAAAATGCCCGTTTTTCGGGTACTTTTCGAGAATTCCGGCCCCTGTGATTTTCTGAAAATCTGATTTTTCGTGCTCGGAATCAGCTGATCTTCGCCAACATCTCAGATCTACCATCAAAAGCATGTGATCATCATCGCACGCCTCAAAATCTCCAAACGGCTAACCAAGAAAGCACACTTTCTGCCCGCCCGATCGCGAAATCGATTGGACAGATGTTGCTAGCCTGCTGACGTCAACCAATGTTTGAAATTGGATCACCATCCAACATCAAATAGCATGTGGGTCCATTGGTGATCATCGCAAGAAGAATCCCAAAGGACGCGGCACGGCCCGCGACTCTTCAAGCGCCCGGGCAATCAATTAATGAAGTTAAATGACCCGTTTATGGCAAGTTAATGCGGTCATTAACTCATTATTTCGAACGGCCCAATCAAAAGCAAGCAAATGGGAGTTACAAGTCCAAGTAATCATGACATTAAAATCATGAAACTCCCATCATCATGGAGATTAAAGGTGATTAAATGCCCATCACTCTCCATCGGCCAATCAAATTCAAGGAAAAAGGAGTTACCAAATCTAGAAATTAAAAACTTGTAACTCCTCCCATCATGAGCATTAATACCATAAATGCTCATAAACTCTCCTAAATGGCCACCAAATGCCTATAAATAGGAGGTCATTCCAAAGGAAGGAAAAGGGAAAAATTATCCAAAAACTCTCCGAAAAATCCAAGAAAAATCCAGAACCTCTGCAACAAACTCTCCTCTATTGAAGAAAACTCTGCTGCAACAAGCACTAGAAGGTGATCAAAGCCCCTTGGGGGAGGGGGGGGGCACCCCCCCAAGGCCACCTCTCCTTCTATCCAACATGGCTAGATGCGGCTCTTCAGCCCGTCTACTCGGTTTTTTACCGGATATAGGACCTTACCTTGGTCCTTATCCTCTAAAAATCTGAGGTTGGAGCCAAGCCAAGAAATCAAGCATCAAAGTTCTCATCTGAAGGACGATGGCGGAGTCCATACATGACTCGCGACCGTCGATCTGAATGGGTTCCCCCACAATCGCATGAAAAGTTAGATTCCATTTCTTTCTTTTCTATTGTATTGTATTTTTTCTTAAAGAGACACAAAATTCACATTTCTTGTCTTTTCATTATTGATGAGATTTGTAAACCGCCTTTCACGGCAAAATCGCCTTTCACGGCACCAAAATTGCCTTTCACGGCAAACAAAGAAAATCGCCTCTCACGGCATTCAAAACAAACTCGTCTCTTTTCTTTAAAATATGTGTGCAATGGAAAGTTAGGAAAAAGTTGGTTTCCTTTCTACTTGTGAAGGTGAATCTCCGGATCACTACTCTAAAATTCCAAGTCGAAAAGAAAATCTGGCATACCCACAAAATGTTGATACCCGCCTTTCTTTCTTCTCTCTCCCTCCTTCCGGACCCCGACAGACCCGGGGCGGATGGCAGCGGAGGAGGAACGGAGGGGCGCGGTCCATCAAGCGCCAGGCTTGAGGCCGAGACTAAGGCGGCCTATGACGAGGGGGTTGCTGAAGCGACCGATTTGTATGAAGCACAAGTAGTGGCCGTCCGGGACAAGGCCTGGGAGCTAGGGTGGTTGGCTGCTTTAGGAAAAGTAGGCGTCCCCAAGGACAATCCTAACTACCGGAGTCCAGATAAGTTCCCTAGCCAGGAGCTCGCCAGGGCTCCTGGTTCTGCCGGGGTCGCCGAAACCGTCGCAGCCACTGACTCCACCGAGGTCGTTACTGCCACCCCTGATTTCGTCCCCGCAACGGTGGAAGCCCCTTTGGACGAAGGAGCCAACGCCGACGCCGGCGCTGCATAAGCTTCTGACATACTAGCTTTTTCTGTTGCACTCTTTTTTCTTTCCGCTTGCTTTTGTAAGAACTTGGTTTGTAAAAGTTATATTTTTAAATAGGTTAATGAAATGAAGCTTTCCTTTCCAAACTGTCTTTACATGCAATAGAGTGATCACGATGTGTTGTTGTTTGCCTTCCTTACCTTCCTTTCTATTATTATTTTTTCTAAGTGTCAAGGCTCGGCTCAGTGCGTCCCACAGATGGGAGGGCTGTGCCGAACTAGGAATCCTTGCGGAACAATAAGGCCGACACAACAGCCCTTATAATAAGTTGGCCTCATGTTCAGGGTCAACCCGGGAGCTCCTCAGCCTTTCAGCATCATCCTGAGGAGGAGATCTTGCGTCGACCCTTCCGCTAGCCGAAACAGGCTCGTTGGACAGGTTAGCGGCCTCAGGCAGTTCAAGATGACCGAAACGGTTTACCGCCGAGGTTGAACTCGACCTGTAAGCATCTTGGTACCAATTGGCCCTAGTCGCGCCCTAGTGGCACGTAGCCGACCCGAGGCGATTTCATTGTTTGGCCATAAAGGCTTCACGCCCGGGTGGCCCGTAGCCGACCCGAGGCGATCTCATCGTTTGGACATAAAGGCTTCACGCCCGGGTGGCCCGTAGTCGACCCGAGGCGATCTCATCATTGGCCATAAAGGCTTCACGCCCGGGTGGCCCGTAGCCGACCCGAGGCGATCTCATCATTGACCATAAAGGCTTCACGCCCGGGTGGCCCGTAGCCGACCCGAGGCGATCTCATCATTGGCCATAAAGGCTTCACGCCCGGGTGGCCCGTAGCAGACCCGAGACGATCTCATCATTGGCCATAGCCGAAGTGCTGACACAGGATGCTCCACCCTTTGAATGTGAAACTCTCTTTCATTGAATTCTAATAAGTATAAAAAGTACAGGTTTCAGAAATAGAACTTCTTGAGGTGAGATCCGTTCCTCGGTAACTGCCGGCCCTCCATATCTTCGAGTCTATAAGCTGACAGTCCAGCAACAGAAGTTACTTTGAATGGTCCGTGCCAATTCGGCGCCAGCTTGCCTTGATTTGGATCCTTGTCCGCCGGGAGTGCCTTCCTGAGAACCAGCTCTCCTACTGAGAATTTCCTTTCCCTAACCCTCTGGTTATAGCCTCTGGCGAGTTGCCGCTGATAGGTTGCAAGCCGAATTGATGCTGCTTCTCTTCGCTCATCGGCCAGGTCCAGTTCCACAACTAGATGCGACTCATTTCGGCCTTGGTCGAAGAGTTCGGACCTTAGAGTAGGGAGGCAAATTTCTAAGGGAATGACGACCTCCATCCCATAGGCTAGGGAAAAAGGTGTAGCCGAAGTGGACCGCCTTGGGGTCGTTCGGTAGGCCCATAGGACACTCGGGAGCTCTTCTACCCATCTTCCTTTGGCTCTGTCGAGCCGTTTCTTCAGCCCGTCAAGTACTACTTTATTGGAAATTTCTGCCTGACCGTTACTCTGTGGATAGGCCGGGGTAGAGTAGTGATTGCGAATGTCGTGTTCCTGGCAGAAGCTTCTAAAGAGGTTGGAGTCGAACTGGGTCCCGTTATCCGAGATCAGAGTTCTGGGGATGCCGAACCTCGTGACGATGTTTTTCCATACGAAGTTTTTGGAATCCTACTCTGTGATGGAAGACAGCGGCTCGGCTTCAATCCATTTGGTGAAGTAATCGGTAGCCACTATTAGCCACCTCCTATTCCCTGGAGTTCGATGAAGCGGTCCCACAATGTCTAGCCCCCACTGGGCGAATGGCCACGGCCTAAAGAGCGGACTGAGGTCCTGCGCCTGTTGGTGGAGAGAGTGGGAGAATTTCTGACACTTCTCACATTTTATCGCGTATACCTGCGCATCCTTCTGCATATACGGCCACCAGTAACCCTGGCTGATAGCCCGGTAAGCTAGGGATCTCCCTCCCATATGGCTTCCGCAGATCCCTTCATGTATTTCGAAAAGGAGGTCCTCGACTTTGCTCGGATGAACGCACTGGAGGTAAGGGCCTGTGTACGACTTCCTGTAGAGCTTCACTTCGGGAGACAACCAGAACCGGGCTGCTTTGAGTCTGATTCGATGGGCCTCGCCATTGTCTTCGGGAAGCTTGTCGTCCTTGAGGTAGGCTATAATGGGGTCCATCCAGCTCGGGCCGAGGTCAAGACACAACAGTTCCCGAGGTGGATGGAGCTCAATGTTGGGCGTGGCCAACGATCCTACTTCGATACTTCTTTTTCTTCCTGCTTCGACGGCACTGGCCAAATTTGCAAGAGCATCTGCATGGGAGTTTGATTCTCTGTCTATCTGTTTGATTTCGGCCGTCTGGAACTGGGAGAGCAGCTTCTTTGCCAGGGCTAAATACGCGGCCATCCGGTCGTCGCGAGCTTGATAGTCCCCAGTCAGCTGGTTCGCCACCAACTGTGAGTTACTGAAGACCACCAGCTGTTGAGCTCCGAGGATTTTGGCGCTGTTCAGTTCGGCTAGTAGGGCTTCGTACTCAGCTTCATTGTTCGAGGCCTTGAAATCCAAGGTCAGAGCCTGCTCGATGACCAGCCCTTCTGGAGATTGGAGGAAACTCCTGCACCGGCTCTTCTCGAGGTGGAGGACCCGTCGACGAAGATTCTCCAAACTGGGGCGGGGGCTTGGCCTTGTGATTGTTCGGAGCCTGTGGGCGCCTCATGTCCCCTGCCCCCTAGTTCGGTGCCGAGCTGGATTGGTGCCGAACTCGAAGAGAACTCGACGAGAAAATCTGCCAGCACTTGGGCCTTGATCGTTGTCCTGGGCTGATAGTGGATTTCGTACTGCCCCAGCTCGACAGCCCATCTTGAAATCCTTCCTGAAAAGTCAGCTTTTCTGAAAACTGACTTGAGTGGATGTTCCGTAACAACCACAATGGTGTGAGTTTGAAAGTAATGAGAGAGCTTCCGCGAGGCACTCACGAGTGCCAGCGCGAGCTTCTCTAGTGGCAAATATATGGTCTCGGCATCAATGACGGTCTTGCTCGTATAGTAAATTGGTTTTTGGACCTTGTCCTCTTCTCGAATGAGGACCGAGCTCACCGCATGATCCAAGACCGCTAGATATAAATACAAAAATTCTCCGTGAATCGGAGTTGACAGTAGAGAGGGTGAAGAAAGATAGGCCTTAAGCTCCTGCAAGGCCTGGTCACATTCTGGAGTCCATTGAAATTTAGAATTTTTCCTAAGAAGCTGAAAGAAAGGCCGACACTTATCTGAGGATCTGATGATAAACCGATTTAGTGCAGCAGCCATTCCGGTGAGCTTCTGGACCCACTTTGTTGAGGTGGGACTCTGTACTCTAAGGATAGCCGAGATCTGATCTGGATTTGCCTCAATCCCCCTGCGTGTGACCAAGCTTCCCAAGAATTTGCCAAAATCGACACCAAAGGCGCACTTGGAGGCATTGAGTTTGAGCTTGAACCTCTTCAAAGTGTCGAAGACTCCAGCCAGGTCTGCCAAATGGTTTTGCGCCTGCTTGGACTTGACTACCATATCGTCGATGTAGACCTCAACAGTCTTGCCGAGCTGATCGTGGAACATCTTGGGGACGAGTCTCTGGTAGGTGGCTCCTGCATTCTTCAGCCCAAACGGCATCATCTTGTAACAGTATGTGCCTCTGGGAGTTATGAAGGCTGTCTTTTCTTCGTCCGGCCCATACAACGGTATCTGGTGATAGCCGCGGTATGCATCGAGGATGCTCATTCTGTCGTGTCCGGCAGTGGCATCGATCATCTGGTCGATCTTTGGAAGGGGGAAGCTGTCCTTAGGTCGGTAAAGTCGACGCACACCCTCCATTTGCCAGTCTTCTTCTTGACGACCACGGTATTGGCTAGCCAGGTCGGGTATTGGACCTCTCTGATGGCGCCGGCCTCGAGCAGTTTGTCCACCTCTTCGACCACGGCCTCGGTTTGTGGCACCCCAGTCCTGCGGGCTCTCTGCATCACTGGTTTATATTTGGGGTCCACATTCAGTTTATGGCATATTACCTCTGGGTCAATGCCGGGCATCTCTTGAGGCGTCCAGGCGAAAGCATCTTTGTTCTACACCAGGAACTGGACCAGCTCGGACCTCTCTGGCTCCCCGAGCAGGAAGAACCGTTCCGGATCTTCTGAGTCAATCCTGATTTCGGTCAGGTCCTCCACGCTCTTTTTTTCCGGGTCCTGGCCGACCTCATCTAGCTTCTTCTCCATCTCAGCCATGTTAACCTCCTTGGGCTCTCGCTCTCCGGACACCATAGCTGTCAAACACTGCTTGGCTGTCTGCTGATCTCCTCTGACTGTGACAATTTCAACTCGGTCATTCTTTCCTCCCCATGGAAATTTCAGCTTCTGGTGGAGAGTGGAAGGTACTGCCTCCAGACTATGGAGCCAAGACCTGTCCACTATAGCATTATAGGGTGAGGGTGCGTCGACCACCAAGAAGGTTGTCAAGACGGATGCGCCACCGACTTCGACTCTGAACGTCACCTTTCCCTTGGGGTACACCGACTTGACGCTGAAGCCGATGAGGGGAATTCGGGCCTCCTGCAGATCCTTCTCCGTTAGGCCCATCCTTCGGAAACTATCGAAATAGAGGACCTCGGATGAACTACCGGGGTCGACGAGGACCTTCCTCACGGTGCAGTCCTTCACACCTTGCTTAGAGCAATCAAATTTCAGAGTGACGATCAGCGGGTCGTTGTGGGGAAGCTGGACCCCTTCCAAGTCCGCATCTGTGAACCTGATATCGGGTCGCTCCCTCCGAGCCCTCTTGGAGCTGAGCTGAGTTCGGCGGCCATGACCTGCTCACTATGAGAGGCACGCCTGGCCTCGGCACGAGCTCAGTTACTCCCCTTTGGCGGGGGAGTTAAATGGATGACGTTAATGATCTTCTCCGACCCATCGCTATTGTGGCCTCTCTCGTCTCGGCACAGAGCTCGGGTGTCGGCCCTGGAGTCTGCCTTGACGAACTCTTGCAGGTGTCCTTCCTGGGCAAGCTTTTCCAAATGCGACCGCAGTATCCTGCATTCCTCGGTCTTGTGGCCGCTCTCCTTGTGGTACGCACAAAACCTAGTCTGATCTCGGGAAGACGGGTCGCCTCTCATGGGCTCTGGCCAGCTGAAGTAAGGCCTAGATTGGATCTTGTACATGATCCTGTGGATGGGCTCCTTAAAGATCATGTTAACTGCCCGATATGCATCCTCGGACAGCCTGGGCTTTTTGCCTCTCGTCGAGGTGAATGTCTGAGCCCTTGCCGAGCTAGCTGACGCCCAGCGTCTGTCTGGCTCATCTCTTCAGGACGGCCCCTTATCTTTCCTTAAGGGCTTTTCACCTCGGTCTTTCTGCGCAGCCCCATGGTTTTCCTGAGCTCAAACCTGGTCGTCCTCCTGGGCGATATAGCGGTTGACTATGGACATGAGCGCCGCTATGGAAGACACCAGGTTCCTAGCCAGATCTTTGCGAAGGTCGCTGTCTGGCAGCAAGGCATTCTGAAATGCGAAGATGGCCACCTCGTCCTTGGAGTTCTCGATCTGGCTATAGACCGTCCAGAATTGCTTCGCGAACTGGGTGACGTTCTCCTCTCGCTCCATCTTCAGGGCCATAATATCTGCATCCGTTTTCGGCAAGATTCTATAGGCCTGAAACTTCTTCATGAAGGACTGCTGGAGCTGCTGCCAGCTCGAAATGGACCCCTCCGGGAGCGCACAGAACCACTTCAAGGGGAGTCACCCAAGCTGGAGGAAAAGACTCAACAGTTCAGATGGCCCTCGTCTCCCCAAACAGACATCCTCTGGGAGAAGTGTCTGAGATGCGCAGCTGGATCCGAGACCCCGTCATAAGTGACGAACCTCGGGACGGTGAACTTCTTCGGCAAGGGGTATCTCCTGACATCACAAGAGAAGGGGGATGTGCCGAGATCGACAGTCTCGCAGGCCTCCAGTTGGTCTCGGGCAAGACCGGCCACCTCGAGGTTGCGCTGGACTGTCCGCCTGATGCGCTCGTCCAGCCACTCCTGACTGTTATACTTGCTCTCTAGAATGGTCTCCGACGCTTTCCTCGAGTAGCTGCGGCTCATGCTCGAACCTTCGTCTCGAGTTCGGTCGCACCTTTTCTCATTCAGATGGACCCTCAAGTCTTTCTCGGGAGAGACAGGGCGCCTGCCACGAGACACCCTCCTCTCGCGTTGTCGCTGTGACTGCTGCTGCTGAGAGTGCTGCTGATGCCTTGCTGAGAGCGTCCTTCTCTTTTATGGCATCATTCTGTGCTCTAATCTCTTCAAGGGTGGAGTCAAAGTCATCATCAGGATTATATTCTTCATCCTCAGCATCCTCCATCTGATCAGAGGGACGTGGTCCATCGACCACTGGAGACTTGCTCCGCTGATCGCGACCCATCAGGAGACCTCCTGCAGGCTACTGTTAAGTATCTCCCCTCCGGAGAGCAGACTCCGAGCGAAGGTCGTGCTCCTGAACGTTGATCCGGACGAGATCACGCTCAACGGAGTCCTCTGCAACTGGTTTCTTCCCAGACCTCTTCTTGGCAGGGAGGAGATCAGAGGATGACCCTGCACGCTTTGTCTTGGATGTTTCTCCGCCTTTCGCAGCTCTCCTCGTCATGGTGATAGGGAAGATTATGCAAATCGTTCCCCACAGACAGCGCTAGTTGTAAGTGCAAAAAATATACTCACAAGTTTGAAGGGGTGCCTCAAGGGACTTATCCAAAAGACCAGAGGTGGAACTGCTTGATCTGGAAACCTGAAAGGGGAGAAAAAGAAGAAGAATAAGACGTCAAAGGACCCTGGCTGTGGGCAGCGCAGGGCTCTCCGATGCCTGAGTGAGTGCAGGTTGGAGAAGAGTAGAGGAACGTTCAGGGAGTATTTTGCATGTAAGTGTGCATACCTTTTTTTTGGGTGGTTCCTTACCTTATATGAGAAAGTTCCTTACTGCCTGTGTGAATGGGCCCAGTGATCTGACTGTTGGGGTCCTATCAGCCCATAAAGTCATTAATGAGGATCCATCATAGCCCACATTGTATTTAATGAAGGTCCGATCAATCCATACGACATTGAATGCTAGTCACATTGGGCCTGATCTCCCTCTGATTTGTTGGCGGCTGAGATCCTATCGGATCCTGTCTCGGGTCCTGCCCAAGTAAGGCTGCAGCCGCTGGATATGGCTGTGCCAGGGATTTGGTGAGGATGGACGGCTGGGATGATGTGACTATCCTGTCAGCACGTGCTTACATCCCGCCATGTGTCCTGCATGGGACGTGGTTGTCAAGCAGGCCCTGCCTTGGTGGGGCGGCTTGTGGCGCTACTATTGGTGCACAACCGAGACCGAAACGGACGTGTCATTGGTAAAGCCGAAGTGAGATCGGACGACTATTACCGAGACCAGAATAAAGAGGCGCTAAAGCCGAAGTGGGTCGGTCCTGGCCGTGGCCGAGGCCCTGGCAGATGCTCTTGCCGAAACCAGGCTAGATCTTTTTATTGTTCGGGGACGTCCCCACATAGTGGGCCTCGTGGTTAGGTTTTCAAAACTTTTTGACCCACTTGATTCAATGATCAACTATCCAGAAGGCTATAACCCAATCTAGGATGCACTCCCTCCTTCTCATCAATCATGTACAGTAATATAACCTAACTAGAATATAGAAATCAGCAACTACATGCAACAAAATAATCGAACACAAGAGGAGAAACAAATTATACCTTTGGAGCCCAGTAGTGCTCTAATGGAGGAAAAGATAATCAATTTGATCAAGAACTCTTCTTGAAGCAATTAGAGATCTCCAAGACCTTGTTGTCTTCCACGCTATGACCCTTTATTAGATCTCTTTTCTCAAGAAGATGAGTGGGATCTCCAAGAGAAAATCCTACTAGAAACTCTAAGGAAACTAGAAGAGAGAGAGGAAGAGAATAGATGTGAAACTCTTGCACTTGAGGAGTTTTGGACGTGAATAATAGAGTGGGATGTCCAAGGGGTTTTCTTCCCTTATTTATTGCCCTCAAATCTCCTCTTAAGACTCTTTTACTAATTGCATTAGAAGTCACACTTCTACACAAATTAGTAGCTTACTATTACCACTATTAGAAGTCCTACTTCAAATAGAAATAGTAACTTTTTAATTCCTTCATTTTGGAGTTCAAGTAAGATTAGTAACTTTCTAATATCTTGGGTGATGAGTCCTAAAAGGCGCATATTTTCATACACATTTTGGACCATTTTAAGGGCTTATTGATATTAAAGAGCTTTATTTAGTGACAAATCATGTTTTTATGCATTTAGGGTCCATTGTAGTGCATTCATGCATAATTTGCTCAAAAATCACACTTTTTGCATAAATTCATGAAACTTGCCGTTTTTGGAGATTTATTTTTGGAAAGTCAATTATTTTCGGTGCATCAAGTAAGGTCCCATGCATTGTCCATTTAAATTTCTTATATAAAATTATTCTTGAATCCATTTGTTTTAATTTGTGTAGGAGAAATCCAGAAAGGGACCTACATTGGTGAAATTTGTGAGAGATCAAGGGTAGCACATCTTTCATGACGGACCCACATATCTCGGTATTTTTGGAGAGTTTGAAAAGTCAACAATGGAAAGCTAGATTTGTGATTTCAAATTCAAGAAAAGAAAGTGTGCTAAAAGAGATTGACTAGTCAATCAAAGAATCTTGGAAGCAAACCAAAGATGGAAGAAGAGTCAAGAAACAAGGAAAGAAAGATCCCAAGATCTCCTTGGACGTCCACATGGGTCCCACACACACCCCATAGCACAACTACCATTCCATACGTGCACAATTATTTTTGGATTCTTCAGAGACAGCTAGATTAAAATGGTCATAACTCTTAATCCAGCCGTCGGATTGGTGCAATCCATACACCGTTGGAAAGCTCTTTTCAAGTAGATATTTTTAGAATCTAAGATTGTATCAAGCGGAGCTAAAACAAGGAAGATATGGCCTCTGGAAGTTGGTGCTATAATTTCTACTCGGGATTGCAATTTTGCACATGAAAGCACCAAAAATCTCTCACTCACCTTACTATTTCTTTGAAAACTTGTTGGCCAAGGAAGGGACTTGCCATACAAAAAAGATTACATGCTACAAACTTGGAGCAAAGAAGGAAAGAAAGAGAACAAAAATTTATAAATTGAAGGCATAAGCCTCCCTCTCCTCTCATGGGAAGATAGATCAACTCTCTCTAGAATTACTACTACACTCCATCTTCTTCCTCTCTCCTTCTCTCCATTTTGAGTCCTCAAGGAGATTTGGTCGGAAATCACTCTACATACACCCTTGGGTTTTTCATCTAGAAGAGGCTTCTCATCCTAGTATGTAATTGTCATTGTTTATTTTTTATATCTTATGTAAGACTTTGCATATTAGTAAAATTGTTTCTTACTCTTTCAATTTTTCTTTCTTGTCCTTGGGTGATTGGTGCTTGTTTTATGTTTCTTTTCTTGTTGGTGTTTGGACTGACGACCCAAAGGCCCTAAGAGCATGATTCAAATTATGACCCCGCTTAGAAAAGAATTTTGAAAGAGGAGAATAAACTTCCACACATTTAAATTTATGTTCTTCCACACATTTAAGTTTCTGTTAAAACCACACATTTACTTTTCTTTTTTTCACCACACATTTAAATTCTTGAAATTTTGTTTATTATCTTTATTTTTATGATCAATTCAATTTTATGTTTATTTTATGCATAGTTTATGGTTGGAACTAATTAGCATTGCATGCACATTCATATTGGTGGAGTTTAGACATGTTTAAGTTGTTGGAATTGGAGTTTGAAATAGAACAAGCAAGAAAAATCAGAGATTTGAGTCAATAATCTTGGCCAAATAATTTTTGGAAATTCGGATCCCAATATAAAGTACATCATTCATCACATTGTTGCAGGAATTTCTGGACAGATTTTGTGTAAAAAGTTTGCGATTAGAAACCCGATCAAAACACATTATTTTTCGATGAAACTTGGAGAAATTAAATTTTGATCAGTATATTTTCAAACCCCAGAATTTCAAGAAAAAATGGTTTTGGAAAGATGGTGAACCAGTGGCTCAAACATGGCTGGTCGGACCCACCTGTGTGCAGAATTTCTGCACAGTTTTTTTTTTAGGTCATGTTCATACACTCATATTTCATTCATTTTAAATCGTTTTTAACTTTCATTTTTTTTATTTGATTCATGCATCATTGTAGTTCAAAATCCAGCCATTAAACTCAGTTTTAGGTTGCATTAGATTAGAAAAAATCATGCATAAAAACAGCCCTGCATACTAGTTTTTTTTCAGACTTAGAATTTTTCAGCATCTCATGGCATAGATTGTATTACTAACTTTCTAATTTTAGGATTAATTTCTAATTTTGTGTTTTAGATTATTTAGATAATTTCCAGAAATAAAGAAATCTTTCTAATTTTTGTTAATTGAAGATTTTAACTTATGAAGTTTCTTAAGATTTGGAAATTCTAACATAAGGTAAGATTAACTTAATGCTTTCTAAATTTGTTATGACTTGAGAATCTTTATTTATTTGGAAAGTCCTTAACTTTAGGGAGTTGATTAATTCAGTTCACTAACTTAGGAAATATATCAACCCACATTGACTAACCTAGTTTCTAATTTAGGAAACTAATTGAGTAAGGTTTTCATGCTAATTTTAGAAAGTAGGTTGTTTTCTTTTTGAGTGATTTGATTTGTTACTAATCTTTGATTGATTTGGTTTCTAACTTAGGTTCATTTTTTTTTTCTAATTTAGCTTCTTAATTTTTTTGATAAGTTTTACTTTTGGATTGTTTCTAATTTGATGTTCTAATTTGTGTGTTCTTTCGTAGCAACTTGTGATTCATTTTAGATTAAGTTTTTAGATTTAATAAAAAAATTTATTCTTGGAAATGTATTTAATTTTAATTTAAAGTAGGAATGATGAATGTACTTTTCTAGATTTTAGGCTAAAATTAGATTTTATTTAGGGCAGGTGACAAAGTTGGAAAGCCTTTTTTCTAAAGCTCCCTGTGGATCGACCTGGTCTTACTAGTTTATTACTACATCGCGGCTCTACACTTGGAGCTCACGATCATTGGGCTAGCGTGGGGACCAATAGGGATTCCTTAAAAAGCTGGCTCCAACTGGGACACGCGACCCCACATCTCATGTGCAATCCGGGCCCACAGTTAATTGCAAATAACACCACTATATAAATGTAATTTCACTCCAGTCTTAGGAATAAATTACAATGAAGACCCTAAACTTCCCAATTACCACAAGTATGCCCCTCTATCAATATTCATGGATCAATTGGAATAAATCTGTCTCATTCAATCCTAATCCACATCTTATTATCCTTGAGCCCCAATTAATCACAGTGATCATCAGTACCATCCAATTAACTCTTAATCAAGATGGGTGTGCACTTACTAATGATAAATCCATTAATTGGCATAAGGGGATAATGTAGATAAATTTCATCTCGATCATTGTATGTTCTCACAGTCCTACTACCACGTACCCAAGACACCGAGGTGTTGGCCTACAGTTGGCCTCACTCATTAATGACTCAAAGCAAATGAATAGATAGAAACTTGAGTTCATCAATGTCTCAGGATTGAGAGCCTATTGCTAGGGAATTATGAGAGCAATCCTTAAATCGAGACAGTATTTCATAAGGTGCTTCTCATTGTCCTTCAATACATCCAATGTAAGGTGCTTCTCATGGTCCTTCAATACATCCAATGTACCAGCACTATGATCCAGAATCTTACATTCTGATGATCGAGACAAATCACATTATCTCATAGTGATCAAAATGCTGCAACCTTATCAGATGAGATGCCTAGTCTCATCACTGGTTGTGAATATATTTTAAGTATAAGATTTGTGACACATGTCTCCCGTATGTGGATCTCATCCATATACATATATCACATCTAATATACTAATGGGACCGGTTCATCTCAAGAACCATTATGTCATATGTATTGGTCATGTGCATTAAGTAATAAATACCATTCATCTCATGAAAGGAAAGCATGATTTTTTTTATAAATAAAGAAATTAATCAATTTATTACATCAACTGATGGATTGAGACCACACAATCTAACAAAATCAACGCCAATTTTGGAAGCAAATAAACCAATGGGTATACGATATCCTTTTTTGTCTCCACTAATTTTCTAGCAATGTCACCAATTCCTTTAAGTTCTAAAAAATCGTCGCTAGAGCGCATATCAACAATATAGTTTTGAAGTTGATAGTCAAGTGCCACGAGGTCTATTGCAGAAAAATCAGAGGGATAAAACTGAGCAAGACGGACCAACCTTTCTTTGTCAAAAGCAGAAAATGAATTCGTGGGATTCAAGCAAGCCACACAAAGAAGTAACTCGGTATTAACCTCTGTGAAACAGATGTTGAGCTCTTGAAGTTGCATATCGATGACTGTGTAGAATAGTTCAACACGGTAGTGGTGTAAATTTGTAATTTGAGGGGTTTTGCGTCGTGGCCTCCCAGGAACTACAAATATATCATCCATGTTCGGGGATAGAAACACCGTGTTTGTTGCAAAATGAAGACACTTTGGTCAATAAAGATTCCCATTCATCATCTCTCATTTTTTGCAACTGTAGCTTAGACATTTTAACTAATTTCATGGCATTCACAATATTTTGATCTTTCCTCTGCAATGCTAATGACAACTCATTTGTGATCCCCAAGATGTTTTTTATCAAGTGTAAGCCAAAGATAAAACCAAAAGATTGCACCGACCCCATAAGAAAATGAGCTTCAACTCTTTGCTCGGAGAGTGTGCCATCCTCTTGAACAAACTCAAGTACATCAATTATAGAAGAATGCATCACAATCACGTTCAAAATAGTTCCATAATGTGATCCCCACCGTGTATCACTAGCCCGTTTAAGTCTAGTTTCTTGATTCAAACCTCGTCCACTTGAAAGTTCACCGGCATTTAATCCTTCACTAACTTTAGCAACTTGTTCATCTCGAAGAATATCCCTTCGTTTACACGAGCCTCCAATAACATTCACCAAACTAGTAATCAAGGACATAAGTGCAGCAATATCAATGTGATTTTTAGCAACAGCCACAAGAGTCAATTGAAGTTGATGAGCAAAGCAATGAATATAAAAAGCAGATTCATTCTCTCTCATTATCAAAGTTTTTAGACCATTGAATTCACCTTGCATATTACTGGCTCCATCATACCCTTGCCCACGTAATCTTGATAAACTTAATCCATGCCTATAGAATAATAAATCAATTGCCCCCTTGAGTGAGAGAGCAGTGGTACCTACCACGTGTACAATACCAAGAAAACGCTCTGCAACAATCCCCCCTTTGTCCACATAACGCACAACAACGGCCATTTGTTCTTTGACCGACACATCACGAGATTCACAAGCAGCAACATTAACAATGTCTTTCTAAATATCATGGTGGGTTAGCTTGTTATTCTTCGGAGTATTTCGCAACACAACTTCATTAATTGATTCATTGTGACTAGCTAAAAATTGTAGTAGCTCAAGGAAATTTCCTTTACTACTTGAATCTTCAGAATCAACATGGCCACGAAAAGCTAATCCTTGGCGCAATAGGAATCTTATGCAATTAATCGACGCATTTAAGCGAGTCCGATATTCAATCTTAGCTTGTTTGGATTGCTTACAAAAAAAACTTTGAATATGTTGCTTTTGCTTCATTAGATCTTGACACTTGTTCCAAGCTTGGTTATGCGCACTATTAGGGGCTCCAACATGAACAACTAGCCTGGAATAATCCGCCCGTCACAAAACTATCACCTCCTGCTTGCTTACCTGTATCAGGCTTAAATAGATAGCAACACAAACAAAACACTGCATCTTTTTCAATACTATACTCTAACCAACTCCCATACTTCTTGAACCAAGCATGATTAAATCGACACAACATTCCACCAATTTCTCTCTGACGGAATTTGTGGCTAACAGGTTGACAAGGACCCTTTTGTATGTATGCTCTTCTAATCTCATCTTGATCATTAGGATGATAAGATGAGATTTTTGGTCGTAGCCCAGGATCCGTAGGAAGATTGGTCAAGTCTAAACGACTTTGCTTAATAGAATCTTGTATGGGATTATCACCACAAGATTCTTGGGCTGGAGATGAGCCTTCTGCCATAGGCGGTTTCCTTTTAAAATATCTTTCCATAATTGCAGAACTATAGGAGAAATAATAACATAGTCAGTTAGAATATTGCATGAATATTTAAATAAGCACAAGTATAAACTAATAGCTATTGACGGACAAACCTAAGGGCAAAAGAAATATTAAATTTGACATGTATTAATGTATATGCACATACATTTAGTGCATAATAGAGGGGGAAAATCAATTAATTGCAAAAATCAATTGTTAAGATCTAGTTGTAATATTATATTTAGGTTTCAGGCTAGGACAAGATAAAATAGTACTGTAGTAGTCTAGTCTCTTGACCCAACAAGACACCACTACAATCACATATTTACATTCACTGCAATAATATATATATATATATATATATATATAAAAAGGTTTTATAAAAGTACTTTACAAAAGTACAAACAGATAATAAAAAAAATTAAGAAAATGTTGGAGATAACTTTTGCAAAGAGATCAGATAACATGTCCACATCGTTGAAAAAGGCAATAATAAGTTATAGCCTTATAGGTGGTTGTTGGATGACAGATGACTTGAACTTGATGTGAATAAAGAAGCATTGCCATTAAACAAAAGAATAAAACTAGAAAAGTAGACAGCTGGAATGAATGAACATTAAAATCAAGAGGGCATGGGAGAGAGAGCCACCATCTCAACCGACATAAAAAGAGGGAAGAAAATAGATAAACCAGAGAGAGAGAAGGGACTAAGGAGACTGGTAGAGAGCGAGAGAGGATGGAGACCGGAGCAGGGAGACACGAAAGAGAGGGAGACGCACCTACGTTTTTCCGCTCGGGCTGGACTTTTTCCTCTTTCTTTTCTTTCTTTATAGTTCAGCAATATGAATCTTCTTCCTTCTTTGTTGTTTCTTCTTTTTCTTCTTTCTAAGGGCTGAGTGGCTGAAATAAAGGCCTAGGGTTTTGGCCAGGAGTAATTAGGGTTATATTTGTGGGAATAATTTATTTTGGGGTATAACACTTATCTTCTAAAGATGGATTTTTTTTCTTCCAAAATTAACCAAGTGCTACAGTGGGGTCAAACTTTTAACTTGAGTGGGATCAAAAGTTTTTTTTTTTTTAATATTGTTTCATATCTCAATGGGGTCAAACTTATAAATTAAATGAGATCAAATGTTTTTTTTTATAATATTATTTCATATCTTAGTTAACCCCACTGAGAAGCAAGTAGCGCCGCCCGGATTGTACCGGTTCTTAACTGGAATAAAGGATAGTTAGCATTGTGGTATTTTAAAATATTATATATAATAAAATTAAAAATCATTTCTTTTGGCCTTGGCCCGACTGTAGCCCGGCCCTGACCCTCAGGGCCAGGACCGGGTAAGGGCTTTGGTATTGTAGGCCCACCGAGGGCTTTGGCTTGACCTAGGCCCGGCCCGCGTACATGAGAGTATGGTAAGAGCTTACCTCAGCTTGACCTTGGCCGGGTTCTTTGAAGAGAAAGTCAAGATGGGGAAGTCTAAGCATGAAAATCAAGGAGGGCCACCTAGGCCGGCATAGAAGAAACCGTGCTTGGGCCGTTGACTAAGTCAACCTGCCAGCATGATCTCGGGTCTGCCCCCGTCTAGATTGTGCTGGGCTAGGGATGCCCGGGCCACGACCCCCCAACGGTTAGATTTTCTACGCCCCTTGTATGTGGGGCCCACTTAGACCTAATTTGTCTTAGGCTATATAAGATATCTTTTCGAGATAATTATCGTACGGAAGGTGTTAAAACTGACAATAGCCCCATAACAGCCGAAAAATGTATATTTACCGCAGAACTGTTCGATTTGTAGGATATCGCAGCTATGGATGTAGGATATCCCATAATCGGAAGCAGGAAGACTTTAACAATACGTTTTTTTCTTTTCTTTTCTTTTTCTTTTTTTCCTTGACTGTGAGATCACCAAACCACCATCCAAACCGTTGGATAGCTGTATGGGTGTAAGAACTAATACTGCACTGAATTTGAACCATTGATCTATTACAGTTATCGAGAAATTTAGCAAAGAAAACGTGGCTTATAATTTGTTCTTATAATTTACAAAACAACGTGACTTTTTTTCTAAATTTCTCGTTAACCGTGATAGATCAACGGTTCAAATTTGGTCCAGTATTAGTTCTTACACTCATACAACTATCCAACGGTTTGGAGGTCCCACAATCAAGAAAAAAAAAACGGGTTGTCCAAGTCTTTCTGTTTCTGATTGTGGGATATCCTACATCTATAGGATATCGCAACTTGTTATATCCTACAGATCGAACAGTTTTGCGGTAAATATGCATTTTCGGGCTGTTCTGGGGTCATTGTCAGCTTTAACACCTTCCGTACAGTAATTGTCCCTATCATTTTTTTTATTTTTTTATTTTTACATCTGCCATTCTGTAAAGGTGCAAGAGTAAAGAGATTAATGACATCTGCCCGTGCACCTACGTATTTGCAACCACTTGTTACTGTTTAATCAAATCCCCAGTCTACCCATGTTAAACCTTGACTTCCCTTGGTATGAAAATCTTGGCAAGCCGTGCCATATAATTTAAGGTCATGCCGTGCCCAAGCACAGGGGCTCAGCCCAGCAGAGCCTAGGGCACAGACTTATTGAGCCCACAAGAGGAGGTCTCATTCATTATATAGATGTCTCTTATTGACAGAACCACAACTCGGGATGATTGCATGTAAGTGGGGTGCAATTATGAATGCATGTCGTGGCAAACATGTAACTAAGTGGGCGCCAACAGAAATGTAGAGAAATTGTCAGAAGTTGAAAGCAGGTATGCTAAGATCTTCTCTTTTATATCTAAGATCTTCTCTTTTATATTAAAAGGGTTATAGATTATAAGCACAATGTGACCAGGCCTGAGAGCCAAGCCCATTGGGCTCATGTATGTTTTGCATCTCCACTGAAAGATATCTACTCATCGGATGGGCTTGGACTCGATCTTCTAGTTTTTACTGGATACAGTCTTTCATAGGTACCAAGGTCCACGGCTAACACACGCACAAATTTAGGCATCATGACGAGACTCTAGCCTATTTGTCCCAAGCCCGTTGATAGCCCTAATTCAATCATTAACTTCTTTGTTTCAAGTAATTTAATACCTAGCTAGCATTGCATTTCTATAAGTGGTTAAAAATGAAAAACCAAAGGTAAATAATGAAAAATCACCTTGGAAATTGAATCAAGGATGATGGGAAAATGAATACCGACCATCACTCGGTAATTCAATAATTAGAAAAATCACAATCTCATTCACATCCCTTCTATGTATCTTTCATCCGTCACCTCATTAATATTCTTTTGGTGGAGCTCATTTTACCATAAACTCCTTTGTACTTTTATGCGATCTAACAAGTCCTAAACAAATTGTTTGCCAAACAAATTTAGACCTTTCGTGCAATTGGACCTGCCAAACAAGCCAGTTTCGCGACAAGTTATGGTTTTGGTTGTAGGGACCCATTCCTATCGATTTAAGCCTGATGTGTAAGTATAATTTTTCTTGTCACTTTGAAATCAAACCAAGCTCAGAATTTTTGGTTGTTGTGGGCCCAAGTGGCCCCCAAAGAACTGGACTTCATATGCTGCTGGATAAGGAAGACTCACATTTCATGGACGAGAAAGGCTCCAAGAAGATTCTAGAATTATCACAAACACAAAAGGAAGCGAAAATAGTGGGAATCAACCCCACGTTTGGAAGGTTCACAATGCTTAGACATGGACCCCATTAATTGCATCGGACCCAATTCTGGAGGTCAAAGCAAGGTGAATTTTCAATAACTGCTTATTCAAAGTGTTTCTCAAGCTTTTAGAGCAATTCAAGACTGAGGAGGGAAACTGAGGCCCCGTTTGGCATCGTGCCAATGCGCCGTTCCCATGTTTCGGTGGGATAAATCTGAGAGAACGGTGTTTGCTTGGTATTTTGGTCATTCTGGATCTTGATTCCGTTGGCATTAGTGGCGGATCCAGGATTTTCGTTTGAGGGGTGCGAAACAACATTAATAATGACAAAAGAGAAAATGTATTACATTTAAATGATTACAAAATATCAAGTGTATCAGCTACATTTTCTCATCAAAAGTCATATATCAACTATATAATAAAGCTTTTACAAATTAAAAAGTATCATAGAAATATGAACATCTGTACATCAAATTGCCAGTATATAGTTAAAAGCATAAAGCTCTAAATCAAATCAACAATTTATTTAATTTGACTATGATATACAAATTAAAAAAAATCAAGAGAGAGGGAGAATACCTGCACTACGCTGCCAGAGAGAGGGCCCGCCAAAGTTGTAGAACTATTAGATGATGCACCTCCAATCAATAGCTAGATAGCTCTCCTGTGTATAATGAAAAAATAAATCCATGTAAATGAAAAGTTTTTTTATTTCTAATCACATTTTTTATTAGAGTCTATTGCAATAAAATTAGATATGGATTTAGATGATTAAGTGGGGATGGGTCAGATATCATGAAGAGAACAATGAAATACAGAGATATGTTAAGAGATAGATCTATCCTTGGTAAGAGCTTCACACAAGTACAATTAATATTATGATAATGAATGACTTGAGAGAAAACCAATTTTGATTTGAGAGAGAGAGAGAGATTCTTGATAAGAACAAAAAAAAGAAAAGATGTTGGCTTGATTTGAGTAATAACTAACAATAACATGGCCAATCAAATGGGTACATAATGTGATTTCATTTAACCATCCAGATATGCCTCTCAAATTGCAAGTCCCTAGTAAAACAACATATTTCTTATACCAACAAATGAAAGAGAACATTTATTCTCTAACATGGTTATCATGTTATAAGCACCATATTATGAAGTGGTTGTCAAACAAAACAAAATTTGAAATCAATATCAATACCCAAATCCAAATCAGTATCAGATGTTGAAACAAATCTTAGTAGAAATTCATCACTCTCTAGTAGTATCCAAATTAAAAAATTTAATATAAGCCCATATATAAATATTCCTAAATTGGAAAATCAATACCCAAATCCAAATTAGGAGCACATCACAGGAAAAACTTAAGAAAAGCTTGGCTTCTTTTGGAAATATCCATAAATCCTTCAATCACTAATTTATTGAATTTAAAAGAACATGAGTTCATTTTTAACGTGCCTGAGCTAACTTGTATGCTCTATGATCTATACTATATTCTTCTCACCCTATAGTTGTTGGGCTTATGCTGAAGAGAAGGATACACACTCATAGGAATTTACAAAGAAAACAGTTATAAGTTCATAAATCCTTTATTCTAACTAATTTAATCCATAAGTAGAAAAATCTTCAGCAAAGCTACAAAGTAGAAAAGCAGAGTCCATAAAGAAAATGAATGAGAGGAATCAGCAGAAAATAGTGGATGGGGTGAAAGATGGAAAAAGTCAAGTGAGGAATCTCTGAACTTACCAAAAAGAAAAGAAAGACAGAGAAAGAAAGAGAGAGAACCCACAAGGCACAAAGTGGAAGGAGTCCCTACCAAATAGACAAACTATAGATCATTTGAACCTGGAGACAAAAATAGCATACAAGCATAAAGACAAAACTATACGATGAATTAAATGTTGAAAACCAAGCACAAGCAGTACAAAACATGCCCCCAACTGGTCAAGATTCAATCTTAATTCTGAAGCATGTGATCCATTTTTAGCTTGCAAATGGATGGCCAGAACTATGGACAGAAATTCACTTCCATGCTAACAGGTTAATTTGTTGGACCGGGGATTGTCATTGGCTGCAAGTTTTGCTCTGTTTTTTTTTTTCCTCCTGCTGGAAGGTGAAAGTATATATTAAGAATGGAAGGATAGATAGGCTTAGAGAGCGTATCCCCAATGTACAAAAGATGAACAAAACAGGCCGCTCGATAAATTTCTCGTCTCACTGCACTTTTTCCCAGTTTGTCAATCTTTTTTTTTTTTTTTTGACATGCTTTGTTTCTTTTGCATTAATATTAGTTCCTGCATGTCTGTTTTTTATGGCTCTATTTGTTTTGTTCTTTTCTTCAGTTTATTTTTCTTCTACCATGAATGAACTTTTTTATTTAATTTTTTGTCTTGGTCATTTGATCTTTCTTTAGAATACACAGATCTTGAGTTTTCAAGGGTTGTGAAGGCAAAAATGCAAGTGGTCGCTGGCTCGCTGCCTCGCTGGTTATATGTATTATATTACATTGGAGGTAGTTGAAGCAGGTCAGAAGAAAATCTATGAAGCAAAAGTATGGGTGAAGGCCCCAAGTGGTCCCAAAAACAAGGATCCGCACTCTCTTCAGAGATTTCATTGTTAGATTTGGAGAAAAAACCAGTAAGGGGAAAAACAGAGGAACAAACAACAGATAAGCTTTCTTTTGTAATAGGTTGCAAAGAAGAAGAACATCATCTGAATAGAGGAATAATAGAAAGAGGAGAAGTGGAAAGGAAAGGAATCAAGGATACCTCTTATTGAATGTCTTCGAATTTCTGCACAACCCCAGTCGTCATCGTCGCCATTGCTGCCTACTGGATGGACCTGGACCTGGGTGCGATGTGGAGTGGGAGAACGGTTGGAGAGATCAGAGATACAAGGGTTTTGCCTTTGGGGTGCGATGTAGTGTGGAGAGGAAGAAGGATTGGAGAGGGGGAAGGGTTTTCAATCGACGGGTTTTGGGGGAAATGGCTCAAATGAGGATTTTTAGATTTGATAAGGGTGGGTCATCACTCATCAGGTCATGGGTGCATTTTATCTATGGGCTTGATTTAAATGGGGTGCAAGATGCTTTTTTAAGTGGGGCATGGTTGTCTGGCCCATATCCATTTAATAGGATCTTCAAAATTCACCGGGTGCACCTGCACCCATGTGAATATACATGGGTCCGCCACTGGTTGGCATAATCCCTGAAATCTCATCTCGCTAGCACAAGAAATTGAAAATAATTGGATTTCATTTTTTTTTTTGATGAACTCCAGGGCACGATTTGCATTCTTCAGCCCTTTCCCCGCGCTCTCAAAATCGATATAAGGACTATCGGCATGTATCGGCTCTGCATCTCCTTCTTTAGCATCTTCATCATCTTCTCGTACGCCTCCAACCTGCAAATCTATCTCCAAAAGATCCTGGTACGATTCCATCCCTCATCTCTCTCTTTTCTCTTTGCCTCCATATACCTCTCTGCATCTCTCTCTATCACTCTTTGTGTCTCTCCTCCTCAAGTCCGACGACCCACACATCCAGATGACATTTCTCTCCATCCCCCAATATCCCATTATGACCACCAATGTAATCTGCCTAACCCACTTTTACTCTCACACCCTCTTAGATCCCTCCCGTTCTCTCCCTTCTCATCTCCCTCTGTTTGTATCTATCTCAGGGCAAGCGACCCTCACAAATATCTGAATCATCCCCCCTTCCCCCTTCTTTCAAAGCCCCTTTTCTTCTCACAAATCACATGACACATTTGTTTCACTTCTTTTTTTATGAGTTGATTCTTATATAGTGTGTGCTACTATATTTTGATGGCCAATTAATCTCTTATGGCTTCTCTTCCTGTAATGTTTGTTTACCATTTGTGTTGTTTTTTGAAAGCTTGTATTATATGATAGCCATGGCTCTCTTTATTTCAATAAAAGTGTGATTGATGAACACATGTTAACATTCAACTGCTGGTGGATTTCTCATGTGAAAGTAATGAAAAAGTTTCTTTAATTATTCTATTTTGATTCTATCATTGTTTTGGTTATTTTGCTGTTTGAGACTGTAAGTGCCTAAAAATTACGGACTTGATTATTAGAGGATTAAGCTCTTGATTTGGAGATCTTGGGAAGATGAGGGAAAAGGATCGAGCCTCCGATGACCTGAAAGAGAGAGACAGTGAGTCAGAGCCCCTGGCCGAAGGCGCTCCGATGCTCAAGTCAGTGTGAGAACTGAAAGAGATGGAGGAAGAAAGCTTTGGGAGGGAGAGGTTATGCGTACCTCACATGGTTTTCCTTCATGCAATATATAGACGTGAAAGTCATCATTGGACTGCCCTCATGAGGGGACGGAAGTCCTATCAGAGTGTACTTCTTATATCCTGAGTGGGGGTAGGTGAAAAGGGAATGTCCCATCGGACCATCATCTCATGCCTATGGACATGACCCTAAGTTAAGGCGTGCCCCTTATCTAAGTCCGACGCCCACTCTGCCTGTCAGTTCGCCGTTTCCGTCACGGCAGCGCATTTATGGCTACATTTATGGTTGAATGACAGGAGACCTAGATCAAGCTTAAAGCCGAGACCGAGGTGGATGATCATGAACATGGCCAACGAGTCGGGTCCCGCGCGTACCCGAGATGGCTCTATGGCCGAGCTTGGATAACAACGAGACCAAGGATACCCCGAGCTCGAGGAGCGGCCCCACACGATCCCGTGATTACGAAATGCCCCCCACACAATTGCCCCTAGCTCTCGACCTCTTTGATTCTCTCCGAGGTCGGGAGCTAAGATTCAGATGTGATGGGGCCGTCTTATCGTATCTTGCTTTTATGAGATTCTCATCATGACGCCCCTTCGTTTGCCCTAGGCAATAAATAGGGCACCATAATTGCTTTGCCCTGCCGAGCACGTGGGACGCCGTCCCGTATGCCTGAGGTGATAAATGTCGTACCAGAGGCATGGCGGGAGGCGGACCGTCGCTGCCACGTGGAGTCTTCTGTCTGGTCGTTCGCCGGGATCGAGGCGGCGCGTGGCGAGTTCGAAGGGTCGCTTCGCGTGCGTGCACATTTAAGAGGGTCGCCCCTTTATAAAATGGGAACGCCCTCTTTCTCTCTTTTCTTACCCTGACTTTCGTCTGAGAAGAAGAGCTCTTGTTGGAGACGACGCCTTGCTGCTGAGAGATAAGCCAACCGAACTCGGAGACTTTCTTTCCTGCTTTCTGCTTCTTCATCCCTTGCAATCCCCTACGTCCTTTCTGTGAGTTCCATTTTCTGCCTCTGTTACTTCTTTGTGCCTCTTTTTCTCTTCGTTTCAGAGGTCTTTAATCCCTTAGGGCTTTTCCAGTCTTTGCTCCTTCTTGCTCTCTGCCCCTTTTTGTTTTAAGAAAATGGGAATCTATAGCCATTGGTTGGAGGGTCCTGCAGCCCTGGAGGCCTTTAGGTCGTCGTTTAAGATCCCGGCTGACGTCCTGGTGAAACCCGACGACCTCGGGGGCCTTCCTGATGGCCTTTCCCGGTAAAAGAACTGGATGCCTTTCCCCCTGCTGTCGGTGTGCGAAGGCGGGGTCAGGTTCCCTATCCATCCGCTCCTCCGGTCCTGCCTCAATGCGTGGCACATCTGCCCCTTCCAGTTGATGCCAAATGGTTTCAAGATTGTAATGGGCGTGGCGGAGCTAAACTGGATCCTCGACATCGACCTCGGGGTACATGACATAGAAGATGTCTATGACATCTGTAAAGCTGCAGGGGGTGAGGATTCATATTACCTCCGGGCGAAGGCCAGACGTCGGCCCTTGGTGAATGCCCTAGAGGATTCGAATAAATATGCCGGGGATGAACGGATCGTGGTCTCGGGGAACTGGGAGTTCAGGGGGACCGAGACCGAAGAGGAGCGGAGAATCCAGGTCCCACGGAGACCTGGAACCCCTCCCAGTAAACACCTGTCCTTCTAGGTTTATTCGTGTTGTTTTTGCTCGTCGTTTATGCCGAGCTGACGCCCTTGCTGTTCTCTGCGCAGGTATTCAGAAAAGGAGGAGAGAGGCCAGCTTCAACAAGTGGAAGAGGAACGACGCGTGGTTGGAGAAGATCTACAGTTACCACGGTCACCACAACCGGGCTGCTTTCTCTCTGCTCGGATACAAGCCGTGGTACCAGTCTTATACGAGGAAGACTGCCGAGGTCCCCCTCCAGCCGATAGGGGAGATTGTACTTGCACTTGCCGAGACCAGCGGTCAAGCCTCAGAGCCTCAAGGCCCGATCCTTATTGCTGATAGCCCCTCCTCCCGAGACCAAGAAGAAGAAGAAGAAGAAGAGGAGATGGACGGACAACGCCCTTCCTTGAAGAACATGGGGGCTGTGATCTTCGCGGGCCGAGCTCCCCCCTCCTCCAAGCGTGCCCCCAGCGGGTCAGGGGCCGCCCAGGGCTCCGCAGCGACCGCTTCCTCCGGCTCGTCGGGAGCAGCAGGGGCCTCCTCCGCCAAAGCCAAGAGGGGGAGGGCGGAGGAACCTTCCAGGGACATCCAGCTGCCTAAGGAGCCTCGCCCGCTTAAGGTCAGCCGGCCGCGGGTGGTGGAGGCCGAGAAGGAGGCTCCGCCGCCTCCGCCTCCAAACGAGACCCGGCCCCGGACCGCGGGGGCCGAAAAGGAGGGCAAGGGGCCCCCTCCCGAGAAGAGGCCTCGCGTGGAGGAGGAGGGGCTCCAGGGAGCGGCCCCGGAGGCCCGGCCTCACAAGCCGGCACCCTGGAGGCCCAACTTCGACCTCAACCCCAACGAACCCATGACCGTGGAGGATCGGCTGGGGAACAGCTGGGAGTCGATCATGGCCCTTGCCAGGGGATGCGCCCTCCCTGTGGACATGGAGCGGCATAAAAAGGCCGGGACGATGGGCCTGCTCCATCAAACGATGAGGACGTCTCTTGAGGTGATTTCCCACCTTCTGCTTTTGAATTTCTGCCTCTTGGTCGCCTGGTTTGATTCCCTTACTATTTTTATCCTTTTGCAGAATAATAATGGCGAGGCGGGCGGAAACAGCTACTCAGGTCGCCGAGATGGAGAAGGAGAGGAAGAAGATGGGGGATGCGCTGGAGGCCAGCGTGGCTGAAATAAAGAAGTCGAAGGAGAAGCTCGCCCAATACGCAACGGAACAACAGGCGGCGAAGACCGAGATCATTAAGTTGCGGGGCGAGAATAAAAATTTGAGGGGCGCCATTGATGACAAGGTGAGGAGGGCGGTCCAACTGGAGGCCGAGCTTGCCCAGAAGGAGGCCGAGCTCGCCAAGAGGGAGGCCGAGCTCGCCAAGAAGCAAAATGAATTGGCTGGGAAGGAGGCCGAGCTCGAGGCCTCCAGGAAAGAGAGGGCCGATGTCGAGTCCACCCTGCGAGCCCAAGTCGCAAAAGCTTATCAAGATGGGGTGGACTGGGCGTCAGAGGTGTACGTGGCTCAAATCACGGATCTGAGCCCGGTGCTGTTCGAAATGGGGTGCAAGGAGGCCCTTCGTAAGTACGGGGTTTCTGAGGACGCTCCCATATTCGCGAACCTTCCCCAGTTCCAACCAGCAGTACCGAGCTCAGAGTCAGAGCCTGGCTCCAATCCTCCTGAGGCCCCTACCGAAGTCCCAGGCGTACCTCCTCCGCCTCCGACCCCCGCCGAGGTCGAAACGACCCAGGCTCCCCCTACGGCTCCTCCATCTGATGTTCCTGCCTCGTCCGATCCTCCAGAGCCGAATAAAGATGCGGCGCCCGAGAAGCAATAGGATTTTCTTTTTCTTGATGTATTTTTATTTTTTCTATTTTTTTGGAATGTACAAAGCTCTGTAACCATTCTTCTATCAATGAAAAATGAATTTTCTTTTTAAATCTTCAGTTGTTTTCTTATTTCTTTCCTCTTGCAATGGTGTGTGGATGTCCTGATGACCAAAACTTGCAAGTGGTTGAGGTCGGTAATGAAATCAGATTTTAACCAACCTTACAAGTGGCGCAGGTCGGTGAGTTCACTAGACTGGGTGACGGTAGGCCCCGCCGCCTCTCGATCGATAGTTAGGCTTCAATGAAACGCTTCTGAGGGTAGAATCTTAGGAAGAGACCATAGCTAGTTTGTACTACACCCTGAGATGCGGCCTTCTTGTTGGAGAGCCAAGGCCGTGCCCTTAGATGACCCGAGGGGTCTGGGTTGAACTCACACGCAGGCCGAGTTCCGCGACTTCAGACATTTGGCCCTTTTTATGTCCTGAGGGGATGGTCTGTCGCCTGAGAGATTGCGGTGAGGAGCAGAGTTCTGGCCCTGTAGCCGGTTTCAAGGAGGCTGGCGCGGGAGCCGGAGCCTTGGGGAGTTGGTCCTCTAACCGAGCTTAAAGAGGCTGGCGTGAGAGCCGGAGCCTTTGGTCCTATGACCGAACCCAAAGAGGCTGGCGCGAGGGCCGGAGCCTTTGGGAGTTGGTCCTCTGACCGAACTCAAAGAGGCTGGCGTGAGAGCCGGGGCCTTTGGTCCTATGACCGAACCCAAAGAGGCTGGCGCGAGGGCTGGAGCCTTTGGGAGTTGGTCCTCTGACCGAACTCAAAGATGCTGGCGTGAGAGCCGGAGCCTTTGGGAGTTGGTCCTCTGACCGAACTCAAAGAGACTGGCATGAGAGCCGGAGCCTTTGGTCCTTTGACCGAACCCAAAGAGGCTGGCGTGAGGGCTGGAGCCTTTGGGAGTTGATCTCCTAACCGAACTCAAAGAGGCTGGCGTGAGAGCCGGAGCCTTTGGTCCTTTGACCGAACCCAAATAGGCTGGCCTGGGAGCTGGAGTCTTGCTCATAACTGGAAAGACATAAGGCGGATTACTGCCAAAGGATCCTTCTTTATTGTTTTATCATTTTGAGTACAACTAGAAGTAATACTTCTTGAGATGCGCAGCATTCCACGGGCGTGGCAACTCTTTGCCATCCATCCCCTCAAGTCTGTAGGCCGACCTCCTTGAGACCGAGACTATCTTGAAGGGGCCGAGCCAGTTTGGTGCGAGTTTGCCTTCGTTAGGATCTTTATTTGCTGGGAGCGCTCTTTTCAAGACTAGTTCTCCAGCCGAGAACCTTCTTTCTTTGACCCTCTGATTGTATCCCCGGGACAGCTGCTGCTGATAAGCGGCCAGACGCACGGATGCCGCTTCCCTTTGTTCCTCGGCCAGGTCAAGCTCTCTGGCGAGGTTTATCTCGTTTTGCCCTTGATCAAAGAGATTTGTCCTCAAGGTCGGGAGACCGACCTCGAGAGGGATTACAGCTTCCATTCCGTAGGCCAATGAAAAAGGGGTTGCCGAAGTGGATCGCCTCGGGGTGGTCCTGTACGCCCAAAGGACACTTGGCAATTCTTCCACCCACCTGCCTTTAGCTTTATCAAGCCTTTTCTTGAGTCCGTCCAGGACCACTTTGTTTGAGATCTCTGCTTGCCCGTTGCTCTGTGGGTAAGCCGGAGTCGCGTAGAGGTTCCTGATACCGAGCTCCTGGCAGAAGTTTTTGAAGAATTTCGAATCGAATTAGGTCCCGTTGTCCGAGATCAGAGCCCTGGGGATCCCGAATCGTGTGACGATGTTCTTCCATACAAAATTCTTCATGTCGTGCTCGGTGATGGAGGATAAGGCCTCCGCCTCTATCCATTTTGTGAAGTAATCAGTGCCCACCATCAACCACCTTTTGTTTCCTGGAGTTCGGTGGAGAGGTCCCACGATGTCCAGCCCCCACTGAGCAAAAGGCCATGGACTGGAGAGAGGACTCAGGTCCCGAGCTGGCTGGTGAAGGGAATGGGAGAACTTCTGGCACTTCTCGCATTTTCTGGCATAGAGCTGGGCATCCTTCTGCATATAGGGCCACTAATAGCCCTGGCTAATAGCTCTGTACACCAGTGATCTCCCTCCGATGTGGCTTCCACAGATTCCTTCGTGAATTTCAAAGAGGAAGTCTTCCACCTTGCCTGGATGGACGCATTGGAGATATGGTCCTGAGTAGGATTTTCTGTAGAGTTTTTCATCTAGGGATAGCCAAAAGTGAGCCGCTTTCATCCTGACCTTGTGAGCTTCATTCCTGTCCTCAGGGAGCTTATCCTCTTTCAGGAATGTCATGATCGGGTCCATCCAGCTCGGGCCGAGATCAGTGCACAAGACTTGCCGAACTGGAAGGAGTTCTATGCTCGGTCTTTTCAATGTCCCCACATCGACCGTTCTTCTTTTCCCTGCTTCTACGGCCGAGGCCAAGTTGGCCAGGGCGTCTGCATGGCAGTTAGACTCCCTGTCGATCTGCCTGACTTCAACTTTTTCGAACTGGGAGAGGAGCTGCCTGGTGTGGGCTAGGTAGGCCGCCATTCTTTCGTCTCGGGCTTGATAATCTCCGCTCAGCTGGCTCGTCACTAACTGAGAGTCACTGAAGACTACAAGCCGACGTGCCCCCAGTATCTTTGCGCTGCCGAGACCCGCGATCAGTGCTTCGTATTCTGCTTCATTGTTTGATGCTTTGAAATCAAGGGTCAGTGCTTGTTCTATGACCAGTCCTTCTGGGGTTTGGAGGACTACGCCGGCGCCAACCCTTCTGGAAGTCGCAGAACCGTCGACGAAGACTTTCCAGGCTGACTCAAGGAATCTTTTCCAGGACTGGTCTTCCTCGGCCTCGATTTCAGCCTTATCATTGCCCTTGGAGTCCCCTAGTTCGGTATCGAGCGAGGTCGGTGCCGAACTAGGAGAAGTGAATTCGACGATGAAGTCTGCTAGGACCTGCGCTTTGATTGCCGTCCTGGGCTGATATTGAATATCGAACTGCCCCAGTTCGACGGCCCACTTGGAGATTCGGCCAGAAAAGTCCGCCTTTCGGAAAAGGGATTTGAATGGGTATTCCGTGACAACCATCACCGTATACGTCTGGAAGTAATGGGAGAGCTTGCGAGAGGCGCTGATGAGTGTCAATGCCAGCTTTTCGAGTGGCAGATACCTAGTATCGGCATCGAGCAGAGTTTTGCTGGTGTAATAGATGGGGTGCTGCTGCTTGTCCTTCTCCCGAATTAACACCGAGCTTACTGCATGGTCCGAGACTGCGAGGTAGAGATAGAGAAGATCGCCTTGTGACGGAGTGGACAACAGTGGTGGTGAAGAGAGGTACTCTTTGAGTTTTTCTAGTGCTAAGTCACATTCAGGAAGCCATTGGAACTTGGAACTCTTCTTCAGGAGCTGAAAGAATGGACGACACTTATCCGAGGCTCGACTGATGAAGCGATTGAGTGCAGCAGCCATCCCTGTGAGTCGTTGGACTTGCTTGGCCGTGGTGGGGCTCTGGATAGCCTGTATAGCTGCGATCTGCTCTGGATTGGCCTCAATCCCTCTTCTCGTCACCAGGCTTCCCAGGAACTTCCAAACCCGACGCCAAACGCGCACTTGGAAACGTTCAGTTTGAGCTGGAACTTTCTTAGGACGACGAATGTCTGGCGCAGGTCCGTTAGATGATTCTGCGACTCCTTGGACTTAACCACCATGTCATCAATGTAGACTTCCATTGTTTTCCCGAGCTGGCTCTGAAACATCTTCGTGACCAGCCTCTGATACGTTGCCCCGGCATTCTTCAGGCCAAAGGGCATCACCTTGTAACAGTAGATGCCTCGAGGTGTTATGAATGCAATTTTTTCCTCATCACGTCTGTGCAGTGGGATCTGATGGTAACCTCGGTAGGCGTCTAAGAAGCTCATTCGGTCATGTCCCGAGGTGGCGTCGATCATTTGGTCGATCTTGGGCAGGGGGAAACTGTCTTTGGGGCAGGCTTTGTTAAGGTCGGTGAAGTCCACGCAGACCCTCTACTTGCCACTCTTTTTTTTACTACCACCGTGTTGGCTAGCCACTTGGGATAGTGTACTTCGCGGATCGCCCCAACCTCGAGGAGTTTATCCACCTCTTCGATTACTGCTTCTGTTTGCGGGACCCCTGTCCTGCGAGCTTTCTGCATAATGGGCTTATGACCGGGATCCACGTTCAGCTTGTGGCACATGACCTCGGGGTCAATTCCGGGCATCTCATATGGAGTCCAGGCGAAGATATCCTTATTCAGAAGTATGAAATCTAGCAGTTCGGCCCTCTCAGTGTCGGGGAGCTAGCTACCCAGCAGGAAGTAGCGCTCGGGGTCCTCGGGGCTGATTCTAACCTCGGTGAGTTCTTCTATGCTTTTCTGCCCCGCTGTCCGCCCGACATCCTCAATCTCAGCTTCGAGTTCGGCCATAGGCACTTGTTTCGGCTCCCCCTCTCCAGGTGTTACGGCTATGAGGCATTCTCTGGCCATTTGCTGATTTCCCCATACGGTTACTATCTCGACCAACCCACCAGGCTTCTCTAATGGGAACTTGAGTTTTTGATGGAAAGTGGAGGGTACTGCCTCCATGGCGTGCAGCCAACTTCGCCCCATTATTACATTGTAGGGAGATGGCGCGTCCACTACCATGAAGTCCGCCATCTTCGTGGCCCCTCCTATCCGAACTTCCAGCGTAATCCTTCCCTTGGGGTACACCGGCTTGGCGCTGAATCCTACCAGAGGGACGTGAGCTTCCTGTAGATCGGCCTTGGTTAAGCCGAGCTGCTTGAAGCAGCTGTAGTAGATGATCTCGGATGAGCTCCCTGGATCTACAAGGACGCGCTTCGTAGTATAGTTGTTGAGCCGTAGGGTGAGGATGAGGGCGTCATTGTGAGGGAGCAGGACCCCCCTTAGGTCTTCGTCCGAGAACCAGATCTTGGGCTTCTCCTTCTTAACTCTCTTTGGAGCGCTTTCCAATTCTGCCGACGTCACCTGCTTCCCATGGGAAGCCCTCCTGGCCTCTGACCGAGCTTGGACACTTTCCTTACTAGGAGCCGGAGCCAGGTGGATGACGTTGATGATACCTGCTGGTTCGTCACCGTCTTGGTCATCATTGGGTGGAGCGAGCCGCTGGGCTCGGTTGATCCTTTCTCCCTCCTTGATGTACTCCCGGAGGTGCCCGTCCTTGACGAGCCTTTCGAGGTTAGACTTTAGTGCAAAGCAGTCCTCGGTCATGTGCCCGTGCTGCTTGTGATAGGAGCAGTTCTTGCTTCGGTCTCGGATGGACGGGTCGCCCTTCATCGGCTGTGGCCACTGGAAGTAAGGTTCCGCCTTGATTTTGTTCAGGATTCTGTAAATAGGCTCCTTGAAGAAAACGTCGATGGCTCTGTAAGGATCGCCGGTTGGCTCGGGGGGCCGGAACCTCGGTCTCTTGCTGCTGTCCGAGGAGATTGAGAAAGAACGGGCGGTCCTCCTCTTATCTGACCTTGGTCCGGTGAACGTCCCTTCTCTCTTGGAGGCTTGGTTCTTTTGCGGGAACCCGAATCGCTCTTTTCCGTGAGCTTCGTCTTCTTCCTGCTCGATGTACTGATTCACCCTCGCCATTAGTGCTTTCATCATGGCTACAGGGTTTCGGACCAGGTCCTTACGGAGCTCGTTTCCGGGAAGTAAGCCCTGTCGGAAACACATGATGGTGATGTCATCGTTGGTGTCGGTGATCTGGCTGTATATCGTCCAGAATCTCCTGGCGAAAGTTGTTAGGAATTTTCTAGATTGCAATTTGATGGATGCATTTCATTCTAGCATCATTTGATTTACACAGATATGCATTGATTTAATAAACTTGAAATCTTGTTTTATTCATGCATGGTTTCTAAGAGTTGTAAAAGTTTTGATTTATGCATGATTTGTTTTCAATCTTGGATGCATTTGTTTTTAGAAAAGAGTTTTAGAAAATCAAGCTAGCCTATGAGTTTTAAATCTTTCAAAATATTTAAGGCTTTTTATGGTTCATGTTTTAAAACTCTTAGAATGATTTAAAACATGTTTTTAAAGCTTGATTTAGTGGCCAAAAAGATCCCCCAAGAAAAACCTTCAATATGCAAAAAATTGGATTTTTTAGGTCCCAGGTGGTCAACCTGCAGTGAGGTAGGTCGACCTACCCAGGGGCAGGTCGACCTACCTCACTGGAGGTCGACTGGGTCCAGAAAGCTCCAACGGTCAGTTTTTTTACCGTTGTGTGTGGTAGGTCGACCTGCCCCTGTAGGTAGGTCGACCTACTACTAGCCGTTGGGCATTTTTCTCTATAAAAATGAGTTCTTTCCTTTGCCAAAAGTTGAGAATTTTAAGCCCCTCCTTGAGAGGTTTTGAGGCATATTCAAGGGAAAAGAACCAAGGGATGAAGGGGAGCATTAGGAAAGCTAAAGCTTGGATTAATGAAGTTAAATCACCAAGTAGGCTTTACTTTCCTTAATCATATGTTTTCATGCTTTGTTTTATTTTTGGTAAATCATTTCTAGCATGTTAAACTATGTTTGTGTTGTGTCCTTAACATGTTTTATGTTTTGAATTGATTTATTGTTTTGGATACAACACCATATGATTCAATCCAAGTAGTACTTGAATTGGTAAATCTAAGTAGATCATGTTAATGAAAGAACCTTTGAAATTATATGTAACATGATTCATATACTTGGTTGAATCTTTGGTTGTTGTTTTCCATCATAAGAAAATCACTTTCAAAAGTATCTTATGTTTTGGACTCAACTTCTTTACAAATCATATGTTTTCATGTTTTGTTTTATCATTGGTAAATCTTTAGTAACATGTTAACCTATGATGTGTTGTATCCTTAGCATGTCTTATATTTTGAATAGATCTATTGTTTTGGATGCATCACCATTTGATTCAATCCAAGTAGTACTTAATCTTTGGTAAATCTAAGTAGATCATGTTAATGAAATATGTAACATGATTCATATACTTGGTTGAATCTTTGGTTGTTGTTTTTCCATCATAAGAAAATCTCTTTCAAATGTATCTTATGTTTTGGATTCAACATCTTTACAAATCATATGTGTATTATTGTTTTAAAGTTTCACAACTTGCCTTACTTTGATAGGTATATCATATTCAAGTTGTATTTATAATTACATATGATTTGTCCCCTCTTTTCAATCAAATCTATTTTTATGTTTTGAGCTTCATGTTGATTTGATTGACATCCCTATGCATCACATGTTTAGAGCTAATTAATTTCATACAACTTGTGTAACTTTGATATCATTAACAAGTTGTTACTTTTAACATGTGATTGCATTCTATCCTCAATCATAAATGTTTTTGAGCTAAAACTTTCAAAAGCCTTAGGCATACATTTATGAGCCTTCATTTTCAAAATGATTGAGGACCACACACACACACTTCATGTACTTTCATCTTTGCATCCATAGTGTGAGTGTGTATTAGTTTTACACTTCCATATCCGCCTATTTTAGAGGCAAATGTAATGAGCTAAATAGAATCTCCATCAAGTGTATGTTAGACACTAATTTAGTGAGATAACCAACCTAGTGGTTGAAGAGGTTATTGCTTAGCCTATAAAAGCATAATGTATAGGTTGATGTTAAGCCTTGAAAAAACATCAATGTAAAGGTTATTGCCTAGCCTTGGAAAGCATGTTGTAAAGGTTATTGCTTAGCCTATTGAAAAGCATAAATAGTGGAAATCCGGTGGGGTGTTGGATCACAAGCCGGTAGTGGATGTAGGCATTGAGGCCGAACCACTATAAATACTTGTGTGATGGTGCTTGCTTTGTGGTGATTCTTTTGTTAGCTTCCGCATCTTGTATGATAAATCATCACATGTGACTAGTTTGTTTTTAAGAAGTTAAAATTGTTAAAATTGGTCATAATTGGAGCTCACCCTATTCACCCCCCCCCCTCTAGGGTTCAGATCCCCATGGATTTACAAAAGTGGTGATACTCTCGCCGTCCTTCATCCGGATTGCCATGAGGTTGCCGCCTGTCTTCGGGATGACGCGGTGTGCTTGGAACTTTCCAATAAAGGAGCTCCGGAGCTGCCGCCAGCTTGAGACCGACCCAGGGGGTAGCGCACAGAACCATTGGAGTGGGAGGTCGCCCAGACTGGACGAGAAGACCCTATAGTTTAGGAGACCGACGTCCCCCCAAACCGACATCCGCTGAGTGAAATGTCGTAGGTGTGCTTCTGGGTCCGAGGCCCCGTCATAGAGGACGAACCTCGGGACACTGAATCTCTTGGGGAGAGAGAAATCTTTAATCTCCTGCGAGAAGGGGGACATGCCCTGATCGTCTTCTTCACATTCATCAGTTTGGTCTCGGGCGAACCCGATCTCGGCCAAACGGGCCTGGACCTCCTGCTTGACGTAGTGGTCCAGCAACTCCTTGAGGTCCGTCTGGTGATCTGGTCTCGGGGACTCTGGTTCGCGCCGCGATCCCCCGAGGCTACTAGGCAGATGACTGCTGCTCGAGCCTTCCTCCTCGCAGCGATATCTCCTTCTGCTGTTGAGGACCTGCCTCAGGTCTCGGTAGCCCGGATGGTTCGGCTGTCGCCTGAGGGGCGGAGCACGAGATCTCCCCACAGTCGCTTTTAGCTGCTCCTGGAGACGACGGATCAACTCCTCCCTCTCCTGGAGGACCTGATTCTGGGCATCGAGCTCTTTGAGCAGGGGGTCGTCATCTCCTGCTCCATGGGTTTGATGAAAAGACTGGTCGTCGTCGTGGGCGCGATGGTGGGACTGATGGGATCTTGCCCTAACGGGGGTTTTGCCTCGTCGTCGGAGATCCGACGTGGAGGCGTTTTGCTGCAGGCCCCTGTGTGGCTGTTCACCAGGGTGGTGAGGAGTCTCACGACGGCTATCTTGGCGGAGGCGCGTAGTCATGGGCCGGGACGAAGAGTCTGACTGGACGATGACCTCCACGTATGCGGCACCCGACTTTCCCCCAGACCTCCTCTGGCGCGGGATCCCTGGTGGCTCCTGTCTGACGGGAGGGACCCCCATTGGTCCAGGAGGGAGAAAAAGAGCAGAACGAAGGCCAGGGGTTGGTTCCGGGAGCACCGACTGGGACGGTTGTGGCTGCAAGAATGGTGGAAATGAAGGTTGCTCCGGTAGCGAAAAGGATGATGCTTTTCGGGGCTTCGATGGTCCTCCGCCACCGTATCTGGTCTTTGGAGGCATGGCTTCTGTAGAGGCTTTGGCACAGATCCTGTTCCCACAGACGGCGCCAACTGTAAGTGCCTAAAAATTACGGACTTGATTATTAGAGGATTAAGCTCTTGATTTGGAGATCTTGGGAAGATGAGGGGAAAGGATCGAGCCTCCGATGACCTGAAAGAGAGAGACAGTGAGTCAGAGCCCCTGGCCGAAGGCGCTCCGATGCTCAAGTCAGTGTGAGAACTGAAAGAGATGGAGGAAGAAAGCTTTGGGAGGGAGAGGTTATGCGTACCTCACATGGTTTTCCTTCATGCAATATATAGACGTGAAAGTCATCATTGGACTGCCCTCATGAGGGGACGGAAGTCCTATCAGAGTGTACTTCTTATATCCTGAGTGGGGGTAGGTGAAAAGGGAATGTCCCATCGGACCATCATCTCATGCCTATGGACATGACCCTAAGATAAGGCGTGCCCCTTATCTAAGTCCGACGCCCACTCTGCCTGTCAGTTCGCCGTTTCCGTCACGACAGCGCATTTATGGCTGCACTTATGTTTGAATGACAGGAGACCGAGATGAAGCTTAAAGCCGAGACCGAGGTGGATGATCATGAACATGGCCAACGAGCCGGGTCCCACGCGTACCCGAGATGGCTCTATGGCCGAGCTTGGATAACAACGAGACCAAGGATACCCCGAGCTCGAGGAGCGGCCCCACACGATCCCGTGATTACGAAATGCCCCCCACACAGAGACTTTTTTAAGTAATTGTCTGTGTTTGTTTGGATAAAAGTTCTTTTCTGTTAGTTGATATGAAAGAGTTTTTTCAGTTAAGCTGTATTCAATCTATTACTACTTTCAAATCACTGAAGTCAAGAATCTTAAGCAATTGTGGGACCAATCAAATTAAAAAAAAAAAAAAAAAAAAGCTCATCTATTCAACTCAGGTGAGGCAGCTAGCATCATTTGATTTTTGTTTAATATGTTGACTTTGAGGTCAAATTTTAAAAAATCATTTGCAAGACACATATTTACTGAATTTGTTAAGGAAGCCACATAACATGTCAAGAAAAGTTGGACTACGGTAATGAAATGAAGTTAATTAGTTTATACTGTAAGGTGCATTCTGTTGTGAGCTTATTAAGTGTACTATTTTTGTAAGTTGCATTATGTTGTGATGTAATCACATGGAGATAATAGACTGAATTTAAAGTTGTCGTTGGTATGAACTAAGGAAGGTAATGGGTGCAAATTGCAGATAGGCAGGGCCTTTTGAAAGCAATGACTTATTTTTGTTCTTCTTTTCCTGTTTTCTTTTTAAAGAATTGAACCTTTACTTATTGGAGTTTTATTTTTTCATTGCAAGTAGAAGTCCTATAACCATCACCATTAGTAGTTAATGGGTTATGATCATGTCAAAGTAAGGTGGAGGAAGCAATCGGGATTTCCTGTATGAGCTAAGTAAAGAAGCTGTCTTTTTTTGTTGATACGATAAGATGTTTCAAGCCTTATGAGCTTATTTAGAGAGCTTCTAATCTGGTTTTTATTGACACCCAAATAAAAAGAAAGGGAAGATCTTGATGGCCTGGTCACTAGAATTGAGAGAAATGCAAGTGTCATTCCTCACCCGCAATCAATAACTGATCCTGTGTTCATCCTCACCTCACCTTTTGCACTATCATTCCTTATTCCTATTCCCCACTTGCCATCACATATAATTGAAAAATAAGAAGCGCTTGAGAAATAAGCATGGCACTTCATAACGTAAGCTTATTACGTTTAGATGAGAAATGTAGAGAAGCCATTACTATTATTTACAGTCTTACTAGTTTCTCACCACATAATATTTTAGTTTTTCAAATAGCAATCCCTCACTACAAGAAGAGTTTTTATCAAACACTAGGGTCTACAATGACAAATAGGAACATTCTGGTACGATGGAATCTCCTTGAATTGTTTGCTTATATTATGATATGAAATTTAGACCGACTGTAATCATGTTTTGGTCAATTAGAGGATGTCACCTAGAAATGGTTATCTTTGTTGCCTGTCAAAACAGAAGATCGTCCTCCATATGGAACTTGGGCGCTATAAAAATTATGGTGCAAGAATTAGAATGCTAGGGTTACAATTCTAGACAAGAAAAATTTCTTAAGTTGGTCTAGAACCCATTTGGGATTGATGTTTCTCTATCTGAACAAAAGAAACCATCCTACATATCGCTAATTAAGGTTGTTTCAAAGCTGCTTCAAATGTTTGATGGGAAGGAAGGTTGTAGATAGCCTGAAAGTTCTGTCTTGTTAGTTGATATGAAATTGCTTTTGCAGTTAAGATGCTTTCAATTTGGTTACTTACTAATGATGTCACTAGTTGCTCTCTCTCTATTTCTCTATTTTTTTCCCTTCTAATGTGAAGGTGTTATATATATATATATATACATATATACATATATATATATATATACATACATATATATATATACATACATATATATATATATATATACATATACAGGATCAGCCATGGCTCAGAATTCATTCATCCAAACTGCCAGTCCAGGGTAGGCATATAGACAATCTCCATGCAGTGTTGTCTAAATGGTTTGAATCATATTATTAATATACTTATTAGATTAAGGAGATGCCATGTTGACTCACTTGGATTTCAATTCAAGATGCATTCATATTTTATTTTCTGAAACTGATAAGGACTTGATAGTTACATGCAATATACATAACTAGATATATAATCATTTCAAGACCTAGTTAGTTTTTGTTTTGAGTTGATCCATTCCTGATTTTGCACTGCTATGTTACTGATAAGATCACTGGTTAAATAATCCGATCATCATAAAGGGCTATGTGTGTGGTAGAGAGGGTGGCCATCACTAGGTCTACAATGACAAATAGGAACATTTAGGAGGACTGAATATTACAATCAATTTGGCTTTTATAGTCACCTAGCTGGGTGAGGGAAGATCTTTTTCTTCTTCTTTTTTCTGTTTTTTTTTTTTTCCTTTTGGTTCTAGGTTGGACTATTTGTCAGGGTTATCATCTCAAGGCTCAAGAATTTACTGTTTTAATGAGCACAACTTCTCTAGTTAACTCAGGTGAGGTAGCTAGCTTCATCAATTTCTTTTTTGTATACCATGGATGTGTCAGATTTCAGAACACCATTTACAAGACACAGATTGATCAAATTTGTTAAAGAAGCCACATAGCATGCCAAGAAAACTTGGACTACGGTAAATTATGCCATTTACAAGACACAGATTGATTGAATTTGTTAAAGAAGCCACATAGCATGCCAAGAAAACTTGGACTACGGTAAATTATGCCATTTACAAGACACAGATTGATTGAATTTGTTAAAGAAGCCACATAGCATGCCAAGAAAACTTGGACTACGGTAAATTATGAGCTTATTTAGTCTATTGCTTTTGTAAGGTGCATTCTGTTGTGAGCTTATTTATTTTTTCTTTTGTAAGGTATCTCATGTTGTGATTAAATCACATGGAGATAATAGACTGAGTGTAAAGTTGGCATTGGTGTCAATTAAGGAGGGAATTTAATAAGATGAGGCGAGTACATAGGGAATTTAAGAAGCTTCGTGATATTTCAATTGGCTTTGGTTGGGACCCAAATACAAAGACTATCACAGCACCAAGTCTGGGATGATTATATAAAGGTATTTTATTCAATTTAAAATTTTACAAGCATTGGCATATTCAAACTTTTAAATAAACCACCCTAACGCACATTAAACAATCTAACTTGTGCAGATCAATAGAGAAGCGAACCAATTTAGGACCAAAGGATGTCCTTTGTTCGATGAACTAGAGATTATATATGGTGATACTATTGCTACAGGTCAAAATGCTGGAGCTTCAACCCAAGGAGCAGTAGATATCGATGATGACAATGAGGGTGCACCACTTAAAGACCAAACTAGTCCTAATCAAGATATTACTGTGGACCTTGATGACGATGCTGACTCTGTGGAGGAGACTCATATTCGGGCTCGATCAAGAACTCCTGCTCGTAGACGTGGACAGAAGATGACAAGTTCTTTTGACCATGTGCAAGTCTAAACAAATACTATGAGAATAAAGTCGCTAAAGAAAACAATAATATTGAGGATGATGGCAGATTCTCTATTCAAAATTGCATTGCATTATTATCGACAATGCCTAATGTTACTAGAGAAATCTACTTGAAAGCGTAATTGGAGAGTAGTTTTTATATCCGGGCCTGAAAATATAAGGCCATTCATGCTTGATCTTTCTGATCTAAACCGTCACTTGTAGTGTTATTACATTGTCAGATATGATCTTTTAGGAAATAAAGTTTTATTTATTTTTAATAGGAATATTTATTTGAATTTAGTTTGAGGTTTTCACTCGGTTTAGACCATTAATTAGTAGTATTATGACATTGTCAGATTCAAACTTTAATGAAATGAAGTTTTATTAAATTTAGATTCATGTTGTGTATGACTTTTATTTAAGATTGATGTGGATTTTGTCTAATTATGATGTTTCTCTTAGCTTATTTTGATATATTGAATGCACTTTATTCAGGTTCAATGGATCGCTGTAGGGATGACCCAGACTATGATGAGGAAGATTTTAATGTTTATGTTTTTCTAATGATTGGTCAATACCAATTACGTATATCTAAATAGCTCATAAGGGATAAGGGTGAACCTGGACATGATTTTGTAAATAAAGTCTTGTGTGGACATCCGGAAAGATGTTACAATCTATTTCGTATGGAAAAGTGTGTTTCGTAGCTTATGTAATGCATTGAAAAGCAGAAACCTATTACACTATTCAAAGTTTTTATTAGTGGAGGAGCAATTAGCTATATTTTTAATGACCATTGGCCATAGCTCCAGAAACAGAATGATAGTAGATAGATTCCAACATTCAAGCGAGACCATTAGTCGTCATTTTAAAAGAGCGTTAAAGGCCATAGTAAATTTGGAAAAGGAACTTATTACTCCACCAACCTTTACAAATACACCACCAGAAATTCTCAACAATCCTAAATATTATCCTTAGTTTAAGGTAAATTTTACATTCAACTCATTTTTTTTTTTAATAAAGAAGATTTTTAGGTTTTTTAAATATATGCTAATTTTTCTCATTTTTTAAGGATTGTGTCGAGGCCATTGATGGGACATACGTGAGTACATCAGTTCCTACGAAGGATCAAGTTCCTTATAGAGGCATAAAAATTTTGATTACACAAAATGTAATGTGTGCATTTCCTTTTAATATATTATTTACATTTGTGTATGCCGGTTGGGATGGGACAACAAATGATTCTCGAGTGTTTGTTGAAGTTATAACTAATTCAGAATTACATTTTCCCCACCCCCTAGCAGGTAAATTTCATTTGATACAAATATAATGTGTATATGTATTGCTTTTAGAAAATAATAGTTAAAATATTAAAAATTGTCATTGCAGGTAAATATTATGTTGTTGACTTTGGCTATAATAGTACACCTAGTTATCTCGTGCCTTATAAAGGGGAGCGGTATCACTTATCACAATATAGTGGACGTGGAAGACGACCTAATGGAAAGAAAGAGTTATTCAATTATTATCATTCCTCATTGCGAAATGTTATTAAGCGCTGCTTTGGTATTTTGAAGGCAAAGTTTCCTATCCTGAAGCTCATGCAATCCTATTCTTTACGCAGACAAAGGCAAATCGTAATTGCTGCATGCACACTCCACAACTTTATAAAGATGGAAATGCAAAGTGATAGAGACTTTATTTGCTTTCGAGATGAAGGGTTTATAGTTGAAAATAACTATGGTCAAAATAATGGTGATAATAATATGTGTACACCTTTAGAGATGGAAACGACACAACGAAGGCAGGAGATGGCTCGCAAACGAGATGATATTGCAGATGCACTCTTTGCACATCATGGTGGATTAGAAGAATGATCTGTATTTAATTTAATGAATATGATTAATTATTTTCTCTTGCAAAGTTGTTGGATGCCATAAATGTATGAGTGTTCTTGATTAACTTAGTTTCAATGGCCATTTGAAAACTCTAAAATTAATCTCTAATTTTATGTTTTAGAGCTTATTTACATGTTAGAATATTCAGTAAAACTCTAATTATATTTTTATTTTTAGAGCTCATTTATAAATTAATATTTTGGACTCTAAATTAATAAGCTAAGGGGCAACTTATTTAAGTTTCTTTAGTTAAAGCGAATGGATAATGTAAAACCTAAAGGTGTTTTAGATGAAAATGGCTTCATAAATTCTCAAAATGATTCAAATGATGGGTGGGTTCTAAATTATAATTAACAAATTAAGATGGCGCCCAATTACTAGAATTCCTAAAGGTGTGTCCCATGTTGACAATCGCAAAAGGGAGGCCCCACTTTGTAATTATTAAAGGCACGTCACATGTCCCATATAACAATTCATGGGCCCACAATTTAATTCCTGTAAATGTGGGCCTGCATTACAAATCCTATAAAGGTGGGCACATATTCTTACTAAAGGCGGGTCCAACGTTGTGAGTCTAAAGGTGGGTCCCTTGTACAATGATACCTATATGAGTTGGAGTTCCTACAGCCGGCCCACATTCTAGTTTCTAAATGGGGGGCTCATGTTATATTCCTATAAGAGTGGGGCCCTACTATTTTTAATACTAAAGATGAATTTATGGATATTCATATTAGATTTAAAATCAATATTGTTGAGAAATATGCCTTTCTTGATTCTATTTGTTAGAATAAGACTGTTTTGTTATTGCCAAACGAGTTCCCCACAGTGCATTCTCAATGGAACGAAGTAATATAATATTGCCAAACAAGTTCTGCACAGAATGGTCTCGGCACAACCGAGTCTCAGCACAACCCGGTCTCGGCACAAATTCAGGAACAACACAGAAATGATGCCAAACGGGGCCTAGCTAGAAGAGTCAAGACAACCCAAGCCTGAAAAGCTAATACATGGATTGGAATTCTACATTTGGTTAACTTCCAAAGGTCAATAGCTGATGGAACTACTTCAAAGGGTCAAACACATGTTCAAAAGACAAAATCCGAAGTCTCAGGGCAAGTAAAGATCATTTGAGCTCAACTTCAAGTACAAATTAGTTGAAGTCAGTCCAAGTCATACTGGTCGAACATGGCAAGTAAAGACTCAATTTGACTAACCTTCATGGGTCAAATAGAGATGGAATCTTTCTAAAAAACCAAAGCTAAGTTCTAGAAACATGATTCAAAGTTTCAGAACAAACAAAGGCTATTTAGATCCAAATACAAGCAAAATAGTCTTGAAATAGCTCAATACAGAGGTGGCCGAACATGGGAGATGGGACCCACTTTTGACCAACTTTCAAAAGTCAAATGACGGTGAGAACTTCCTTGAAGCTTTAGAATAAGTTCCAAAGGGGTTTCCTACGGTTTTAAATCAATTGAATACCATTTGGATCGGAACCTAACCGAAAGTAGTTCAAGTTAGAACTGAATGGACATGAAGGGTTGGGACCCATTTTGACCAACTTCCATATGTAAAATGAAGAAAAAATCTTCTAAAATCCCAAGAGTATGTGTGTGGGGTGGGTGGGGTTGGGAGGGGAAGAGGAAGAAAGAGGGTGGTTGGGTGGAGTGAGGGTGAGAGAGAGGAAATTAGGGGGTCGGTTTTCCGTGAAAATGGACTTCTCATACCCCCCATAGGAAGTCTATTTCCATGGTTAGAAAGGAAAAAGCTGACGTGGCGAAAAAGCATTTCCACGGAAAACTGCCGCACCAAACACATGAAAAAGAAGTTTTCCGCAGAAAACTACAACCTTTTCCGCGGAAATGGGCTACACAAACATGCCCTAAGTCTTTCTCAAATTTTCAAAGCAATTGGAGACCATCTGAACTTAAATCTAACTCAAAACAGTCTAAAACAAAATTGTTGAGACTGAAGTTCACATTTGACCAGTTTTCAGAGGCCAAAGGATGGTGGAGTCTTCATAAAAGTCCAAAGATAAGTCCTACAAGAATTTCCCAAGTTTTCAAGACAATTGAAGGTCATTTAGACCCAAAATCCATGCACTGACCTCCTATGTCCGGCAAGTTCCCGTTTGGCCGGACATGGGCATACAGTCAGTTGTTTCTCTCTTGTTTCAAATTCAAACTATTTGGAACTGCTCCATCTACATCCTCAACCTATTAAAACCTCTCTTTGGTGACCATTCAAGCACCAAGCACAACTACAACCCCTTAAAGCACTTAAGCCTCTTTAAACTTAAAGAATTCTCAAAAACCTTTTCTCCAACCCATAAGTACTTCCAAAAAGGCGAAGTTCATCCCAACTCTGCAAAAACACTTCCTTAGCCTTCGGAACTAGCTCTTTAACCTCTGAAGTGTTCTTCCAGAGGAAGAAACAAAGTGTTTATGGTCTTACCAACCTCTGAAGTGTTCTTACAGAGGAAGAAACTAAGTGTTCATGGTCTTACCGAACCCTTTCCGGCCCAGATTTGTGAGTACTTCACAATTATTTTCTTTGATTTTCTCACTTAAAAGGGTATGAGTGTCCTGTCTTTCAAAGTATTATTGTGCATAGTATTCATTCTGGCTATCCACTCTATTGGATTGTACAAAAATAGTCTTTGAAAAATAAGTGATGAATTTCAAAGATCACTATTTTAGTCCAAATCAGACTCCATCCACCAAACCACTTAGTAAAATCGTCCCAAATCAGTAGTAGAGGAGTATAGAGCAGCCAAGTCTGGGAGTAAAAAGAAGAGAAGAAGAGGAAAAATATACAAATAGGGAGCCATGTCTGATCAGTGCCTATTTGGCCGGACATGGGATCATAGAACCTATAGTTTGCAGCTTTTCATGTTCTGTGTTCAATTTTATGTACTTTGTTCAATTTGAAACCATGTAAGGCCTGCGGAGGAAATGTTAAAAATAAAATTTTAAACAACTTGCATCCACGAGGCCGAAGCATGAACCCATGTAAATATAAATCTGAGAATGAATGAAAACATTCTTTTGTGTATTAGTTCTTTCTCATATTTTTGATACTTGATTGTTGTGAATTCAACACATTATTTCACAATTTTCGCACTACAAGTTCCTAGTACTCCACGGCATAGTGGTGTGACAGAGAAAATAAACCACACTATTCTTGAGATGATGAGAGTGATAGCTACCCACACAGTTTTCGGGTGAACCCATTCTAACCATCGGTTACCTACTTAACAAATCTCCTTCAATTTATTTGGATTTTGATCTTTTGGAGAAGATACAGATAGGTAAAGATGCTTCATATTCTCATTTGAAGGTATTTGAGTGCAGGGCTTTTGCACATGTACCAATGGAGTAGCAATCAAAACTTGATGATAAGACGATACTTTGCATCTTTCTTGGCTATGGTAGAGGAGTTTGGCCACAGGTTATGGGATATAGAGAAGAGAAATATTATTAGAAGTAGGGATGTGGTTTTTCAAGAGGATCAGTTATTTGAAGATGTTGAGAAGAATGATAACTCTAAGGAAGTAGTTGATGGAGTGATTGATCTCACACATATTCCTTCTTTAGTACAGACTATAGGTGGAGAAGGTAAGCATGATGATTCATATCGTAATTATCACGCCCCCAAACCAGAACCTCGGGGGCGCGAATGGGATTAAGCATAAATATATTTTTCTCCCAAGATCCGCGTGTGTGAAGACAATACATTTTGAATATTTCGCGGAAGCTTTCGTGGCGTTGCAACCCGGAGTCCGTGGCCATCGGATTCCGCGTCGCACTCAACTTTTAGCATATAGCTATTATATCAAGAATCATATCAGACTGGGGTAAACCATCACAATAAAGTACAGGGCTGACAGTAACAGGATATTACATTCCCATATATGTTCCAGTTACAATTATCAATGTACATTAATTAAGAATCCCAAGAAAAAAGGCTAATAAAAGCCATACAACAATAAGCTATTAACCACTACCCCAAATATGACGTAGCTCCGATGTCAAGCTCAATGTCTACATGACATAGTCGACAGAACAACCTGCAAAACATGGCTCCACAACCAGCAAAAGCACTCATCTCGGGACGAAGAATTCTGAACCTGAGTACCAAAAGTAGTGGGTCAGACACGACGGTCTGGCAGGTGGATGAAAAGATAACAAATATACTGAAGAATAAAACATAAGATAAATCATGCTATTCGATCCAATGCTACATATAATTAATCGGGTGCAAAATAATGGATCTCGGACAAAACATGTATTCGTTTCAAACGTGGGAAAAACATGAAGATCTAATAAAATGTCTGTTCATTTACATCATCCATAAAGGCATAGATATTTGACAATCGGGTGTTCGTCTAAAACATGTGTAAATATAGTGGTTTGACAAAACAAACGTTCATTTGAGACTTAAGTAAAAACATAAGTATACAACAAACCGAGTATTCATTTAAAGCATGTGTAACCAAAGAAATCTGACAAAACTAATGTTCATTTAAACATATTTCAAAGCATGGGTATTCAACAAATCGGGTATCATTTAAAAAGATGTATAAACATAGGAATCTGGCAAAATACGTGTCATTTAAAACATATTTCAAAGCATGGATATTTAACAATTCGGGTATTCATTTAAAACATGTGTAAACCTAGGGATCTGACAAACCAAATGTCATTTAAACCAAAGCACGGATATTTAACAATTCGGGTATTCATTTAAAACAGGTGTAATCATATAAATCTAGCAAAATCGTTTGAAACATATGTAAAAGCATGGGTATTCACCCAACCGACATTCATTTAAAACATGTGCGTGTACAAAAAACATAAAACAATATAATAATAACAACTGAATTCACCTTGGAGAATATTAACACTTGTTTAAATAATAACTTTCATAAAGGAAATGAATCATTTATCGGAAACAAATAAGCAATATAAAACATGTCGGGTATCCAAGGAAACGGGAACTGGCAAGATGGCAACCACACGAAGCTAAGTCCTCTATCACTAAGGTGATAGAGCAGTAACTAGGCACTGATCTCAGTCACTCGAGGTGAGGAGAAACAGTGGATCTCATATAAATACATATACATATACAATACTATACATGACCACGGTAGCGAGCCGAGCATCGGGGACCACAGTAGCAATCTGCGGCATCGGGACAAGACCACGGTAATGACTGGGTAGCGGGATCCAAACTGCAGCTGGCGGGACAAGAGGGGGATCTCCAAGTCGGTGGATTAGACCAACAGGGTTATCCAAGCTTAGTGGTGCCGACTCATAGGTCAAATACAGTCGAGACATATGCAAATAAATCAAGTACAAGTATATAAACAAATGGGCAAGACGGGGGTGCTCAAGGGCACACTATCATATCAAGTGGTGCAATGCACTTCCGGTCAAGTAACCATTTCAAGTGTACATCAATACTTTCGGGAAAACAAAGGCATGTAGTATAAATCTCGGGATCGATAAAGTACCATAAACAATCGAAATTTTGGGTAAAGCATCGGTTCAAGATTTATTTGAAATGAATAGGGATCCCGTATGTCAATCTATTAATAATTTGGTACTCTTGAGTTTAGGGACATTCCGGGCTCCTTATACACTTTGAAATTTCAAAACTTCGAATGACATCCTTGTGATATGGTTTCTTTCTCGGATGGCCTCATGCAATGCCTAGTGCATTTCCTTCGATTGACAAAGCTCAGCGCTAGAACGAACCGGAGAGTTCGTTCGAGCGAGGAGCTCTCCGAAACCTGGGAAATTTCGGTCACCTGGCGGTTAGCCGCCGCTGGGATGGGCGGCTAGCCGCTGGCTGACTGCGCCTGGGCTGCAAAATTGCTGCTCACTGGAAAGCTAACCGCCAAGGTGCGGTTAGCTGGCGGTTAGCCGCCGATGGGTTCGACGGTTAGCCGCTGGCTAACCGTGGAGCTGACCGAGTTTTCAGGTGGAGAAGTGTGCTCTCTGGAAAAGCAACCGTGACATTACGGCTAGCTGGCGGTTAGCTGCCAGTCACCAGGCGGCTAGCCACCGGGTGACCGCAGGCTGACCGCCAGGTGCGGGAATCACCCACTGTGTTTAGATTTGAGCCCTTCCTCCTCCCCAAAACCATTCTCCCCACTTCCACTTAGTCCCTGCAATATAACTGAGCTAGGAGCTCCTCCAATGCATCTATTTATACTTCCCCAAAACTCCAATATGTGTTCATTCATCACCTTCACTCTTCCACATCAAGTCCAATACAAGGGAAGGAGGAAGGAAACCATTTCACAAACATTCATTTAGGATATAACCACAAGACAATAAATGCTAAACCAACATGTTTACAAAACATTAAATGACTTAGCCAATATGCATTCAAGCATTCATTTCAAAATAAATGCAAGCCAATAAACATAAATATGAATGGAAAAACCAACCCCATTCATTATAAAACCATATGAGCAAACTTTGACCAAATGAAATGCATAATTTCCAAGAGATTTAACAAGAGAGCAAGACCCATTAATATGCATTTTTGAGATCAATAGAAATATGGCAAGAAGCATATGTGAAAACATATATCAAATTATCAAGAACAAGTAATAAAACTTAGGATTTTCTCATAAAACTTTGATAACATTCCAACCATCCATTCATCCACTTGCCTTGGGTTCCCATTAGCTAAACCAAGCCTCTAATCACCTCTCAAGCTCAAGATCAACAATCTCTACAAAACCCCCAAAACAAACCCTAAAATGGGTTAAACAAAGGAAGACAAGGAATGGGCTCAAACCCAACTAGAAAATAGAACCTAAGGGAAAGCCATTGCACATCAAAAGAAAATGAGAAAGAGTCCTTACCTCTAGAGTCATGAATCAACAAGAAGAAGCTTGCAATAGGGGCTGCCCACCTTGGTTTCCCATGAAAATGATGTCAAACAAGAGAGGAGGTGAAGGGGAAGAAGTTGCCGGAGTTCCATCGTCGGATTGGTGGCTTGGAGGCTCCATTAGAGCAAGAGAAATGGAAGAAAAGAAGAAGAATGGCTGCTGGTACTGTAGCTGGGGAGTTGCAGTCGATGGAGTAAATGAGGGAGAAAGAGAGGGTAGAGACATCTTATAATGGGTGGGTGTGGGCCCCACCACACTTAAAACTTGCCAAGGGTAAAACATCTATTTGTGGGCCTCGGATGCGATTGACGAAGAAGAGAAAAATGCTTTTCATAAAATCTAGTTTTCAAAAAGTATAATTTTGGCATGGTTCTGAGATCTCGAAATTTGGGTCCAGATTCAATGTGAAAAGACCGATTTTGCCCTCCGGGCTGGAAAAACTGATTTTCGGAGCTTCGAATGGGTACGGAGTGAACACGAAAGTTGTAGAGGTTAACGAAATAAGTCAAATGAGGCTAAAACAAGAATTATCAGGAATTCGAATAATCTCCCAATCTCGTGCAAGGTCACTAAAAGAACCCCTAAAGGGTCCCACTAATCACAAAGGCACTCAAAATTCCCCAAAACTAAAGAAAAATCATTCTAGCTCACAAACTCAACCCAACAAATACTAATCCCACTAAAAGAAACTAATCCACAAATAAAACAACACTAAACCAGGAAATTAGGGGTCGGGTTCTCACAGTAATGGGACACATGGGTTGCCTAGTGAAGCAGAGGAGCAGTGTCCTCAATTAGAAACCATAGAACCTCAAGTTAAGAGGTCTACTTGAGAGCATCAACCATCAATAAATTATCTGGCATTTGATTATATTTTTCTTACTGATGAAGGGAAGACGGAAAGCTTCCAAAAAGCAAAGACTCATGAAGATAATGATAGCTAGATGACGGTCACGCAAGATGATATGAATTCTTTGAAGAAGAACCACACTTATAAGTTGATACAACTTCTAAAAGGCATAAAAGTCTTGAAGAACGGATGGGTGTTCCAATTAAAGAAAGTTGACACTGGAAAATTGGTGGAGCACAAAGCACAGGCTTACACAGATGAAAGAAATAGACTTCGATGAGATCTTCTCTCTAGTTGTGACGTGTAGTCTTAGGTCTAGCGGCCAACATTGACCTTGAGCTTGAATAGATGAATGTAAAGACTGCATTTCTTCATTGTTATTTGAATGAAGAGACCTTCTGTTTCGCCCAAAAAGGGATTGAAAAAGGGGGAATAGAGAAACGAAGGCTCTAGTGTTGATACTTCTTTTATTCCATCATTTGAACATTACAGAAAGATGTAAGGACGGCTCTCGCGAATGTTTGCTCGCTCCAGGGGAGTCATCCCCACTTTTATTTATATGGGTTCTTCGTTGCTTCACCTTCTAAGTGCAGGTTGTTTATAATTTTTTATACAACCCCCTCATCAGGCTTAGGAGATCAAAAGAAAGGAGATATAATTGAAGGGAGATAGAGAGAGTCTGTTGTTTCCAAGAGTTCGTTGGAGACGAAATTGGAGACGTTTGCCATTTAACTTCTTTGGGCAGTCTTTGTGGTTCATCACCATTATTTAGGAAAAAGGATTAAATAGAGAAGTCTGCTTCAAAATAGCATAGACAATCCTTGTCCTTCCTCCATGGTGAGAAGAACAATGGCTGCCTTTCGGAAGGTGATGCCCGGGTCCAAAGAGAAGCCGACACTACTGCCTGAGTATCACCTTTTTTATGAAGGAGTTGAGAGTCTTGAAAATGGCAGTGTCTCGGCTTTCTTGTGCTTGAATTCGGGGTTTTTTGGCCGGGGTCTTCACGCTCTACCAAGTCTTCCTTTTATATCTTTTGGAGGAGCTATAACTGTTGGAGATCACGGAGGTCGTTTCAAAACAGTCTTCAGTGGGAGATGTTGCAGGTTCAGTGTGAGAACTCGACCCCTAATTTCCTGGATTAGTGTTGTTTTATTTGTGGATTAGTTTTTTTTAGTGGGATTAGTGTTTCTTGGGTTGAGTTTGTGAGCTAGAATGGTTTTTCACTAATTCTGGGGAGTTTTGAGTGCCTTTGTGATTAGTGGGACCCTTTGGGGGTTCTTTTAGTGACTTTGCACGTGATTGAGAGATTATTCGAAATTTCTGATAATTCTTGTTTTAACCTCGTTTGACTTAGTTTGTTAATCTCTACAACTTTCGTGTTCACTCCATACCCATTCGAAGCTCTGAAAATCAGTTTTTCAAGCCCTAGGGGCAAAATCAGTCTTTTCACATTGAATCCGGACCCAAATTTCGAGATCCCAGAACCATGCCAAATTATACTTTTTGAAAACTAGATTTTATGATAAACATATTTCCCTTCTGCGTCAATCGCACCCGAAGCCCAGAAATCGATGTTTTAACCCTTGAAATCCCAAATTTTCCATTATTTTGACCCCTTTGACCAAAAAGTTGACTTTTTCTGTGGACCCCGAAAGTATGTCAATATTGACCTTGTTGGAAACATAATCTTATGCTGGACACTTTTCATGTTTTAAGTTTCTTGATCCGAGGCCGGGAAAGCCCTCTAATTTCCATTGCAAGTTCTACTTAGTGTGGACCCCACCTCCACTTATTATATAACACCACCCTCTCTTTCTCCCTCATTTTTCCACTCTCCATTGACTGCAACTCTCTAGCTACAATACCAGCAGCCATCCTTCTTCTTTTTCTTCCATTTCTCTTGCTCTAATGGAGCCTCCAAGCCACCAATCCGACGAGGGAACTCGGGCAGCTTCTTCCCCTTCACCTCCTCTCTCGTTTGACCTCATTTTCGTGGGAAACCAAGGTGGGCAGCCCCTATTTCAAGATTCTTCTTGTTGATTGATGACCCTATGTAAGACCCCGACCCGAGCGAACCCGATTAGTGCTAATTAAGTTGCGTGTTAGTGCTAAGCTTGATTAGTGATTTCTGGTTAAGTTGGGTTTGGATTAGCTTTGATTATGGTTTCGGGCTAATTCGATTGTCTTGATTTGCTTTGGTAGCTTGTGGGGCCCTTTGGGGGTTCCCTTTTCGGCTTTGTATTTTCTCGAGGAATTTCCCGATTTATTGTGGATTATGTTTTTGGCCCGTTGCATGCATCTTGTAGATCTCAACAACTCTCATGTTAATCCCGTATTCATTCGAGATCCCGAAACCCGATTTTCATAGCCTAAAGGGCAAAACAGTCATTGCACACCAAGTCTGTACCCAAAACTCGATATCCCTGAAACCCGCGAAACATGTACTTTTTGGAAACTAGATATTTCGACGATCATTTCTTCCTTCTTCGTCGAACCCATCCGAGGTCCCGAAGTAGATGATTTCAGCTAATATAGTTCCTTAAGTTGTGGGACCCAAGCTCCCTTTGTTAACAAAAGAGAACCCATCTCTTCTTTCTCATTCACTCTCCATTCTTGTTCCAGCACAACTGAGCCTAGGGTTTGCTCTTGTGCTTTTCTTCTTCTTCTTCTTGTTTCTTCATCCCCAAGCCACACCTAGGGCTCATCAATCAAACATTGGAGATCACCAATCACTCCCTCATCTCTCAAGCTTTCCATTGGTACCATTTGTGAGGAGAACCCTCCATTCCAAGACCTTCATTGAGCTTACCATTGCCATTAGAGGACCTTCAAGGTAAGTGATCATTCTCATCTTCTAGATTTGTTGTCTCCTAGGCCATGAGGTACTACATTTGCATTATTGTTGGTTTGTTCATTGTCATTCCTTGTGTAACCCATTTTAGGGTTGTTTTTGGGATTTTTGATTTGTAGCTTGGCTTTGAGCAATAGAGGTGATAAAAGGCTTGATTTCAACTAGCTTGGACTAGAGGCAAGTGAATGTTTGGATGTTTTTAAGTTTGAAATGGGTTGGTGAAGTATTTATGGATTTTCCATACTTTCATTTAATGAGGTTTGTTTGAAATAAATGCTCATAATGTATCTTGATAGTTCCATTCAATGTTTTGTAATCATGTTGGTCGAGTATTTATTGTCCTTGTGTTAGCTTAAATGAATGTTTGTGAAATGGTTTACTTCCCGTCTTCTTTGCATTGGACTCGACATGGAAGAAGTGATGGAGAGCACTCATAATGGGGATTTGGAGAAGTGTAATTAGATGCATTGGAGGAGCTTTTAGCTCAGTTTTGTGTCAAGGATTAAGTAAAAGTGAGGAGGATGGTTTTGAGGAGGAAAGTGACTCAAAATCTGAACACAGTGGGTGATTCCCGCACTGGCGGTCAGCCTGCGGTCACCCGGCGGTTAGCCGCTTGGTGACTGGCGGCTAACCGCCAGCTAGCCGAAATGTCACGGTGGCTTTTCCAGAGAGCACACTTCTTCTCCTCAAAACTCAATCAGCTCCACGGTTGGCCAGCGGCTAACCGCCGAACACATCGGCGGCTAACCGCCAGCTAACCGCACTTGGCGGTCAGCTTTCCAGTAAGCTGCATTTCTGCAGCCCAGCCGCGGTCAGCTGTGCGGTCAGCCAGCGGCTAGCCGCCCATCCCAGCGGCGGCTAACCGCCAGCTGACCGCCAGGTAACCGAAATTCCCCAGATTTCGAAAAGCTCCCCGCTCGAACGAACCGGAGAGTTCGTTCGAGCGAGGAGCTCTCCGAGACCTGGGGAATTTCGGTCAGCTGGCGGTTAGCCGCCGCTGGGATGGGCGGCTAGCCGCTGGCTGACCGCGGCTGGGCTGCAGAAATGCAGCTTACTGGAAAGCTAACCGCCAAGTGCGGTTAGCTGGCGGTTAGCCGCCGATGGGTTCGGCGATTAGCCGCTGGCTAACGGTGGAGCTGACCGAGTTTTCAGGTGGATAAGTGTGCTCTCTGGAAAAGCCACCGCGACATTTCGGCTAGCTCGCGGTTAGCCGCCGGGTGACCGCAGGCTGACCGCCAGGTGCGGGAATCACCCACTGTGTTCAGATTTGAGCCCTTTCTCCTCCTCAAAACCATTCTCCCCACTTCCACTTAGTCCCTGCAATATAACTGAGCTAGGAGCTCCTCCAATGCATCTATCTATACTTCCCCAAAACTCCAATATGTGTTCCTTCATCACTTCTTCCATCCACATCCCATTCCATACAAAGAAAGAAGGAAACCATTTCACAATAGAGTACATTTAGTACAACAAGAAGAGAATTAAATAACATTCACCAATACACTTATAAGACATAAATGCACTACCATAAATGCACTACCAAAGCTCTATCATGGGCATTTATTTCAAGCCAATGTAATAAATAGGCATTTCGTTCGAGCGTTGAGCTTTATCAATCGAAGGGGATTCACTAGGCATTGCTTGATGCCATCCGAGAAAGAAACCATATCACAAATATGTCATTCGAAATTTTGGAAAAATCGTAGGAGTGCATAAGGAGCCCGGAATGTCTCAAAACTCAAAGAGTACCAAGCAAGGGCTATAATAGACATACGGGACCCCTATTCACTTAATTGGATTTCTAAATTGATATTTTACCCGAATTTCATTATAGTGTATTGTTTCACCTCATTCCCAAGAATTTCATCGCATGACTTGTTTTCTCGAAAGCTTTGGAGCTACAATAGTAACAGTGAATTGCCCCGAAATGTATTGCCCGATATGGAAAGACAGTGTGCCCTTGAGCACCCCCGTTTTATCGTCTATTTACTGTACTTGAATACTTGATATGTCTCGATTGGTTTTATCCTATGAGTCGGCATCACTAAGCTTGGATACCTTGTCAGTCTGATCCACTGACTTGGAAATCCCTCTCCCGTCCCGTCAGCTGCAGTTTGGATCCCGATACCCGGTCTAATACCGTGGTCCCGTCCCGATACCCGGTTCGCTACCGTGGTCCCGTTCCCGTATAATTATATTGTATATATGTATACGTTGTTTCTCCTCACCTTGTGTGACAGAGATCAACGTCCCGTAATACTGTTGTCACTTTAGTGACAGAGGACTTAGCTCTATGTGATTGCCACCTTGTTAGTTCCCGAATCCTTGGATACCTGATATGTTTTATATTGTTTACTTGTTCATCGCAAATGATTTATCTATTTTATGAGAGTTCTTGCTTAACTCAGATTTATACGCTTTGCCAGAGATTTTCTTGTATTAGATATTGTTGTATCCTTGCTTTCTCTTGCCAGACCGTCGTGTCTGATCCTTTGCTTTGGTACTCAGGTCCCGTTGTCGGCTTCCTTGAGGAGGAGCCGGAGGAGGCGGTAGGCGCGCCGCAACCTCTAGTCGAGTGGCGTGCTGACGATGTCATGTAGACATCAGATTGCTTTGAGAAGCGTAACATTTTGAGGGGAACTATTTAACCATTCTTTTGGGTTGTTGTTTTGTGTACATTGGCCTTTGTTGGCCTCTATTTTTGGGAATGTAATTAAATGATATTTTGTCTAACTTTAACAACCATTGGGAAACATGCTATAAATCATTGCTCATTCTGATACAGTATTTTAGTCTGGTGTTATTGTTTTTATGACCAAGGATGGTTTGACTATTTGATTTGCTACATGCTTCCGCATTTAACAGAAATATTCAATTATGGTTATGATATCCTCACCGCGGACACCTGTGGGAAATTAAATAAATCATATGGTATTATTAAGCAGTTGTGGATCATCCTAACATCAATATTAGTCGCGATCCCGGATCTCTCGGTCCGGGGTCGCGACACCCTAGAGGTAAGGAGTCCTTCCCATTTTCTTTTTTTGTGCAATGGCATCCCCTTAAGTTCTATTTCGCAGTTTGGTTTGAGCCCATTCCTTGTCTTTCATTGTTTGACCCATTTTAGGGTTTGTTTTGGGGGTTTTGCTTGTAGCTTTGGAGCTTGGATTTGGAAGAGTGCTTAGGCTTAATTTCTTGATTAGAAGACCCAAGGCAAGTGGATGAATGGGTTGTTTTGAAAATTTATATGTTTTATGGAGAGATCTTGATTTTTCACTAATGATTCTTAATGTGCTTTATCTATTCTTTTGCAATGGTTTCTATTGCTTTTAAAGATGCATATTGATGAGTTTATTTCTCTCCTATTCATACTTGGAAATGTATGCATCATGTTGTCAAGATTTCAAATGGTTTCACATAAATGAGTTTTTTGTACCTTGAGATTGATTGTGAGTGGAAAGAATGGAAAGGGAGAAATTTGAAATGAGGAGAATGGAAGTGTTGAATCATGCATTTGAGGAGCTTTTTAGATCATTTAATGTCTTGAAAATATTGGTTTATAGTTTTCATTATTTCTTGTTAATAGCTCAATGGATCCTTGTGATTAGTGGGTTTCTTCTCTCTTTGGTGATTGAATGTAAAAAGATGGAGGTGTTTGGGATGGATGTTTGTGAAATTTTGATTGTGTATAGGAGGAGCTTTTAACTCATTTTATTGTATGAAGATGAATGGGAATGAAGGGAAATGGTTTAAGGGAGAAAAAAGGGCTCAAATCTGGTTACAGAAGGGCTTCTCCGCACCTGGTGGTCAGCTGGCGGTCACCTTCTGGCTAGCCGCCTGGTGAATGGAGGCTAGCCCCTGATAACTGGAGGCTAGCCCCTGGTGAATGGAGGCTAGCCCCTGATAACTGGAGGCTAGCCCCTGGTGATTGGAGGCTAGCCCCTGATAACTGGAGGCTAGCCGCCAGATAATCGCACAGTCGCGATCACTTTTCTAGAGAGCTGCATTTTCTCCTGAAGTCACGCGGTCAGCCTCACGGTTAGCCAACGGCTAACCGCCGAGCCCATCGGCAGCTAACCGCTATCCAACCGAACCACTTCAGTTACATTTCCAGTAACCTGTTTTTTGTCAAGCCACCCACGGTCAGCCACGCAATCAGCCAGCGTTCGGCGGCTAACCGCCAGATGACCGCTAGGTAACCGAATTCACCCAGAAACCCTGATATGAAGAGAAATGAAGAGGGTTTTGGTCCCAATCATTTGCACACCCTTTTAGAGAATGATGGGGACTGTTCACCTGGAGATATGTATGAAGCCCGTTTGAGAAGGAAACCATGTCACAAAGATTCATTGAAGTTTTGAATTCACAAAAGTGTATAAGGAGCTCAAAATGTCTTCAAATTCAAAGAGTACCAAGTCTATATCGAAATCGACATACGGGATCCCTATCCACCTTGAACTAGTCTTGAATCCCGATACTTGTCCTGAGATTTCAAAAGTTCTATAGTATTTCATTGTTCTGGAATTTATACTTCATGACTTATTATTCCCGAAAGTATTGAAAGTGTATTTGTAATAATTGCTAGCCCCGAAATGTATTGCCCGACATGAAACGACAGTTGTGCCTTTGAGCACGCTCGTCCCGCCCGTTTATTTAGTTGTACTTGATTTATTTACACATGTCTTGATTTCTGATATTTGACCTATGAGTCGACACCACTAAGCTTGGATAACCTTGTTACTCTGATCCACTGACTTGGAGATTCCCCACTTCTCCCGCCAGCTGCAGTTTAGATCCCAATGCCCGGTTTATTACCGTGGTCCCGTCCCGATACCCGGCTCGCTCCCGTGGTTCTCGATACCCGGTTCACTACCGCGGTTATCGATGCCCGGCTTGCCACCGTGGCCCCGTCTTGTATTATTATTATATGTATATGTATATTTCGTTGAATCTCCTCACCTCGTGTGACTGAGATCAACGCCTCGATATGCTCTTGTCGCTTCGGTGATAGAGGACTTAGCTTCGTGTGGTTGCCATCTTGCTAGTTCCCGATTCCTTGAATACCCTACATGTTTTATATTGCTTATTTGTTTTCCGGTAAATGATTCATTTCTTTTATGAAAGTTATTATTTAAACGGGTGTTAATATTTTCCAAGGTAAATTCAGTTATTGTTATATTGTTTCCCATTCCTTGTACACACATGTTTTAAATGACACTTGTTTTGCCAGATCCCTATGTTTACACATGTTTTAAATGAATACCCGATTTGTTAAATATCCGTGCTTTTAAATACGTTTGAAATGACACTTGTTTTGCCAGATCCCTATGTTTACACATGTTTTAAATGAATACCCGATTTGTTAAATACTCATGCTTTTACATATGTTTCAAATGAACATTTGTTTTGCCAGATCTCTATGGTTACACACGCTTTAAATGAATACCTGGTTTGTCGAATACTCATGCTTTTACATATGTTTCAAATGAACATTTGTTTTGCCAGATTTCTATGGTTACACACGCTTTAAATGAATACCTGGTTTGTCGAATACTCATGCTTTTACATATGTTTCAAATGAACGTTTGTTTCGTCAGATCTCTATATTTACACATGTTTTAAATGACGTCCGATTGTCAAATATCTATGCTCTTATAGATGATGTAAATGAACATATGTTTTGCTAGATCTCCATGTTTAACTCATGCTTTAAACGAATACATGTTTTGTTAGAGATCCACGATTTTCCACCCGTTTTGATTATATGCAGCTTTTGATTAAATAACATGAATTATCATATGTTTTAATTCTCAGCATATTTATTATCTTTTCATCCACCTACCAGACCATCGTGTCTGACCCACTACTTTTGGTACTCAGGTTCAGACTTCTTCGTCCCGAGATGAGTGTTTTTGTTGGCTGTGGAGCCATGATTTGCAGGTTGTCTTGTCGGCTATGTCATGTAGACATTGAGCTTGACATCGGAGTTGCGACACATATGGGTAGTGGTTATTAACTTGTTATTGTATGGCTTGTATTAGCCTTTTCTTGGAATTCTTAATTAATGTACATTGATAATTGTAACTTGAACATGTATGGGAATATAATATCCTGTACTGTCAGCTCTGTACTTGGTTGTAATGGTTTACTCCAGTCTGATATGGTTCTTGATATAATAGCTATATGCTAGAGGTTGAGTACGACGCGGAATCCGATGGCCACGGACTCCGAGTAGCAACGCCACGAAAGCTTCTGCAAAATTATTCAGAGTGTATCGGAATGTGTTGTCTTCACACACGCGGATCTTGGGAGAAAGAAAAAAAATATAATTATCCTTAATCCCATTTGCGCCCCGAGGTTCTGGTTTGGGGGCGCGACATTCAGCGGCCATGAGAATAAGGAACTGGCTGTGGGAGAACATGGGCGTCCAGTAGCCGAAAGGAAAGGAGCACAGCGGCTAGTGCACATGACGTCCAACGGTCACTTTATGAATAGTGACCAGCGGCTGTTTCATCGCTTTGAGTGGCTAGTGTGTATGACGCCTAGCGGTCACTTCATTGTTTTGAGACCAGCGGTCAGTGTATATGACTGGAGATTAACAGCTGCTTCATTGCTTTGAGTAGCCAATGTGTTCAAGGGTTGCAACGGCCAATGCGCGATGTAGTCAGTAGCTGCTGAGGAAATCTATCTCTTGCTGTGGCCGGCCAGACTTTAATGTCATCATTTCTTTATGGAGAAATGAGTAATTTGCCTTGCGGAGGGTAATGTACAGATCCTTTTTTTTTGTATGTCAACAAGTGCCCCCCTCGAGGTACGATGATTGAAGTGTGTTATGGTAATCATTGTGCCTTGGGAATTTCACAAATTCGTACTTTCGATGGAAAGGTGTAGAGAACTTGTTTTAAAAGCTGCTTATGCCCTGCTTTTTCGCATATATCATTTGTTTGCTTCTCCGCTGGGATTATGGGGGAAAAGCCCAAGGAATGATCCCAAGAGGTGTAGAACAACTTTTTTGAGGAATTTTCTCTTTGGAGATGAAAAGTAAGCTGATTTTGTTAGGTATGACTGGAAAGTTTAGGATTTGTTGCATTAATTGCACTTTGATAGGATTTGGGTGGTTGCGTAGGCAAATTAACTCCAAATTGAGCATATGACTAGTCTATTCGAAGGTATTTCCAAATGGACCTTTATGATGACTCACTTTTGAATTTTGGCGGCTTCGCGGATTTCAAAAAGTAGTTAAAAATCCAAATGATGCCTCCTCGAGCTGTGAACTGACCGGCCAGTCTATGGCTTGTTGTTTGCTTTAGACCTTGGCTGCTGAAGCGATTTTGGGATGGCCATTGGGCGTCATTTCATTTCCAGAATAGCCGCTGGGCGTTGATCTATTTTAGGAGTAGCCGCTTGTAAGACCCTGTCCCGAATGACCTCGATTAGTGTTAATTAAGTCGTGTTTTAGCTCTAAGTGTGTTTAGTGTTTTGTGGTTAAGTTAGGATTAGAATAGCTCTTTTATAGCTTTGGGGAATTTTGAGTGCCTTTATTATTAGTGGGACCCTTTAGAGGTTCCTTTTGTGACTTTGCGTTTACTCGGGGGATTATCTGAGATTCTTGTGTTTATTGTTTTAATCCCGTTTTACTTATCTCATCAATCCCTACAACTTTCATGTTGATACCATACCCGTTCGAGACCCCAAAACCCGATTTTCCTAGCATTAAGGGCAAAACAATCATTTTACACCAAATCTGTACCCAAGAATTGATATTCCCGAAACCCGTGAAACATATACTTTTTAGAAACTAGATATTTTAGTGATCATTTTTCCCTTCTTCGTTGAATTTGTTCGAAGTCCCGAAAACCATGATTTCAACCCACAAAGATTTCAAGTGGTGGAGCCCACTCTTTACTTATATAAAAGGAGAACTCTCCTTCTCTTTTCCCTTTTCTAGCTCAAACTCCAACCATCAACTGGGGTTTTTCTCTCTTCTCTTCTCCTTCTAGCTTCTCCATCCCAATCTCTACCAACTTTGCATCAATGGCAAAACTGGAGGTCATCTTCTTCCTCCTCTCTACTAGAGCTCTCTCTTAATACTATTCTTGAAGGAAACCACTCATCCCAAGATTCTCATTGAACTAGCTTTGTCCATTTGGAGAACCTACAAGTAAGAAATCCCTCCCATCTCTTTTATATGTGTCCTTCTAGCCTAAGAGAAGCCCCATTTTCATTATTCAAAACTTTCCTTTCTTGTTCTTTGTTTTGACCTATTTAGGGTTTGTGTTTTTGGAGGTTTTGTGTGTAGCTTGAAATCTTGGCTTGGAAGTGATTAGAGTTTATTTTTTATTAAGCTTGGACCTAAGGCAAGTGGATGAATGGATAGTTTGAGAATTAAATAGTTTTATGTGAAATGTTGATTTTACTATTTTCCATTCAAGTTTATTTATGTGCATTGATTTGAAATAAATGCTCATGAAAGAGTTTTATTAGTGCATTTAATGTCTTGGAAATGTGTTGGTTCATAGCCTTCATTTATCTCTTGTTATAGCTCAATTGTATTCTTGTGTGTAGTGGTTTCCATTCCTTCTTTCTTTATGATTGGAGGAGGATGGAAGTTGTAGGAGATTTGATGATGGTTTGAAAAAGGTTTTGGGCTCCTCATTTGGTGTATACAAGGGGCTCAAAAGGGGTTGTAAAAAGGATAAGAAAGAGAGGAGAAGACCTGTCCTGGAACCAGTTTCTGGATAGTTCGTTTGAGCGAAGTGTCCAGAAAAGGGTTCGAACCATTCCAGTGGACAGTTCGCTCGAGCTAACCATTCTCTAGAATGGGTTCTAGGAGGGTTCACTTGAGCGATCTAGGGAGCGAACCCTCCTAGAACCCATTCTAGAGAATGGTTAGCTCGAGCGAACCCTAGATCGCTCAAGCGAACCCTCCTAGAACCCATTCTAGAGAATGGTTAGCTCGAACGAACTGAAATCTCGCTCGAGCCAACTTGAACTAGATGAGTTCGCTCGAGCGACTCAACTTCGCTCGAGCGAACCCACCGAGAAAACCATTCCAGAGAGCTCAACGCTCGAGCGAACTCTAGGTCCGCTTGAGCGATGGGTACTGTTCATTTGGGGCTATTTTAAGAGCACAAATGAAATGTTTAAATGATTGAGAGAGGTTTTTTGGGAGCCCTATTGTGATGGGAAGACTCATTTTTAAGATTTGAAGTCCGTTTGAGAAAGAAACCACTTCACAAAGATTCATTATAGTTTTGAAAATCCCTAAAGTATATAAGGACCTCGGAATGTCCCCAAACTCAAGGAGTGCCAAGTTTTTATTGATATAGACATACGGGATCCCTATTCACTTTGAACTAGTCTTGAACCTCGATACTTGTCTTGAAATTTCAAAAGTCCATTTGTATTTCATTATTCCCGAATTTCCTATGACTCCCAAAAATTTTGAAATTGCAATTGTAGCATTTTACTAGCCCCGATATGCATACCCGGATTGAAATGACAGTTGTGCCTTTGAGCACCCCGCCCCGCTTATTTATATACTTGCACTTGATGCATTTTACACATGTCTTGATTTCTGTTATTTAACCTATGAGTCGGTACCACTAAGCTTGGATAACCATGTCGGTTTGACCCACTGACTTAGAGATCCCCCTCTTGTCCCGCCAGCTGCAGTTTAGACGCCGCTACCCGGTTATTACCGAGGTCTTGTCCGAATACCATGAATTGCTACCGTGGTCATGTCCCATATATTATATGTATATGTATATTTCGTTGATTCTCCTCACTTCGATGACTAAGATCAACGTCCCGATATGCTCTTGTCACTTCGGTGATAGAGGACTTTGCTTCGTGTTGTTGCCATCTTGCTTGCTCCCGATTTCCTTGGATACCTTATACGATTTAAGTTGCATATTTGTTTCTAATAAATGATTCATTTCTTTTATAAAAGTTATCGTTCAAACAAATTTTTAATACTTTCCAAGGTAAATATATTTATTGTGATATTGTTATATATTTTCACCCACCTGCCAGACCGTCGTGTCTGATCCATTTCTTGGTACTCAGGTCCGGATATTGTCTATCCCGAGACGGAGCTTGAGGAGGCGGTCGGAGAACCATGACGCTTAGTTGAGTGGCATGTCGATGATGTCGTCTAGACATTCGGTTGTCACAAGAGAAGTAACTTTTTGGGTTGTGGATAACCATTCTTTCGGGAATTATATTTTGTTTATATTGGCCTTGTTGGCCTCTATTTTTGGGAAATGTAATCAAATGATCTTTTGTATAAACTTTAACATTTTTGTTGGGAAAGCACTAATGATTATTGCTCACTCTGACGTCAAGTTATATGCATATATTATTAGGCTTATGGATTTAGAATTGAATTATCAATTTGGTTTGCTATACGCTTCTGCACTTAAACAAAAATGTATTATGTTGTTGTGATATCCTCACCGCGGATACCTGTGGGAAATTAAATAAATGTGTGCATCTTATCACCACACTACATCACATACTTAGTCCCGATCCCGGATTAGGTCGGTCACCCAGTCTGGGGTCGCAACACCGCTAGACTCTTAATTCTATAGCCAGTGCTTTTTTTGGTGAAAATCGAGGCGTCATATAGTATAAAGGAGGGATCTTTGCCTTTCTTTTCACTTCACAGTTTCAGACTTTTTAGAACATTTCAGCGCATCGGAGTCTTCTTCCGTCTCCTTCTTCTTCGAGTCTCTCCTACAATTTCTTTCTTTCGCTTCAGAGACAATGGCTGGTAAGCATCCTTTTCAGAAGTGTAAATTCTCTTTCTCTTTCCTTTCTCTTTTATTCATATAGCGCGTTTGCATATTCTTTTTTTTTCGCCGCTTGTGGGGGAGATAATCTCCTTTCTATTGAAGATTCTAGTTTATCTCCTGTCCTTTTGCTTGCTCTGTGATGACCTGATGAGTGGTCTGTCTTTGGCATGGATCTCAGCCTTCTTGATTTTGGCCTTGAGCACAGAACCCATTTAGGGTTTCGATTTTCCATTGCAGCAATCTAAGTTGGTGATTTCAGGCCAATAGTCTGAGCAGAATGGCTATCTGGTTTCAATGAAGGATTCTGTTTTCCGCCATTCGTGGAAATTTCTCTTTTTTATGTTCTTTTTTTCCTTCAGGCAGAAGACGAAAAGTTCCAGGGTTTTTCCCTTTTTCTAATTTCCCGGAACACACACCCTGTCAGTGTGGTTTTCGAGCAACAGCCTGACACTTGGATGGCAATGGTTGCCAGGGAAGATAAATGGCCATCCAATATCGCAGGTGGCCGCTGGATATTCTCCGACTTCGCTACAGAATAATTGGCCGATGAGCCTTTGTAATTTAGGGCTTTTGGTCGCCCAGGGTCTTTAGGTAGATATTGACCGCTGATGAGTGGGCCTTAGCCGCTGGATAATGGAGACGAACGGTTATAGTTTGTAGGGAGTTTTGGTTAGTTGTAGTAGTCGTCAGGGTTTTCTCTACAGAAGTCTAGTGATTAGCCGCTGAGTCTTAGATGTTGGCCGCCTACGAAGTCGCTATGCTTTAGCCGCTGGGAGCTGAAATTGTATAATTTTAGCTGCTAAGCACGACATCAAAACCTTAGCCGCCCAGTCTTGTTTCTTACTTAGCCGCTAGGTATTTGGATTTACAGAATCTTGGCCACTGGCTATCTGTTTCTTCTTTTGAGTTTCCTTTTTCTACATTCATCCATCTTTATACATGTCTCCATATAGGTTTTTAGTGAGTACTCGCTACCCTGCTTGACCGGAGACCTTGGATCGAAAATCTCTGAGCGCATGCTTGTTACCCTGCCGAGGTTGAGAACCAAGTATATCTCCTTCCTCTTGGTTTTCTGTCCACCTTCAAAGTGAGGGGAGGTGCTGCCAAAATTTTGCAAAATTCTATAATCTAACATTTTATTTTTCTTTTTTACAGATAAGAATGTTGTTTCCTCCTCCTCTGCTGCTGATGTTGCTGCCATCGCCTAAGGCAAGCAGCTTGTTGTTGAGGCTCCACAGGTTCCGGTTGCTGGAGCTGCACAAGCTCCTCCTTCTCCTCGCAGTATAATGAGAGAAGGTCGTGCTAGGATGGAGCACATCTCCCGGAAAGTGGACAACATTGTCAAGGCTGAGATGGAGAAGTTCAGGGCCAGACTTCTGTTTTCTCCAAGGATTTCCAAGTTTTTCTTCTTCAATGGCTTCAAATAAGTCTTTTTCTCCAAAACTCTATGTAGAAGTAGGGATCAAGAAAACTTTCCTCTTTTCTTTTTTTTTTCTTTCTTCTTATTTTTTTTTTTGTGGCCACTCGACCATTTTTCTGCCTTTCCACTTTTTTTTTCCTTTTTTTTTTTTATAATTTCCTCACAATGCTAGTGATGTTTCTATGGAAGTCAATCTGCAGATGCATTTTTTTTTTTTAGTGAATGATATCAAGAAAAAAAGGCTAAGGTTCAATGTTCAATCAACATGAATTTTTATTTGAACAAAATTTGATTTTAACCAAATTTGGGTTGGAATTGGTCATATTTTGGAAAAAGCTTCCTAATTCCTAATGCATGAAGATTTATGTAAATGCATGAGTTTTTTATGGAAAAGGAATTGGACGGCATGGAATGACATACCTAAAAGGTTGCAGCCTTCGTAGTTTGAAACTTACAACAAGAGATGACAAAAATCAGCTTCTAATGTTGAAATCATGCCGGTTTCCATTTTGATGCTGGAAGCAGGGGATGAAGACTTGGTGATGCCCGAGGTTGCCGCCGATGATGGATCCAATTGCGGCATCTAAAAAGGAGCTAAGAGACTCTGGAGTGGTCACAGAATCTGCACTTGGTATGATCTCTTTTGCTTTTCCTTCTTTTATCTGTGTCGTTGTTTGCTAACATGTTTTTTTGTTGCCAGCCGACTTGCCATAGGATTCCGACGACTTTGAACCATCCATGGATGCCGCTTTTGATGATGCTTCAAATGAGTTCATGGAGGCATAAAGTGTTCTGCCAATCGTCGAAGAAGGTATTCTGTAGTAATAATCCTGATGATTTTCTTGACAAGATCATACTCATACCTTTTTTGTTTTTCATTGGTAGGTTGTGAAGTGACAGGAGAAGTTCCTTTGCTTTTTTCATAACTAGAGCAGGGGGTGCCAAAGGTTGATCCAGAAATAGGGGCTTCTTCGACCAACCTTCACACGGCAGAGTTGAGACCTCGTGTTGAGATTCCTTCTCCACTGTCTCCAATTGGTAAGAGTTTATTGATTACTCTTCCGGCGAGGCATGACATGGGCGGTCGGCCGAGAGTGAACAGCAGGGTGAGCCTTCATCTGGGCCATCTTTTTAGTTTGCGAAGAAGGTTTTGAAGAGTGTATTGGGCTCATGGATTAGGACTCTCTCTTCTAGTCACCTGAATGCTGGAATTGGCATGATGAAGCATGTGCAGGAGATACTCTCTGAGAGTTAAGAGGTTGGTCTAGATGTCACAGGTGCTAGGGCTTTTATTGATGACATCATTGCACTAGGCAACAAATGGTCCGAGACCAAGAACTTTTCGAATGATGATTTCTTCGGGAAATGTTTCTGAAAACTTCCACTAAAGCCAAGTCTGCAATGGATGAGATCTCACGGACTAAGAAGCAGTTTTTCTGAGATAGGAACATCACCAAGTTGGTCATCATTGAGCTAAGGCAAGACATGGATCGCCTCGATGGAGAGGTTATAGAAGCTCGGCAGCGTCTTGAGCAATTAGAGGCGTAAGTTGCGGCCAAGTTGATGGCCATAATGGAGGCTCGTGCCAGGGAGGAGACTCTGATTTGCCAGGTTACAAACACCGATAGTGTGCTCAAGGAGAGGATGTTGGAAGTAGGTGGGCCTGGTGGATAGATTTTTAAAACTTTTGACCCACTTGACTCAGGGATCAAATATCCATAAGGCCATAAAACCTAATCCAGGATCCATGTCCTCAATCTCAGCCATCACGATCAATAAATAAACCTATCAAGAAGATAGAACAGTAGCCAACAAGCATCCATAAAAATCTACAACATGCAAGGAAGTAGATTATACCTTAGGAGCTCGGTTGTGCTCTAATGGAGAAGTTGCGTCTTTCCTTGATGATGAAACTCTTTCACGTATCGAACAAGAATCTCCAAGACCTATTAATCTTCCACGCTATGACCCTCTTATCAGAGCTCTTTTCTTAAAAAGATGGGTGGGATCTCCAAGAGAAAACCCTACTAGAAACTCCAAGGAACTAGAAGAGAGAAGAGAGGAAAAAGAGTTGTGCAACACTTGCACTAGAGGGGTTTGGGCGTGGGATCCAAGACATGGACGTCCAAGGGGATGCTTCCCCTTTTTTATAGCACAAAGACTCATCCTTTTCTTTCTCTCTTACTAATTGCTATAGAAGTCTCACTTCCACACTAATTAGTAACTTACTATTACTACTATTAGAAGTCCTACTTCAAATAGAAATAGTAACTTTGTAATTCATTCCTTTTGGAGTTTAAGTAAGATTAGTATATTTCTAATATCTTGGGCTAGTGTGGGGACCACTAGGGATTCGTTAGAAAGCTGGCTCCAACTGGGACACCACGACCACAAATCTCATGTGCAATCTGGGCCCACAGTTAATTACAAATAACACGACTATATAAATGCAATTGCATTTCAGTCTTAGGAATAAATTACAATAAAGACCCTAAACTTCCTAATTACCACAAGTAGGCCCCTCGATCAATATCCATGGATCAATTGGAATAAATCTGTCTCAGCCAATCTTAGATCCACATCTTATTATCCTTGAGCCCCAATTAATCACAGTGATCATCAGTACCAACCAATTATTCTTAATTGTGATGGGTGCGCACTTACTTACTAATGAAAAATCTATTAATTGGCACAAGGGGATAATATAGATAGATTCCATCTTGACCATTGGATGTTCCTACAGTCCTACTACCACGTACCCAAGACACCGAGGTGTTGACCTACATTTGGCCTCACTAATTGGTGACTCAAAGCAAATGAATAGACAGAAACTTGAGTTAATCAATGTCTCAGGATTGAGAGCCTATTTGTTGACACAAAAAATGTCACTTTGCCTCTTCACACCAAAAGCTACATGGAGCAGCATCCTACCCCAAATAGGCAGGCGCCACTTCAAGCATCAGATCTTGTCAGAATCAAACAAAAACTGCAAGGTCATTCAAAACAGCCAAAAGAGAGGTACACATGAAGTTTCGGGCCATTCCGACATCATTTGGCCTAGCTTCATTTCTCCAACAGCTAAGCAGCAGCTCCCGGCGGCGACAGTGTCGAAGACCCCAAATCTTCGATCAGAGCCCACGGATGGTCTCAAAATACCTCCGAAAGGCTACATGTCAAGTTTCAAGTCAAACCGACACCGTTTGACCCTCCATCAACTCTCGAGCAGCAAAATCAAGCCCTTAGGTAGTGAGAATTACCGAGGTCGTCACTCATCAAACAGAGCACATGGGCGGCTTCTACATACCTCCAAAGGGCTGCACATCAAATTTCAGGACATTCCGATGACGTTTGACCCAGTTTCGATGCTCGAAAACAAAATCAAGCCTACCAGCGGCGGAGCACCCCGGGACCATGGCACCCAATTCGGAGCTTGTGGATCATCTCAAAATGACTCCAATAGGCTCCCCGTCGAATTTCAGGTCAATCGGACATCGTTTGACTAGAAATCAAAGCTCGGCATTTCCCTCGTGGTGAAATCAAAGTCAAGCGTCTGCGGGACCCCAAGCGGCTTCAAAACCTGAACAAAAGCCTATGGTTGGTCTCGTCTACTGCTCAAGAAGCTACACGTCGAATTTCAGGTCATTCCGACATCGTTTGACCTAGTTTCGACGCTTGACAAAAAATCGGGAGTTCTTCACAGCAAAGTCTTCGGCTTTTCAGAAAATGGGAAACTTTGCAATCCGATTTGCACCGCTTCCCGTCAAGTTTTCTTGAGGGAAATTCAGCCAATAAATGAGAGGAAATTCCAAGAAAAATGCAGGAGAAAACAGAAGCAAAAAACGACGAAAAACGAAGAAGAAAAGGCGACCGGAAGGCGGCCGACCATGGGGTACAAACCCCATGGTCGCCGGCGACCATGTAGGTCCGGGCCGCCGGACCTCGCCCAAAAACCCCGTTTTTCGGGTATCTTTCGCGTCCCGAGTTGATTGGCCCCTGTGATTTTTCCAAATTCTGATTTTTTTAGCATGAAATCCGTCGATCTTCGTCGACATCGTGGATCCGCCGCCGGAATCCTGGAATCATCATCCGACACCTCAAAATTGTCAACCGCCCGATCAAGAAAATGCACTTTCTGCCCGACCGATCGAGAAATCGACTGGACAGATGTCGCCGGCTTGTTGATATTAATCGAAGTCTGAAATTGCATGATCATCCGATGTCGATCAACATGAAGATCCATCGATGATCATCGCCAAAAGAATTCCAAAGGACGCGGCGCGGCCCATGACTCTTCAAGCGACCAAGAGACCATTTAATGCTGTTAATTGACTTGTTTATGGAAACTTATTACAGTAATTAACTCATTATCTTGGACGGCCCAATCAAAAGCAAGCGAATGGGAGTTACAAATCCAAGTATTCATGGCATTAAAACCATGAAACTCCCCTCATTATGGAGATTAAAGGCAACTAAATGCCCATTATCCTCCACCGGCCAATCAAATTCAAGGAAAAAGGAGTGACCAAATCAAGAAATTAAAAACTTGTAACTCCTCCCATCATGAGCATTAATACCATAAATGCTCATAAACTCTCCTAAATGACTACCAAATGCCTATAAATAGGAGGCCATTCCAAGGAAAAGGGGGGCCAAGGGGAAAAATTATCCAAAAACTCTCCGAAAAATCCAAGAAAAATCCAGAACCTCTGCAACAAACTCTCCTCTATTGAAGAAAACTCTGCTGCAACAAGCACTACAAGGCGATCAAAGCCCCTTGGGGGGCCACCCCCCCTTCCAAGGCCACCTCTCCTTCTATCCAACATGGCTAGATGCGGCTTTTCAGCCCGTCTACTCAGCTTTTTACCGGATATAGGACCTTACCTTGGTCCTTATCCTCTAAAAAACTGAGGTTGGAGCCAAGCCAAGAAATCAAGCATCAAAGTTCTCATCTGAAGGACGATGGCGGAGTCCATACATGACTCGCGACCGTCGATCTGAACGGGTCCCCCCACAATCGCATGAAAAGTTAGATTCCATTTCTTTCTTTTCTATTGTATTGTATTTTTTATTAAAGAGACACAAAATTCACATTTCTTGTCTTTTCATTATTGATGAGATTTGTAAACCGCCTTTCACGGCAAAATCGCCTTTCACGGCAAATAAAGAAAATCGCCTCTCACGGCATTTAAAACAAACTTGTCTCTTTTCTTTAAAATATGTGTGCAATGGAAAGTTAGGAAAAAGTTGATTTCCTTTCTACTTGTGAAGGTGAATCTTCGGATCACTACTCTAAATTCCAAGTAGAAAAGAAAATCTGGCATACCCACAAAATGTTGATACCCGCCTTTCTTTCTTCCCTCTCCCTCCTTCCGGACCCCGACAGACCCGGGGCGGATGGCAGCGAAGGAGGAACGGAGGGGCGCGGTCCATCAAGCTGGCACACCCGGTGGGACCCGTTCATTTGAGAACACAATGCTTGGATTCTTTGGCTCCATTCTAGTTGGTGGCCTATGTTGGATCTAAAAAAAAAAAACATGAGATGGGATTTTTGGAAGTTTCTTTCTTTAAGTTTATTTCCAGCCTTTCCCGTGTCTAAAATAAAATCTCAAAAAAAAAAATCTGATTTAAATTTTTTTTCAGATTTCCCTCTTTTGGGTTTAAGTTGAGAAACTTTGGCTTCTTCCTTTTCGGATTTCGAGATCGCAGAAATGTTGAACTCATTTTCGGAATGGAACACCATTTGCTCTCTTCTATGATTCCACAAAAAAAATCTGATTTACAAATTTTTTTTTCAAATTTCTCCCTTTTGGGTTTAAGTTGAGAAACTTTGGCTTATTCCTTTTCGGATTTCGAGATCGCAGAAATGTTGAACTCATTTTCGGAATGTAACACCATTCGCTCTCTTCTATGAATCCATAAAAAAAATCTTTCAAAAAAAAAAGCCACTAAGGTTGCACCAATTGCGTTCTTTGACCAAAGTGGATTTAAGAAAAGCCTTGTCCAGAGTGTGGAGACAGCTAGACTGTTCTAGGCAAGGGTCCTCCAAACGGGTTCATTAAGTAATCCTACCCTTACCTGGGGGCTGATCTATCAACTGAGGTTTCATAAGATCGAATTGGAGATCTATGTGAACTCTTAAAAAAATCTTCAAAAAAAAATTTTCTAAAAAAAAAAGAACAAAGAAAAAACTTCTATCACTTTTGGATTCATATTTGAGAAATCCTGGTTCCTTCCTTTTTGGATTTTCGAGCTCGCAGAAATGTTGAGCTCATTTTCGGATTGGAATACCATTTGCTCTCTTCTATAAGTCCAATCTTGACACTTTCAAAAAAAAAAAAAAAAACTTCCGTCACTTTTGGATCCACACTTAAGAAATTTTGGTTCCTTCCCTTTCGGATTTCGGGCTCGCAGAAATGTTGAGCTCATTCTCGGATTGGAATACCATTTGCTCTCTTTTATAAATCCAATCTTGACCTTTCAAAAATCCCATCTCGTGTCCTTTCCAAGGATGCGATTTGCAACATTTGTGCCTAGCGGTCCTAGTACGCCCTTTCGGGTCTACTGTATTCGCAACCGACACATTTGTATCTCAACCTTATATCATTTCACCTTGAGTGAGCTTTGCTTCTCGGTAATTTGAATTAAGGTTCACAATTGCTTCTAGCAGTCACTGGGACGCTCATTCTGAGCTGACCCTACTTGCGTTTAGAACAATTGTGCCCTCTATGGCTTTTCTGCCTTCCTCATGTTGCTTGGGCTGGGCCATGTTCCCTCGGGCGACTTGAAGAGGCGAAACCATAGTATTTTCCATTTATGATCACCATATTCTTGTGATTACTAATGGATATGGTCTTGTTTCAGAAGTTTTCCAAAAACTAACAATGGCGGCTTCATTAACCATCACCTTTGATGAGAACAAGTACTAGCTGATGCTTCAAGAGAAGCAAACCAAGCGCACCTACAAGCGCCCCGCCAGTTGCCAAAGCATCACCACCCTTGGCGACTCCCAGAACACCGGGTCGACCTCAACTCCCCGGACCATCGTCTTCGGGTCGCTGGGACCATTCCCACTTCCCGTAGAAGAAACCGCAACTGCCAAGAAGCAGAAAACTGCCACCGGACATGTCGCTGCTCCGACACCAAAGGCGGCCATCAGAAAACCTGAAGCCCGTGGTAACCCCACGAAGCCTCAACCTACAAGAAACCAGGCCTGCTCAAAGATTTGGTCCCCAAGACCTTCACCCAAACAAAGAAGGTCACAAACACCTGCAAAGCCAGCATACCTGACCCCTCTCAAGGAGAACCGGTTCTACCCTCTTGCTTACATGAAAGAGGAGAAACCTACCCTCCGCCAAACAAAACCAACTCAGCACGAGCCGGCTTGCTCCTACAAGCCCAAAATCAAATCGTGCATCGTAAGGCCTCCGCAAGAACCTGCAAAGGCCTGCACTCCTGCGAGTCGACCCTTCCTCTCAACAGGGGCCGAACTCGCCAAATTCAAGGCTTCGCTGCGACAGGCAAAGGACCGCGTCCGGATCCTGTCCCTGCCAGTCTTCAAAGAAGACAAGCTCGACTGCTGCGCACCAGGGACTACGTCCTTCATTGCCAGAGCGCAGCCAGAGCTAACCGAAGCTCAAATTACTCGTCGTATGCGCCGCCGCGTGGCATATCGACAAAAGAGACTAGAGAAGCAAAGAACCCAACATTCTGCACTTCAGGTCTCCAAAAAATGGGTTGAAGAAGAAAGACCCAATCAAGTTGTTGTTGTCCATATGGTTGGAAAAACCAGAAGACATCAAAAGTCGGCAACTAAAATCCATGTCAGACGACCGGTGACTCGCAGCGTCACTCGGACAAGAAGACATCGAGAAGATTCTCCCGCTCCTTCAAGTCAAGGACACCGGAGTAATCACTCCTCGAGCTCTTCATCTAAAAGAATGAGCTCCAGCTCAGTCACCAAGACTGTATCCTCTTTCGACTCTCGAAGAGTGAACATCTTGGTCACAAATGCTGAGCAACCTCCGCCACATGATGACGTAGCTGCACGCATCCAGCAGCTGGAACAAGGACAACAGAGAATAGAGGCCCTAATGGAAAACCTCCTTCTCACTATCCAACGTCCGCCAAACAATGAAGCTCCTCCGAGCCATCAAGGTGACGAGGAAAATGCAGAAAACAGTGAGTCACGCGCCCTTACCAAAAAGGACGTTGACGATATCCTCGCCAAAGCAAAAGAAGAGGATACACTAAAGGAGCATGGGATCAAGCCACCATATCCCTTGTGGATGGACTCGGTCCCGTTCCCTACAAAATTCAAGCAACCTACTCTCCAAACATATACGGGGAAAGGTTCAGCCAGACAACACGTCATCCATTTCAAGATCCTGACGGGAGCTATTGCGGATCAAGATGCCCTCAAAATCCGCCTCTTTGCAAGTACCCTAAAAGGTACGGCCTTTGATTGGTACTCCACTCTGCCGGAGGACTCCATTCAAAATTGGACCATGCTGGAGACACGCTTCCTAACCCACTTCAAAGGTGAGGATCATCCTGTTACTATGGCGCAACTCTGCAGCCTAAAGCAGGGAGAGAGTGAGTCAACATATGACTTCATTCACAAGTGGAAGGCAATGGCGTACAAATGCTCAGATGTATTGCCACAAGCGTCGCTAGTCGACATCTGCCGTAACAACATGAGAGCAAGAATCGGCTCCATGATCATCGGCAACAAATCAAAAAACCTAGGTGAACTCCTAGAAGCTTCTATGGAGGCTGAAACGGTGATCAAAGACCTCAACAGTCAGAAATCATCAAAGAAAGAGCCGACCACCATTGCAACCTCAAAGCTAAAGAAAAAAGAGGTTCTCAATGTGCAAGCCAAGTCAGCTCCTCAGCCGCCAAAGAAAGCTGAAAACAAAGTTGCAGGTAAAAGGCCTGAACTCTCTGATGCCTTCAAAGAACGAGTAGAGAAGAAATACCCGTTCGATGAAGATGTTGAAGAAATTTTTGGGGCACTTCTCGCAAACGGTAAACACACCTTGCCTGACCCCAAAAGACCGGGTGATGTTGGCAAAACCAATGATCCTCGGTACTGTCCATACCATCAGATGGTCTCGCATCCTCTCAATCAATGCTTTGTTATGAGAGAGAAGATAAATGAGATGTGGAAAAACGGAGTCATCACCTTCGACAAGAACTATGGGTCTGCCTCCGTCAACATGGTGTCGTGTGGACAAAAACAAAAATCACCAAAAGAGAAGATCACTACTTCCTTCAAGGTGATAAAGATGACCCAAACGTCCCAAGAGTTGGTTCCATATCCAACATCAGACGGACAGCCCATATGGGTACACCCCGATCTCCTAGAAGATGAAAATTGGGAGGTCGTCAAAACAAAGCCAACCGCTTAACAGTGAAGGCAATCCAGGAGACAACTCCGCAAACTCAAACAGCAGGAGAAAGCTCCGAAAAAGCAAGAAGTCGCTGAAAAGGCAGAGACCTCCTCTACTGCTTCACTGGGGGCAACAGAAGAGTCTCCTCCCAAGACTTCAAAGGCAGCAAGAAGATTCACTCTTGGTGATTTCATGCCACCGCACCTCAAAGATGAAACTACGCAGGGGGCATCATACTCTTGCAACTCGGTGGTCGGATTCCCCATGGATGGATACGAGTCCAGTGACACCGCTAGCGACATCGATGAGTGGGAGGAATCCCTCGAAACAGGAGAATATCTCTCCAACGAGGAATGGATCCCTGAATCTCATCTTATGCCAGTAATCTGGTATAACCCATTACAGCCGCAAGGATCCTGGTTTGATGATGAAGAAGACCAAGAGGCTGTCCAAGAAAATACTCCAGTGGAACCCAACCATGTTGAACCACAAGGAGCAGACGAAGAAGAAGATTTGGCCCCCATGCCTGATCTCGATGAATACGCAAGGATCTTGCAGCACCTTGCTATAGAGCAAGAACAAGGTCGCATCAACCAGCTTCGTCACAACCCAGCACCGGAAGTTCCTGAAAATCTACAGGAATCTCCTCCGGTAACCCCGGAAAACGAAGAAAGTTGTTGGATCGATGATCCCCTTACATCTGAGGACGAATCTGATTCCCAACAGTTCATCTTGGAGGCATCTTCCGTCAAAGTTACTTGCAATGCAATAGCTCAGGATGATAATTCCTCTGGAACCACACCTTCTCAGGCTTCGTCTCCTGGAACAGTGACATCGGAACTCAAACCTCTTCCGACTGATCACCTTGAAGAAATTCCAGCCGGTGAAATCTTCTTCAGAGAAAATCCGGTCAATTGGTCCCAAATGCCCGATCTCATCGGTGATGTCTGGACCGACAAAATATTCGATAAAGAAGGAAAGTTGCTGGATGCTGTTCAGGACTTGCTCCCGGAAAATGCTCCATGCAACACAATTACTGAAGATGGCAATGCTGACACAGAGACATCTTCAGCAAATGAGAAGGAACAACCCCTCGATCTCGAAGGTGATCTTCCAAACAAAGACCCTTCTCCAGAAGCTCTTGAAGTTGGTAGAGGTACCCGTTCTGGCCGGGATTACCATAAAAACTACAACCAACCTTTTGTTTCTTATGTAAATCCTTCGGGAAAACAAGCTGTAAACGCCCCTAGTGGCAAGAATAATGAAAATGCAGGCCCCAAGGAGGCTTTCAAGTACGATTTGATTCAGCACTTCAAACACATACCTGCACGTCTGCACATCCTAGACTTATTACGAATGTCACCACAGACTCGTGATAGTCTCATTTCAGAACTACAAATGCTGGATGCGGATGTCGACAAACATGCCCCATAAGTCCTACAAATTGAAATGGACTATAGGGTCAAAAAATCAAAAACTCCCTCAAAAGGAGAAAAGAAGAAAACTGAGGGATCTTGCATCGAATGCCTCTCGGTTCAAAAAGCAGCAAGTGCATCCATCGCCTTCACCAAGGAAGACCTCCTACTAGGCGAGACAAAGCACAACCGACCCCTGTACTTCACCGGGTACATCAAAGAGGTGCCAGTACGCAGAATCCAGATCGATCCAGGTTCTGCACTCAACCTCATCTCCACTTCGGCACTCGAAGAACTGGGCATTCCGCCTAGCAAGCTGAGCCACACATCTGTGTCCATCTTTGGATATGATGGCAGCGCTCAAAGGCCGATCGGCAAAATCAGGTTCAAGTTGCAAATCGGTGATCTTATCTCCGAGGTCACTGTCTATGCAATAAAGACCCCTTCATGCTACAACATCCTTCTCGGACGCCCCTGGATACACGAGAATGGTGTTGTCCCTTCGACTTTACATCAGTGCATCAAGTTCGTTGGTAATGACGGCTTGATACATCGAGTGTTTGCAGACAAAAAGCCCTTCAAAGGCAAAGAAGTCTATTTCGAAGATGCTCAGATGTACAAAGATGAAAAAGAAGAAAGGGAGGAAGAAACAGCACCCTTTGCCGAAAATCTCCAGAAAGACAAAGGCAAGGCTCCTCAGCAATCACCGGAAGAAAACAAACCCTCTATCAAAACCGAAGAGAATAATCAATCTCCCTTCATGGTCTCCCTCAAGTCTTCAAAGCCTCTGGTGATCACCACCAAAGCAAAGAAGACAAAACAAAAGGCTGGGGGCAAGTTTGCTGTCTCCTTCGTGTCTATCTTGCAAGACACGGATTCGGACTCAGAGCCAGAAGATGACACATCGTCAAGCCAAGCTGATGATCAACAAGTCCAGCCCGCTCTCACTCTGATGGAGACAACCGTTGACATAGAAGATCCGGCATCTGCTTCCGTCGTTGTTCCAGCAACATCAGCAGAAGAAAAGCCAATCTTCTTCCATAAATCGGGAGTTTCTTCATCAAATTCTTCGCTTGAACCTTTCCAAAATAAAGGTATGCCTCAACTATCCCTGTATAGTCCAATGGCACAAGCTATCATGAAGAAAATGGGCTACGACGCTCAGAACCCAATCGGTTTGGGAGGTGGCCGTGGTATTATCACGCCATTGGAACCAACCCTGACCAAAAGTCAACTGGAAGGTTGGAAACCCCACCGCCACATAGAAAAGTCTTCACATGGGCTGGGGTATGATCCTGACGCTCCCTTGAGACAGTTGACACAAAGGCTGCAAAGTCGTCTTGCCGACCAAGCCTCAACATCTCATATTAATGAAGACATCGATCTCCCCGGATATCTCTTTGAAGAGTCACTCGTCGAAGATTTAGGAAGCTCACCCAATTGGTATGATTTCTCGGATGATGAAGAGGAATTGACCGATGGTACGGATACACGATTTTCTAGCCCAGAAGAACCATCATCTCCAAAAGAAGTGCCCTACTTCGACCTAGTTTCAACAGGTGATTGGGACCATCTCATAGAAAATCTTGAGAAAAGTACCAATCAAGAAGACCCATGGACAAAAGCAGAGCCGTGGTCTGTAGATACCTTTCGAACTCCAGAAGGCTTTGTTGGGCTGGAAGCCTCCGAAAATATTGTGGAGGAACCACCTTCAAACCTTCCAACTGAAGATTCTGTTCAAAAGATAGACTTGGGAACACCTGATAACCCACGTCCTGTATTCATAAGCAAGAATATAAAGGATGATGAGTTACCCGAGTATATCGCGTTTCTTCATGAGTTCGTTGATTGTTTTGCATGGTCTTACGCTGAGATGCCTGGCTTAGACCCCAAAATAGCAGTCCACAAACTCAATCTTCAAAAAGATATCAAGCCTGTCAAACAAGGCCAAAGAAGGTTCCTTCCTGACGTGATGGACAAAATTGAACAAGAAGCTCAAAAACTCAAAAGCGTTGGCTTCATCCGTAAGGAACAACATCCTGAATGGTTGGCCAACATCGTCCCCGTGACAAAGAAAAATGGGCAAATCAGGGTCTGCATTGATTACAGAGACCTAAACAACGCATGCCCAAAAGATGAATTCCCGCTCCCTATACCGGAGGTGATGATCGACAACACCTGTGGGTTCGAGCGAATGACATTCATGGATGGCTTCTCTGGCTACAATCAGATAAAGATGCATCCTGAAGATGAAAAACACACAGCATTTCGGACCCCGTTTGGCGTGTATTGCTACACTGTCATGCCATTCGGTCTGAAGAATGTCGGCGCTACATATCAGAGGGCTATGATGAAGATATTCCAAGATATGCAGCACAAGACGGTCGAATGTTATGTCGATGACCTCGCCGTCAAAAGCAAAAGAAAAGAAGACCTTCTCAAAGATCTTCGAGAAGTCTTCCTCCGACTTCGCAAACACAAACTGCGAATGAATCCCCTCAAATGCTTCTTCGGTGTTTCATTGGGTAAGTTTCTCGGATTCATAGTACGGAAAACTGGCATAGAGCTTGACCCCACCAAGGTCAAGGCTATCCTAGAAATGCCATCTCCAAGAACCCTAAGACAATTAAAAGGGCTCCAAGGAAGATTGGCATATGTGAGAACCCAACCCCTAATCTCTTGGATTAGTGTTGTTTTATTTGTGGATTAGTTTCTCCTAGTGGGATTAGTAGTTGTTGGGTTGAGTTTGTGAGCTAGAATGAGTTTTCTTCTAGTTTTGGGCTTTTGAGTGCTTTGGTAGCTTGTGGGGCCCTTTGGGGGTTCCCTTTTCGGCTTTGCTTTTACTTGTGAGATTTTCCCGATTTGCTTCGTATTGTGTTTTTGGTCCATTGCATTCATCTTGAGGAATCCTACAACTTTCATGTTGATCTCGTATCCATTTGAGAACCCAAAAACCGATTTCTTGGCCTTGAGGGCAAAACAGTCTTTTCACGCCAAATCTGTACCCAAAACTCGATATTCTCGAAATCCGTGAAACATACACTTTTTGGAAACTAGATATTTCGACGATCATTTCTGCCTTCTTCGTCGAATCCATCCGAGGTCCCGAATTAGATGATTTCAGCCACCTAAGTCCTTTAAGTTATGGGACCCATTCTCACTTGCTTATAAAAGGGAACCCATCTCCTTCATTCACTTCATTCTCCATTTTCCAGCCCAAACCAGCAACCTAGGGTTTTCCCATTGTGCAACTTCTTCTTCTTCTTGCTTCTTCATCTCCAAGCCACACAAATCTTGCACCAAACTAGAAATGGAGATCACCATTCTCTTCTCCACCTTGCAAGCTTTTCATGGATGCCATTAGAAGAGAAATCCACCAACATTGAGACCTTCCTTGAGCTTGTTCTTCTCATTTGAAAGTCATCCAAGTAAGTTCCCTCCTCAAATCTTCTAGATATGTGTTCTTCTTGCCCTTGAGAAGCTCCATTTTCATTATTGGGAGTTCTTTCTTCTTCTTCATTGTTTAACCCATTTTTGGGTTGTTTTGGGGGTTTTTGTAGAGATTGTGGATCTTGAGCTTGAGAGGTGATTAGGAGCTTGATTTTCTTGATTAGAGTCAAAGGCAAGTGGTTGATTGGATCGTTTTGATTATTAACATGTTTTGGTGAAAATCTTGATTTCATTGATGGTTTTGGTAATTTTAATAGTTGTTTTTGATATGATAAATATTGATTATGAGATGTGCTTATTGATGAGTTATTCTTTCTTGTTAAGCTCTTGAAAGTGCATGCATCCTATTGTCAAGAATTTCAAATGGTTTCACATGAATGAGTTTTCTCCACTTTGAGTTTTATTGTGGATGGAATAGATGGAAAGTATGGAAATGGAGGAACTTGAAATGAGGAGCTCTTTAGCTCATTTTAATGTCTTGGAAACATGTGTTTAAGCCCCCTTGTTTATAGTTTTATGTGATTGATTATATGTTGGAAGGAAAGGAAAGAAAAAGAGAAAAATCAGAATTCTCGGACCTGCACTGCGCCCAGGTCCGATCGATCGGACGTTCAGGCCGATCGATCGGACTGAGTTTTAACTGTAAGCCTTTTTCAGCCGATCGATCGACCGATCGCTCGGACCCTGTGCAGAAATTTTGGCCGATCGATCGGACCGGTGAATTTTGAGAATTTTATTTTTTTCCTTAGTGCTAGGTGGGACCTTGGCTACCCTTTTTGGACTAATTGGACTATGGGTGAGATGTCTTGTGCCGACGCTTCTCACGGTTAGTTTAGTGGCATCGAAGTTCAATCCGTTTCAATCTTGAACGGGATGGAATGACACGATAACTCCTTTATATCCAAATATAAGTCTTTTGCCTTGGTTATCGCGAATTCCATTCCTTTCGATGACTGAATAGGTTGGTTGATGTTTCCGAATTAACGTCATGCCTAGGATGGACCGTCTATAACCTTGATTTTTCCTAGTATGAAATCTAGTACTACCCACAAGCTCATTTTAAGTTGTGAAAATAGTAAAAGTGCATAAGGAGCCCGGAATGTCTTCAAACTCAAGGAGTACCAAGTAATTATCATAATCGACATACGGGACCCCTATTCACTTAAGTAGATCTTGCAATCAATATTTTTCCCGAAATGGTATAGTGCATTATATTTCCTCATTTCCCGAGATTTGCATCACATGATATGAAATGAAAGTGTGCCCTTGAGCACCCCGTTTTACCCGTTTATTTATTGTACTTGATTTACTTGTTTCCCCGAAAGCATTGGAGTTACTTTAGTAACAGTTATTGTCCCGAAATGTATTGCCCGATATGATATGACAGTGTGCCCTTGAGCACCCCCGTTTACCCGTTTATTTACGTGCCCTTGAGCACCCCCGTTTACCCGTTTATTTACTGTACTTGATTACTTGATATGTCTCGATTGGTTTTATCCTATGAGTCGGCATCACTAAGCTTGGATACCTTGCCAGTCTGATCCACTGACTTGAAAATCCCTCTCCCGTCCCGCCAGCTGCAGTTTGGATCCCGATACCCGGTTATTGCCGTGGTCCCGTCCCGATACCCGGTTCGCTACCGTGGTCCCGTTCCCGTGTATTTATTATTGTATATATGATTTACGTTGAGTCTCCTCACCTTGTGTGACTGAGACCAACGTCCCGCTCTTGTCACTTCGGTGATAGAGGACTTAGCTTCTTGTGATTGCCATCTTGCCAGTTCCCGATTCCTTGGACACCCGATATGGTTTATATTGCTTACTTGTTTTCAGTTAAATGATTCATTGCTTTTATGAAAGTTGTTATTTAGATAAGTGTTAATGCTCTCCATTGTAAATTCAGTCACTATTATATTGTGTTATGTTCTTTGCACACGTACAGGTTTTACATGAATGTCGGTTGGGTGAATACCCGTGCTTTTACATATGTTTCTAACGATCGATGGCTTTTGCTAGATTTATATGATTTCACATGTCTTAAACGAAAACCCGAATTGTTAAATATCCGTGCTTTGTTTTAAATGACATTTGACTTGTGAGATTCCCATGTTTATACACGTTTTAAATGATTACCCGATTTGTCAAGTATACATGGTTTGAAATATATTTTAGATGACACTTGTTTTGCCAGATTCCTATGTTTATACCTATTCTACATGATACCCGATTTGTTTAAATATTCATATCTTGGGATAGGTTTAAACGAACATTAGTCTTGTCAGATTTCTTGGGTTACACTCGTTTTAAATGAACACCCGGTTTGTTAAATATCCGTATTTTCACATATGTTTCAAAGGGACATTGGTTTTTGCTAGACTGCTATGAATACCTGGTTTGTTGTATACTTGTGTTTTTACTTAAGTTTCAAATGAACGTTGTTTTGCCATACCGCTATATTTATACATGTTTTAGACGAATACCCGATTGTCAAATATCTATGCCTTTACAGATTATGTAAATGAACATATGCTTTATTAGATCTTCAGGCTTTTACTCATGCTTGAAAAGAATACATGTTTTGCCCGAGATTCCCGACTTTGCACCCGTATAATTATATGCAGTACTTGATCGATTAGCATGATTTATTATATGTTTTACTCTTTAGTATATTTGTGATCTTTTCATCCACCTGCCAGACCGTCGTGTCTGACCCACTACTTTTGGTACTCAGGTTCAGAGTTATTCGCCCTGAGTTGAGTGTTTTGTTGGCTTTGGAGCCATGCCTTGCAGGTTGTTTTGTCGGCTATGTCATGTAGACATTGAGTCTGAGATCGGAGCTACGTCACATTTGGGTAGTAGTCTATAGCTTATTGTAGTATGGCTTTTATTAGCCTTTTTCTTGGGATTCTTAATTAATGTACATTGATAATTGTAACTTGAACATATTCGGGAATGTAATATCCTGTTACTGTCAGCTCTGTGATTTATTGTGATGTTTACTCCAGTCTGAGATGATACTTGATATACTAGCTATGTGCTAAAGGTTGAGTGCGACGCGGAATCCGATGGCCACGGACTTCGGGTCGCAACGCCACAAATGCTTCCGCAAAAATATTCAGAATGTGTTGTCTTCACACACGCGGATCTTGGGAGAAAAATACATTTATCCTTAATCCCATCTCCCGCCCCCGAGGTTCTGGTTCGGTATGTACCACAAAAAGCAATCAAAGGCCAAGCTCTAGCAGACTTCCTCGCGGAGCATCCATTGCCTAAAGATTCTCCACTCAGGGATGACCTCCCAGATGAACCGGTCTACAGTGTGGAGACTTCCTTATCAAATGCTTCCTGGCACATGTACTTCAATGGCGCAACCAGGACAAATGAAAAGGGAAATCAAAAATCGGGAATTGGCATTCTCTTTGTTAGTCCCGATAAATACATGATTCCGCATGCATTCTCGCTACTGGAACCATGTTCAAACAATGCAGCTGAGTACCAAGCCCTGATCATAGGATTGGAACTCGCCCTCGAATCCGGCATCACTATGCTGGAAGCGTTTGGAGACTCTCAACTGATCGTCAACCAGATGAATCAGAAATTTGAAGTCAGGAAGCCCGATCTGTTGCCTTACTACAACAAGGCACAATCGCTTCGACAAAAGTTCGACATCTGTCACATCACCCACATCCTCAGAGGTGAAAACATTCGTGCAGATGCCCTGGCTGGACTTGCTGCGTCTATGGCAATCCAAGAAGGGGAAAACATGCAAGTTACAGTGTGTCAAAAAAGGATTCTCCCTCCTCTCAACACACATCAAGCAGTTGCTGAATGCCACCAAGTGGTTGGAAGTCGGATCTCCGTCCTTAAACCTCTGATCGGCGACTGGAGGGGTTCGTTCATTGATTACATAATGTTCGGAATCCTACCTGAAGATCCAAAAGAACAGGTAAGCATCCAAAGACGAGCCCCGAACTTTCATTTGGATATTCCTTCAAAAATGCTGTATAGAAAATCCTACAACGGAGTACTTCTACGCTGCTTGTCACAACAAGAAGCTGAAGAAACACTCAAAGAAGTACATGCTGGTCTTTGTGGAGCCCATCAGGCTGGCCCTAAGCTCTACGATCAGATAAAAAGGTTAGGTTATTATTGGCCTACCATGGTGGCTGATGCAATTTAATTTGCTAAGCGTTGCCAACAATGCCAAATTCATGGAGACTATGTCCATATGCCTCCAGAATGGCTGCATCCTACAGCGATCTCATGGCCTTTTGAAGCCTGGGGTATTGACATCATAGATCCTATCTCCCCTCCATCGAGCAAAGGTCATCGCTTCATCTTCGCCGCTATGGATTATTTTTCCAAGTGGTCAGAAGCATTCGCGCTTAGTGAAATGAAGACCTCATCAGTCCTTCAGTTCTTGCGCACCAACATCATTTGTCGCTTCGGCATACCTAAAAGATTCGTCCATGATAACGGACCGCAATTCCGGGATCACAGATTCTACAGGTTCTGCGACAAATACAAAATCCAAAGTTGTCCTTAAACTCCGTACAATCCGGCAGCGAATGGACTAGCAGAGGCCTTCAACAAGACGCTCTGCAAAATCCTCAAGAAAATGGTCTCTAGTCACAAAAGAGATTGGGGCGACAAACTGCCTGAAGCTTTGTGGGCCTATCGAACCACCGTTCGAGGACCAACCCATAGCACACAATTCTCCTTGGCCTATGGATGCGAAGCTGTCCTTCCTTAAGGGTATCTCTACAAAATGACATGACGCAAGAAAGCAATGTCAAATTGAGACTTCAAGAGCTGGATAATCTCGATGAGAGACGGCTCGAAGCTCTACAAAACATTGAACTCTACCAAGCACGCATGGCAGGATCTTTTGACAAGAAGGTCAGGCAACGCGCCTACAAAAAGGGAGACTTGGTTCTTAGAGTAAGAAGACCTATGGTTTTTGCTCACAAATCCAAAGGCAAATTTGAACCAAAATGGGAGGGACCTTTCGTCATCGACAAAATCTTCTCCAACGGCGCATACGCTCTTCTAAATATGGAGGGTGACAAGTGTATGCTGCCCATCAATGGAAAGTTCTTGAAGCGGTACTACCCTTGAAGGCTTTCCCCACCGGGTCAGAGCAATGTCTACATGGCCAAAGCCTATTCCTAGGTATCTGCTCGTCAAACCCACTCCTTTTGGAATTTTCATCCTCTTGTTGAAATTTCTAAAAAAAACCCCTCAAAACAATGTTTCTTTCATCGTTTCATTGTTCAAAAAAAAAAAGCAAATCCAAAAATCCAAGTTTAGGAGCCTCTTCCCAAACTTGACCAAAATTTTGGATCCTTGAACCCAAAATTCATGGTTTGAAACAAAATCAGGACCTAGGGATTTCAGCCCTAGTCCACCCCGGCTTTTACCCCAAAATGGTTTTGAGTCAAAATTTACGATCCTCATGTCTTTAAACAAAAAATGGTTTTTCAAAAACCGCAGAGAAGCAACGTTCAGTCGATACTTGCAAAACCCAAAATCGGAAGGATGCGACACCCATTCGATACTTCCAAAACCCCAAAATTTCAAAAATCGTGGAGACGCAACGTTCCAGTTGATTTCCACAACCCAAATTTCAAAACAAACAAAAAACAAAACAAAGGTTCGAAAAAACCTCAAAATTCAAAAATCGTGGGGAAGCAACATTCCAACGATACCCACAAAACAAAATTTTTGAAGAAAAAAAGCAGGGAAGCGACGCTTAGTCGATACTTGCACCCAAATCCGCGGGGAGGCGACATTCCATCGATACTCGCAACCGAATGAGCAAGGAGGCGACATTCCATCGATACTTGCAATACCATTCAGCAGGGAGGCGACTTTTAGTCGATACTTACATTTTTGAAAACCAAAAACCTGGCTTTCACGCCAAAAAACCCGGCTTCCATGCCAAAAATCCGGCTTTCACGCCAAAAAACCCGGCTTCCATGCCAAAAATCCGGCTTTCACGCCAAAAAATCAAAAATCCGGCTTTCATGCCAAAAATCAAAATTCGGCTTCCATGCCAACAAAACAAAACTCGGTTTTCAAAAAAAATATCTGGCTTTCATGCCAAAAACAAAAAATCTGGCTTCCATGCCAAAAAGAAATTTCGGCTTTCATGCCAAAACCAAAATCTGGTTCTTACACCAAAAACAAAACCGGCTCTCATGCCACAAACCAAATCTTGGCTCTCATGCCACAAAAAATCTTTGGCTCCCATGCCATCTCAAACTCGGCTTTCATGCCATTTTAAAAAAAAATCGGCTTTTACGCCACGAAAACCGGCTGTCATGCCACCCCAAAAAAATCGGCTTTCATGCCACCTCAAAATTTCGGCTTTCATGCCATCTCAAAAATTTTTTGGCTCTCATGCCATCCCAAAATTTGGCTTTCACGCCACCAAAATCGGCTTTCATGCCACCTCAAAATTTCGGCTTCCACGCCATCCAAAATTTTGGCTCTCATGCCATAAACCCAAATTTCGGCTTTCATGCCATCTCAAATTTCGGCTTTCATGCCATCTCAAAATTTTTTTGGCTCTCATGCCATCTCAAAAAAATTTTGGCTCTCATGCCATCCCAAAATTTGGCTTTCACGCCACCAAAATCGGCTTTCATGCCACCTCAAAACTTCGGCTTCCACGCCATCCAAAATTTTGGCTCTCATGCCATAAACCCAAATTTCGGCTTTCATGCCATCTCAAAATTCGGCTTTCATGCAATCTCAAAAAATTTTGGCTCTCATGCCATCCCAAAATTTGGCTTTCACGCCACCAAAATCGGCTTTCATGCCACCTCAAAATTTCGACTTCCACGCCATCCAAAATTTTGGCTCTCATGCCATAAACCCAAATTTCGGCTTTCATGCCATCTCAAAATTCGGCTTTCATGCCATCTCAAAAAAAAATTGGCTCTCATGCCATCCCAAAATTTGGCTTTCACGCCACCAAAATCGGCTTTCATGCCACCTCAAAATTTCGGCTTCCACGCCATCCAAAATTTTGGCTCTCATGCCATCTCGAAATTCGGCTTTCAAACCACACAAAAAAAAAACCCTGGCTTTTGCCGCAAAATCTGGCTTTCATGCCAAAACAACCCTTTTGACAAAAGATTTTCACAAAATGACAACCTTTTGATCAAAATTCTCAAATAAACATTCTCACCCAACCTTTGCTTATTTTCACCAAAAAGAATTTAAGTAAAAGGTACATAGAGTACCAAAAATGTTTTACATAGAGGTACCAAAAAAAGAAGAAGAGAGAAAAGAAGAAAAGAGTTTGTTATAAATCAAGAGCTCAGTCTAGCATGGTCTTCAACCAAAGATCCAGCTCCTCAAGCAGACTCTTGGCCTTAGCCTCTAAAGCTTCCAGGCCGCGCTTCTTCAAGATCTTGCCATAAAACGCGGCAGAACGCCGTGACCCATCTTCGGCACGAGGAAACACTTCCCAGAGAATTTGCCACTGCTCATACTCCTGAGTCTTTCTCTGGAGGTTGCTACCGGCTTCTTCAACCTGGCGAATCAGAGTTCCCTCTTTAGCACGGGCTTCTACAATGGCAGTCCATTTGGCAGCACTTTGTTCTTGCAATTGCTCAAGGCGCTGCCTAGCTTCTGTGACCTCCCTATCAAGACAGTGCAGGTCCTGTGTTAGCTCGATGATAGCCAACTCGGTAACGTTCCTCTCCCGAACGAATTGCTTCCGAGCCCGTGAGATCTCATCCATTTCAGATTTGATCTTACCGGATGGCTGCAAAAACATCTCATTGAAGAAGTCACCGCTTGGGAAATTCTTGGTCTCAGTCCGTTTGTCACCCAAAGCAATGACTTCATCAACAAAGGCCTTGGCACTTGCAACGTCCAGACCGACCTCTGAACTGTCAGCAAGGATGTCCTGTACATGCTTGACCATGCCAAAACCAGCTTCCAAATGGCCAGAAGAGAGAGTTTCAACCCATGAGCTCAATACACTCTTCAACACCTTCTTTGCATATTGGAGGGATGGCCCAGATGAAGATTCACCACGATCTGTTGGCTGACTGCCCATGTCAGGTCGTGGTGGAGAAGAAATCAAAAGGCTCTTTCCAATCGGAGCCACTGAAGAAGCAATATCACCACAAAGTCCCGCCTCTGCCATGACGGGACTGGTAGAAGAAGCCCCTACTTCTGGATCGGCTGCTGGCATCTCCTGCTCTGGCCCTGAGGAAGACGAAGGAACTTCTCCTGTTGCTTCACAACCTGCTGGCAAAAACACAAGAAAAGGTATGAATATGATCCTATAAAAAAAATCATCCTCATACCAGGTGGAGATTCTGGGTCCTCCCCAGAGTCCCTCAACTCTTCTTCAGATGCCGCAACTGGATCCATCACCCTTCATCGACAGGAACCTCGGGCATCACCAAGTTTTCATCTTCTGCAAAAAAAAAAAAACGTGCAAAAAAAAAAAAAAGAAAAAAAAAACAGTACACGGTAAAAAAAAAAACCGTGAGCAAAAGAAAAAAAAAAGCGTGTGAAAAAAAAAAAAAAAAAAGGAAACACGTGAAAAAAAAAAGAAGAAAAAGAAAAGAAACTTTCTTTCTACTCCTACATGCAATTTCTTGAAAAAAAAAACTTACTTGAAGCCATGGAGGAAGAAGAAGAAAAGCTTGAAGATCTTTGAAGAAAAGAACGTCTTGGAGCTCTCTTGAAGACTTTTGCAAAAAGAAAGCAATAGGAGCAAGAGATCCCACCTCCCTTGCTTTTATAGAAGAGAGCAAACCAAAAGAGGAAAGAGGAGAAAAGTAAGGAGGTAAGTGCTAAAAATTGGCAACCTTCCCAAAAGAAAAGGAAACTTGGGATATTCTCTCCCAAAACAAAGATTCCTTGAGAAATTCTCTCCAAAAAGAAAGGGAATGATAGATATTCTCTCCCAAAGAAAGATATTTTGAGAGACTCTCTCCCAAAATCAAGGAAACTTGAGAAAATCTCTCAAAGTAAGGATATTTTTAGATATTCTCCACCCAAAGGAGATATTTTTAGATATTCTCTACAAAAACGACACCATGTGAGATCTAAGCCATCTTTCAAAGCTTAAGGTCCCATGGGTTAGCCCATATGAGCCAGGTTTGACTACCTAGGCACTAAAAGTGGCTTTTAGTCAAAATTCCTCTTACCAAGAGCATAAAAAAAAAAAAAAAAAAAATGGTTCCATGCCTCTTTTGAGTTGATTGGGCCATACAAAAATTTCAAGCCTCATGAGCTTCCAAAATCCAAACCATCCCACCTCATGAACCAAATTAAGCCAAAACCTTGAAATTGACATTCTTCCAAAATCCAAAACCACTCCAATGGACTCAAAAAAAAAATTGTCCCAACGAGTAACCAAAAAACCAAACCATGGTCCCCTAACTTGCCACATACAGCTTGTTAGGTCAGAAGGCCAACCAAAAACCCACTTTCGGTCCCCTAACTTGTCACATACAGCTTGTTAGGTCACAAGGCCAAAATAAAAAAACCAAAAACCCGACCCCCTAACCTGCCACATACAGCTTGTTAGGTCACAAGGTCAAAAAAAAAAACAAAAAAAACAATCCTACTTGACCGCCTGATGCGCCACATAAAGCCTTTAGGTTCACAAGGTCAAAAGGGAAAATCTAAAACCCAAAAAATCCAAAACCCAAAATCCAAATCCCAAATGTCAATTCTCAAAACTTTGCCTTGAAATGGTACGTAATCCCTCCCACTACCATAAAATCCCCTGGAAGCTCAAAAGGCTACTCTATAAAAAATAAAAAATAAAAAAAAAACAAAAAATGCTCAAAGACTCTTGGTCAAGTCAGAAGCTCTCCTTCAAGATTCTCTTCGAGGCACATCGACTGCAAAAGTCGTCGTCGCTGTACCTCGAGGGGGCATTTGTTGACACAAAAAATGTCACTTTGCCTCTTCACACCAAAAGCTACATGGAGCCGCATCCGACCCCAAATAGGCAGGCGCCACTTCAAGCATCAGATCTTGTCAGAATCAAACAAAAACTGCAAGGTCATTCAAAACAGCCAAAAGAGAGGTACACATTAAGTTTCGGGCCATTCCGACATCATTTGGCCTAGCTTCACTTCTCCAACAGCTAAGCAGCAGTTCCCGGCGGCGACAGCGTCGAAGACCCCAAATCTTCGATCAGAGCCTACGGATGGTCTCAAAATACCTCCGAAAGGCTACATGTCAAGTTTCAAGTCAAACCGACACCGTTTGACCCTCCATCAACTCTCGAGCAAAAAAAATCAAGCCCTTAGGTAGTGAGAATTACCGAGGTCATCACTCATCAAACAGAGCACATGGGCCGCTTCTACATACCTCCAAAGGGCTGCACATCAAATTTCAGGACATTCCGATGACGTTTGACCCAGTTTCGATGCTAGGAACAAAATCAAGCCTACCAGCGGCGGAGCACCCCGGGACCATGGCACCCAATTCGGAGCTTGTGGATCATCTCAAAATGACTCCAATAGGCTCCCCGTCCAATTTCAGGTCAATCTCGTTTGACCAGAAGTCAAAGCTCGGCATTTCCCTCGTGGTGAAATCAAAGTCAAGCGTTTGCGGGACCCCAAGCGGCTTCAAAACCTGAACAAAAGCCTATGGTTGGTCTCGTCTACCGCTCAAGAAGCTACACGTCGAATTTCAGGTCATTCCGACATCGTTTGACCTAGTTTCGACGCTTGACAAAAAATCGGGAGTTCTCCACAGCAAAGTCTTCGGCTTTTCAGAAAATGGGAAACTTTGCAATCCAATTTGCACGGCTTCCCATCAGGTTTTCTTGAGGGAAATTCAGCCAATAAATGAGAGAAAATTCCAAGAAAAATGCAGGAGAAAACAGAAGCGAAAAACGACGAAAAACGAAGAAGAAAAGGCGACCGGAAGGCGGCCGACCATGGGGCACAAACCCCATGGTCGCCGGCGACCATGGAGGTCCGGGCCGCCGGACCTCGCCCAAAAACCCCATTTTTCGGGTATCTTTCGCGTCCCGAGTTGATTGGCCCCTGTGATTTTTCCAAATTCTGATTTTTTTAGCATGAAATCCGTCGATCTTCGTCGACATCGTGGATCCGCCACCGGAATCATGGAATCATCATCCGACACCTCCAAATTGTCAACCGACCGATCAAGAAAATGCACTTTCTGCCCGACCGATTGAGAAAACTCTCCGAAAAATCCAAGAAAAATCCAGAACCTCTGCAACAAACTCTCCTCTATTGAAGAAAACTCTGCTGCAACAAGCACTACAAGGTGATCAAAGCCCCTTGGGGGGCCACCCCCCCTTCCAAGGCCACCTCTCCTTCTATCCAACATGGCTAGATGCAGCTTTTCAGCCCGTCTACTCAGCTTTTTACCGGATATAGGACCTTACCTTGGTCCTTATCCTCTAAAAAACTGAGGTTGGAGCCAAGCCAAGAAATCAAGCATCAAAGTTCTCATCTGAAGGACGATGGCGGAGTCCATACATGACTCTCGACCGTCGATCTGAACGGGTCCCCCCACAATCGCATGAAAAGTTAGATTCCATTTCTTTCTTTTCTACTGTATTGTATTTTTTCTTAAAGAGACACAAAATTCACATTTCTTGTCTTTTCATTAGTGATGAGATTTGTAAACCGCCTTTCACGGCAAAATCGCCTTTCACGGCACCAAAATCGCCTTTCACGGCAAACAAAGAAAATCGCCTCTCACGGCATTCAAAACAAACTTGTCTCTTTTCTTTAAAATATAAATATGTGTGCAATGGAAAGTTAGGAAAAAGTTGATTTCCTTTCTACTTGTGAAGGTGAATCTCCGGATCACTACTCTAAATTCCAAGTAGAAAAGAAAATCTGGCATACCCACAAAATGTTGATACCCGCCTTTCTTTCTTCCCTCTCCCTCCTTCCGGACCCCGACAGACCCGGGGCGGATGGCAGCGGAGGAGGAACGGAGGGGCGCGGTCCATCACTATTGCTAGGGAATTATGAGAGCAAACCTTAAAATCAAGATAGTATTTCATAAGGTGCTTCTCATGGTCCTTCAATACATTCAATGTACCCGCTTTATGATCCAGAATATTTCATTCTGATGATCGAGAGAAATCACACTATCTCATAGTGATCAAAGTGTTGTAACCTTATCAGATGAGATGTCCAGTTTCATCACTAGTTGTGAGGATATTTTTAAGTATAAGATTTGTGACACATGTCTCTTATATGTGGATCTCATCCATATACATATATCGTATCTAATATACCAATGGGACCCGGTTCATCTCATGAACCATTATGTCATAGGTATTGGTCATGTGCAAAACACCATTCATCTCATGAAAGGAAAGCATGATTTTATTGATAAATAAAGAAATTAATCAATTTATTACATCATTTGATGGTTTGAGACCATACAATCTAACAGAGGACTCGGGAATGTGAGCAATGGCAAACTCTTTCGGCAAAAATTCCCAATGCCAAAGATGGGTCACAACGTTCTGCCGCATATTATGGTGATATTTTTTAAGAACATGGCCTGGAAACCCTGAAAGCTAAGGCCAAGAGATTACTTGAGGAGTTGAATCTTTGGTTGAGGACCATGTTAGATTGAGCTCCTTATCATTTTTGTAACATACTCTCTTCTTCTTCTTTTTTCTTTCGGTACCCTCATGTATACACTTTTTTTTTGTTAGTGCTTGTCATCATTTTTTTAGCACTTTTTCCTCTCTCTCATGTTCCCTCTTTAACTTAAATCCTTTCTAATGAAAACAAATTTAAGCAAGAGTTAAATGGGAATGTTTGTTTGAAAAATTGATCAAAATGTTATCATTTTGTGAAAATCTTTTGTCAAAGGGTTGTTTTGGCATGAAAGCCAGATTTTGCAGCAAAAAACCTGGGTTTTTTTACGGCTTGAAAGCCGAATTTTGAGATGGCATGGAAGCCAAAAGGTTTGGTTGTGGCATGGAAGCCAGATTTTGTGGCATAAAAGCCAAATCTGGGTTTAAGGCATGAGAGCCGAAATTTGTTTAATGGCATAAGAGCCAAAATTTATTTGTGGCATGAAAGCCAGAATTTTTTTTATTTTGGTGTGAAAGCCATTTTTTTTTTAAAGCCAAATTTTGGTTTGCTGGCGTGAAAGCCGAATTTTTGGTTTTTGGCATGAAAGCCTGGTTTTTTATTTTTGGCATGAAAGGCAGGTTTTTGGCATGAAAGTCAGGTTCTATGGTTTTCAAAAGTGCAAGTATCGACTAAGAGTCGCTTCCCTGTTGAATAGTTTTGCGAGTATCGATGGAATGTCACTTCCTTGCTCATTCAGTTGCGAGTATTGATGGAATGTCGTTTCATCACAAATTTGGGTGCAAGTATCGACTAAGCGTCGCCTCCTTGCTGAATGGTTTTGTAAGTATCGATGGAACGCCGCTTCTTTGCTCATTCGGTTGCGAATAACGATGGAATGTCATTTCCTCGAGAATTTGGGTGCAAGTATCTACTAAGCGTCACTTCCTTGCTTTTCAAAAATTTTGTGCAGGTATCGACTAAATGTCGCTTCCCCACGATTTTCTGAAATTTGAAGTTTTTTGAACCTTTGATTTTTATTTTTTCAAAATTTGGGTTGCAGATATCAACTGAAGTATCAACGAAATGTCGCTTCCTTGCAATTTTGAGATTTTCAAAGTGTTGAATGTGATTCGCATTCTTCTGATTTTTTTAGTTTTGGAAGTATCGACCAAATGTCGCTTCCCCGTGGTTTTTTTTTCTTTTTTTTGGAAAACCATTTTTTGTTTAAAGACACGAGGGTCGTAAATTTTGACCTAAAACCATTTTTAGTGGTAAAAGGCAGGGTTGATTAGGGTGGAAATCCGTGAATCCTGATTTTTGTTTTAAACCATTAATTTTGGGTTCAAGGGTCGAAAATTTTGGTCAAGTTAGGAATGAGGCTCCTAAACTTGGATTTTTGAAATGATTTTTTTCTAAACAATGAAATGACGGGAGTAAGCATTGTTTTGAGGTTTTTTTTTTTTTTTTTAGAAATTCCGACATAAGGATGAAAATTCCAAAAGAGGTGGGCTTGATGAGCTAATACCTGGGAATAGGCTTTGGCCATGCAGGCATCGCTCTGACCCCGTGGAGGAAGTCATCATGGGTAGTACCGCTTCAAGAACTTGCCGTTGATTGGCAGCATACATCTGTCACCCTCCATCTTTAGGAGAGCCTATGTGCCATTGGAGAAAACCTTGTCAATGACGTATGGTCCCTCCCGTTTTGGTTCAAATCTTCCTTTAAATTTGTGGGCGAAAACCATTCGTCTTTTTACTGCAAGAACCAAGTCACCCTTTTGTTGACACCAAAAAAGTCACTTTGCCTCTTCAACATCAAGAAGCCGCATGAAGCCGCATCCTACTACAAACGGGCAATGCTACTTCAAGCATCAGATCTTATTAGAATCAACAAAAACTGCAAGATCCTCCAAGACAGCCAAAAGAGGGCTTCACATGAAGTTTCGGGCCATTCCAACATCATTTGGCCTAACTTCACTCCTCCGACAGCTGAACAGGCGCTCCTGGAGGGACGGCGTCAAAGATATCAAAGCTTCGATCAGAGCCTACGGATGGTCTCAAAATACCTCCAAAAGGCTCCATGCCAAATTTCAAGTCAAACCGACAACGTTTGACCCTCCATCAACCCTCGAGTGGTAAAACCAAGCCTCTGGTGGTGAGAACTATCGAGGCCATCACCCATCAAACAAAGCACATGGGTGGCTTCAACATGCTTCAAAAGGGTTGCACGTTAAATTTCAGGTCATTCCGACAACGTTTGACCCCGACTTTGACGCTCCGAAACAAAATCAAGGCTACCAGTGGCAGAGCACCCCTGGACCATGACATGCAAAACGGAGCCAGCGGATCATCTCAAAATGACTCCAATAGGTTCCCTGTCAAATTTCAAGTCAATCGGACATCGGTTGACCGTACATCAAAGCGCGACATCTTCCTCGTGGCAAAATCAAGTCTATTGGCACGAGACCCTGCACGGCTTTAAAACTCAAACAAAAGCCCATGGCTGGTTCTATCTACTGCTCAGGAGGCCCATCACTCGAGCGGACCTGGAGTTCGCTTGAACGCTGAGCTCTCTGGAATGGTTTTTTGGGTGGGTTCGCTCGAGCGAAGTTGAGGTCGCTCGAGCAAACTCTTCCAGTTTAGGTTGGCTCGAGCGAAGATTCAGTTCGCTCGAACTAACCATTTTCTGGAACCAGTTATGGGGGGTTTCGCTCGAGCGATAAAGGGTTCGCTCGAGCGAAACTGTCCACTAGAATGGTTCGAGCCCTTTTCTGGACACTTCGCTCGAGCGACCTGTCAAGTTTGCTCGAGAGAACTGTCCAGAAATTGATTCCGGGACAGTTCTCCTCCTCTCTTTCTCATCCTTTTAACAACCTCTATTGAGCCCCTTGTATACATCAAATGAGGAGCTCAAAACCCTATTCAAACCATCATTAAGTCTCCTACAGCATCCATACCAGCCTCCTCCAATCATATCACATCCAATCATAAAGAAAGAAGGAAATGAAACCACTACACCAAGAACACATTTGAGCAACAAACAATAAATAAATGAAGGTTATGACTAACACATTTCCAAGACATTAAATGCATTAATAAGACTCTTTTATGAGCATTTATTTCAAGTCAATGCAAATAAATAAGCATGTATGGAAAACAATAAAATCAACCACATTTCTTTTAAAACTAATTAATACTCAAACTATCCATTCATCCACTTGCCTTAGGTCCTAGCTAGTCAATAACGAGCTCTAAACACTTCCAAGCAAAGAGTCCAAGCTACAAACAGAAACCCCCAAAAACAAACCCTAAATGGGTCAAAACAAGGAACAGAAAGAGAAAGCTTACAATAATGAAAATGGGGACTCCTATGGGCTAGGAAAACACAATATTACAAGATGGGGAGGATTGCTTACTTGTAGGTTTTCCAAATGGGCAAGAGTAGTTCAATGAAGATCTTGAAATGGAAGGTTTTCTCCAAAACTGGTATCAATGGAAAGTTATAATAGTGAGGAAGGAGATGGTGACATCCATTCTTCAAGTGATGCAAGGTTGATGGAGGTAATGGGATGGAAAAGCAAAAAGGAGTAGAGAAAGGGGAAAACCCTAGTTGAAGGTTTGAGCTTGAACTAGAAAAAGGAGATGAAGAAGGAGGGTTCTCCTTATATAAGCAAGTGAGATGGGCTCCACCACTAGAATTCTTGTGGGGCTGAAATCATGTTTTTTGAGACATCGAACGAATTCGACGAAGAAGGAAGAAACGATCGTCGAAATTTCTAGTTTCCAAATAATATATGTTTCGCGGGTTTCGGAAATATCAAATTTTGGGTACATATTTAGTATAAAAGACTGTTTTGCCCTTAATGCTAGGAAAGTCGGGTTTCGGGGTCTCGAACGGGCACGGGATCAACATGAAAGTTGTAGGGATTAATGAGATAAATAAAACGGGATTAAAAAAATAAATACAAAAATCTCAGATAATCCCCCAAGTAAACGCAAAGTCATAAAAGGAACCCCTAAAGGGCCCCACTAGTCACAAAGGTCCTCAAAATTCCTGAAAGCTATAAAAGAGTTATTCTAATCCCAACTTAACAACAAGGCACTAAACATGCTTAGAGCTAAAACATGACTTAATTAACACTAATATAGGTCACTCGGGACGGGGTCTTATAATGAGTTCTGGGAGAGTTCACTCGAGCGAACTGTCCAGAACTGATTTCCAGGGACAATTTTGTTCCATCATTTTTCATCTCCTTACAACTTCTTTAAGCCTCATTTCTACATCAAACTAGGAGGCTCAAAATCTCCTACAACCATCATTCAAAATACCCTCAAATCCTCCACAAACAACTAACCATTCACCCCCTTCTCAACTATGTTCAACCACATAAGAGAAGAGAAAACCACCAATCACAAACATTCATTTGAGCCATAAACAAGCAATAAATGAAGAGTACGTCGTAAATGTCAACATTTTCAAGGGCTAAACAAGCTAACAAGGTACATGAACATTAATTTCAAAATCAATGTAAGTTAAGAATAAATAGTGAAATCATATGCATTTCTCATAAAAGTCATTTAATACTAATAGTATTGATTCATCCACTTGCCTTTGGTCTCTAACAAGCAAATCAAGCCCTAATCAGTGGTTGTGGGTCTATTCTCAACTCTTCTAATTGCTCAAAAATACAAGTACCACTTAAATTTGCCAGGCCTACTGATTTTCTGCTCAAAGCATTGGCAACTACATTCGCTTTCCCCGGGTGGTACTTGATTGGAAAATTATAATCTTTAATGTATTCCATCCATCTTCTCTATCTCAAGTTCAATTCCTTCTGAGAAAATAAGTACTGTAGGCTGCAGTGGTCAGAGTGGACTTCGAACTTCTAAACATAGAGATATTGTCTCCACATTTTCAAAGCGAAGACGACCACTGCTAACTCAATATCATGGGTGGCATAGTTCTTCTCGTGATCTTTCAAATGCTTGGATCCATATGCAGCAACTTTTCCCTCTTGCATCAACACGCAACCAACTCCAACATTCGAAGCATCAGTAAAAATGGTGTAAGACCCCGACCCGAGTGACCTCGAATAGTACTAACTAAGTCGTGTTTTAGTTCTAAGCATGTTTTGTGTGTTTTGGTTAAGTTGGGAATAGAATAGCTTTTGATATAGCTTTGGGGAATTTTGAGTGTCTTTGTGATTAGTGGGATCCTTTGGGGGTTCCATTTGTGACTTTGCGTTTACTTGGGGGATTATCTAAGATTCCTGTGTTTATTGTTTTAATCTCGTTTTACTTATCTCATTAATCCCTACAACTTTCATGTTGATCCCGTGCCCGTTCGAGAGCACGAAACCCGACTTTCCTAGATTGAGGGCAAAGCAGTTATTTTACACTAAATCTGTACCCAAAATTTGATATTCACGAAACTCTTGAAATATATACTTTTTGAAAACTAGATATTTTGGCGATCGTTTTTCTCTTCTTCGTCGAATTCATCCGAAGTCCCGAAAATCATAATTTCAGACCCACAAGATTCCCAAATGATGGAGCCCACACCCCACTTGTATAAAAGGGAACCCATCTTCTTCTCCTCCCGTTTCCAGAACAAGGAACTCTAAGCTAGGGTTTTCCCCTTTCTCTTCTCCTTCTAGCTTTTCCATTTCTATCTCTACAAATCTTGCGCCAATTAGCAAATGGAGGTTGTTTTCTTCTTCCTCTCCTTAAGAGCTCATCATTGATAGCATTTGTAGAGGAAGTCATCCATCTCTAGACCTTTGTGGAACTCATCTTGCCCATTTGGAGAACTTCCTAGTAACTAACCCTCCTTATCTCTTAGATTTGTATTCTCCTAGCCTTAAAGAAGTCTCATTTTCATTATTGAAAACTTTCCTTTCTTGTTCTTTGCTTTGACCTATTTAGGGTTTGTATTTTGGGGGTTTTGTTTGTGCTTGTAGGTTATCTTGAGAGAGCTTGACTTGTTGCTTGGTTTCTTGATTAGAGACCCTAAGGCAAGTGGATGATTTGATATTATGAGCTTTCAATGATTTTCATGAGAAATATGATTGATTTGGTTATTTCTATTCATGTTTGTTCAACTTGCATTGATTGTGAAATAAATACTCATGAAAGAGTTTTGTTAGCTCATGTATTGTCATGGAAAAATGTGGTTTATAGTCCTTTATTGATCTCTTGTTTATGTCTGAAATGAACCTTTGCAATTGTTGGATTTCTTCTCTTTCTTGGTGATTGAATGTGAAATGATTAGAGGAGGATGGAATGGATGTTGTAGAAGATTTGATGATGGTTTGGAAAAGGTTTTGAGCTCCTTATTTGGTGTATAAATGGGGCTCAAAGGGGGTTGTAAAAGGATGAGAAAGAGAGGAGTAGAACTATCCCAGAACCAATTTTTGGACAGTTCGCTCGAGCGAACTTGACAGGTCGCTTAAACGAACTGTCCAAAAAAGGGTTTCGTACCATTCCAAAGAACAGTTTGCTCGAGCGAACCATGGCTCGCTCGAGGAAACCCTCCAAGAACTCGTTCCAGAGAATGGTTAGTTCGAGCGATCTAAAATCTCGCTCGAGCCAACCTAAACTGGATGAGTTCGCTCGAGCGAACCCATCTAGGAAGTCATTCCAGAGAGCTCAACGCTCGAGCGATCTCACCCAGAAAACCATTCCAAAGAGCTCATCGCTCGAGCGAACTCCAAGTCCGCTCGAGCGATGGGTACTGTTCATCTAGGGCTATTTTGGAGCACAAATGAAATGTTTAAGTGATTGAGAGAGGTTTGTTGGGAGCCATATTGTGATGGGAAGACTTATTCTCATTATTTGAAATCAGTTTGAGAAAGAAACCACATCACGAAGATTCATTTGAAGTTTTTAAAATCCTAAGGTGTATAAGGAGCCTGGAATGTCCCCAAACTCAAAGAGTACCAAGTTATTTTTAAATCAACATACGGGACCGCTATTCACCTTAAACAAATCTTGAACCCGATATTTTGCCCGAAACTTCAATGGTTCATTTGTATTTCATTGTTCCCGAGATTTATACTACATGACTTGTTATTCCCGAAAGAATTGAAATTGTACTTGATATAATTGCTAGTCCCGAAGTGCATTGCCAGACATGAAATGACAGTTGTGCCTTTGAGCAGCTCCGTCCCGCTTGTTTACATACTTGCACTTGATGTTTTTTCTTTTTTTCTTTTTTTTTGCGAAAAAGCACTTGATGTATTTTACACATGTCTTGATTTCTGTTATTTAACCTATGAGTCGGCACCACTAAGCTTGGATAACATTGCCGGTCTGATCCACCGACTTGGAGACCCCCCTCTTGTCCCGCCAGCTGCAGTTTGGATCTCGCTATCCGGTTATTGCCGTGGTCTTATCCCGATACCCCGGATTGCTACCGTGGTTCCTGATTCCCGACTCGCTACCGTGGTCATGTCCTGTATATTATATGTATATGTATATATTCCGTTGAATCTCCTCACCTCGTGTGATTGAGATCAACACCTTGATATGCCCTTGTCACTTCGGTGATAGATGACTTAGTTTCGTGTGGTTGTCATCTTTCTTGTTTCCCATTTCCTTTGTTACCTTTACCTAATTTACATTGCATACTTGTTTTTTAATAAATGATTTATCTCTTTTATGGAAATTATTATTTAAACAAGTTTAAATGCATTTGAAAATACATTCATTTATTATTTTATTATCATATCTTTTCACCCACCTGTCAAACCATCGTGTTTTACCCATTTTTGGTACTCAGGTCCCGTTGTCCGTTACCCCGAGGAGGTGCTTGAGGCGGCGGTCGAAGAACCGCAACGTCTAGTTGAGTGGCATGCCGATGATGTCATCTAGACATTCGATAGTCTGAGATGCGTAACATTTTGGGATTTATATTTTGTTTATATTGGTCGTTGTTGGCCTCTATTTTTGGGAAATGTAATCAAATGATCTTTTATATAAACTTTAACATTTCTTTTGGGAAAGCACTAGTGATCATTGCTCATTCTGATACATAGTTTATACATGTGTTATTGTCTTATGACTAGAGTTGAATTACCAATTTGATTTGCTACACGCTTTCGCACCTAAACAAAATGTATTATGTTGTTATGATATCCTCACCGTGGACACCTGTGAGAAATTAAATAAATGTGTGCATCTTATCACCACACCTTATTCATTATTTACTCAGTCCCGATCCCGAATTAGGTCGGGCATGTAGACACCTCATTTTGGCCCCCTATGATAGCCTTAAACACTTATCATATATAACGATGCCCCCATTTCACCCATGCTTGAATGGTTAATGGCATAATTCAGATTAATCAATGACGATGAAGATGCTTGTTGATCATTTTAGACTTAGTTCGACGATTCATAGAAATTGTGAAAGAAAAGGCCGAATCGTGTCTGGATCTCGAGTTCAACCCACTACTCAAACAAGGAATGGACTACAACGCTATCCAAGCCCCTTCCAGACTACCTAGAACACATTCGTATTGTTCCTAAAGAGCTGCATATAGTTTGCCTAAATACAATGCGATTAACATGAGTTAAGAGGCTAGAATCATTGATCCAAGTATCCCTTATTTTCCTGACCTCTGACCTTTAGGATCTACAGACCACGAGATTCTACGTTCCAAGAGCTTTCCGATGATATATAGAACATCCAATTCCGACCAATGGATCAAAAGATATGGCCCTCGGAAGACTACACAAATGATATCGCACTAGGGACACACTTGGGCGCCCATATAGGTGCGCCCAAGTTCCAAGCTGCACTTGGGCGCCCACACAGGTGCGCCCAGGTTCCAAGGACACACTTGGGCGCACACATAGGTGCGCCCAAGTCTCTGGTTACCCTAGAACACCCTTTAGTGCACATTTAAGTTGGTTCCGCTCCACTCTTCATAGTTCCGACCCAATCTCGATCTGAAAACAATCTAAAACCAAACCCCAGGCCCATTTGACCCAGAAGATAACATGGGCACACTTGTGGGTGCGCCCAAGCTCTAAAATCCACTTGGGCGCCCCCATAAGTGCGCCCAAGTCCAATTTCCTTTGCTTTAGTCCAAATTCAACCCGAACTAAACCTTAGGTCAACTTAACCCCACGTCCCTGCCATTTCCTGACCTCTGATCATTATGATATATGGACCAACAGCTTCTACATTTCAAGAGCTTTCCAACAATATATAGGACATCCAATTCCGACCAATGGTCCAAGAGTTATGGCCCGCGGAAGATTGCCCTAACAACCCCCCAGTAGAGACAACTTGGGCGCCACCCTAGGTGCGCCCAAGTTTCAGCCTGTGCTTGGGCGCACACACAGGTGCGCCCGGGTGTCCAACTGGCCTAGAAAACAGCGTGAATACATACTTAGGTGGGTTTTGCTCTATCCTTCTAGTCCCAACCTAACCTCGACCCAAAAACAGTCTGAAACCGAACCCAAAGCCCACTTAGCTCCCAAAACCAACATGGGCGCACCTATGTGTGCGCCCAAGTTCCTAGGCCAAAATGGGCACACCTCCCGGACCAACATGGGCGCACCTATGTGTGCGCCCAAGTTCCCCATAACCCTAGACTTGCCTTGGTTTGCGTGAAATCTCTGGAAACTCGTGCAAACAGCAACCCTAACCCCTTCTCCACGAAAAAACCCTTATATAAGGATCTCTTATGTCATTTACAAAGGGGAGGCTACCAAAAAGAATAGAAAACTAGAAGAAAAGAGAGGAAAAGAGAGTAGCCACCATAGAGAGAACTTTAGATCTAGAAGGAAGAAGAAGGAGAAGGAGCTTTTGTTGGTTTCCCCAAGATCAGCAATGGAGAAAGCTTCCGAAAGCCAGGGATCTGCGCGAAAGCTTCGACCTAGGACTTGAAGGATACGATTCAAACTGGTATTTCTAGATTAGGTTCTCTTCCATTGATATTCAGTATCATTAATGTTTAGAAATATGTTTAGGATCATGCATGCATTGTAGATCTGCATTAATAGTAGTATTTTTTTAGTAGATCTAATACTTAGCAATCATCCATCATTAGCAACATGCTTAGGATCATTCCTACTCCGTAGATCTGCATTATTTCTTGCATTCCGAACTCGTGATTAGGATCGAATTTGCATCCATTTCGTCTTCATTAAGTAAAATCCAAAGAAAAAATAAAGTGCAACAGAACACTTGGGCGCAACTATCTGTGCGCCCAAGTGTCTACTACAGGTTTCCATTTCTAGTCTTATATTAAGCATAGTTTATTTCTTAGATCCGAACTCGTTTTTCATACATATTGTTATTGGGACCTTCGGATCTATAATTTTGCACCCCAAATCGCATGAAAAGTACCGAGAAAATAAACAAAGAAGAAGAAAAGTGCAGGAGAACACTTGGGAGCAACCGTGAGTGCTCCCAAGTTGTGCAGGAAAACACTTGGGAGCAACTGTGTGTGCGCCCAAGTTCCTGAATAGGGCTTTGGCCCCGATTTCCCATTTCGCGTGCATCTTGGTTCTTAGACCCGAGTCCATTTTCATATATATTGATATTAAAACTTCGGATCCACAAAAGGCATTGAAAGAATCGAAGAAATATCGGAATATAGTACCAAAAGATAAAGAAAAACGAGACAATGGACTTGGGAGCAACTGTGGGTGCGCCCAAGTTCCCGCCAAAGGGATCCCCCTCTTGGACTTTGATCCTTGTGTTACTATTTTCGAATCCGAAGGTTATCATATCAATAATTCATATTAGGACCTTATATTTAGTCATCAAGTGTCGAAATTCGAATTGGGATATCATAGAAAATTGCAAGTATATCGCAACCCGTAGGGGAAACACTTGGGAGCAACTGTGCGTGCGCCCAAGTTGTGCAGAGAAACTTGGGAGCAACTGTGTGTGCGTCCAAGTTCCCAATTCGCTTTTCGGCCCGCATTTTCATATCTTTGCATTCCATTTAGCTTGCTGTTTTATCTTTGTAGTAATTTCAATTGACTACTGAACCTCTAGACTTCGAAGCATCGAATCATCATCATTTTAGGTTAGGATAAATTGCATAAAATACCAAAAAAATCACAAAATACTTCTCTGATCTTACTCTCTAGTAATTAAGAGAAGAGGACACAAAAAAAAAAAAAAGATAAGTAATTAAAAGAAATAATAGAATTAGAACAATAGACATTCAATAGAGGATCATAAGTTGCTCTTTAGATTAGGTTGCATTGCTATTGCGCAAAAACCAAAAAAATCACAAAATCATAAAATACTTCTCCTCTCATCTTACTCCCTAGTAATTAGAGAAGAGAACAAAAAAAAAAGTAATTAAAACAAGTCTTAGGATTATAGAAGTGGACATTAAGTAGCTAATCTTAGGATATTTCATTCGTGCCTAAGTAAATCAATAAATTCGATTAACTCCTAATCCAAAACACTTAATTAATTCAAAACACCTAATTAAAACATCTAATTAAAATCCATAGAATTAATTAACTAAATCCCTAAAATTGATTAACAACTCTTAATAAAACCCTAATTAACCAACCTTAATTAAAATTGATTAACAACTCTTAATAAAACCCTAATTAACCAACCTTAATTAAAATTGATTAACAACTCTTAATAAAACCCTAATTAACCAACCTTAATTAAAATCCTAAGTAATAAGCCTAAATAAATTAAAACCCTAATTAACAATCCTTAATTAAAATTCTGATTAATAGGCCTAAATAAACCAAAACCCCTAGTTAATCAAACCCTAACAAACAAAACCTTAGCCACCAATCCCTAATTAAGACCCCGATCGAAACCTAATTAAAGACGATAGGACTAAGCCACACCCAGAGAATAGAGACATTCCCCAACCAAGGTACAAATCCGATTTAGAAACACCATAGAATCGAACGAACCAGTAGCTCCACAACAGGCAGACACTTGGGCGCACCTAAGTTAACCCAGAAACCTGGGCGCACATATAAGTGCGCCCAACTTCTTGTTCCAATCCCGAAGCACATTGGTCGCGTTTCAACTCCCGAACTTAAACCACACATATACTTATTGACATAGAACACCTGAAACTCCAAGCCTAAGTGAACAAAATCTCGTAAAGAACCAAAACACGCGAACCAGACACATAGGAGCAACCATAGGTGCGCCCAAGTACATCCCCATCATCCGGGACCTCTGAATCCTTATTCACTCTGAACCTTGACCTCAATCAACATCATAGGACCATCACAGAACCAATAACAACCCATAAATTAAAGATTTAATTAACTTAAACCCATCTGGAACCTCGAACCGAAGTCGGACAGGCAAACAACATCAAGGCACCACTTGGGCGCCCATACAGGTGCGCCCAAGTTTACAGAAACACCTAGGCGCACACACAGGTGCGCCCAGGTTCCCTGTCTAGCCCAAGTTGCGAATCTTGGTCACATTTCGAGTTTCGGACTTAAGTCATTAAGAATAAAATCAATCCAGAACCTAAAACAACATTAAAACAGAGACTCGCATCAAGTAGAAACTCCCCAAACTCCGAAGATCATGTCGATTCCTCACCGCCTGCGAAGCCACACAGAACCTGACACTTGGGAGCAACCACAGCTGCGCCCAAGTTGCTTGAGTAACCTAGGCGCAACCATAAGTGCGCCCAAGTTCTCCGTCAGCCCTATTTCACCGATTCTGACATCTTTCCATCATTTGGGACAAAACCTGAAATTCCAGAACCTTAAACAACTAAAACAAAACCTTAATATATTTAAAAACATATTAATCAGAACCTTAAAGCATTCCTAAATCACTCTTAACCAACCTTCAACATAAATCAACTTTCAATTTAAAACAAACCAACCCAATTAAGACCATAACCAAATTCCTTAGGCATAGAAATTGCCAAGCTTAGGCTACTTGCACCCTAGGATTATATCAGATTCCTCCATTAGATAAATTAGAGTATTAGGCTTCGTGCCATCACTTTTCTTGTTCCGTTAGGGGATCGGGAAAGTTGATGTGGGCGGTCTAGGACCTTAAGTTAGGGTTAATCCGATGATCAGTAATAAGGCATTAATCAAGTAAATCCAAGTAAGATCCCCTAGTTAGGCCCTTCTAGCCCCAATATCAAAAATCCCTAAAAACTACAAAACCAACAAAATAAACCCAAAAAGATTTTTCCTTTATTTCCTCCTCCACCTCAGGTTCCAAATATTTAATTGAACTTAATGATAAAAGGGAACAAAGAACTGACTTCTAAAATTAAATAAATGAGAATAATTAGATGAGATGAGTGATTTCACACACTTTGAATATTTTTATTTCGGCCCATCGGCCACCCTCAAACAAACACTGGCCCATCGGCCCTCTAAAACAAACACGGGCCCATCGGCCACCTTCAATCAATTACAGCCCATCGGCTTTTCACTTTATCACTCGTGTATCGCACACAAAAAATACAGAAATCACAAGTCAAAGTCTCATTTGCATCATCATTTTGATTTAAAAAGTCAGCCTTAAAACCCTATTTTGCCAAGGGATTAGAAGGGGGTACCCGGGAACGGGGCTGATCCTCTTTTTAAATATTTGGCACCTCCCCCCTTTTTATTTTCTTTATTTTAATTATTTCATTTTACTTGGATACACAATGATTATGCTATGTGAGGATTAACCTTATTTGGATTCTGATTCATAACCCTGAATTGACCCAATATTAAAGAGACCCAAATTAATGTGACAGGAACACCGTCGTGTGTTGCCGGCAGCACATTAGACGAGAGAAGAACCCACCCATTTATTTTCTTCCATTTTTCTTCGGCTTTTGTCGAAGAACGGTGTTACGGCTGTTACTGTAGCTGGCGATCGTGATCCGTCAATTTTGAGGGTAGTCGGAATCCTCATTTTCGATGTAAAATTTAAATAGCACATATAGATGAATGGCGATTTCCCTCCCTTGGGGGATCAAAATTCACATCCGACAGCATGGCGATCGTGATGGGACCTCTTTTGTTTTCTTGTCACTTATTTGGGTCTTTTTGGAGTTTTATTCTAAGACACGAACATTCGGTCAATGATCAAATGTCCGTGTCCCATTCAGTTTAGGGTTATTATGAGTGTAGTCCGAAAATTTAAACCTGAGGTCTGAATATACCGCCTACTGAAGCCTTCCCTAATTATAACAAAATAAAAAACCATCATTAAAACTTTCCCCTTTCATCATTAAAAAAAAAAAACTTTCTCTCCTCTTCCCTCCCTTCTATTTTGAACTAAAAATTTCTCTTGGTGTTACATGACAGTGTTTGATAATTGCTTTAGAAATCAAATATAAGATGGCTTATCAAAATCCACATCGAACAATTGCATCCCAAACATCATACATGCTCGACTCAAATTACCAATCTTACACGAACCACATGACACAAGATTTTCAGAACTTAAACAACTCATACACGAATATAAACCAACACTACCATAAGGAAACACAAAATTATCAATACCTTTCCAACCAAACTATAATAACTGAAGCTTCTCCCCTTAGATCTAGACGACACTTTTACGCAAACGAAGACTTAAACAATCACACCTCTTATGAGCACACGAGACCAAACCATGGCCCAATCCATAATCCCCAATCATGTCAAACTACCCAACCAACTCGACAATATTACACTCAATCAAATCAAAGCACAATGCACACAAATTTAAACAATCAAAACATTAATCATGACATAAATCAAAATTTAAACCTTAATAATCAACGAATCTACATCCAAAATACACAGTATATAATGACGAACCAAATCCTAATCCATCCTGATCAAGACTACCAATCCTTTCAAACCATCCCATCCAATCAAACTCCTTCATCTAATCAAACCAACCAATCCATCCCAACCATCTCACCCAATCAAACTCACTCACCAATCCAAACCATCTGATCCAATCAAACCTACCAATCCATTCCAACCATCCCATCCAATCAAATCCCTTCACCAATCCAAACCATCCAACATCATCAATTTAATCAACCTATCCAACCTTCCATGACCATGCATCCTTATCCGACCTATCAACCATTCCAATCCACGCCCTCCAATAAAAGCCATCATCCCACCCAACCCTCACCATTCAACCAAGCAACATCACCTACCATGATCGTTGATCCATTCCAGCCACACCCAACCATGCCATCCAACTCAATCCATCCACCAACCCAATCTCCAACGATCATATATCAACAATCCACTCACGCTCCGACCGACCAGCTTAGTCAAACATCTAGTCAAAACCATGACAGAAACTCAACCACAGATGCTAGAACACAAAATCCATTTTTACCACGTAAAACCAAAGTATCTCGAAAACAGATCCAGGATGAGTTTTCTAGGATGGTGGACATAAGTGAGCTAGAGTTGCCCGACCTAGACTGGTTTAAGAGTATCACTCCAAAGAATGATCCGTATGCAAACACAGGGAAGCCCCTAGAAGAACAATTTATAGGTGGTGAATATCTAGAATGGGAACTTGGATTAATCTCAGAAACTCTAAGAAGACTTATGACTGAAAAGATCAAGATCCCAACGTTATGGAAAGGTTACGAGGTAGAAGAATGGATACGAATTCTTAGAACATATTTTGCTCCCTTCCATCAACTCGAAAACGAAGAAACCATAGACACGCCATATATCATAATTAATCCCCCAATAGATCATGTTCTCGAGAATTGGACCTATGATCCTCCATATTTGACAACTTTAGCCCCTAAAGTAACCTATGATCCACCAAATGACCAAACTTTTGAATCTTCCGATGAGATTTACGACCCCATCTTTAAAGACATGCCTCCTGAGGAATTTTATGATATGCTTAATAAAGATTACGAACAACATGAAACACCTTGGGGCGATAAAACCCAGATCATTACACATCAAATGAATGAACTAGATCAATCACAAACAATCATCCGATCGAAAATACCAACATCACAAATGCTACCCCAAACACGACCAAATGAAGATCATTCAACACAACAAATAAAAGACATAACGATTCATTAGAAGACAAACGAGACAGTACAACCTAATGACCCACATGTAGAATCTGAATTCACAACGACGATGAAGATACTTGACCATTAAATGGATCGAGTGGATGAATTAATTAAAGATTTTGATGTCATAAGATCTGAAACACACGAACCAGTCAAGTTTGAATCGAATGACTTAGAATCAAGTGTGGAAACTCATAGACTGGTTAAACCATCTTCATTTGAAATAAAATACCAAACCCATACGAACAAAATCATACAAGATCCAGAATCTCAATCTAAGACGAATACCACTAAAAGACATAGACCGCGTTACAAACGAAAGAACTTGAATTCCAGACCATCAAGCAAAACCCAAATCATGATCCAAAGACAAATAAACATGCAACCAAATGATGAACAAGACTTTCCTAAACCCAAACCAATGCATCTTGACCCCATTCCAATACCAGTTGAACCAAGAAAGGTTGACAAAGAGTCTGGATTCGAATTTCTAGATATGAACATGTTTAAGGAATTACAAAAGGACATAGAGAAACTCAAATCCGAGGTTAGAAAGATGCCGATTAGGTCAAGCATGCCATTAGAACGAATAAAGTCATCCGAATCTATCATAGAAACCAAAGCACCACCTAAGAATCAACACCAAGAGACTGTTAGGCCTACCATTGAAATCCAACGAGGAAGCCCTCAACTAGACCCTAACCACTTAGTAGAAAAGACCCTAGAGGAGGAACCACAATCAAATGATGTCTTGACTAGTGAGCCTCATAGGTCAAACCCTCTTAGAAGATCAAAGGATAACAATATAATTAAACCGATCTTAGAGGACAAACATGACTTCCACAATGAGATAGAGCCTAGTCCTGTATTTGCCTTGATTAAGGCCCATCTAAATGCGAGACTAAGACTTCAGAGTATTCTAAAAAGTTTACCATGCCCGCCCTTGACCAATCCAATAATCATGAGCCAAGATTACATAGAATACTTTCAGAAGAGACAACTACCAAGAGTTGATCCAACTCCGATCCTTCACCTAGAATGGTACCCTACCCATAAAGAGCAAAATCCAAACACAACAACAGAGATCATTCCCAAACTAGAAAACCAAATAGAGTTTGATCCAATTAGTTTCCATGAAAGAACTGAGACCACTCTCAAAGCTCTAGGAAAGACTTTCGGATATTTGACTGTAGAAGAACTTTCAGGTGTTAACCCAAACATATCACCTAAGATTTCGATAGTCCCAAAGAACAATGTAAAAATCCACACAACTGAAGAAATTCCTATCCCACATGACCATCCAGTAGTGACACTACCAAAACTTCAAGATTACACCCTTGCTCAAAGACTTTCACGATGTAAGTCTGCTAGGTTACAAAGAAAATTTAGAGCACACCTTCCAAAACATGGACGAACTACATTTAAGGAAGCTAGATGCACTACAACAAAACCTAGAGCCCGAAGAAAAAGGGAAAATCATACGGTTCACACAAAAGATGAGGGTCGAACAATTGGAGATCATCAAGTAAAAATAGGGAATCATCATTCAAATATCACAAATCTCCTAATTGTTCAAACTCATTAAGACCGAGGCCCAAATGGCGGAGGTCCAAAACATTTCAACGCTCTCATTTTCGGCGAGAGCAAACTAAAGGTCCCAACTATAAGAGCCTTATCTTAATACATCAATGAGCGAAGTCATATCCACATTATCAAAGAAATCAACATAAGGAGACACATATAAAACCTTTTAACATGAGACCAAGGCCCAAATGGCGGAGGTCTAAAATATTTCAACGGTCTCGTTTCCGGATGAACAAAAATAAAAACTTATGGACTAAATACATCATTTTAGGACCTGAACTACAAATAACGAATCACAGGTATCAAAGAAGACACCATAATAAAATACAAGTGAGATATATTGTCATCAGACCAAGGCCCAAATGGCGGAGGTCAAAAATGTTTCAACGCTCTCGTTTCCGAAGAGAGCAAAATGATAAGACCCAGACTAGATATCCACTAATAAAAACATGTAGGTCAAGAGGTCTTAAACGCGCGCGTTTTCGAATAGTCAAAATATTCATAATGCGCAACACATCACTAGCACACACAATGGAAAATCACAATCATGCTAGGCCGACCCTAGGTTTCATGCCAATGAAAGGTTGCAAATTCAAGCAAGCCCGAATGAATTAGTTACTACGTAGGATTATGCAAAAAAAAACCATAAGAAAACCCTAAAAACCCAAAAAAATAAAAAATACAAAAAAAAAGTATAAACAATATAAAAACGCAATTGTCTGATCATAAAAGGCATAGGCGAGCCAAAGCGATGGAAAATCCCTCTACTAGAACAATTGCGAATAGAAGAGGCCACGAGTAGAATTAGTGAGATCGGTTGCAAATTTTACCTATTGCTTCAAAACCGGGACTGCCCTAGGAACCACGATTATTAATGATAGATGGATGTCTCTAAATTAGTGGGTACTAAAGAGGGTGGCTTGGTAGACCACATTAGGAGATTTAAGAACTGCCCGAGGCATTCATATTAACAGCTACAGAATATTACACTAAATGGGCAGAAGCAGAGGCATATGTTAATATTAAGGCTACCTTTGTAGTTAAATTCATCAAAAAGAATATAATGGCCAGGTTTGGCATCCCTAAGGTATTCATAACAGACAATGACCCCTAATTTATATCTCAACAAATGAATGAGTTGTGCACAAAATATGATATAGAACTGCATCATTCAACCCCATATTATCCCCAAGCCAATGGTCAAGCCGAAGCCACCAACAAGACCTTACTGAAGATCATCAAGAAGACTGTGCAAACCGCCAAAGGTAATGATTGGCCAAACCGTTTGGTTGAAGCGTTGTGGGCGTATCGGACTTCTATAAGAACTCCTACAGGAGAAACCCCATACTCTTTAACCTACGGAATGGAAGCGGTCCTTCCACTCGAGGTCCTTCACCAGTCATTGCGTATCCAGTTAAATGAAGATATAACAGAAGACCAGAGGAGAGAAGCACTACTACTTCAGTTAGACCTACTCGATGAGAAAAGAATGAAGGCAGCAGAGCATGCACAAGTGTGTCGGAAGCGGATTGCTAAAGCCTATAACAAGCATGTCAAAGAGCGAAGATTCAAAGTTGGTGATTTCGTGCTAAAGCGCATCGCTCCATCCCAGCTTCCGCATCTCAGAGGTAAGTTACGACCCAATTGGGAAGGCCCTTATGTAATTGAAGAAGTATATTCTGGAAATGCATACAGGCTAGTAAATGCAGAAGGGGAAGAGCTCCCGGATCCATGGAACGCTATGTACCTGAAAAGATACACAGTTTGACCCTTCCCTACTTCTTGCGGAATATGACCCTCCTTGCCCCTTAGCGTAGTTGAAGAAATCCCGTAGGTGGACCGAAGAGATGCACTCTGATCAAACTTGGAACTCAAACACACACCAGCACCTAAAAACACACAAAATGGTGAGTCTACCCCACACAAATTTCGCACGGTTAAAGTCACCCAATGTAAAGGCTTGAAGGTGGGATCGCCCGTGTCATGAAAGCTCTTTGATTCCACAAAAAAAAAATCGTGACTAGTTTGGGTTTGTAGCCTTTTTAACCCGAGCCAGTAAGCCCGTAGAGGTGTTTACATACCCAGTGCCCTAAAGCCACTTGGTTTGGGAGTCATTGGCTGAATGCTCGTTACATGGGTTAATTAGAAAGCTTAAGAGACCTAGACATTGCACAGTCACATGTTAAAATATACATATATATATAGTTAGAAGTCTTGAAAAGAATAAAAGTTTTTTTACTAGTCTGGGTTCGTAGCCTTTTTAACTCGAGCCAGTAAGCCCGTAGGGGTATTCACATATCTAGTGCCCTAAAGCCACCTGGTTTGGGAGTCATTGGCCGAATGCTCGTTACATGGGTTGATTAGAAAGCTTAAGGGACCCAGGCATTGCACGGTCACATGTCAGAAAAAAAAAAAACAAAACAAAAAACAAAAGAAAAAAAGAGAGAAGAAAAAATTCTATTAGAATTAGGCTCGTTGAAGTGACATGGGTACTCATCGGGCGAACTAAGCAGAAGGTGGTCAGAAACCATAACACTAAGGTAGCACGGTGACTCACCACCCCACACACGAACACTACTCACAAATGAGCCCCGGAGGCAGTCAAGTGCTCTCCAAAGTTCAGCCGAAAAGACTAAGCAGCTACAAAAGGGGGCCCGTGAGGGCTCGACCTCCAAAGGAAAGTTAAGAGGGGATCACATTATCATTAGAGTGAAAATCATGGGTCGAGGAGTTAATTTACCTTTACGCCCTCACCCACAGCCAAAATGAACACTAGTCTTATGCTGGGGCATTTTTTTTATATATATACATTCTTATTAACATATATCTATCTTACACGGCCTCCCAATCTGGGTCCTCATCATACACGATTGTCACGGGCACTCACTAGCCTGCACACACACTCACCTCATGCATGCTTTTGTTACTAACGACTTTTGATTGAATGCAGGAAAGAACACTTCCCCTAAGGTATCAATTCAATCTTGTTATTTTCAAAGCTTGAATGTCGAAATGGTCCCTTGACATTTTTACCGAGAAAGAAAATATTACCTTAGCCAGACTATGCAGGGGGCCAAAAAATATTAAACTAACAAATTTGTTTTGAGACCTTGCAGGGAACCCAACCCCGATCACGTCCAAAACATCCCACAAGGTGGGGCATTTTTATTTTATTTTACATGCATGATTTTGCGCACAACTCCTCATGGTTTGAAAAGGATACAATGGTGGTAATTAAATTTGAGATATATAAATTACGTCTGTTACGATGCTTTATGATGAATTTGATTATAGATGCCTGCTGTTCATACCTTTTCTATGATAGCACACGCTGTGCTATTTAAAAAATGCAGTTATCTTGAACCTCTCTTTACATTTATAGTTAGCAATGTCAATGCATTAAAACATAGAACTGCTTAGGCCACAAGCATCACACACCTAGGCACTCCCATTGTGTGAGAACTCTAAGTCTATGTTACAGCTCCGGTACGCAGTTGTAGTCATTTGATCTATTGTATAGGTTTCACTACCGGCTATCTCTGATTACCAATGGCCTTCCATATGAGATCCATGCTTAGAGCACGAATTTCTAGAAATTCTAGTAAAATTTCGGCAGCATCTCCCCTTGTTTTTTGGCCCCCGAAAAATTTCCGGATACAAAAAAAAAAAAAAACTGTTACCTGTGAAGAAAAAACACTTCATATATCCCCCGACACCCCCACAAAAGCTCCTCATCAATCAACCACACCAACCATAGCTCTTCTAAGGCATTAAAACATACTATATCTCAATTACACATACACGGTATATACACACATATGATACATCTCAGACCAAATACATACGAGCCCATGCCATGAGCCAAGTACAACATGAAATAACATAAATACATGGCCAGCACATAGGAATACAATATAGAGCAAGGATACACAAGGGATGGATCCCTAGGAGATCAATCAAAGAACGATAACCCTATGGAGCAGCTCCATTATGACGAGCCGACGAAGCAAATGAAGACAGACCAGGATCACGCTGAGAAGGAGCTCGCATCGAGTCCGAAAATGCATAACCTCTCTCTTCCGCCCTCTGGCGATATCAATCGAGGCGCCTTCGCAGATCAGCAACCACCTTCTCGTGACATCGCGCTATGCGATCCATGCGCTCGTTGTACTGATCCTGGATAAGAGCCCTCTCCTCACCCAGGCTGAGACGTGGAGGAACAGAAGCAACGATAGCACCACTCTGCAAGGCGACATTTTAAAGAAACATTACATTCAACAAACCTTGTAGCAACAAATAGAGGACTTAAAAGGGAGAAAAGGCCCTCACTTGCGTAGAGGCCTCATAGCTCGCGAGCTTGGCACGTAGCTCATTAACCTGCAAATCACAAGATTACAAACCACGTCAACGATAGGCAAGGAATCAAGGTTGAGACGTAACTCGAGTAAGGCTCATACCTGTGCCTTTAAAGCATCTCTCACAAGGCGCTCGCTACAAGCCTCCGCCTGAAAAGTCACAAAGAGACAAACAGTCAAGGATCAGTCGTCATACAAAAAAAAAAAAAGAGGGGACGACGCAATAAAAGTCTGAGCCTTACTAACCTTTAGTCGCTCCATCTCAGCTCGCAGTGTCTGAAGCTCGCCCTCTGATCTCAACCTCGCAGCCTCGGACGCAGCCAAATCCCTATCCCTCTACACAAGCAATTAGATGTCATAAGTTTTAATTTGCGGTGAAGATCGAGTTAATAACCTTCTACCTCAAAGGTGTCTGCCGGGGTATCAATGATGGCGTCGCCCGATCGCGATTCCTTTTGTAGATCCCTCTGGACAAAGTAAATAGAGTCAGTGAGTTTAAGGCATTACTTTTACAATAGACGAGGGATCATGATTCCCGTGCCTCCTTAGCCACAAAGGACGCATGTAGTCCCATCGTCATGGCCTCCTAAGGTCATAAGGTATATGGTGCAACAAATAAGCTCTCTAGCACACAACACCAAAGGATAGTACCCCCCAGTCCCCATATTACGAATTGAACAGGTATTACCTTCCCTCTCACCAACGCGGATAGCCGGAGTACCTCCTCCCGAAGGGCTAACTCAACACCAGACATCACTCTTGTAGAAGTCCCCTACCATGAGGCACAATGGGAACAGTTGGAAAGGGAGGATAAAGAAAATATATATATATATGTATATATGTATATGTATATGTAAGGTTCATGAACTTGGTGGAATTTACCTCGCCTGAATTATCACTTAATGGACGAGTCCCTTCACACCCCAGCCCAGCTGAGGAAGCCGCCTGAAATAAGAAAACAGCATGGTGGGTTAGATCGAGGATAAGGGACAATATCAAGTCAGATAAGTAGAAAGGGTTAAATGATTACCCGAAGTGATAGCAACGTCTCCATCGCCTCAGTGCAATTTCGGATGGAATAGGAAGATCCGCCAGAATAGGACTCAGGCAATATGTACCGGTGCGCGTTGTCTCTCCAGCGCCGCTCATAATCGCACATGCCTCTCCATCCGCACTGAAGGTAGGCGCTTGTCCCCCTCTATCCCAATCATCTATCTCAAGCTGGTGCGGATGGGAATGACTAAATCTTGCTTTGTGCCACCCCCTATACGAATGACTCATGACAGGCTCAGGAGGTAGGACAACCTGATGACTACCGAACTGGCGAGCAACTCGACTCACAACAAGCCTAGAAACGACCTGAGGGGCGTGAAGCCATATATCTCTCACAAATAAATGCACCCCCTCTCGCACAACCTCCAACTCATCATCAGGACCGCCCTAGTAAGGACACCAAATGATCTGGAAAAAAAAAAGAGGAAGCATAGCCCCGAAGAATGTCAACCATTAGTAACCCAAGGAAAAAGGTGGCCGATTTTGGCCTAATTCCAAAACAAGCTAACGACTTAGAAGAAAAAGAAAGAGAGAAAGAATAACTTACCTCTCGGTCCATCAACTCGTTCAGGATGAAGCGGTAGCCCTGCTCATCAGGCCTCATCCTCAAATCTTTAGTTCGCTTCACCAGCTCTGATGGTCGAATGTCAACGAAACCCCGCACAGTAGCATTCGGATACCACTGCGCCGCCCGGGGAGCAAGGCTCAACCGCACTGGCAAACGCTCGGGGCGACCCTGCAGGATATGCTCCCACATCTATACCTGTTTCAAAACAGTTAAATCATTAGTGAGGCAGAATGTTCAAAGCAGAAGGTTAACAAATATGAGAAGTTGATTTACCTAAAGAATTGGGACAAAGCCCCGAAGACTCCTGTGGCCCCTCTGGACCCGACATCTATCATCTAGGCTACGGAAAAGGAAGGCAAGAGCTGCCGCACCCCAGGCATAGTCACCTACCCGGCTCAAATCATCTACAAACCTGAGTAGGGTGCCAGACATCCTGTTGCCCGTGGCATTCGCAAATAAGCATTTCCCAAAGAAATAGAGGAGGAACGCACGAAGGCTCTCGTCCTCGCCTTGCCTAGCCGACGATAATCGAGGACGCCTCAATGCAACGTCGGGTCGGGTCCCCTTTTTCCCTGCCAAATTGACAAAGATCCGCAATTAATAATACTCATTCATTTACGAAAAGCAATATTAAGATCATGGCTTACTACTCACCCGTCACATAAAAGGTCTCGCAAGGGATCCCCACTATCTTCCGACGATAGTACCCTTCGACGGGTACCTCTCTACACTCATACTCTACAAATGGGAAAGGCGATTATAACTTATAAACGTCAATTGCTAAAATAATGAGGGGTAAGAATAAACTCAAGAATTTACCTAGGGGAGGGGTAGCATCATCACCGCCCTCATCGTCTCCAGCCACCGCTTCGTCGCCACCCCTCTCATCTCCGCTTCCCCCGTCGTCCATCGGGTCATCACTATCATCGGACGCAAGTAGCTCATCCAGAGGCGCTATATACTCCTCATCATCAGAGTCGCTAACCGCGCCCTCACTCCCAGCCATACCCGTTCGCTCGGTAGGAGTCGGAGCAGGTCCACTGTCTCCACCCCTAACCGGTGAACCTCCGGCAGCTGCCATCTGCACCTCATGACCAGCAAAGAGCTCTGCCTAATCATGAGTCCAACCTAGATCGCATAAGAAACAATGATAAGCGAGTGCGCGAATGGATCAAAGGTTACAAGAACAAAGGGAGAATACTCACTATCTAGAATCTCCGCTCGCGCGGGGCCATAAGCCTCCCATAGCCACTCGATGTCAATCTGGCTAGAGCCAAGGTAAGGCCGTGCGCCAAACAAACGCTGAAGCAAGGGCCGAATGAGCTCAGGGTTAGCGTCAACCGCACCAGTCGAGACCGGCAAACCGCTCACCCTCAAACCCCAACATCTCGCTATATCCTGAAGGGTGATGGTCATCTCGCCGGTCGGGAAATGGAAAGAATGAGTCTCATCCCTCCATCTCTCCGAAAGTGCGCTAATGAGATAGCGGTCGACTCGGAAAGCTACAATCGACATAAAGTCTCCGAAACCCATAGCTCGGAGACGATCCTTCAGAGTGTCCGGCAGCTCCGTCCACCACTCTTTCACCTTAAGCCACGCCACCCTCATCCGAGCAAGAGGTTCAAGCTGAAATTAAGAGAAACATCATGATTGTTAGCCCAAAGTTTTAAAGATGAGTAACGGTGAGACGCAATACAGAAAAGACTAGGTGTCATTACCTTGCCTGCTCTTATCTTGTCGGCAAGGTGGGGATCTTCCTTAGTTCGTCGCTTCTTATGCCTCTTTCCGGGCCTGGCCGGGCCGTATTCTGCCCTGCCTCGGGCTCCCCGGTAAGTCCAACCTCGGGGTCCTCCGCGAGTCTATCTAAGGGAACGCCCCCATAATCTCCTGACGGACCCTCTCCCGACTCAACCATAGTCGAGGTCCTCTTACCATCGAGCCTCGTCTTAGCCATCCTGCACATTCCAAAAAAACAAAAAAGAGAGCATATATGGAAACCATGGATTTAGAAATGCATGAGCAAAAGGGGAGGTTTTAACTTTGAAGATGTCACATAAAAGATTGTGCAAAACAACCAAAATGAATCCAGAAGAGACATCAAATTGGAAAGCATCGGTCAAACCAGTTCTGAAGTGAATTAATCAAAGAACAAAACTGAAACCAATAACAATAATAGATAATAATAATGATAATGAGAACAAGTAAGGTGAGCCCCATCTGAGTTGAGACAACCCCCTGATTTTTGTCCACTGTCCCATCACGATCTGATTATCACACCCTTCCATTATCAAATTCACTCTTCCATGCAAACAAACAAACAAACCAAAAGAGAGGGGGAGTAAAAGAACAGAAGATCTTTCAACACAATTACGGATATGAAAGCCTGCATAGAACACATCATCTCATCAGAAACAAGACTAAAGAAGCACTCCACGAATTTAGGCCAATCCCTGAATAACAATGACAGAAAAATAATACAAAAAAAAAAAAAGAATATGTCCAAGCCGTCCCCTGCAATGGCCAAAATCTATGTCAAGAGTCCCAAATCATGTTCACCACATTCTCATTTAAGGCCAACAGAGGAGTCCAATAAACTCAACAATCTTCATTGCAATCAATAGTCTCCATGGGTAACACCAAACTTCACCCCTCATCATCTCATCAATCCCAACTAGTTACAGGTAAACACCCATTCTCCACCCAGGCTGATTTTGCCGAAGGATTCTCACTGTGCAATTTTTCAAATTGGAACCACGAGGGCTAGGATTACCAACCTCACAACAGAGACAGCTCTACTCTTTCTCCTCATCATGAGCCACCATTCTCTTGGCTGCCCTTGACCAAAACCAGGCTCGGCACCCCCATTCCACAACCATAGTAAAAAAAAAAAAAACAGAGAGAATGAATAGATGGAAGGGGCAGGACCTACACACCTGGACGCTCTAGACCCCGCGCTACTTCTTCTTCATTGATGTCTTCACTCGTCCTTCACCAACAGGCAGCAACGACGGATTCAAAAAAAAAAAAGGGAAAGATGAACAAAAAAAAAAACAGAGGAAAAGAATGGAGCACACATACCTGGCACTCTCTCTCCTCTCTGTTTTCTTTCCTCTTCCTCAATCGTTCTTCACCTACAACAATGACAGCAGGTTCAAAAAAAGAAAGAGAATGGAAATGGAAATAGAGATGAATGGAGCAACATACCTGACCCTCTCCCTCCTCCGTTTCCTTCTTCTTCTCCTCAGCCCATTCACGGCCTCCATCTGAGAATACAAAAAAAAAACGGGGGGGGGGGGGCGGGGAGGGAGGAGTAATGAAGAATAAAAAAAAAGGGAAAAGTGGAAGACCAGATCTACATACCTGGGCCACTCAGGAAGAACTCCCCTCTCCTCTCTTCTCTCCTTCCTTCTCCTTCTCCCCAGCCCACTCGTCCCTCACCTGAAATGGCAGCAGCAGCATTCAAAAAAAAAAAGAGGGAAGAAATAATAGAAGGAGGGAAGGGACGGTCCACCTACCTGGGCGCCAGCAAGCCTGCGCTGTACTTCTTTCTTCCCTTTTCTCTATCCACTCCCAGCTCCTTACTCTCCACCTGAACCCACGCCCAAAAGAGGAAGAAGCGGTGCAGAACGAAAGATAAGAAAGAGAGGGAAACAAAAATGAAATGAACAGAAAGAGAAAAAAAGGGACCAACCCCCTAACCTAAGGGCGTGTTTGGATGTGTGGTGAAGTGACGTGAAGTGAGGTAAAGCCTCCATTATCTAGACAAGAAAAGACAATGGGTCATATCAAAAGTACAAAATTTCAAAATTCCCTCCATCTTTTTCAAAAAAAAAAAATAATAAACAACCTCCTTTCTCCACTAAAAGACAAACAAGCTCCACTTTTCTATACAAAAAGTAAAGAAGATTTCATACAAAACAACTAAAAATAAAACACCATCATAACACCTTATATTTTATTATCTCTTGATTTGATGCTTCATCTCACCATACTTCAATTCACCATACATCCAAACAGGCCCTAAAGCACGCCCAAGGCTGGGCGCTGGATGGCCCAGCCCCATCACGTGGTGGGGTCCCTCTCTATGAGGGACCCACCTAAAACACATCCCTGTTTCTCTTTTCCTTGTAAAAAAAAAATGAAGAGATGAGCCTTGAAAGAAAAAAAAAAGAAAAAAGAAAAATGATATAAAAATAAAAGAAGGGTTAATTAAGGAACTTAAACATCCCCCATAATCATGAACTCAATTATAATAATAAAAAATATCCATGAGAATAACTAGTCATTACCCATTCATCATACATCAATAATCCATGATTAAATCTCATAACTCATCATCATTATACCACAGTTTAATGAGATATCATCATTATTTAAGACTAAAGCATCATCACACGATAAAATAAAATAAAATAAAATAAAAAACAAAAAAAAGAGCAAAGGGCAAGAGTAAAAATCTAAATCAACTTTTATTAAACTCCAACCAGAGTCTTCAAACAATGACCATAGCAATAAACTGAATCAACCAAATCCTAAACATTGATTAAAACAGAAGTCACAACCTTTGCCCCCAATACCTTAGATGGAGCCTACAACTAACTAAGATGGTCCTAATGACCTGACCTCACATTTATTTAAAGGGAAAACCTAGCCTAAAGTAAAAGCTCCCAAAGAATCAGCTAGAGTGGATGGACCATCCCGTTAAAGACAGGGAAGCGAGCCATCCGTGCTTCCATTCCAACGATGTAAGCTTCAAGTTGCCTTTGCGCTTCTTTAAAATTATCTGGAGGACCCTGGAAAGCACCACAAATCTCCCGAATACGCTCAAAGTCGTTCAAATAGGCAGTGTACACAAGGTGGATAAGTGCGGAAAGGCTAGTATTTTGCATCTCAAAGTACTGTCTGTAACACCAAGGAACGGACGACTCAGCTTCGTGGGGGCAAGACATCACCATGAGCTCCAATTGATCGATTCGCCTATGTAAGGTATTGAAATCATCAATGGGAGCCCGTACATTAGTAGCCTCCGTCGCCTCCCATACCTCGAACATTCCCCTGACATTCAACATGCTCCATAAAAGAGATTGGAGCACGCGGCTGACGAAAGCCGGTAGATCCTCTAGAAGCCCATCATAACCATTCAACCTATTCAGAGCGGTCCTGCCCACAATACACAAGTCACCATACAGCCCACAGATGCCTTTGTACTTCATAACCAATAAATCATATCTGCTGCGCCTAATATCCACAATGTGCTTGTCCATCATTTCTTCAAACTGAAATACACAATCATAGGTAGCGGGAAGGGAAGATTCATGTTCAACGTAGAATTCCACCCGTTCTTCAGAGCTGTAGTATCCCGTCTTTTCAGCCCCAGGAGACCAATACTCGTCCCCTGGCGAATAAGGCTTGCAGGCGAAAGGGCCCTCGACACCATCAACCACAAACGAGAATACTGGAGCGCCAGCCATTGATATGGAACAAGACCTATAGATACACATACAGAGCTTTAAAAATCTCTCACATAATGAAAACAAGTCAAAAAGCTTAGACTTCAAAAATTGTAAGGGTCCCAAAGACGACATAAAAAAAATAAAATCAAGGGGCCACTTGGGCGCCCCTGGGGTGGCGCCCAGGTCTGTTTCGAGGCATTCACCCCGAGGAGTCCGGGTTCGGCTTTGGTCACTCTACCATGCCTTCTTAAATCTGTGGATGATATTCTCAGAGGTACTGTGCGGTTGTCCTAAACCCTTTTGAGAACTAAAAGGTCCAAACTACATGCCCATATAATACAACATCTTAACACACAAAGGAAAGGAGCTAGCACAATGTTAGCAAAAGAAACTCCATAAGGTTGAAAATAATGCAATAGTAACCAACTAAAAGTACAGAGTGAAATTTAAACAAATACCTACGACAAACAAGCCAACAAGCCACCAAAAATAAATAAAAAATAAAAAAATGCAGAAGATCACTTGGGCGCACCAAGGGTGGCGCCCAAGTTTATCTTAGGGATTTCATCCCATGTGGGTCCGGTTTAACCCAAAACTATTCATCATAACCCCTGAGGTCCGTGAGGCAAGTTCCCCGAGGGTACTGACAGATCACTTTCAGGTCCTTAGGAAACCCAAAAAAAAACAAAAAACATGTTCTTTTTGCTCAAGCAGGTATCAATAATGCAATCAACATATTAATAATAAACAAACAAAAAAAAAACATTAGCATAGCTAGAATCAGAACTAATCTAAGATTGAAACATAAAAGCACATCTCATCATCTCTCAAGGAAGAGCAAAACAACTAGAAAGCATGCAGCATAATTCAAGACCAAAAGATAGAAAAGAGTGCTTACTTGAAGACAAGAGAGAGACCAAAGACCCTGGAACTCGAAATTTGATGAGCAGAAAACTTGGAGAAACCCATAGGCAACCCCTCCTTATATAGGTTAGTGTCCTAGTTTCAAAAAAGGACGGAATGCCACTTGGGCGCACTCCTAGTGGGGCCCAAGTTCTTCACTTTCCAAACCTCGCGAGAATTCTAAACCAAGGAGAGGAATACCACTTGGGCGCACTCCTAGTGGCGCCCAAGTTCCCCGCTTTTCAATTCTATCCCGCAAAGAACACCTCGCATAACCACCTCGCGAGGATTCCAAACCAAGAAGGAGAATGCCACTTGGGCGCACTCCTAGTGGCGCCCAAGTTCTTCACTTTTCAATTCTACCCTACGTAGGGCACCCCGCATAACCACCTCACAAGAACTCTAAACCAAGTAGGAGAGACTAGTGCAGAGAAACACATGGGCGCCCCTCCATGAGCGCCCAACCCTATGTTTTAGCCCGGAGAACCCCACAATGCATAGATTCAAAACCAAAATGGTTCTTTGATGATTACTAATCAAATCAAACAAAGGCAATAACAAATAACAACCAAAAGAGAGTAATGAAAGCATCTGAGTGGCCAAAAAAAAAAAAAAAAGGGGAAGTGCTCACTAGACTTCACCCTTTCACATGGGAACTCATTGCATACACTCTAGTCCCATCACGCATACATCTAACATTGTGCATTGCATTCTATGTCATCTCCATCAGTAGAAATTAGAATTGTTATTTCTGCAAATTATAAGATTGAGTGCTAACAAACAAGAGTGCAGAATCTTTTAGTGTTTGTCCACTGCAGATTTCCAACCCGAAAATCAGAACAACAAAGGTGATTCAAACACAATGATGGAGATGAATGACACGAACTTCCGCAAATGGACAACGAAAGAAGGCGGCAATGAGCCCCATCGTCGGATTTATGAAAAGCTCTTGAGGTAAGTATACCTAACTATGGATCTTCATGATTTTACCTCACGTCTGGAAATTGAGTCGCCGTAGGCCTCCCTTAAGCGCTTATAATCTGTACGGCAACCATAATACCGTGTTATCACAAATTGTGGTGTTTGCCGACTCAAATCTTGACGTTGGAGAATGGAATCCGTGTAACTCGAAGCTCTCCATGATAAGCACAAAATGATGATTGAATCAATCCTAGGTTCTCATCCAAGCTTGGGTGAAGACCAAGATCCCTAGAGAGTGACGGTTATTCCGGCGGACATTCTCCATTGATTTAGCTTTTTCGATGCATACCGGAGTTTCAAAATAAAAATCTCTTTTCAAAAAAAAAAATGCATCTCATTCTCACATGCACCTCACACCATTGCTTGCACTATGTTTGTGATTGCCTTCAAGATCTCCATTATTGCTAGTTAGTTTCAACTATGCCTTGAGCATTCAACTATGGATGAAAGTCAAAAGACATTATATATGACCAAATGAATAAAACCCTATTGCAAGAACAAATGAAATTCTAATAGTGATTTAGCCAATCGAAAGATCGACTTCTAATTCAGACCACCGGGGCACAGTTCCCACTATCAACTCAAATTAAACAACCGGGGCACAGTTCCCAACCCGCCACGTGGCAATACCACGGGCACCGAGGCACAGATCTCAGGTTTGCAATCAAATCAGTAGGCACGTAACTTCATCTTTTTTCCTTTTTCCTCCTGAATCAGGATCGATCCTAGAAAGGTGAACCTCACCTTTAGAACGAGTTTGCAATTGCATACATCCGTAGGCAGCCACTCCCGCAAGCTCAAAAGCTCTCGTGAGTCATGAGTGGTGTGTCTACTTTCCTTGGAGCACAACTCTCCACGTGCTGTTCTCCAAAGAGGGGCATACTGTAGACACCTCATTTTGGCCCCCTATGATAGCCTTAAACACTTATCATATATAACGATGCCCCCATTTCACCCATGATTGAATGGTTAATGGCATAATTCAGATAAGCCAATGACGATGAAGATGCTTGTTGATAATTTTAGACTTAGTTCGACGATTCATAGAAATTGTGAGAGAAAAGGCCGAATCGTGTCTGGATCTCGAGTTGAACCCACTACTCAAACAAGGAATGGACTACAACGCTATCCAAGCCCCTTCCAGACTACCTAGAACACATTCGTATTGTTCCTAAAGAGCTGCATATAGTTTGCCTAAATACAATGCGATTAACATGAGTTAAGAGGTTAGAATCATTAATCCAAGTATCCCTTATTTTACTGACCTCTGACCTTTAGGATCTACAGACCACAAGATTCTACGTTCCGAGAGCTTTCCGACGATATATAGAACGTCCAATTCCGACCAATGGATCAAAAGATATAGCCCTCGGAAGACTACACAAATGATATCGCACCAAGGACACACTTGGGCGCCCATATAGGTGCGCCCAAGTTCCAAGCTGCACTTGGGCGCCCACACAGGTGCGCCCAGGTTCCAAGGACACACTTGGGCGCACACATAGGTGCGCCCAAGTCTCTGGTTACCCTAGAACACCCTTTAGTGCACATTTAAGCCGGTTCCGCTCCACTCTTCATAGTTCAGACCCAATCTCGATCCGAAAACAATCCAAAACCAAACCCCAGGCCCATTCGACCCCAGAAGATAACATGGGCGCACTTGTGGGTGCGCCCAAGCTCTAAAATCAACTTGGGCGACCCCACAAGTGCGCCCAAGTCCAATTTCCTTTGCTTTAGTCCAAATTCAACCCGAACTAAACCTTAGGTCAACTTAACCCCACGTCCCTGTCATTTCCTGACCTCTGATCATTATGATATATGGACCAACAGATTCTACATTTCAAGAGCTTTCCAACGATATATAGGACGTCCAATTCCGACCAACGGTCCAAGAGTTATGGCCCGCGGAAGACTGCCCTAACAACCCCCCAGTAGAGCCTGTGCTTGGGCGCACACACAGGTGCTCCCGGGAGTCCAACTGGCCTAGAAAACAGCGTGAATACATACTTAGGTGGGTTTTGCTCTATCCTTCTAGTCCCAACCTAACCTCGACCCAAAAACAGTCTGAAACCGAACCCAAAGCCCACTTAGCTCCCAAAACAACATGGGCGCACCTATGTGTGCGCCCAAGTTCCTAGGCCAAAATGGGCGCACCTATGTGTGCGCCTAAGTTCCCGGACCAACATGGGCGCACCTATGTGTGCGCCCCAGTTCCCCATAACCCTAGACTTGCCTTGGTTTGCTTGAAATCTCTGGAAACTCTTGCAAACAGCAACCCTAACCCCTTCTCCACGAAAAAACCCTTATATAAGGATCTCTTATGTCATTTACAAAGGGGAGGCTACCAAAAAGAATAGAAAACTAGAGGAAAAGAGAGGAAAAGAGAGTAGCCACCATAGAGAGAACTTTAGATCTAGAAGGAAGAAGAAGGAGAAGGAGCTTTTGTTGGTTCCCAAGATCAGCAATGGAGAAAGCTTCCAAAAGCCAGAGATCTGCGCGAAAGCTTCGACCTAGGACTTGAAGGATACGATTCAAACTGGTATTTCTAGATTAGGTTCTCTTCCATTGATATTCAGTATCATTAATGTTTAGAAATATGTTTAGGATCATGCATGCATTGTAGATCTGCATTAATAATAGTATTTTTTTAGTAGATCTAATACTTAGCAATCATCCATCATTAGCAACATGCTTAGGATCATCCCTACTCCGTAGATCTGCATTATTTCTTGCATTCCGAACTCGTGATTAGGATCGAAATTTGCATCCATTTCGTCTTCATTAAGTAAAATCCAAAAAGAAAAAAGAAAAAAAAGTGCAACAGAACACTTGGGCGCAACTATCTGTGCTCCCAAGTGTCTGCTACAGGTTTCCATTTCGAGTTTTATATTAAGCATAGTTTATTTCTTAGATCCGAACTCGTTTTTCATACATATTGTTATTGGGACCTTCGGATCTATAATTTTGCACCCCAAATCGCACGAAAAGTACCGAGAAAAGAAACAAAGAAGAAGAAAAGTGCAGGAGAACACTTGGGAGCAACCGTGAGTGCTCCCAAGTTGTGCAGGAAAACACTTGGGAGCAACTGTGTGTGCGCCCAAGTTCCTGAATAGGGCTTTGGCCCCGATTTCCCATTTCGTGTGCATCTTGGTTCTTAGACCCGAGTCCATTTTCATATATATTGATATTAAAACCTTCGGATCCACCAAAGGCATTGAAAGAAACAAAGAAATATCGGAATATAGTACCAAAAGATAAAGAAAAAAGAGACAGTGAACTTGGGAGCAACTGTGGGTAAGCCCAAGTTCCCGCCAAAGGGATCCCCCTCTTGGACTTTGATCCTTGTGTTATTATTTTCGAATCCGAAGGTTATCATACCAATAATTCATATTAGGACCTTATATTTAGTCATCAAGTGTCGAAATTCGAATTGGGATATCATAGAAAATTGCAAGTATATCGCAACCCGTAGGGGAAACACTTGGGAGCAACTGTGCGTGCGCCCAAGTTGTGCAGAGAAACTTGGGAGCAACTGTGTGTGCGTCCAAGTTCCCTAGTAATTAAAGAAGAGAACTGTGTGTGATCATCTTACTCCCAAGTAATTAGAGAAGAGAACTGTGTGTGATCATCTTACTCCCTAGTAATTAGAGAAGAGAACAAAAAAAAAAAAAAGTAATTAAAACAAGTCTTAGGATTATAGAAGTAGACATTAAGTAGCTAATCTTAGGATATTTCATTCGTGCCTAAGTAAATCAATAAATTCGATTAACTCCTAATCCAAAACACTTAATTAATTCAAAACACCTAATTAAAACATCTAATTAAAATCCATAGAATTAATTAACTAAATCCCTAAAATTGATTAACAACTCTT